>JAQSUU010000319.1:3031960-3663920 GCA_038087645.1 Saccharum hybrid cultivar R570 | reverse complement strand
CGAGAATTGTATATATAGGAGTATAAACTTGCCCATATTAAATATATATGTATATATAGGAGTATAAACCCGTGGAAGCCACAACTCACAAGTGGGGTGGGGGCGGCTAATGGCTTCTGCTGGTCAAAGCGATGCGAAATAGGCATGCGACTAACAACAGTTTTTGCACAAACGCACTACTGATATGACATAACAACTGTTGCACTTGACCTGTATGCATGGAGCACGAGCGAATAGGATAAGGCATCGCCGATATTTATCCGCCGATATTTTAAAAATCTCGATGGTTACCTAATATCGGATATATTAAAAAAAATCGAACGCAACTTCACGCGTCTTTTCATTAAGAAGGAGAAGGACGAAAGCACGGCAAAAACAACGCAGCTATGGAGAACCATAGTGCCGGTTACAGAACCAAAGAGAGAGTGGTTAGAAACCTAAACAACACCAAAGAAACAGCAAGAAGATGAAAAAAAAGGGCCATCCACCACAAGCCTAAACAACACAACCTGCAAGCAAGTTACAACACCGCAAAGACGCTAACTCAGGAGATGTAGCCACGGTGGTTAGAAAACCACCGAGAGACGACCGCAGCTAGCGGCCGCCAAAACCTACGTGGCCAAAAATTTATTAGTGATAAAAAAAAACTTTCGGACAAAATTTACAAAAAAAAATTGGTTCTTTTTATTCGGGAAACCATGTACATCATTTGTAGACCATTCTGGATATAAAAACAAAGCAAAACCATACTATAAACTGCTGATTCAATGATATGAGTACGAACAGCCCCTTTCGCCGCTTGCCGTCTCAAATATTACAGACATGCAGTCCCAAATAAATGTTCCATAAAGATAGAGTCTAAAATTAGTCCCAGTTATTAGAGTCCAGCCATCCATAGTATGAGACACAGTCGTTGGCTCGACAGTATATTTTCAGTTTGGCTATATTGCGCCTAGGTGAAAATCTTTCCCCCCAAATCAAGAAGAGATTCGTTACTGTGCTTCCTTCTCAAAAGAATTATTGCTATCCGTTGATCAACCAAAATTTCATTAAGGATATTATAGTACTTTTACTCTGGTATTTTTTTTATCACACTTTTACTCTTTAGAATTGAGGGTTAAGGAAATTACTTGTTTATTGTTCAGTCTGATTGATTACGAGAACCTATTAGGGGACGCTATCAAATTTGGTGAGATGAGAAAGAAGAGGCTCGACGTCAAGTTTGGGCCATTTACGCAGATAGGGAGGGACACTATCAAGTTTGGTGAGATGAGAAAGAAGAGGCTCGACGTCAAGTTTGGGCCATTTACGCAGATAGAGAGGTGCTCCCTCCATCCATAAATAATTATCGTTTTCATTTTTTGAGAAAATAACTTTAACTATATATATATATATATAATATTAATATATGTGGTATAAAATTAATATCATTGGATAGATCATTGAATCTATTTTTATAATAAATTTATTTAGAGATACAAATGTTACACTATTTTTTATAAATTCGGTCAAACTTACGGCACGGAAATCAAAAGCGACAGTTATTTAGGAACGAAGGAAGTATATACGATCAAAGACGTGGCGAACAAAAGAAAATGATATGCCAGAGAGTCTGAGAGGACCGAGGTAGGTGCCGGCCAACTTTGCTTTCAAGCTTATAGTGTGTGCCTAATACGTGACCTTCGTAGTTAACACTCTGTTCGTTTGAGCTATTCAGTTAAATCAGCAGCTATCTAGCAGTGTTTTTCTCTCACAATAAATCAGCGAACAGTACTTTCAGTCACAATAAACCAGCGAAACGAACAGACTGTAAATTGAGTCGGTACTCTTTGATAGTTTTATAATTACAGAGGAAGATATCATATCATATAAGGCCTTTAGTTTCTGAGCCAGGTCTTCACCGTTGCACTGTTCATCCGCAGTGAATGGATCACAGACGTCGGTTCCTTTCCCAGGTTTGATCCCAGCTATCCGTTCGTTCTGTTCCTCAAACAGCCGCAACGTCCTGTTCTCTCCGGAAGCTTCTGGCCTAACCCGACTCCACCACTCGCTCGCTCTCCACCTATCCGTCCTCTCTCTCTCCCTGCCCGGCTCCTCGATGTCGTAAAACATGATGACTCTATCATAAAAGAAAAAGAGAAAAAGAATCATAATCCTAATCCTAATCCGTTTGTACGTGGGTTCTTACCAAACTCTTAGACCTTAGCAAGACTATATATACGTAGGAGTTCTGTGTTGTAATCACCAATATTCAGAGAAATAAAGAATAGTCTCCTTATCTCTTGTGTTTATGTGTTCTACTTTCATCCACCATGTTGATCATGAGAGATGGAGAGAGAAAGGTTCTAACCGCTAGCAACATGTTTTATAGCACGTTATCAGTACGACAAACTCTACGTCGACATCGTCGTTGAAGCTGCCGCCGATCGTCGACACCCGCGCTTGTGCCGACGTCTCGCCACAACTACTTCGACGACGTCGATATCCCCGACGTTATTAGCGGAATAGATCTGCTACCTCTACTTGCTGCCGATCTGCACTACATCGACATGCATCGTTGCTGTCAAGCAGGCAGTTTTACGATAATGTCAAACGCCCTATGCGGTATGTATCTACTAACCACTGCCCTACGCGGCATGTGAAGTAGATCAAATTAGCATCCTCGAGGTATGAAAAAATGGCATCTTGCATATCGCGTTGTTCCGACCATGAGTAAGGCTATTTTTTATTAATTTTTTCTACGCGTAGTAGAAAGTCACTTACATGCACGGCATAAACCCGCCACGTGCTCATACATGCATGGGATTTTTTTGTTTTAATCTCATAAACATGATGGGGCTTTACCTGTTACTCCCTCTGTCCCAAAATAGAAGTCATTCTCACTTCTCGAGAATTCAGCTTTATTTAACTTTGACCAATTATATATAAAAGAATATTAATATTTATAATACATAATTATTATCATTAAATAGATCATTAAATATACTTTCATAATAAACTTATTTAGAGATATAAATATTGCACGTATTTTCTACAAACCTAATAGTCAAAGTTGAGAAAGTTTGATTTACATGCATCTTATAACGACTTGTATTGTAAGACGGAGGGAGTAGGCATGAAGCCAACACACGCATCCTTGCAGGATACATACAGTCATAGAAGGTGTTGCAAACGGTATTGACTTGTAGTCAAATTGAACGAACGCCGCGATGAGGGCCCTCATCAACTGCGTCTCGTTCCCGTACTGGGACACGTTCAGGTCGTACAGCCGCCCCGGAAGATAACCTTGCGCGTCCACGGAGTGCGACGGCGGTGGTAGCCACACATGGGTGATCCCGGCGGCGGCGATGTCGTCGACCTGGCTCTGCAGGTAGTCGTACCATCCGGGTCCTCCCTTGTCCCATGACTCCCAATTGAAGGCCTACCAACGCATGGATCGATCATCGGAGTCGATTCAAGTACTAGCAAACTCGATCTTTTGTGATTGATTGCAAATTGATATATACAGAAGAATTACTAAATAAGTAACACTGATAATCTTTTACCTGCAGCAGGATTTGGCTGAGTGCCGCTTGGGACGACCAGCCCAGGACTACAACAAGAAACAAGCTGCCTGTTCCATTTACGCAGACAGAGAGGTGCTCCCACTGTCCATAAATAATTATCGTTTTCACTTTTCGAGAAAATAACTTTGACTAAATATATATATATAATATTAATATCTATGGTATAAAATTAATATCATGGGATAGATCGTTGAATCTATTTTCATAATAAATTTATTTAGAGATACAAATGTTACACTATTTTCTATAAATTCGGTCAAACTTACGGCACGGAAATTAAAAGCGACAGTTATTTAGGAACGAAGGGAAGGGAGTATATACGATCAAAGACGTGGCGAACAAAAGAAAATGATATGCCAGAGAGTCTGAGAGGACCGAGGTAGGTGCCGGCCAACTTTGCTTTCACGCTTATAGTGTGTGCCTAATACGTGACCTTCATAGTTAACACTCGGTTCGTTTGAGCTATTCAGTTAAATCAGCAGCTATCTAGCAGTGTTTTTCTCTCACAATAAATCAGCGAATAGTTCTTTCAGTCACAATAAACTAGCGAAACGAACAGACTGTAAATTGAGTCGGTACTCTTTGATAGTTTTATAATTACAGAGGAAGATATCATATCATATAAGGCCTTCAGTTTCTGAGCCAGGTTTTCACCGTTGCACTGTTCATCCTCAGTGAATGGATCACAGACGTCGGTTCCTTTCCCAGGTTCGATCCTAGCTATCCGTTCGTTCTGTTCCTCAAACAGCCGCAACGTCCTGTCTGATGAATACTGGCCCGATCTTCCGAGAGGTAACCGGTAAGTTCGATTTATGGAGATCTCGACGTTGGCGATCCAGCTTCAAATCAGACACGATTCGAACCCTGCAACTGTTACACCACTGCTCCGTTGGTTATCAACCAAGCACAACTTGATTGACCTCGCCAAGAAGGCTTTTCCTGCAAGTGAATCGAAGAACACAAGCAAGAAGGTAAAAACACGCAATCTGAAATTGCAAATATGAATGTTGCGAATATCAATAGAGGGTTTAAGAACTCGGTTCCAAAGGACTAATCGACACAGTGGAGGAGATCAAGAACAGGGGCCCTAGATCACTGTAAAAGGATTTGTCACCACAGTTACAATGAACGATTCAGTTTCTCGATGGAAAACTAAACTCTAAACAAAACCCAATTGTCTAACAGCGGCGGCGGCTATATTTATAGTCTAAGACTCGACCTAGGATTGGGAACGGCCAGGGGTTGGGCGCCCTCAACTTAGGCTTAAGGCCCGACACGATACATGGCCAAGTTGGCCCAAATAGGTGACGCAGCACCTTACCGTGGTCACACAGAATGATTCACAGACCTTCTGGAGCTGGGACCAGATACAAAACGACGGCGTCGTCGCCCTCTTTCCAACGCATCCAAGAACGCCCCGTTTTGATGTCGTATGAGAGAGTTATGACCAAAACAGTGACGACGTGTCTGCTGAATCCGAAGGTGACGTGGCAGCTGAGTTGGAGACGAATTGCAACTTGAAAAAGGCCATAACATCGATGTGTCCAGCGTGGCGATGTCCTCATCATCCTCCTCTTCTTGAATTGGAGTCGTCCTCGACTCCATCTTGGCGATGTCCTCTTCATCCCCTCCTTCTAGAATTGGAGTCGTCCTCGACTGCATCCCATCATCAACGAACTCCTGCAAAAGGTTAGTGACAACAGGCAATGCACCAGACATAATAGGTTGACAAAACATAGTATAACATGGCACATCAGGATTATCACATAACTCAGCAGTAGCAGAAGTTGTAGCAAGAAAAGTACCTCCTTTTAACCTAATCCCATTATTTTTAGCAAAGTCAGTTGGAGGTTTATTTCTAATCTCATTAGCATGTTTAATAATATCCGTAGGAGACAAAGGTAGCAATGTAATTTTCTTGTCCTTATGTATGATAGTTTATGTATTAGTTCTACCATGGTGTAAAGCATCATTATCAAATTCCCATGGGCGACCTAATAAAATGGAACAAGCTTGCATAGGGACAACATCAAAATCAGCAGTATCATGATAAGAACCTGTGAAAAAGCTAATACGTGCTGATTTAGTTACTTTAGTCTTACCACTATTATTGAACCATTGAAGTTTATATGGATACGAATGTTGTCGTGTGGTCAAGCCAAGCTTCTCAACCAAATCTGAACTCACCAAGTTATTGCAACTCCCGCTA
Source organism: Saccharum hybrid cultivar R570 (assembly GCA_038087645.1). Lineage (NCBI taxonomy): Eukaryota > Viridiplantae > Streptophyta > Magnoliopsida > Poales > Poaceae > Saccharum > Saccharum hybrid cultivar. Next base: position 3,658,145 of record JAQSUU010000319.1, on the reverse strand, counting down.
TCAATGATAGTGAGAACACGACAACCCTGCACAATGAAATACATGTGGAACAAATTGTGGCGTTGGATCGTCATCTCTTCTTCATGTCCCACACGTGTACTCAACACACGCTGCACAAGAAGGCTAGGGTAGTATGCGGCAGCAGCCACGGAGTCAATGATGATGGCCTCCTTGTCTTGATCGCCCTCGGTGGAATCTGCATCAATGTTAGCAACAAGGGCTAAATCATCTTCAACATCACTAGCACTTACATATCCATCCTCGGTAGCAATGAAAGCACGACGACTAGGGCAATCCTTCATGACATGTCCCATGCCTTTGCATCGGTGGCAAATGATTTTAGAGCTGGACGAGGAGGAGCTAGGAGAAACACCCGGAGTGGCACCTTTCTTCTACACATTAGACAATTTACTTACCCCGAAAGAAAATGGAGGTGTAGATGGCTGTGATGCAACAGGAATGTTGGGTGTCTCCGGCTCGGAACGGTGCTGAAAATTCCTCTCATTGTTAGACCTGAAAGACTGGTGTTGTTTGCGGCCCTGTACTTCATGTTCTGCCTTAATAGCAAGATGATACAATTGGGAAAAATTACGTCATTCTTTGTAATCTAGGATGTTCTGTATATCATGGTTTAAACCACCAAAAAAATCTAGCACTAGAATCATTATCATCTTTATTTATACCACAACGACCAATAAGCAATTCTTGATAGTATGCTTCTACTCCTTTATCACCTTGTTTTAAAGTTTGTAGTTTCAAACGTAAATCACGTTGGTAATAAGGAGGAACAAAACGAGATTTCATACGTTGCTTTAAAGCATTCCATGTTTGAGGCACAACAGCATTATTAGCATTGCAAAGATCACTTCACCAGAACAAAGCAAAATTAGTAAACTCACAGGTAGCAAGTCTAACTCTATGCTCAGCAGGAACATTATGAGAATTAAATTTTTGTTGAACAGCAAGCTCCCAATCTAAATAAGCCTATGGATCAACATTACCAGCAAAAGGAGGAAGGCTAAATTTAATTTTAGCAAAAGGATCATTATTACCTTGAATATTACCTCCCATACCGCGACGGTTGAAGTTGAGGCGGCGACGGGCATAACCGTCAACATCCGCATCTTCATCACCAAAATCATCCGCATCTACATCATCAGCACGATGAGGTGGAGGGCGGTGCTCGAGTTGTTCAATGCGGGTGACCAAATTGTTCACATTGCGCGTCAGCTCGGTCATAAGATTGCGTTGTTCAGTCATGAACGTTGTAAGCTCGCCCTTAGACACGCACTCATTGAAGTCCGTCGGAGATCCTGCCCTGGTTAGAAGATAGAAAAAGACAACACCAAAGTATTATCCCTATCAACTAAAAGGAAACAAGTGGTGGTGGTGAAAGTGGAATGCAAAATCACAAGCGGCTTATCACCGTCTTGCCTGTATTCTTACCAACGTCAAACAAGAGTCAAACCAAAATGGCGAAGAAATCTGTTGTTGAGCGTGGGTAACAATTGCAAGATGAACCTGTGCTGACAGAAGAATATGTGGAGCTATGGGTAGGCACACAATATGACAGCAAGGATTAGCAATTAACGAATGCAGATTAGCAATTGTTCAATCCGGATCCAAAGTACAAATCACAGCTGCTGGCAAAGACGTGTCGAGACGTAGCGCAACAAGGTGAAAGCAAAGGATGATGGAAAGAACTCACAGAACTAGCAAATAACCCGAAATTTTCCTTTTTCCTGAATTTTTCCCGGAATTTTCCAAAATGCACTAGTAGGAATCAAACTTTTTTTATTTTTTTGCTATTTTTTTATATTTTTCTCTGAACAAGGATAAAAAAAAGATGCAACCACAAAAATTGGCACCTACAACTGAGGTGGGATGTGGTCTATAGAAATACAACACGTTCTCTGAAAAGCGTGCAAAAACTTTGATAATTTTTTTCTTTGTGGTGGCTTCGACTTGTTGTTTGGAAACGGTGGATGGGATAGCGGTGGAAAATAAAAATTTCAAGAATTTGTGGTGGCTTCGACAGAAATACAGCCCCAAATAGTGTCAAGAAGCTGCTGTAAAAATTTTAGATTTTTCTGATAAACGAGCGAAAAGTTATGTCTGTTTTACCGAAGGTATCTCAAGTTATGTTTTTTGGAAGGCACAATAAGGCAGCGGCAGTTAGGGCAAAGCGTCCCGAAACTCCAACAACGATCACAAGATGGTTCCTGTGACTAACAGCAGTAGGTATTCGCCTGATGATGTAAGGAGGGCTGCGATGCAGGCAAAATAAGAGCGGCTGGCAAGCTATCTAGGGTTTGCGCGGTGGCGAAAAGTTACAAGAGGCGGCTAGCGGGGCAAGTTGAGTAATGTGGTGGCTTCGACTTGTTGTTTGGAAACGGTGGATGGGATAGCGGCGGAAAACAAAAATCACAGCAACGGGCGATTGAACTACGACGACGAACACAATCCTAAACCAGCAACAAGACTCGACCACGGACACAAACTCAACAACGCGAATCTAAAACGAAATTGCAAAGGCACAAAGGTGATAGGACAGCGGAAATTGAAATATTATTGGGCTTTTTGTGGACTCTAGGTAATGAACAAATATGAATCTAAGGCAAACGAGATTATACCTCGCGGTAAACCTAAAATATCTGATACCAATTGATGAATCCTGGCCCGATCTTCCGAGAGATAACCGGTAAGTTCGATTTGTGAAGATCTCGACGTTGGCGATCCGGCTTCAAATCAGACACGATTCGAACCCTGCAACCGTTACACCACTGCTCTGTTGGTTATCAACCAAGCACAACTTGATTGACCTCGCCAAGAAGGTTTTTCCTGCAAGCGAATCGAAGAACACAAGCAAGAAGGTAAAAACACGCAATCTAAAATTGCAAATATGAATGTTGCGAATATCAATAGAGGGTTCAAGAACTCGGTTCCAAAGGACTAATCGACACAGTGGAGGAGATCAAGAACAGGGGCCCTGGATCACTATAAAAGGATTTGTCACCACAGTTACAATGAACAATTCAGTTTCTCGATGGAAAACTAAACTCTAAACAAAACCCAATTGTCTAACAGCAGCGGCGGCTATATTTATAGTCTAAGACTTGACCTAGGATTGGGAACGGCCAGGGGTTGGGCGCCCTCAACTTGGGCTTAAGGCCCGACTCATACATGGCCAAGTTGGCCCAAATAGGTGACGCAGCACCTTGCCGTAGTCACATAGAATGATTCACGGATCTTTTGGAGCTGGGACCAGATCCAAAACGATGGCGTCGTCGTCCTCTTTCCAACGCATCCAAGAACACCCCGTTTTGATGTCGTATGAGAGAGTTATGACCAAAACAGTGACGACGTGTCTGCTGAATCCGAGGGTGACGTGGCAGCTGAGTTGGAGACGAATTGCAATTTGGAAAAGACCATAACGTCAGTGTATCCAGCGTGGCGATGTCCTCATCACTGTCCTCTCCGGAAGCTTCTGGCCTAACCCGACTCCACCACTCAGCTCGCTCTCCACCTATCTGTCCTCTCTCTCTCCCTGCCTGGCTCCTCGATGTCGTAAAACATGAGGACTCTATCATAGAAGGAAAAGAGAAGAATGAATCATAATCCTAATCCGTTTGTACGTGTGTTCTTACCAAACTCTTAGACCTTAGCAAAACTATATATACGTAGGAGTTATATATTGTAATCACCAATATTCAGATAAATAAAGAATAGTCTCCTTATCTCTTGTGTTTATGTGTTCTACTTTCATCCACTATGTTGATCATGAGAGATGGAGAGAGAAAGGTTCTAACCGCTAGCAACATGTTTTATAGCACGTTATCAGCACGACAAACTCTACGTTGACATCGTCGTTGAAGCTGCCGCTGATCGTCGACACACGCGCTTATGCCGACGTCTCGCCACAACTACTTCGACGACGTCGATATCCCCGACGTTATTAGCGGAATAGATCGGCTACCTCTACTTGCTATCGATCTGCACTACATCGACATGCATCGTTGCTGTCAAGCAGGCAGTTTTACGATAATGTCAAACGCCCTATGCGGTATGTATCTACTAACCACTGCCGTACGCGCAGTGGCGGATGCAGAACAGGATTGAAGGGGGGGCTGGTCTCTCTCTCCATTTTTCTTCTTTCCTCCACCTCTTCTTCTCCCTCACCCTCCCCATATTTCCATTGATACACCAGCTGTAGGGGGGGCTAGAGCCCCTCCAGCCCCCCCCTTTGGATCCGCCGCTGCCTACGCGGCATGTGAAGTAGATCAAATTAGCATCCACGAGGTATGAAAAAATGGCATCTTGCATATCGCGTTGTTCCGACCGTGAGTCAGGCTATTTTTTTATTAATTTTTTCTACGCGTAGTAGAAAGTCACTTACATGCACGGCATAAACCCGTCACGTGCTCAGACATGCATGGGATTTTTTGTTTTAATCTCATAAACATGATGGGGCTTTACCAGTTACTCCTTTTGTCCTAAAATAGAAGTCATTCTCACCTCTCGAGAATTCAGCTTTATTTAACATTGACCAATTATACATAAAAGAATATTAATATTTATAATACATAATTATTATCATTAAATAGATCATTAAATATACTTTCATAATAAACTTATTTAGAGATATAAATATTGCACGTATTTTTTACAAACCTAATAGTCACAGTTGAGAAAGTTTGATTTGCATGCATCTTATAACGACTTGTATTGTAAGACGGAGGGAGTAGGCATGAAGCCAACACACGCATCCTTGCAGGATACATACAGTCATAGAAGGTGTTGCAAACGGTATTGACTTGTAGTCAAATTGAACGAACGCCGCGATGAGGGCCCTCAACTGCGTCTCGTTCCCGTACTGGGACACGTTCAGGTCGTACAGCCGCCCCGGAAGATAACCTTGCGCGTCCACGGAGTGCGACGGCGGTGGTAGCCACACATGGGTGATCCCGGCGGCGGCGATGTCGTCGACCTGGCTCTGCAGGTAGTCGTACCATCCGGGTCCTCCCTTGTCCCATGACTCCCAATTGAAGGCCTACCAACGCATGGATCGATCATCGGAGTCGATTCAAGTACTAGCAAACTCGATCTTTTGTGATTGATTGCAAATTGATATATACAGAAGAATTACTAAATAAGTAACACTGATAATCTTTTACCTGCAGCAGGATTTGGCTGAGTGCCGCTTGGGACGACCAGCCCAGGACTACAACAAGAAACAAGTTGCCTGTTCCCACACGCATATTTACGTGTGTGTGTATAAGTGCAAGCTACCTTCTTTGGATCGAGAATGTATATATAGGAGTATAAACTTGCCCATTATTAAATATGTATATACAGGACATAGGAGTATAAACCTGTGGAAGCCGCAACTCACAAGTGGGGTGGGGGCGGCTAATGGCTGCTGCTGGTCAAAGCGATGCGAAATGGGCAGACTAACAACAGTTTTTGCACAAACGCACTACTGATATGACATAACAACTGTTGTACTTGACCAGTATGCACGGAGCACGAACGAATAGGATAAGACACGGTTGCACGGAGCACGAGCGAATAGGATAAGACACGGTCGCTGGCTCGAGAGCGAGGTTTTCTCTGCGGTATTTTAAAAATCCCTATGGTCACCGGGAATATATGATATATCATAAATTTATCGGTGATATAAAAAAAATTCGAACAAAATTTACAAAAATTGGTTCTTTTTTTTCAGGAAATCATGTACATCATTTCTAGACCATTCTGGATATAAAAACAAAACAAAACAATACTATAAACTGCTGATTCAATGATATGAGTATGAACAGCCCCTTTCGCCAAATATTACAGAGATGCAGTCCCAAATAAATGTTCCACAAAGATAGAGTCTAAAATTAATCCCAAATATTAGAGTCCATCCATCCATACTATGAGACACGGTCGTTGGCTCGACAGTATATTTTCAATTTGGCTATATTGCGCCTAGGTGAAAATCTTTTCCCCCAAATTAAGAAGAGATTTGTTACTGTGCTTCCTTCCCAAAAGAATTATTGTTATCCGTTGATCAACCAAAAAATCATTAAGGATATTATACACTGCTGCACAACGGGGCTGTAGTCCCGGTCCAAAAGGACCTATAGTCCTGGGCTACGAGCCGGAACTAAGGTTTCGGGACTAAGTGTCTCACCTTTAGTCCCGGTTCTCAGGCCCGGGACTAAAGGTCTCCCTTTAGTCCCGGTTGGTACCAACCGGGACTAAAGGTGCTGCCAGGCATCGACGTGGCGCAGCACCTTTTAGTCCCGGTTGGTAAGGTTCTTTTTTCTTTTTCCTTTTTCTTTCCAATTCATTATTGATTTTGGTTTTCAGTTATATTGTTTTCCAATTTATTCTTCGCTGCTACTATCCGTATACGTTGCACCTATACGAGAGCGATATTATTACACACAAATAAAGTATGAAACTATATATATATATATATATATATATATATATATATATATATATATATATATATATATATATATATATATATATATATATATATATACACACACACACACACACATTACATTTACAATAATATACAAGTAATCAAGTGTTCGGCCGCCGGTTAATGAGTTACACAAATGTTTGTCCGCCACTCAAAGCTCATACAAGTGTTCGTTCTTGTTTGGACTCTTCAAATTCAACCTAGGGTTGTGGTGGAACTCGCCGTCTTCCAGGATGATATGATCGTTGATTAAACCTGCGATCGTCTCCTGGATTGCGACGAGTATTGTGTGCTTGAACACTTGTTCTTTCAATTTCCACTCCTTCCATATACATTAATTAAAGGAAAAGATATTAATATACATAAGATTTATTTAGTTTCAACAAATAAATAAGATATGAATTTACTGTATACACATGTTACTTACTATTAGCATCTCTTTAGCAGGTGTAAATTTGCTACAGCGCATGTACTCGCAAACGTAGTATCCACATAAATTGGTTCCGTACGGTTGTTTGGACACCCACTTATGTAGAATAGGAGGGGGGAGTGGCACTTTCAGATCCGTACGATATCTTTGTTGTAGCTAAGCACAAGCCCTGCCCAATAAGTCGGTCGTTGATTAGGTATAGCATAGTAAATTAAAGGAGCAGGTGTCACAGAACCTCCTAATTATGATGACCCACATGTACCTGTCATCGTCATAATGACCTCTGACAACCGTACTTATATTCCTCATAACTTAAATGGCTTGCTTTCCTCCGAACAGGATCTAATCACAGGAGTAATGCAATATTACAACAGTTTATTCAAAATACCATCAGAGTAAAGTAGCGGAAGTCTTACAATAACTTAAGTTTACAAACCATAGTTTCCAAACTTCAAACCTTATGTAACATTATTACAAACCGGTAGTAGGGAAGTATCAGTAGTAACTTTATTACAATCACACAAACGAAGTGCCCTGCCCAGAGGCCACACAGTCTACTCGTCGTCACTTTCTTCAGAAACAACGGTCATGCAACAAGGCTCAAAGCAGACTTGTTCATGAACCGCACCTGCAACAAGGGGTTTAACAAACCTTGAGTACGAGAGTACTAAACAAGACTTACCCGACTAGGAAAAGACTCCAAGGGCATGCTAGCTTTAGGGAATCAAGATACGGGTATTTAGGAATCAAAATTTCTTTTGCAGAAAAGCTTACTAAAGTAAGTCCTTACCTTCATTATTTTACTTTTACCATTGATAGTTTATTAACCAATTCTAAGTGATCCTAAGCTAGATCAAAGTAATTCTCATCAAGATTCTTTCTTTTTAATTCCAGTTCTTAACTACGATGTTGGTGTAAGGCCATGACTTCTTTCTCGTGGAGCAACGACGATTTGAACTGCTTCATTTACCCAGATGAGGATTCCTAACCACACGACATATGTAGAACCGAATCTTGCATATATCAACTCTTACCCGAGTAACCCAAAACCAGAACGTGTCCATCACCACCCGAGAGCACAGTACTCCTCCAATCCAGCCCTTGGTCACGAGGGTACACACTACTCTCACCATCTCTCCACTCCCAGTGCGAGGTTAGACGTTCTCGTAATGGAATAGTCAAAGTAAGGCTTACCCGACATGGGTACATGGCTAGTACTAATAAAAACTCCATGACGCGAGGGCCAACAACGTACGGTCCTTAACTGATAAGGCGGAAACATTACATTGACACTCCTTTCCCAATGCAAGTTAGCAGTGGCCAAACCACCCGCCCGATCTTACAAGTTTATTCTCATATTTCAATATTTATCAGGTATGCCATCATGGCCATGTAAACATTCATTTAAAAAGCTTAACTCATAAGCATAGCGAAGCATACTACGCATTTTCAGTAAAACAGGTATCAAGGATGATATTACAATAATCAAGGATGCCAATGCAGCAATTGGGTTATCACTCAACTCCTAATTACTTAATGCAGTAAACCCTAGTATAAAATAATAAAGATTTGTAAAACTCAAGGTAGAGTTTAAATGCACCGGGGCTTGCCTTGCTCTGACGCGACGACTGACTCGGACTCAAAGACTCCGACTTCCAGTCCGGAACCCACCGACGACAACTCTTCTCCGAAGACTTGCTCGCCAACTTCGACTTCCTCGAAAGCGGGAACTACACGAGTATATAACATGTCTCAACATGATGCGGTAATAAACGTGATGCTTGATGATGATATGCCACGGTTTACGACTTAAGTACAACTTTCCTTCGCGATACCGACGCAAAACAGTAAAACCTACTAACCAATAGCGATTACTTAAGCAACGCTAACGTTTCTTACTGAACTTGTTACTAACGAGCTCAATCATGAAATTAAGGTGCCAAGGATCACCAAGAATTAGTGACCCAAGGTCATCACTCAATCAAAAAGGCACACAACACTTAAAGTTAACAATTTAACAATTATTTAAACATTTAATTAATTAGGGCATAATTAATAATAAATCAAACTTTATCTAATTGAGATTAAACTTTTTCTAAGGATTAATCATGGCCTAAAACAGTGTCAGAATAAATTTCATGAATTTTGGATTAATAATTTAATTATTAAAATTCATGGAAGTTGTATTTAATATTTAATTGAACTAATTAAATAACTTGCAAAAAGTAATCAAATTTAGCATTTAATATTTTTCCTAAGTAGTTTACATCTCGAAAAGCTTACACAAAAATTTTCACTATTTTTGGAGCTCTACAGAAATTTTAATGAGATAAATAAATACTATTACTATTCACATTTTTGAAAAAGAAAAACAAAAACTCAACTCGGGCCGACTCTTCCTTCCTTCCTCCGGCTCGGCCCAACCGAACGGCCTGCCCGCAATGCGCCCGCTCCCACTCTCGCGCTCACGCGCTCGCCCGCGTCGCGCGGCCCAGCAGACGCGCGTGGCCCAGTAGCCCAGCCCAGCCGCACCCGCGCCCGCGCTCCCTCTCTCTCTCGCTGACAACTCTGTCCCACCAGTCATCCCCTTCCTCCGCTCACTCGCTCTCTCCCGCGTGCTCGGCCATGCCCGCACGGTGGCCGGCCGGCGATCACGGCGTCGGTCGCCCAACCAAGCTGCTCAACACCAACTACACCTCACCGTGAATCGATTTTAACACCTAACGGCTATGCTACAGCTCCAGGAAGACCTTCTCGACGGCCATGGTGGACCGGCGGTCACGGTGACCGGCGTCTTGGCGATCCACTACGGTAACGTCTAAAGCAAAAACATAGGGAGCAACAGGAGCTCACAGCGATTGCAGCGAAGCACACGGGAAGCTCGGAGCGGCGGTGGAGAGAGCTGGCCACGTGAGGGCGGCTCGGTCGCCGGAGTTGGGCACGGGAAGTGGTGGTGAGGTGGTTCGGGCGAGAAAACGGCTAAACCAGTTGGACCACGAGGTGTGCGAGGGTGAGGCGAACTTGCTGGTGCGATTTGCGTGGCTAGTGGCGGCTCAACGGCGGCAGCGGCAGCGGCGAGCGGCGGAGCTAGCGGCGGCGGTGACCAAAAACAAAGAAGCAAAAACGGTTCACCGCGAGCTCGACGTATTTATAGGCACGGCCACAGTGACGGTCACTGGAAGGCACGCGTCGTCACGCTGGCGGTCCTGGCGCGCGCGAGAAGGTCCTGGATGCAGCCCGACGGCTCGGCGGCGCCCATGCCGTGCGGTGCCCGGCGGTAATTGGTCGGCTAGTGTAGCTCCCCCCCAACTTTGCAATTTCGAACTGTTTTAACAAATTACTCCCAAAATCATGTAGCAACTTGAAAAATTCCCAAGATATGAAATCTTCAGAATTTCAAGCTCTACAAGTTTTGTATTGAACATTTTTCCAAATTCAAATTAGATTTTGAAATTTGAGTTTAAATTCAAAAGGGGACACTTTTTGGAAATTTGGTAATTTAGAAATTACTTTGGATTTTATATTGAAACTTCAAAAACTCCAAACACCAAAGTTGTACATCTAGCCAAGACCTACAACTTTGCTACTCAAACCATTTTCAAATTCTGCCTCCATTTTGAAATTTGAGTTTGGGGATAAAAAGGGGGTCAAATTTGAAATTTGCTTCTTTTCAAAATTTCTCCACATTTTACACTAAAACTTTGAAAACTCAAAACACCAAAGTTGTAGCCCTTGAAAATTTATACAAACTTGGTTTTAAACGTTTTCCCAAATTTTACTTAGATTTTGAATTATTTCAAAAGGGGTAAAACAGGGTTTTGGATTTTTAGGGTTTTCGGAGGAAATTTCAATTGAAATTTGTTGCTACCTTAATTGGTGATTATTTAAGGATCAAACCATCATCCAAGGGCATCATTTAGACAAGCATAACATAGTTGCCCAAATGCCACTCTTGGTTGATCAATTTAACTTTTGAAAATCTTTTAATATTTCCCCAAATTTGAATTCAAATTCGAATCGGAAAACTCGCGACAAGTTTTTGGGTTCCAATTTAAACTCAAACTTGGAGCTTCATTTTACGTGTCGTACTTGAGTTCATACCCTACACTTGACACTAGTGTGTAACACAGTCACACACCTCAAATTACGCAGGGCATGGACTAAGTATTTGCGGTGGCATTCGAAATTAGGGTTTTCGGTTCGGATCACACCACTGAGAAGCACATCCAACCTAGAAAGGTAAACTCATTTTAGTTAATGCATAACAGGGTTGACCTAATCATGGATGCTTTGCGATGCAATATGATGACATGGCAGGTTAATTAGCAACCATAACACCCGAGGTGTTACAGCAGGCAACGATAATTAACGAATGATAGAACTTACCTCTGGATCATTTCTATCATGTCTTGTTACATTGCCAGCTCTTTTCTCATTGAGTCCCACATATTTATAGTTTGTTCCTTGATCTTAATCTCAATGAGTATCTAGTGATCCCTGCATTTGTTTATAGAGTCAACTATATATATATATATATATATATATATATATATATATATATATATATATATATATATATATATATATATATATATTAATGTTGGATTGACTAAGACATGATATAACACAACACTTTACCCCATATTGTAAGGGAAGAGTATCAACTCCTTATGCCTTTGGTTATAATAGAACCTCCAGAGGTTTTTCTCCATTTCCTTGATCTTCAGATTGAATGGATCTTTAGTCTTTGTGTCCTTGTACACGACATACGGATCGAAAAAACCAATTCGATCGTCTTGTTTCAATCCGAGTTCTCTCATCATATGTCTGTACATCATAAGCATAGTTATTACGAATACGTACATATGCTAGAGTGAGATTATTGATTAAAAGAAAGAATCACTTACAGACAGTAGCAGCTTATGAGAAATTTGTCAAGAGCATCCATATAGAGAAGCTGGTGTATTTCACTAAACTCTACCTAGATGACATCATCTCCACGGAAGTACTGATGGTCTCTGACTTGGACGCCCAGATATTGTTCACTTTGATCTTGTGCACAGAATCTCAAGTAGTATTCGTGCAGCTTGTACATTTGTGTACCAAGATTTTTTACCTTTGCAGGGTCACATAGACTCCTGCCATATACATACTTCCTCCGCCATTCATCAATAACTTCGGCCTCTTTAACAGTTGTCAGTTCCTCCCGACCGAGAAGTTGTTCTAATGAAAGCCCAGTCACATTCATCCACTTGGTGAGTTCATCTAAGTCCACATCATCAGGTATCGACATTTGCATCAAGTTTATGTTGGAACCATATTGATTCTCAACCACTAGTGGCGGCACTGATTGCTGCGCTTGTTGGCCGAGCTGTGCAACATCTTTCCCGGCCGCCTTCTATTTCCTTTTGTCCTCCTTGATTTTCTTTGTGATAGTACGCTCATAGTCTGATAGTGGCGGCGCTGGTTTTTTACTAGCGGCACGCTTCTCGTCTTGCATAGCCTGCACCACTTGATGTAGCTTTACACGAGGATACATTAGGTATGGCTTCTCTTGCTTTGCTCGTGCGCCAGCTTTGGTCTTTTCGAAGAACGCTTTCACTTCTGCCTTGACTGAAGCATTAAGTTCTTCATCAGTCTTCTCGTATGAAAGCTTGGTCATCTTTGGGATCTTCGTGACCACAACTTGTTTCTTCGGCGGAGGTGGTGAGACCGATCTCTGTGAGCCAGCGGGCCTCTTGTTCCTCGATGGACCAGCCGGTGCCGATGAGGCGACCGTTGTCGGCATTGGCAGAGGCGCGGTTGGAGCTTGCTGTTGTGGAGGAGATTGAGCCGCTGGGGCATTGGAGTATGTCGTGGAGGAGATACGGCCAGCGGTGGGGATGCAGCCTTGTCTGCTTGTATGAAATCATCATCGTCGTCGTGTCCCACGGCACTGTGGTCATGTGGTGAATGGATAGACGGACTTGGGGAGGTCCTGGATTTGAAAAAAAAACAAACAAGGTATATACATGAGTGAACCGTAATTAGATACAGTACATAATTATTGAAAAGCAATTGCGTTCACAATCATCCACACCTAGGGTTCGGTTGTGGTGGCGGCGCCCCAGGAATAATGATGTACCGTTTCTTCCAACATATGAATGTCTTCTCCCCATCACCACCTTCGATATCCAGAGCCACATTTTCATGGCTTTGACCACTCTATCCACTGAGACACTAGCATATCCGGGTGGTATTGCGACCGAGTGGATCCTTGGTGTCTTGGTGGGGTCGATAGGAGATATAACACCGGTAGCCACCTTGACTGTGGCATTCCCCTTCGGAATATGCAACTCACAGGACGTCAACGGAGCAGTGACGTCATCCACCGGGGAAGCGCATCCCTGCGTCATCATCTTGCCTCACAGGCAACTCTATAGAAGCACAACTGCTTTTCAATTGAGCTGAGCCGGGGCCGATGTTGGCGGCCGGCTGTGACAAGCTCTGGAGGCGGGAACTTACAACTTCCTCTAGGGCCTTTCTGATTTGCTCATTCATAGTGGCCTTAAGCGCTTCCTCCCGCTCTAGTGCCTTACGAGCCACTTCACTGGTCTTCATAACAGCCTCCTCCAACTGGCGTAGTCGTTCCCTGTCCTCTTCCTTCTTTCTCTGGTGGCTTCTATAAGTTTCTCTGTCCTGAGGGAAGGCATACTCCCACGACACGGAGCCATAGCCTCTCGTCCGTCCACCGTGCTCAGGGTTCCCAGGGCGTATGTCAGCTCATCTTTATCTCTGTTCGGCTGCCACTCTCCACTTTGAGCGACGGAGCGGGCTTGATGAAATCTTTCTGCTATAGCTTAGATGCGTTCCCCATACACGACCTTTCCGGTCTCTAGGTCCAGGCGGCCTCCGTGAGCGAAAAACCAGTGCTTGGCGCGCTCAGGTTAGTCGAGGGATTCTGGCACCAACCCCCTGTCAATTAGCTCTTGCTCGGCTTTTCCCCACTTAGGAATGGTAGTAGGGTAGCCACCTGATCCCATCCTATGGTGGTAGGTCTTGTGTCGGGCATTCTCTTGGTTCCTTCTCGCCCGTTGCTGACCCTCTTCTGACGTCTGGAACTGTACAAACTCGTCCCAAAACGGCCGCAGCTTGACAAAGTGCTTACAGTTGAAATCTGGAGTCTTGTTCTTCTTGATATAGTCATTATATAGATTCTTCTTATAGCACTAGAATTGTGTGGCCATCTTCTTCATAGACCAATCCCAAACTCTTTCCTTCAACTGTTCATCGTTTGTGTCTAGCGTGAAATGTTGCAACACGTCACCCCAAACTAGTTCCTTGTCACGGTCGGAGACATAACTGATTTCTAGGCGTTGCTTATTTTTCTTCCATTCACGGACATTGATCGGGATCCTATCCCGGGCAAGATACCCTAAGTGGTTGACAAAGGCCCTTGCATGGGGTCCACGTGGATGGCATGTTCTCTCGTCGAAATCCGTGATAACCAACTGGCCCTCCATCGGCTTCTTCGGGCCTCATACTTTTCAGCTCGTCCCCGTGGTTGTTGTTGAGACAGAGGGCTATGTAGGCAGAAACAAGATAATTAATAAAGGAATTATTTTTGAATTTCATGTATATAAACATAGGAGGCTGCATATATTACAGACCTCGCCAACATTGTCTTGGTCATTCGGGTCGACCAAGTACTAAGAACTGTTATCGATGCCCTCAGGGTTGTCATTGCCTTCACGATCGTCATAACGACCTTCTTCAGCGCTACCGCGGATCATGTTCAACAATATTTCTTCGTCTTCTCTCGGGTCGGCCATTTCTGCAAAAATATTTAAAGTTTAGGGTTTAAGTTCAGGGTTTAGGGTTTATAGTTTGGGTTTAGGCATTACTAAGCATAAAAGATCGACTTACACATATTAGTGGGATATCATCTGGATATAAGTGTAGATCAAGATAATCATGCAGCAACGGTATCGACCAACTCCTACTAACTTAATACATCTAATAACAAGTCTATCACAAGTTGTATTTCTTAATTAAAATAGATAATTTTAACTCATGGAAAAACAATTCAAATTTCAGGTTTAATAGTTTTCCTATATATATATATATATATATATATATATATATATATATATATATATATATATATATATATATATATATATATATATATATATATATATATATATATATATATATATATATATATATATATGCAGGTAGTTAGGAATAGTGAAGAAGGGCTAAAAATGATAACGTCAACACAATTATCATGCAAAATTAAGTGCTAAGGTTGAGGCTTCCAAAATGGACACAACATGTATATTAACTTAAATTCTTCCAAAATATACATATCGTTCATGAATAATCGATGCAAATATATATATATATATATCCGTCGCAGGCGGGCGCCGGCTCCGGAAGCAGCAATGGGGCGGCGCGCGGAGACGAACCTGGCGGCGCGTGGCGGTTCTCGGGGCGGTGCTCGGGCGGCGGTGCTCGGGAGATCGAGATCGAGGCGGCGGTTCGTGTGTCTGCGCGCGGGTGGGGAGGAGGAGGAAGAAGGCCGGGCTTTATAGGCCAGGGACCTTCCCGGGACTAAAGGGTAGTCCCGGTTCGTGGCTGGAACCGGGACTAAAGCCCCTTTAGTCATGTGTGTTAACACATTAACATGTCATACAACAATAAAGATGTATGGACATATTCATTACATGTCATGTGTGTTAACACATTAACATGCATAATTGTTGATTAGTAGGGGTACTAACATAACATAATTAGGCGAATAGATGGAAACACGATAAATACCGGTTCATCCTGGATGAAAACAGTATCCTATAAAAACAAGCGGAATACATCATCTCCCGTTTCCGTATTTATGGAAACGAGATCCCGCAAATATAGAAACAGACGCGACAAAAGTAGAAAATAGGTTAGAACAGGACGAGATTTTTTCTATCCATTTACAACCCTACATAAGTGAAATAGATAGAGGCGGTTCTAGCACCGGGGCGGCCAAGGCTCAAGCCGCTGTGTTGAAAATATAGAGCCACTGCTAAACCCTCGATACAAGTTTATAGCTGCTGCACTACTTCAACGATACTTTTCAGCGAACCAACAATGTTTTTCTCTCACAGCATTTCAACATAAGTATCAGCATAAGCTAAATTTCAGCGAAGCGAACAGTTTAAAAAAATAGTTAAATGCAGTAGACAATAAAGAAAACGAGTCTCTTCTCTAGTATACGCTTTTAGATCCTGGGTGGCACTAGTATGAGATCAGATCAGCATGGTTCTCCAACGCTACCGACGGACGACATAGAGTGAACGTACGCACTGAACCCAGCTGTTGGCGCCACGGCGCCACGATGCACGTTCGTCGGGAGGGCCGGCAGGCCGAAGTCGCCTAGCTTGGCGGTGTGCGAGGAGTCCAGCATGATGTTGCTGGGCTTGATGTCGCCGTGCACCACGTACTGTTCCCACTCCTCGTGCAGGTACACCAGCGCGGCGCCGAGCCCCACCGCGATCCTGTACCTCTCCGGCCACGCCAGGAGGCGCTCCGCTGCGCCGTAGAGGTGCTGGTCAAGGCTGCCCTCCGGGACGAGCTCGTAGACGAGCAGGAGGCCGGCCTTGCGGCTCTCGCACCAGCCGACGAGCTGGACGAGGTTGCGGTGCCGCAGCTGGCTGATGATCCGGACCTCGGCCTCGAACTGCCTGCGGCCCTGTGTGGAGGTCTCCGGCGACAGCACCTTGACGGTGACAGGGCCGAGACGGCGACACGGCGACAGGGCTTCGGCCTTGCTGCGCGACTTCTGGGGTCGGAGGTGGAACCTCTACCGGCACTGCTCCGCCAGCACGTGTTCCGCCCCGTGCGCGGCCACCCCTCGTGCGCGGCCCACCACCCCTCCGCCACCGCGCACGCCCCGTGCAGCGTGAAGAACGCAGCAGCCTCCCCCGTGGGCGGCAGCAGTGTGACGTAGGAGAACATGACCTCGTGCATCACGCCGGAGACGATGAACGCGGCTAGCACACCCACGGGGTTGCCGAGGCGCGCGCGCACGGGGCGGAACACGCGCTGGCAGAGCAGCGCCGGTACAGAGAGGTTCCACCTCCGGCCCCAGAAGTCGCGCAGCAAGGCCGAGGATAGGGCCGGTCGAACCGGGGCTCCAGCTCCAGCCCAACCAGCGCGCGCGACGCCGCCGCCAGAACGAGCTCCAGCGCCAGGTACACGTGCACGGAGTAGAGCGTGAGCAGGACGTACCCGTTCATCCGCTCCTCGTACCGGTACAGCGACACGATGACCGCGAGTTTTGTTATTCTCATTTGTTTTTATTAAAATATTTAATTTTTCATGAAATAAAACTATCTCAAACAACAAAACGGAGTACACCATTGCAAAGAGCTCGTCGAGACGATTAAAATTGATATATTATTTGCTATATTTGGAGCTCCGAATAAAAAGATATTAATTTCGGAAATTAAAAATAAGTGCTGACGTCATTGCTTACGTCAGCACCGTGAACATTGCCATGCAAAACCGCCTACAAAACCACCCAGAGGTGAAAAGTGAATTTTTTCAAGAGTTGGAGAACCAATATTATCCGGTTTTAAAGTTGGAAGATGAAATCCAGACTTTTACGATAGTTGGAGGACCTAAAGTGGACTTAACCCTTATATATATATATATATATATATATATATATATATATATATATATATATATATATATATATATATATATATATATATATATATATATATATATATATACATGTGGAAGCCACAACTCACAAGTGGGGTGGGGGCGGCTAATGGCTTCTGCTGGTCAAAGCGATGCGAAATAGGCATGCGACTAACAACAGTTTTTGCACAAACGCACTACTGATATGACATAACAACTGTTGCACTTGACCCATGCTCCCTCCGTCCCCAATTAAGTGTCGTTTCTGGTTTCTGTGCCCGCAAGTTTGACTCGATTCGTAGAAAATACGTGCAACATTTGTATCTCTAAATAAATTTATTAAAAAACTAGATTCAAATATTTTTCCAATGATACTAATTATATGCCATAAATATTAATATTTTTTAATATATATTTAATTAAAGTTGTTTCTCAGGAAGCGTAAAACGATAGATATTTAGCGACGGAGGAAGCACACGGTCGTTGGTTCGACAGCGAGGTTGTCTGCTGATATTTTAAAAATCTCGATGGTTACCGATGAACGAGAATATCGGATATATTAGAAATTTATCAGTGATATAAAAAAATTTTGGACAAAATCTACAAAAATTGGTTCTTTTTTTCAGGAAACCACGTACATCATTTGTAGACCATTCTGGATATAAAAACAAAGCAAAACCAACCTATAAACTGCTGATTCAATGATATGAGTACAAACAGCCCCTTTCGCCACTTGCCGTCTCAAATATTACAGACATGCAGTCCCAAATAAATGTTCCATAAAGATAGAGTCTAAGGCCCCGTTTGGTTACATTTTGTTAAAGTTTAACTCTCATCATATCAATGTTCCCTCAAATGCATGGAGTACTAAATGTAGACTAATTGCATGCATGTCGGTACAGATTAGGAGTAATTTACGAGACGAATCTATTAAGCCTAATTAGTCCAATATTAAAAACTTTTTGTCAAATAAGACGAAAAGTGCTACCGTGTTTGTTAAACTTTAACTCCTCAAACCAAACACCTCCTAAAATTAGTCCTAGTTATTAGAGTCCATCCATCCATAGTATGAGACACAGTCGTTGGCTCGACAGTATATTTTCAGTTTGGCTATATTGCGCCTAGGTGAAAATCTTTCCCCCCCAAATCAAGAAGAGATTCGTTACTGTGCTTCCTTCCCAAAAGAATTATTGCTATCCGTTGATCAACCAAAAATTCATTAAGGATATTATAGTACTTTTACTCTGGTAAATTTTTTATCACACTTTTACTCTTTAGACTAGGTAGCGTGCTCGTGCGTTGCTACGGGACAACTAAATTTTTGTACTAAAAACACACAGATCGTAAAATAAGATAATAATACTATGAAATTAAATACCGATGTTAAAGTGACATTTAATTCAAAAAGTAAAGTTTGTGAAATTAACACAGTCACGAAGAGCGCGACTTCGTATGCTCACAAACTCTTCTGTACAGACCTTTCAGCGATGTGGCTAAGATAATGTTTTATATCGACAAGAAGATATCTCCGATATCTATTTCTTTCGTGCGCCAATAAATCCATGAAGTCCATACCATTCTGTACACAAGTTCAACTATATATGTAAATATTAGTGCCTATCACATGTATAATACTGCGTGTCTTGAAAAATCTCTCACAAAACCTTAAAACAAAGTATGTTATACTCATCGTATAAATATGTGTTGCAAATATCAGATTCGTTAAGATTGATGACTTATATATTGTAAAACCAAAAGCAGCTTTTAGCTTGTTCAAATTTCATAGCAGCATCAACCCTCCTTTTGGGTGCGTTTGGTTGAGGCGCTATGACTTCTGTAAAAACTACACCAGTCTCTCTCTGTTACGAGCGGACCCTAAACGTACTGCCCCTCATCCAAGGTAGGACCTTCTCGTTGGACACCAAATGATCAGCATTTCGACGCCTCTTTAGCCAGGCTGAATAGTTCACAGAGCCCATACTGCATGGATGGTGCCTCCCTTTCCTTCATCTCCAACTATAGATGATATGCCGATAAAACAATAACAAAAACAAGCGTGTCAGCAGATTCCATGGATGATTCTAACTACTGAAGTATTGAGTGGATAACCCATCCTCTCGTGCTGGCTGAAATCACTGAACTATACTATATTTAAGTGTTCTACACCTCCTGGCCTTCTAGAGGCCTCTGCTGATCCGCTCTGCAGTCTCCGTGTGGACTGCTAACAGCAGTATGCACAGATTGACGGATCAGATAATCAAATGACAATTAATCCTAGAATCGGCAAGTCTGATAGGCCAGATTATTGGGCACCATCAGATTCGGAGACCTATTCGTGCGTACTGGTCGCACTCCCTCCTGCACGGCCCTGGATGCAGTTAACCAAATCACAGATCAATCAGATCAAATGAGGACAGTTAACCAGATCAAATGAGAAGGGTGCAACATGATGGATTGGATCGAGTGGAGGAAAGAGGGAACTAAGATCGGAGGTGACTGGACCTGGCCATAAGCAGAGATGTAGCAGATGTACTTGTTGCCCCCTGCTGTTGGCCTCACCACCACCATAGCTCTTGCCACCATGCAACTGCTATCTGATTCGTGGCAATTCCAATCACGAACGTCTCAGCACAGCGCCACCACCCCTCAAGTCCAGATCCGGCAGGACGATGATGCTCCCGCTGCACCACCACCTTGCGTGCACAGCACCACACCCTCACCACCCCACCCTTAACCTCAACCTAAACCTCAAGACACCATGGCGGCCGATAGGGATCAGGCACAAGAGAGAAGGTTGGGTGCGAGAGAAATCAACACGATATGGAGTTGGCGACGTCGACGGAGCCCTGATCGCTCGCCGTGCCTTTGTGGATTTGCGCCGCCACGCGATGGGCTGCCATGGCCGCTGCCGCCGCGGCTGAAGAGCACTTGCCACCTCGCCTGGTACCCTGCCCTGGGGTTCGTCCGTGGGAGAGATGAGAGGAGTCCGCAGGTCGCGCGTGTGGGAGAGGGGGAGGGGAAGACTGTGTGCGCAAGGGAGCGCGGAGCCGGGTCCACCACACGGTTGGGCAAGCGGGGTGAAGGACGCGCGCGGATCACACTGGGGAGGCAGAGCGACGACGCGAAATATTGTCGCACGAAATGATTGTTTTAGTTTTGTTCTTTTTAGTTGTAGGATATATTAGTGCCTGTCACATGGATAATACTGTGTGTCTTGAAAATGTCTCACAAAATCTTAAAACAAAGTATGTGAGGAGTGCGTCAAAGGCCTGGCGTCAGATGCCTGGATCGATGCCGGATATTTATCTACTTGGACTATGAATATACGTGAGAATAGAAAAAGATCAAAGTATATGATATTGAATTATGAAACTACTTCACTGATACGGTAAATCAAACTACTCCACTAATACCTTATATTCTACAGAACACAGTGTTCTGAACATGTAGAAAAGCTTCATTTTTTGCCCACCCCCGCTGAGAATATATGAGACCACATAATTCTTCTCAATATATAACTAATGAGCCCATTCCATTGAGTTGGACCTTGATCATTTTTTAAAGAGAAAAGATGGAATACTGCAGAGTAATAACATAAGCATTTACCAGGGGCACATGCACCTAGTGGTCCAATCAGAGAAGCGGAGTCTAAGATTACCACACACACATGGATCACAAAATAGAAGTGAAATGCTTTATATATCCAGGAACAAAAATAAAAGTAAAAAGAAGGCCGAGTGTATTTGGAGAGACGGAAAGAAAGAAGAATCATCTCTTGACCAAACAGGTATCTTTGACGCGTATGCCTCCTCACCTATGTATTTGGAGACGGAGCAGGTTGGTGACAGGTGCAGTTGACAGAGAGCTGCCATCAACGCGATGACATTGCTCCACTTCTGCATCGCCGTGGACAGGCACCACCTATCTCCTGGGCGTGGTAATCCCAGCCACAGCAGTACGAACCCATCATCACAACAGGTCAACTGAGGAACTGAAGCAGGCAAAGCACAGAAGCATTTTGTCAAACACCTGCTAGGCTTCACACTCTTCACCATGGTCGCTGACTTCATTGAGGACTTGGCCCCTGCTGCCGACACCCTAGTCAACACTCATCAACACACGGCGGTGGCGTGCTTGCGCTTATCAAGGTCGAAGATGACCTTCGGCGGTTGACGCCCGCGGCAGCGGCGCCGGCGGCGGCCTCGCCTATCTGCGGAGGCACGCGTCGAACTGGCGGCGCCTTTGGCGGTTGACGCCCGCAGCAGCTGCCTCGCGCGTCTGCATCGGCGTCGAGTGTCGGTGTCCAGAGCGCGTCGTAGTCGAGTCCTAGGTCGTCGCTCCGGCACTTCCGCGACCCGCTGGGCCACCGCACTGCGAAGGCGACGACGAGTGTGGAGAGCGGCACATCGTGAGGAGCGAGGGCGGGGGCGGGTGCGGGGATATGGGGCGTGAGGAAGGCAACTCCACCGGAGGTTGTGGTACGCAGTACGCTTCCTCTTTTATAGCCGACTGTGGGTTCGCACGGGGAGATGGACCTTCCTTTTTCACGCGTTGATTTGGGGGAGCAAGGCCGTGATTGCTGGAGGGGACCATCGCTGGTCAGGGGAGTGCGAGTGACTGGCGGAGCGATGGCTCCGGAGAGGTGAGCGAAGCCCGGCAGAGCGAGGCGTGCGACGCGCGAGGTTTCCTTCCCGAGATGGCGAGGCGTTTGCGCGAGGTTTCCTTCCGTGTGAGGTGTGCGAGCTAGCGAGAGAGGGAAGCCGCGCCGCGGGATCGCAAGGGCGGAGGGCAGAGCGGCGACACGAAACGATTGTCGCACGAAGCCACAATGTTAGTTTCTTTCTTTTTAGTTGTACAGAAGAATTGAGGGTTAAGGAAATTACTTGTTTATTGTTCAGTCTGATTGATTACGGGAACCTATTAGGGGACGCTATCAAGTTTGGTGAGATGAGAAAGAAGAGGATCGACGTCAAGTTTGGGCCAAACACAGATAGAGAGGGACGCTATCAAGTTTGGTGAGATGAGAAAGAAGAGTCTCGACGTAAGTTTGGGCTATTTACGCAGATAGAGAGGTACTCCCTCCATCCCTAAATAATTATTGTTTTCGCTTTTTAAAAAATAACTTTAACTATATATATATATATATATATATATATATATATATATATATATATATATATATATATTACAAAATTAATATTATTGGATAGATCGTTCAATCTATTCTCATAATAAATTTATTTAAAGATACAAATGTTACACTATTTTCTACAAATTTGGTCAAATTTACGGCATGGAAATAAAAAAATGACAGTTATTTAGAAACGGATGGAGCATGTACGATGAAAGACGTGGCCAAAAGAAAATGATATGCCAGAGAGTCTGAGAGGACCAAGGTAGGTGCCGGCCAACTTTGCTTCGAAGCTTATACTTTGTGTCTAATATGTGACCTTCATAGTTAAATTGAGTCGGTACTCTTTGATAGTTTTATAATTACAGAGGAAGATATCATATCATATAAGGCCTTTAGTTTCTGAGCCATGTTTTCACTGTTGCACTGTTCATCCACAGTGAATGGAGCACAGCCGTCCGTTCCTTTCTCAGGTTCGATCCCAGCCATCCGTTCGTTCTGTTCCTCAAACAGCCGTAACGTCCTGTCCTCTCCAGAAGCTTCTGGCCTAACCCGACTCCAACACTCGCCCGCTCTCCACCTATCCGCCCTCTCTCTCCCCGCCCGGCTCCTTGATGTTGTAAAACATAAGGACTCTATCGTAGAAGAAAAAGAGAAGGAGAAATTCTAATTCTAGTCCGTTTGTATGTGGGCTCTTATCAAATTCATAGGCCTTAGCAAGATTATATGTACGTGGGAGTTCTATGTTGTAATCACCAATATTCAGAGGAATAAAGAATAGTCTCCTTATCTCTTGTGTTTATGTGTTCTACTTTCATCCACTATGTTGATCATAAGAGATGGAGAGAGAAAGGTCCTAACCGCTAGCAACATGTTTTATAACACGTTATCAGCACGACAAGCTCTACGTCGGCATCGTCGTTGAAGCTGCCGCCGATCGTCGACACCCGCGCTTGTGCCGACGTCTCGCCACAACTACTTCGACGACGTCGATATCCCCGGCGTTGTTAGTGGAATGGATCTGCTACCTCTACCTGCTGCCGATCTGCACTACATCGACATGCATCGTTGCTGTCAAGCAGGCAGTTCTACGACCAGTGGTGGATCCACGGCCCGGGCTGCAGCCCCCCCCCCCCCCCCCCCCCCCCGAGCTTGATTTTACCTGTAAAACACTATAGCTTAGCCTCTAATCCACCATTGATCAATAGCTTAAGGTCTAATCCTTCATTATTTAGTCCCCCGGTGCTTCATCCTGGATTCGCCCCTGTCTACGACAATGTCAAACGCCATACGCGGTATGTATCTACTAACCACGACCCTACGTGGCGTGTGAACTAGATCAAATTAGCATCCTCGAGGTATGAAAAAATCGCATCTTGCAGATCGCGTTGTTCCGACCATGAGTCAGGCTATTTTTTATTATTTTTTTCTATGCGTGGTAGAAAGTCACTTACATGCACGGCATAAACCCGCCACGTACTCAGACATGCATGGGATTTTTTGTTTTAATCTCATAAACATGATGGGGCTTTAAAAGTTACTCCCTCTGTCCCAAAATAGAAGTCATTCTCACTTCCCGAGAATTCAGCTTTATTTAACTTTAACCAATTATATATAAAAAAATATTAATATTTATAATACATAATTAGTATCATTAAATAGATCATTGAATATACTTTTATAATAAATTTATTTAGAGATATAAATATTATATGTATTTTCTACAAACCTAGTAGTCAAAGTTAAGAAAATTTGATTTACACGTATCTTATAACGGCTTGTATTGTAAGACGGAGGGAGTAGGCATGAAGCCAACACACGCATCCTTGCAGGATACAAACAGTCATAGAAGTTGTTGAAACGGTATTGACTTGTAGTCAAATTGAACGAAGCCGACTTGCTGAAGAAGTCAAACTCAACCAAACCGACATGACCTCGGTACCACGTTTAGTCGCTTATGTATGAACATATCACGGCCAGGAGCCCTGGACACGACAAGCCAGCATGCACAGCCGATCGCGCTCCGCCGCTCGGACATCCGTGTCACTGAAGTTGTCAGTGGCTTGCAAGCCACCGATTGGCAAATTAAGCGCTAGCGGCTCGCATCGCTGCACAGGCAATCAGGCACTTCGGCCTGGTTTAGTTCCCAATTTTTTTTTTACCTCCACCTATCACATCAAATATTTGGACACATGCATGGAGTAATAAATGTAAACAAAAAAACTAATTGCACAGTTCTCGGAGAAATTGTGAGACGAATCTTTTAAGCCTAATTAGTCCATAAAAAGCCTTAGTGCTACAGTAACCAACCTGTGCTAATGGCGGATTAATTAGTATCATTAGATTCGTCTCGCAGTTTCCTGACGGGTTCTGTAATTTTTTTTATTAGTATTCGAAAACACCTCCCGACATTCTTCCGACACATCCGACGTGACATCTAAAAATTTTCTTTTCGCGATCTAAACCCAGCCGGCGTCTTGCAGGAATCCTCGGCCTGCATGCCGTAACACATGCGCATGTTCGTTTTATATATACTAGCACGGTTGGGCGCGCCGCCGCCGCGCCTGCGATAAACAGTGGCAAAAATATTTTAAATTCGCTTTGAGCAAAAAAAAAAAAAACAAAAGTAAACCGTGAATATCAATGCCGTGTCATAAACAGTATGGGACGTTACGTTATGAACAGTAGCAGCGGTGCTCTCCGGCCTCCTCGTAACTCCTGGGTGAGGATACTTGTATATGCCACCACTACAGCCATCCGCAGTGGCACTCCGATCCGGCCAACCGCCGACCAACGACCTGTACGCCGCAGCTGCTGCCTGCCTGGGCCTTCGAACTCGCATCATCAAGCAGGGTCTGCATACCCTCTCTAAGATCGATGCTCACGACTGCTGGTCACAACTCACATGCTGTCATCGGCCTTGCACGGCCGCCTCCGCACTGTTCGGCTAGCAGTTCACCGTGCCAAATGACGGCTGCCGCGATGGTTTTTGTCGGGCTAGTGAGAGAGAAACAGGCGGAGAATTGGACCATGCCATGTTATTCCAAAAAAATCCTAAACAATCCCAGAAGGAAGAAAAAGGTCTATATTAGGCCTCAATTTCTTGCAGAAAAACGTATAGGTCTTGTAGTACTTATGGTTTCGGATATCTCTTACCTATATACTGTAAACCCTTTAGATTCCTGAAGAACAATGTGTGGATAGATTAACAATAAAACCATTCTGTTTTATACATTTGTTAAAGTTTTTCCCATGTATATACGATGTGTCGATACCTTTATATATGCCCTTTTGAATGCATTTATTTATCGCACATTATAAACTATATACCATGTACTTGCAAGAGTTTTTGAATGATTACACTAAAAAAACATGGTATAAGGTATATGGGCTCTCTAAATCCTGCGGACCTTAGACTTATTACTCTTGAGAGACTCATATTTGTTTTTCCTAGCATAATGATTTTTTTGAATGAACAAAGACTTAGTATTAATTCTAAAAATTTGCATATACCATAATCTAAAAAATGTTAGGATGCTTCTTAGAATATTTTTTACATAACCATCCATCTTTTTGCACCTTGCTACTTGTTTAAATGTAGTATAAACTTATATGCACATGGTCCAATTTATGTTAATATGCATGCCTTAAAGGAAGAAAAGATATCCTGGAATGACTCTGTATAATAGAATTATTTGTTATGGTCATTATTAAATCCATGTAGGATATTTTGCTACCATTAAAGTAAGTGAATTTTAGGATATATATTTTCTTATTACTCTCTAGAACGAGTATATGGCCAAGATAAATAACAAATGCATTGTGGGATTCACTGCATGAGAAAAATCCCAAATTATGATTATAGGATATCATATTGCATTAAAAGTCAAAATTTTAAGCTTGTATGCATATAGATTGAGGTATAATGTTGCTCTATAACTAATAGCTTTAAGCTTTTTGTATTGAATGTCTAGAAGACAAGATGGTAAATAAGATTTTATCAATGTATATTCTCGAAGAAATGTCTCTTGTGTATAGAATATCAAAGAGCAATGTAATACATGAAGTATTTGAGTCTACCATCATAAATTACTCAAATAGAAATTGAGTTGGATGTTTTAGACAGCTTTATAAACCAAGATATTGTCAGTTGCAATAACTTTGAATATGGGGCTTGCATATATTACGCCCCTTGAAGACTTGTGACTGTATATCGTAACTATTAAGAATAAAGCATGAAGCTATAGCCGGTCATGTATAGAAGTTAAGACATGCGAGAATGGATATTATTTAGAATATTTAAGGGTTTTCTTGAAGAAGAACTTAAGTCATGTGCTTACAGATTTGTTTTGTTTTTAAACTTACTATCCTGAAGTATTGATACCAGTGATGGTGGTGCATTAAGTTTTAATTCATGTTGAATTAAGTGGTTCTCGTATACTCATAGAAGAGTTAATGGTTAATATATTAGTTTGAAGACTAATATAAAGTATCTAATATTCTTAGTTGCAATTCTTACTTGCATTAATATGTGTTAACTTTGCACAGAATAAATAAGACTTATATGTTTCGCATATAAATAATTGCATATTTTTGTCTATCTAAATAAGTTTTGCAATAATTTTATCCACAAAGAAGCCTCGGTTAACCATGAAGGTTATAGTGCTTTGTGCACTACTACCATGTAGGTAGAAGCGAAATTGGATTTCCTAGAGGCACTTGAACAATTGGACTATACTGGCATATGAATTGATCTTAGAAGGACCAATTTAGCCAAGAAATAGTATAATCCATAAACTAAGTATTTAATGCTTTAGCCTAGAAACTGAAAGTTTGTGTCCTACCTAAATTTGTTGTTGTACACTAAGTAGTATATTGGATATGTGAATTTCATACCACGACCAATGAATATTAGAAGTACGATTGAATTCTATGGAACATTAGAAATGATTATTCATAGATGATGCATGAAGCATATTATTACTTGAAGTAATTATGGCATGAAAAGGGGAGGAATTTTGGGTAAAGGCATAAGAAAATATGGGTAATATATATTTAATAGGCATAGCCTTTCTAAATCTATCATTAAGTGCATGTATCAGGACTTGAAGTCCTAGTCGCGTCTCTTCCGGTCGAGTTAACTTTCTCTGCATTGCACTAATTACAAGCTTGTAGCTTTGCATTTTGTTGTTATCTATTATGTTAGATTGAATACCAACATTCCACATTACACATGAATGTGTATCACTATGTTGTGCACTCTCGTCGAGCTGCAACTATCTCCACTCTTGCATGAATATTAGCATGGCAGCTATAGTTGTAGCTAGTAGCTACCTTTGCACTTCCCTCATAATTAAATTGGCTAGCTAGCACGCTAGGTCTATATAGTTCTCGTTGAAATAAGGAATAATTTGCTTTCTCAATGCATCGTATGCATATGCAATGGATTGGTCTGGGGGCCATGCAGCCTAAGATCAGTAGGAGGAAGTTAATATGAAATTTGCTCAACGGAGACTAACCCAATTGATGGGACGAATAATTGTGGAATTGATATGGTGGATAACACACTTATGATGATTTGGCATCTATGAAAAAAAGGCATTTGGGGAATTTTACATTAATGGCAATTAGACAGTGTAAAAGAAATTCCATGTGAGTTTGAATGTTGCGTATTCTATATTTTTTAAGTATATGGTCCATTTTTTATGTATGAGTACTTGGATCAATTATTTTGGCTAAACAATAACGAATCTAGACAATGAAATAGTTTCTAAACTATGATATGTGCAAATCAGGGGGAGAACATCCCCGAGTTTGTAGGAATGATGAACATTCTTAAGTGCACTTTATGTATTCTAGCTCGTAGCATATATGAATGGGCCTTCACTTGTAGTTGGAGATACATGAATTTAAAATATTTTAAGCCCATCATAGGGGATGTCTTTTGAAGTACGCTATTAAAGATCTAATATTGACATTAGGAGAGAGAAAGTCTATGTTGAATGCCAAATATTATTTCCATAGAAGGAAAATGATCTTAAGAGAAAATATTCCTTGGAGCTTGAAGCAGGAATAGTATCACGCACTAAATCAAATAATAGTTTGACT
Organism: Saccharum hybrid cultivar R570; assembly: GCA_038087645.1. Taxonomy (NCBI): domain Eukaryota; kingdom Viridiplantae; phylum Streptophyta; class Magnoliopsida; order Poales; family Poaceae; genus Saccharum; species Saccharum hybrid cultivar. The sequence goes on along the minus strand of JAQSUU010000319.1, from coordinate 3,629,318 downwards.
AATGCTCTTGTGAAGCATGAAGCGGAGCATATGCCAGATATTTTTAAAAATGAGAGGAGTAAGTTAAAGTTATAAATAAGAAGTTGTGTCTACTAGTAGTAAACTAAAATGTTGTATACTATCAAGCTAAAATCCATGGGGACGCCTATGGGTTCTAGTTTCGTGTGTGCTTATTGAATAGAAATAAAATAAGAACAAACTTCTCTATTCTCACGAAGAGAACACCTAATGAAGAAGGTCAAGCACCTCATGTAGAGGATCATCATGAAGACGAAATCTAACCCACTAAGCGCGCACATCATAGTGTTGGGTACGCAGAACAATAAATTATCTCTTATTTGGAAAATAACAAAGAGATGAAATTATCTCATATTATGAGAATATTGGAAGAAAATAATAGTTGTCGACAACGCTACCTCTATAATTGCAAATGTTTTTCTTATGAGAACCTGGATCCGAAAAATAAAGTCCATAGCAAAGTCACATGTAGCGATTTTATCGGGTCAATGAAGAAGGAATTGAGGTTGTATCTCCTACTAGGAACAAATAAATGTTCTGCTATATCTCTGGCAAATGAAATGAATAAATATGAAATATGCAGTTAATAAGTGGATTATGAAATTCATATAATTTCTAAAGAATATAAATCACAACAAATGAAAATTAAATCTCATACAAGTATTAAGAAGTATAAGGTAGAATATATTCATGAATAAATATTAAAATCTCGAGAAGAGCATGTCCTAGAAGGAATAGAGTCATCAAATGACTTTATAGTGAATAACACTATCTCATTGTGTATATCACATAATAATCTCTCATGTAGTAGAGAATATATCTAATAGAAGAGAAATGTTATTCACTGAAAATGAGAACATCCTTGAAGAAGTTAATCCATGAAGGATTTACCAGTCGATTCTTGAATAAACATCATTAATCCCATAAGTGAATATAGACCCAAGAGAAAAAATTAGGAATCATAAACACTATGAAGATGTCATACAAACACTTAGAAAGTGTATATTGTAAAGCTAGCAACAAAGTGTTGCTATCCTCTAAAATACCATAGAAGGTATAAGAATAATGATGATTTTAGCAATTGAATTATCTCCTAAATGCCAAATGCAAGACTGGATTTATTATTTAGTGTTACAATCAAAGCCCTGGAGTTTTGTAGAACATATAATTTAAAAATCCACTAAAAAAGAATTATAAGTACTCAAACTCTAGTATAAGTTTAATACACTATCTAGAAGATATTGAATGGTGTAACTTATTTACCCCCATAATCCTCTGCAAGGATTATTACCTTGAAGGATAAAATTTATTTATTTTGCACAACTAATAAGTGGTTATTATGCATGAAGCATCTTGCTCTTGTTTATTCCCATATAGTTCATAGAAGAATGAGCCAACTTTTTGAAAGATATAGTATTGTGGTACTACATACCATTATTAAGCACACATTTATGAAAACTGTGGTTTGAACAATGAAGTTCAAAGTTTGGCTTTATGAGGGGAGCATATTTTTATTGAATCTATCTTGAAGGTAAACCACTAGAATTACAAAGATCAAGTTGATCATATTTGCTAAAAACACTGAAGTTTATGCATAGATCATAAAGACCAATATCTATCATGAAGAATACAATATTCTGAAGAATATATGACTAAGAAGGTTAAATGCTGTACTCTTTTTTCCTATGTGAGTTTTTACTTGAAGGTTTCTCACACAAGGTTTTTAATGAGATAACATGTGCAATGCAATTAATGAATGTGATGTACTCTTTTCTCCAAGAACTATTTTTTTCCCACCGGGTTTTTGGATGGAGTTTTTAATAAGGCATGTGCATATCATGGTAATCGCCCAAGGGGGAGTGTTGTAAAACATACGGACTCTATTCTAGAAGGAAAAGAGAAGGAGTAATTCTAATCCTAGTTCGTTTGTATGTGGGCTCTTATCAAACTCTTAGGCCTTAGCAGGACTATATATACGTGGGAGTTCTATGTTGTAATCACCAATATTCAGAGAAATAAATAATAGTCTCTTTATCTCTTGTGTCTATGTATTCTACTTTCATCCACTATGTTGATTATGAGAGACGTAGAGAGAAAGGTCCTAACGCTGGCAACATGTTTTATAACACCTGAAACTTCCCGTATCGCGCCTCCTCTCTCCCTCCGTCCCGACCGTGCCACCGCCACTCCCACCCCCTGCCTCCGGTGCCACAGCCGCCGAGGCCGCGCTCCTAAGCAACTTTCGTCTCCCTCCCCCATGCCGCCACAGAGTTTGCGATGGGCCATGGTGTCGTCTGTGCCGTGAGACCGCTGCTCCGCCCTCACCGGCTTCGATTCACCAGGCGCTCCGCCTTTTCCACCACCGTGCGCTCGACCCCTCCCTCTTCGTGGCTCCGGCAGCCCAGCGTTGTGACGCGCCATCGTGGGAGCCCTAGCGTGGCCAAACCCTAGCGGTGCAACCCGGGCGCCGGCATCTCCCTTGCTCGCACTTCGGTGTCAGCGTCGAGCCGGGCATGCCTCGCCACAGCCTTTGGGCCGTCTAAGCATCCTCCGGGTTTTAGCCTTCAGCGAACCTCGGCTGGGACTCCTGCCCACTTCTGGTGAGTACTAACTACTGATTAGAGACTATTGCATTTGCTTCAGATTGATGTGATCTCTGCCGGGGGCCGGGACTTCTGCCTACTTCTGATGAGTACTAACTACTACGATTCCATGTGAATTTTGTGCAGTCCTGTACACACATATGCTTCAGATGGTGATTGTAATTTGTGATTTACCATATTAAGGACCATCCTCCAGATTCCAGCCTTCACTGAACCTCTGCCAGGCACACACTGGTTAGAGACCGGTAGATATTCGCTTGAAATTACTGTGAATTTTGTGCAGTCGTGTACACACACATTTGCTTCAGATGGTGATTGTAGTTCATCAATTTGTGATCCACCATATTAATGGGGCATATGAGCAGTGAGTTCTTTTTACTTATTTACCGCATGTCTTGGCAACCTAAACAATGTATCAATTGCAAGCCTATGCGTTATCTTTTCTTATTATGGAAAGAAATTTGCTCCTTTACAATCTTGTGATTTCCTCATACCTCTGTACATCTTTGGTTTTGAAAGCATCTAGGCCCCGGGAGTTGATTTCGGCAATTGATGACAACGCATTATTACCATGACTAACGTGTGTTTTGCAGAAACTTTGATAAGTTAGGTCATGGGGTCGATAACTGCTTTGGGCACTTTGGTATTCATGCCCCTTGATGGAAATCGTTTCAGTTTTCAAAGGATCAACGACAAGATTAAGGACGGTTAGTTCCGGATGTCAAGGTGTTGAGTTACATCCGAAATAGTCGTTAGGATCTTCGCTTCTTTCCTTTGGCCGTACTATAAAGGGGGGCATGAGCGAGTAGCTTGACCAAGGTGAGTCTTTTGTTTAGGTGTGGTGCACACTTATCAAACTTAGCACTAGGTAGCTCAGGTAAAGCTTAAAGTTTAGTTGGAAGCAACTCGGTTCAAGTTGCATCGCGTTTCGAAGTCGTTTGAGCCTTTTACCCTTGACCGGACGCGGTCTCTGTCTCGACCGGACGCGTCCGGTCAGTACTAACAGTCACTGTGTTTCAACCTGGTTGACCGGACGTGGTTCCTGCGAGGAGCCGGACGCGTTGATCGTGTTGACACGTGTCTCAGAGGGTAAAACATCTAATCGGACGCGACTGGGAAGTGATCGGACGTGTCCGGTCGCGTTCCAGTACGGTACTTTACTGACCTAACGCGTCCGGTCATCACTGATCGGACACGAGCGAGCGTCAGATCAAAGTACAGTAAGGTTCTTGCATGACCAGACGCGTCCGGTCACCCCTGATCGGTGCGTCTGGTCACTCAGCAGTGTCGTTTAGCTTTTCGACCGTTACGTTCGACCAGCGCGTCTGGTCACGACGATTGGCACGTCCGGTCAGTGTGTTTTTTGCTAAGTTGGCAAGTAACGGTTGGATTTGACTGTGGGGTGTATAAATACATCCCCTCCACCTCTTTTAGAGGTCTCTTGCTCATTTGTTCAGCTGAGAAACACCTTTCAAGTGCAAGGAGGTGCAAGAGCTCTAGTGAGGGTTGTGATTTGAGAATCAAAGTTTGAGAATCCCCTCATTAGTGACTAGGGAGTAGCAAGTGTGTATCCACCTTCTCATTAGGCTTGTTGTGGTCAAGTGAGAGTTCTAGCTTGTTACTCTTGGTGATCGCCATCACCTAGACGGCTTGGTGGTGATTGGGAGTTTGGTGATCATTCGGCGAGCTTGTGGATGACCCAACTCATTTTGTGAGCGGTTGTGGGCGATTCACCGCGACGGAGTGTCAAAGAATCAGCCCGTAGTGAGCACTTGATCCTTGCGCGGATCAAGGGGGAGCTACACCCTTGCGCGGGTGCTCAAACGAGGACTAGTGGGGGAGTGGCGACTCTCCGATACCTCGGGAAAACATCACCGTGTTTCTAACCCTTACTTTCAAGCATTTACTTTCGTGTATTACTTTCATTGCTTGGTTTACTTTTCTAGAATTGCCATGCTAGACTAGGATTGGAACTTAGGGTGCAAAACTTTTTACCGGTAGAATCACAAGGAAACACTAGTAGGCACTAGGGGTGAACTTTGTCTTGTAGGATTTAATTCTTGCAATTAATTTTTAGAGAAGCCTAATTCACCCCCCCTCTTGGGCATCTTGATCCTTTCAATTGGTATTGGAGCCGAGTTGCTCCTATTTTAGGCTTCACCGCCTAGAGCAAGATGTCTAATGGGGAAGGACCACCTCCCACCTTTGAGGGAGACGATTTTCCATATTAGAAAATTCGCATGGAGGCGTACCTCGAAGCCATAGATGTTGGGTGTCTTAGAGCCGCAACCGAAGGGCTTCCCGCTATCAAGGATCCCGCCAACCCAAGTGGTGATGAGGAGAAGTACGACCGGTGGAATACAAAGGCAAAAAAATGCACTCGACCGGGGCGTAGGCAAGGATATCTTCAATCATGTGCGTAATGCCAAAAATGCTCATGAATTGTGGGAAAACCTTTATGCTCTCCATGAGGGAACTAAGAGTGAGCGTGAGGAACGCTATCACATTGCTTTGAAGAAAATTAATTCTTTTGAGATGCTTCCCAAAGAAAGTGCTAATGACATGTACACTCGATTGAATGTTCTTGTAGAAGATCTCAATGCTCTTGGGCTCACTCAAATGAGTCAATCGGATATTGCAAGGAGGATCTTGAGTGTTCTTCCTATTGAGAAGTATGGTCACATTGTCATCGTGCTTCACCAAAGTGATCTCTCCACCGCAACACCGACACAAGTATTGGGAAAGATCAATGCACATGAGATGTACATGCACATCACTCCGGAAGAGGGCTCATCATCTTCCAAGAAGAAGGACTTGGCCTTCAAAGCGAGTCATGATAAGAAAAAGAAGAAGGGTCAAGCTATGATGGTGCAAGAAAGCTCAAGTGAAAGTGATATTGACGATGCATCACTTGCACTCATGGTAAGAAAGACCACCAAGATGCTTAAGAAGCTTAACAAGAGTGGCATCAAGTTCGATGGTAAGAAGAAGTTCTTCATAAATAGCAAAAGGAAGCCTATATCCGAGATGGATTGCTACAATTATGGTGAACTTGGCCACTTAGCTCATCAATGCCCTAAGCCTCCAAAAGACAAGTACAAGAACAAGAACAAGGGCAAGAAAAATGATTCAAGTGATGAAGAAGATGAGAAGAAGAAGAACAAGCCATACAAAAAGAAGGATGGTAAGAAGAAAGAGTTTCACAAGAAGAAGAAGGGAGGCAAAGCTTACATTGTTGGTGATTGGCTCACGACATTGAGTCATAATGTGAGTCCTCCGGTGATGAGAGCGACGATGAGAAAGAGAAGGTCGCCGCATTTGTGATTGGGCCATCATCATCTTCACCGACATCTTCATCACCATCTTCACCGCCACCTTCACCATCATCGTCCACTTCTCACCTATGCCTTATGGCCAAGGGTGAACGAAAGGTACAAAACAATGAGAGTGATGATGATGATAGTGATAGTGATGATGAATATGATGCACCTTCTTATGATGAACTTATAAAATTGTTGAACAAATACTCTAAAATCATAAGAAGAACTAGAAATGAAAATGATGAGCTCCAAAATGAAATTGACTCACTCTCATCTAAGCTTGAAAATACACAAAAGACTAGTGATGAGTTCAAAGATCAAAACGAAATTATGTCTTCTACTCTCAAGGAGCTCAAAACTTCTAACAAAGAGCTTAGAGATGAACATGATAAACTTGAGAAGAAGCATGATGAGCTCAACACTAGGCACAACTTGCTAAAAGACAAATATACTACATTGAAAATCAATTATGATAGTCTTGTTGTTGCTAATGAGCTTTCTCTTGAGACACATGATGCTACTAACCAAGTTGTTAAGATTGATATAGCTACATCATGTGATGACTTGATTATTGAGAGCATTGAGCAAGGCTCTAGTGGCAAAGGTAAGAATATGGTTGAGTCCGACAACTATGATGATTATGTCAAGCTCAAGAGTGAAAATGAGATGCTTAGAAATGAGAACAAGAAGCTAAAAGAGTTGGTGGCTCTTGAAAAGCAAACATCAAATGAGTCACTTATTGAAGAGAACAAAAAGCTCAAGCAAGAGAAAGAGCATCTCAAGACCGGCCTAAGCAAGTTCACAAGAGGCCAATATTTGTAAAGTGAGCTACTCATAAACACCGTCATGAAGATGGATAGAAGTGGCATTGCTTACTTGGCAAATCAAGAGAAGAAGGCTAAAGCTCAACAACAACAAAGTAAGTCAAAGCCCAAGCCAAAGAGATATGTTGAGTGTGGACAAGAGGGTCATTTTGCTCATGAGTGCAAAACTCCACCACCACAACCCTTGCCCAAGCATGCTAGACCCTTTGCTTTCAATGCTCATTACATGCTTAAAAAAGATTCAAGTGGAAAGATGAAAGTCATGTTTTTGGGTCCCCCCTAACAAGAATAGGCCTAAGAAAATATGGGTTGCCAAGTCACTAGTTGAGAAAGTCAAGGGTCCCTCTCAAGTTTGGGTCCCTAAACAAAAAGCTTGATCTCTTGTGTGTAGGTGAACTACAAGACCGGTGGATCTCATTGGGTTATTGATAGTGGTTGCACTCAACATATGACCGGTGACCCTCGTATGTTCACCTCACTTGAAGAGAATGGGGTATGTCAAGAGAAGATCACATTTGGGGACAATTCAAAGAGCTAAGTCAAGGGTATAGGCAAGATTGGAATATCAAATGATCACTCTCTTTCAAATGTGCTCTACGTTGCTTCATTGAGTTTCAACTTACTATCCATTGGGCAACTTTGTGACCTTGGCTACCAATGCTTATTCACTCCTAATAAAGTGGTAGTTTCAAAGATAGATGACAAGCAAATGATTTTCAAAGGCTTTAGATACAACAATCTCTATCTTGTTGATTTCACCTCCGAAGATGCAAACTTGATGACATGTTTATTCACCAAAACTACACTTGGATGGCTTTGGCATAGGAGGCTTGCTCATGTTGGAATGAACACTCTCAACAAGCAATTGAAGAAAGATTTAGTAAGAGGCTTGAAGGATGTTAAGTTTGAGAAGGACAAACCTTGTAGTGCATGTCAAGCCGGCAAACAAGTTGCAAATACTCATCCAACCAAAGCTTACATGTCAACATCAAGAGTGTTAGAACTTCTACACATGGATTTGTTTGTTCCTACAACTTACAAGAGCTTGGGTGGAAATCTCTATTGTCTTGTGATTGTGGATGACTACTCAAGATACACTTGGACTTTCTTTCTTCATGATAAATCTGAAGTGGCCAATTGCTTCAAGAAGTTTGCAAAGGGAGCTCAAAATGAATTTGAAGTAAAGATAAAGAAGATTAGAAGTGACAATGGCAAAGAGTTTGACAACACAAACATTGAAGCTTATTATGATAAAATTGGAATCAAGCATGAAGTTTCATCAACCTATACTCCTCAACAAAATGGTGTAGTTGAGAGAAAGAACCAGACATTGATCACCCTTGCAAGAACAAGGCTAGATGAGTACAATACACCAAAAAAATTGTGGGCCGAGGCAATCAACATCGCATGCTATGCTTCAAATCGCCTCTTCCTACAAAAGTTTCTTGGCAAGACCCCCTATGAGTTGCTAAATGGGAAGAAGCCGGACGTCTCATTCTTCCGGGTGTTTGGTTGCAAATGCTACATCTACAAAAAGCATCAATACCTAGGGAAGTTTCAAAGATGTTGTGATATTGGCTTTCTTGTTGGTTACTCATCAAAGTCCAAAGCATATAGAGTATTTAACCATGCCAACGGTTTGGTTGAAGAAACATATAATGTGGAATTTGATGAATCTAACGGCTCCCAAGGAGCAATTGAGAATTGTGATGATGTAGGTGATGAACCATTGATGGAGACGATGAAGAACATGCCGGTGGGAGACATCAAGCCTAGAGATGATGAAGACGATATACAAATTGTCAGTCCACCATCTTCATCACATGTGCCTCAAGATGATGATAAGAATAAGAGAGTTGAAAATGAAGACACTCATGTCTCTCATGAACAAGCCGAGGCACAAGCTCAAGATGTTGATGCTCCCCAACCCTCTCCTTAAGTGGTTGAAAGAAGAAACTCACCTCTACTTCAAGCACATCCACAAGATCTCATCATAGGAAGTCCTACAAAGGGTGTAATGACTCGATCTCAAAAGCTTGTTTCTTTTGTTGAATATCACTCTTTTGTCTCTTATCTTGAACCTAAGAATGTAGAAGAAGCTCTTCAAGATCTGGATTGGGTGAATGCTATGCACGAAGAATTAAACAATTTCACCACAATCAAGTTTGGACACTTGAAGAGCATCCAAAAGGTGCAAGAGTCATTGGAACCAAGTGGGTGTTCCGCAACAAGCAAGATGACTAAGGCGTAGTAGTGAGGAACAAGGCTAGACTAGTTGCAAATGGGTTCTCTCAAGTTGAAGGTCTTGATTTTAGAGAGACCTTTGCACCCGTTGCAAGACTTGAAGCCATTCGTATCCTTCTTGCATATGCATCGCATCATGAAATGAAACTATATCAAATGGATGTGAAAAGTGCTTTTTTAAATGGCTTTATAAATGAACTAGTCTATGTTGAACAACCTCCCAGGTTTGAAGACCCTATATATCCTAATCATGTTTATAGGTTGTCCAAGGCGTTATATGGGCTCAAGCAAGCCCCTAGAGCGTGGTATGAGCGCCTCCGGGACTTCCTCATTGAGAAGGGCTTCACTATTAGGAAGGTCGACACCACACTATTCATCAAGAAGCTTAATGGGGAGATCTTCATTTGTCAAGTCTATGTTGATGATATCATCTTTGGATCAACAAATAAAGATTATTGCAAGAAATTTGGTGAATTGATGTCAAAGGAGTTCGAGATGTCTATGATTGGTGAGCTAACATTCTTCCTTGGTTTTCAAGTCAAGCAAATGAGAGAAGGGATTTTCATCTCTCAAGAAAAGTATACCAAGGATCTTCTCAAGAGATTCAAGATGGAAGAGTGTAAGCCAATCAAGACCCCAATGCCATCTAATGGACATCTCGACCTAGATGAGGGAGGTAAACCGGTTGATCAAACTCTCTACCATTCTATGATTGGTAGCTTGTTGTACCTTACCGCATCTAGGCCCGATATCATGTTTAGTGTGTGCATGTGTGCTCGCTTTCAAGCGTGCCCTAAAGAACCTCACCTAAGTGCCGTAAAAAGAATCTTAAGATATCTTAAGCACACCCCAAACATTGGTCTTTGGTACCCCAAAGGAGCTAGATTCCAACTAGTTGGCTATTCCAATTCGGATTATGCCGATTGTAAAATTGATAGAAAAAGCACATCCGGAGGGTGCCATTTGCTTGGGAGGTCTTTAGTATCTTGGTCATCTAAAAAGCAAAATAGTGTGGCTTTGTCCATCGCCGAGGCGGAATACATTGCCGCGGGGGCTTGTTGTGCACAAATCTTATACATGAAACAAACCCTCCTAGACTATGGAGTTGTTCTTGATAAGGTGCCACTTTTATGTGACAATGAAAGTGCCATTAAAATTGCTAATAATCCGGTACAATACTCACGCACCAAGCACATTGATATCTGTCACCACTTTCTAAGAGATCATGTTGCTAAAAATGATATATCACTAGAAGGTGTAAGAAGTGAAAATCAATTAGCGGATATCTTCACTAAACCTTTGGATGAGGCTACTTTTTGTAGGTTAAGAAGTGAACTAAATGTGCTTGATTCTAGTAACTTTAAAAAATGAGCTTGTGTTGTCCCTTGCATTGCATTGTATTTTATGTCATATTTAATTCTCCACAATGCATCTAGAACTTGTCTAACACGGTTACGATAACCCTCCTTTGGAGGAGTAAAGAAGCCTAACCATGGATCAAACTTGACAAGCAACCTAGTCTTACTTTCTCGCTTTGCATTGCATATGCATGATTGTTGCTTTGTCATTTCTTTTCGGTTTTGTTTTGAGCATCCTCTGTGTTCGTCCATGAATAGAGAGAGCATTTGACGCTTCCAAGGGTTCATAAACTCTATTGCATGGCCATACGTTGCTCCTCGGGTGTTTATCGTATATTTTCTTAAAAATAATACTAGCCTAAAGCAAAATATTTTGAAAAACTTGAGGGTTTGAGAGAGGTCTCTCATATCAGGTTCCAATTGGTGTTTATTTGAGTCTCTTTGAATTGGAACTTGATTGGGAGAAGTTGCGTCGAAGATCGGATTGAAGAAAGGCGTTTTACAGCGACCGGACGCTGGACCGGACGCTGGACCGGACGCGATGCTGCTTCATCACTGCGTCCGGTCCCGGCGACCACCAGCGCGTCCGGTCATCCCGAAGACAATCTCAAGGATCTGTGACCGGACGCTGGACCGGACGCGACGTTGTGATCACTGCGTCCGGTCCCGGACCCCACCACCGCGTCCGGTCAAGCGTTTTGAGTTCCCTGGGTGATCTCCGAACGGACTCTGTCAGCGTCCGATCATCTCTAACCGGACGCGTCCGGTCGTGCCAGGAGCTTATTGGACTATGACCGGACGCTGCTCCACCGTGTCCGGTCAGTCGACCAGCGCGTCCGGTCATCGCGTGAAAAGCAGATCTACGCTCTTTTAACCGTTCGTCCCGATCTATTCTTTTTCATCTCCTTTTTCAATCCATCGCCACCGCCTTTCCTCCCTGCCCTAGCCGCCTGCCTTGCCGTCTCACGCCGCGCCGCCATAGCCGTTGCCCTCCTCAGTCACGCCGTGCCGCACCCGCTCGCAGCGCTGGCGCCGTCGCTCCTTCTCCCCGCGCCCGTGCACCGCCGCTGCAGCCGTGTCTCCTCCTCCACGTGCCACACCGCCGTGCCTTCGCCTCCGACAGCAGCAGCCGCTCCTCCTCTACCGCGCGTGCCACTGCAGCTTCTCCTCCGCGCCGTGCGCACCTCCTCCTCCGCGCCGCACTGCCGCACTCACAGAGATTTGATCCTTTCAAAACCTAATCCATCACGACGGTTTGCGACTTTACTCCAGCGTTTCCGTGGAACTCTCGCGCATCAAGGTCCCTCATCCTTTCACCAGAATCTCGCCTATCTGAGGTAGCTATCGCGATCTATTCTTGTCTTATCTTGTATGCTTGCTTTTATAAGGACCTCGCTCATCTGGTAGTTAAAATATAATGCTTAATAGTAGCTCTATCTATTCCTTCTTTACAGAGAGTCTTGTCAGTGCTCTGTGTGTGGCAGTTGATCAGATTTGAATCCAAGGCCAAGCCTGTAGATACGGATTGAGGCCAAGCCTCACGAGTGTCAGTACACCATCTTTCACTATCAGGGTTTTCTCAGTCCCAGAGGTTGGTCAGTATGGTTCGCTACAAGAATGTTGGTGGTAGACCGAGTGATGGGGACGAAAGTCCTCCCAGGTTGACAGAGGTAGCCCATGGCAAACGCAAGAAGATAGCCACCAAGAAGAGAAAGAAGACACCCACTGAGGCAGAGATAGCACAGGCAGTCGCTGATGCAGCAGAGCTTGCAGAGAGAGAGGTGGCAGAAGCAGTGGGATTCACATTGGCGAGCGTTGCTTTCATCTTGAAGGTCGATAGCTCGGTACTGAGGCCACAGAGGGGACAGAGGACCCACCTGCAGAGCAGCCCACAGAGGACACAGAGTAGACAGAGGAGCAGACCGTTCAGACTCCACCGCGTCGTCGCTCAGGACGTACGTGAGCTCAGGTGACTCCTAGGCCAGAGGGCCAGCGTCGTGTAGGTCATCCACCTCCCAGGGCTCGAGGTCACCCCCCAGTCGAGCACTTTGACTTGAGAGGAGCTACAACATGACAGGTGCAGCCTCTCAGGTTTGTTGAGGTTGGTCAGTGGTTCCCACCTCAGCGGGACCCCCGAGCCTCAGAGGGCTTCTACACACCTCTGCATGAGGACTTCTACAGAGCCTATGATGACAGCAGGATTACATTCAGACCTCAGAGAGTTTGTCGACTCGAGGCTTTAGTTGAGGTAGTTGGTGAGCAGCTCCGTCCACATCTGTCCTTTTTACCTGGTTTGTCAGACCTTCTAGGACGGACTGGAGCTTACTACGGGACTTGGGTCAGAGAGTTCTACTCTTCACTTTGGATTGACCCTGCTCATGAGTTTATACACTTTGCATAACGAGGCCGTGACCGTAGACTATATAGTACCAGGGTACGGGAGATTCTCAGACTCCCTGCTTCAGAGACGAAGATTCACTAGTTGTGCTTTGGACAGACTTCACCACCGAGACATCCTCACGGAGGTACAGTACCACCCACAGACATGATTAGACCCTGCTTCCGTGAGCCATTTGGCGAGGGGTCCAGACGTACACCTGCCAGCTTGACACCCCTTGCTAGAGTGCTTGATGCCATTGTGAGACAGACTCTTCTTCCGAGGCTAGGATACAGAGAGGGCCTGACACGTATGCAGCTTTGGGTTGTTCATCACCTCATCTCTCAAATACCATTTGACATTTGGGATCTATTACTATGTGAGATGGAGGACACTTTGGCTGAGGGCTTCAAGGGTCACCGTCAGTTACCATATGTGCACTGGATCTGCTTTATTATTCGATCTGCGTGTGACCTGCCTGCAGAGATTAGGGCTGAGATCTCTGATACCACTACTGCATTCCCAGAGTATGACATTCGACAGTTGTGGGCTTCAGTTACTAGAGAGCGGGCACCTAGGCCAGGACAGCGTCAGAAGCCAGAGGTTCTAGAGACAGCAGCTGAGCAGGACGAGACCGTTGAGGGTCTTGCTGAGGCCGAGCTTGCAGATCTTGATGCTTAGCCAGCTGATCCAGTTGAGGATGATGCCACTGATAGCACAGACGAGGACTACCAGCCCATTCCCTGGTATCGCTCTCCTCGATCTCACGACCATGAGGCCGGTGGTTTAGGATCAGCCTCCCGCTCAGACCCAGCCATGGTGGCTATCCTTGAGAGGCTGACCCAGGCCCAGGAGAGGCAGAAGGTTCAGATGCAGCTTCAGGCTCAAGACACAGCAGCTGCATTTGTTCAGATCTAGGCTCGTCAAGACAAGTTCCAGAGGCAGCAGCTGGAGTTTCAGAGGCAGCAGTTTGAGATGCAGAGGCAGCAGGCAGCCACCCAGCAGTAGTATCTTGAGCTCCTATGACACCTCATCACTGTTGGGGTTCCTCCACCACCGTCTATCCTTACTCTAGCACTATAGTCTAGTGGACCTCAGAGTCATGGACAGCCGAGCTTTCAGTTTATCTCTCCCCAGCAGTAGGTTCCTCAGACATTTCAGTCTCCGAGCTATACTCCTATTCAGACGGGGTTCACTCCACCAGCTCAGCCTAGAACTCACCTTCTGACAGGCACTCCTTTCACTGACTTGAGTGCCTCCTACAGCGAGTTGACTGGTCAGCCTACACCCTCGCACACCACTGTTGTGACTTCTTTAGGGATGTCGGCTTCTGAGACTGTGGCTCCTCCAGTGACAGTGACCGAGACTACAGAGACAGTGCCGTCGTCAGTTACCTCGACAGATCCTCCCACAGTTGATGTTTTCAGGCTTCGGTGACAGAGACTGCTCCTATTGTTGCTACTACGTCTTCAGTTTCTGCTCCTGCTCTACAGACCCAGACTGCTTCACTGCCACGTGTATCTACAGAGGGTCAGCCTAACAGTTCAGAGTCTGAGGAGGATACTTCACAGTTTGTGCTCACTCCACGCTCCTCGGCACCAGACAGGACTGCTTCTATTCCCCCGTCAGATCCTTAGTTTTGTTTTTGGCGTTTGATGCCAAAGGGGGAGAGAGTAGATTCAGGGGGAGTGTTGATAGAGGGTTTCGTTTTTTTCTTTGTGTGCTACGTTCATGCATCATGTTTACTTTCTCGCCCTGCATTGTGTGACATGTGTGATTGTGAGATCTCTATTATATATCATGTCACTTAATTGGTTCTAGCTCATAAGGTTGTGCTTCCGTGCCTTATTCTGATTTCATATGAGCTATGTTTTATGTGTACTAACTCTTCATGTTTTATCTTGTGAGTACACTATATTGGCTTGGAACACATAAGCAATTCCTAACTCCTTGTGCTTATTGCTTTTTGCTTATGTGAACCAAGCATGTTCGAAAACCTCAACTCTTAAATCTTCTGAATCTAAGTGTTGTCATCAATCACCAAAAAGAGGGAGATTGAAAGCATCTAGGCCCCGGGAGTTGGTTTTGGCAATTGATGACAACGTATTATTACCATGATTAACGTGTGTTTTGCAGAAACTTTGATAAGTTAGGTCATGTGGTCGATAACTGCTTTGGGCACTTTGGTATTCATGCCCCTTGATGGAAATTGTTTCGGTTTTTAAAGGATCAACGACAAGATTAAGGATGGTTAGTTCCAGATGTCAAGGTGTTAAGTTACATCCGGAATAGTCATTAGGATCTTCGCTTCTTTCCTTTGGCCGTACTATAAAGGGGGCATGAGCGAGTAGCTTGATCAAGGTGAGTCTTTTATTTAGGTGTGGTGCACACTTGTCAAACTTAGCACTAGGTAGCTCAGGTAAAGCTCAAAGTTCAGTTGGAAGCAACTCGGTTCAAGTTGTGTCGCGTTTCGAAGTCGTTTGAGCCTTTTACCCTTGACCGGACGCGGTCTCTGTCTCGACCGGACGCGTCCGGTCAGTACTAACAGTCACTGCGTTTCAACCTGGTTGACCGGACGCGGTTCCTGCGAGGACCGGACGCGTTGATCGTGTTGACACGTGTCTCAGAGGGTAAAACATCTAATCGGACGTGACTGGAAAGTGATCGGACGCGTCCGGTCACGTTCCAGTAAGGTACTTTGCTGACCAGTCGCGTCTAGTCATCGCTGATCGGACGCGAGCGAGCGTCAGGTCAAAGTACAGTAAGGTTCTTGCACGACCGGACGCGTCCGGTCACCCCTGATCGGTGCGTCCGGTCACTCAGCAGTGTCGTTCAGTTTTTCGACCGTTACGTTCGACCGGCGCGTCCAGTCACGACGACCGGCGCGTCCGGCCAGTGCGTTTTTTGCTGAGTTGGCAAGTAACGGTTGGATTTGACTGTGGGGTGTATAAATACATCCCCTCCACCTCTTTTAGAGGTCTCTTTCTCATTTGTTCAGCTGAGAAACACCTTTCAAGTGCAAGGAGGTGCAAGAGCTCTAGTGAGGGTAGTGATTTGAGAATCAAAGTTTGAGAATCCCTCATTAGTGACTAGGGAGTAGCAAGTGTGCATCCACCTTCTCATTAGGCTTGTTGTGGTCAAGTGAGAGTTCTAGCTTGTTACTCTTGGTGATCGTCATTACCTAGACGGCTTGGTGGTGATTGGGAGTTTGGTGATCATCCGGCGAGCTTGTGGATGACCCAACTCATCTTGTGAGCGATTGTGGGCGATTCACCGCGACGGAGTGTCAAAGAATCAGCCCGTAGTGAGCATTTGATCCTTGCGCGGATCAAGGGGAGCTACACCCTTGCACGGGTGCTCCAACGAGGACTAGTGGGGAGTGGCGACTCTCCGATACCTCGGAAAAACATCACCGTGTTTCTAACCCTTACTTTCAAGCATATACTTTCGTGTATTACTTTCATTGCTTGGTTTACTTTCCTAGAATTGCCATGCTAGACTAGGATTGGAACTTAGGATGCAAAACTTTTTACCGGTAGAATCACAAGGAACACTAGTAGGCACTAGGGGTAAACTTTGGCTTGTAGGATTTAATTCTTGCAATTAATTTTTAGAGAAGCCCAATTCACCCCCCTCTTGGGCATCTTGATCCTTTCAGGTTTCCAGGCTATGCAACTAATTTGAGAATTATTGCTCCAAATACAGTATGCTGCATTCAGTGGATCCACTAAGAATCTTATTAAGTCATTCTGGAATGGTAAGGATTTATGATATGTCAGTAAATGTAATATGGAACCAACCTCCGACTTGGGTTGTTTCATTTAGTAACCACGTTTTGTTTTGCAGGAAATTGATTGTGGTATGTGCTATGATCTAATCATTCGGATTCAGTAAACCATGGAGAGGTGGCAGACTTACAGTTGAGCAACCATCCCAGTTTATTGTTGAGTTTTAGTTCACTGTAAATAGCTATAGACGATATCTGGTCTAAGCAATACATGCCATGCTTACATGTCTAAATTGAAAAATCAGTACAATAGTACCTACCAAACTCACAGTGCCTATATTGTGCCTTTGTGTTATGCATAATTCGATCACCCACCATGTCTCACCCGAAAACACCTAATGATCCGCTATTTGCTATTTTTAGAGTCAATATGATAGCTGTCTTATTTATATGGTTTCTATTGAATTTCTATTGGCTAATTTTCTATGTTACTTACGTAATCCACTTACACCTATTATGACATAGGCAGCAGGTTTCATAGTTCAGTTGCTTTTATAGGTTATATTGCCACTCTTTTGCCGGTATGATTTCATTAGTCGGGCTATAAAACCTATGAGTATGAGTACAACAATTCCTATTTTTTTGTTAGTGAGACTCCATGTGTCATGTGTCCGTGCAGCTCTGAGTACACCTGTGTTCGTTAATGGAAAATATTTTCCTAAATGCGTGCAAATCATTCTATTAGTTCCTGATGCCCTGTTGAGAAACATTGTACATTGTTCAACATTGCCTATTGCGACAACACATATTCATTTGTGTAGCAATGTATTTACCTAAAATAATCGCACATTCAAAGGTTGATACTGATTTAGCTTACCCTCCTACCAATGTTCTGTTTTTTTTAACAGAGACCCTAGGTCATGATTTGTTGACTTCGATCGATTTCATCCAATGTATCTCTTTTCTTCAAGGATACTGTTTGCTGCAGGTAGTCCATGCCATGCTCAATTGTCTAATTCAAAAACCGAAACAAAAACAGTAGTACCTACTGAACTGACACTGGCTATATATTGTGCCTCTGTGGTATGCATAAATCGATCACCCACCATGCCTCACCCGAAAACACCTACTAATCTACTAATCTCTATTTTCAGAGTAAATATGCTAGCTGTCTTACATATATGTTTTCTATTAAACTCCTAACACTTCAATATATCTATCATGGTTAATTTCCTGCACTGCTTACCTACTCCACTTATGGCTATTATTAGCTAGGCTTGTCTTTATTTGTAGAGATGAACCCCTGGTGGCGGTGGCGGCTCGATCGCTGCAGCAGTGCCCACCTGGAACGATTGTCGCCTGGAACAATCAGAGCACCTTGCCGCAGGTTCCACGACAATCTCTCCCTCTCTCTCCTTCCCTAAACTGTCTTCGTTCTTCATCTAGGGTTGAACTTCGACCTGTTCAGGATGCGGCTATTCAGTTCATGGCTCCTAATTTTTCCTCGCTCAATTGGTTCTATGTTAGCCTCAAGAAGGATCCCTGTTAGAGATAAGTTTAATAGGGAACAATATAGCCTTACTAAAGATTACTCGCTTTTCATTTCTTCATTCAGTCTTTCATGATATAGTTATACTCGAATCCTAATTGCTTTCGATATGAATTATCCTTTTGCATTATGGAATATTCTGCCTACTTTAGATGTATAAATGCGCAACTTGCAGAAAATAAAATTAAAAAGACATCTATCCACCTTTACAGGATCAGAGCACAAGGTATATAGATTAAAATACTTGCGACCTCAGTTTCCCCCCTGTTTGGATCATAAACATTGTTTACACAGTCCTAGAGCAATGTTCTTTCCTTAACTGCATATGTTGCCTTTTCACAGTCCATTGGTTTTACCATTCGTAATGCCTCATCCCATATAGGATTACTCATATAGGACTGAGTTATGCTTACATAAATGTGTCAACTACAGCATGCACAGCATATGGAACATGGTGCAGTTCTTTATGACGCACCTGTGCTTCCACAATGCCCTGTTCGCTTGAACTTATCAGCCGTACTTTTTTAGCGAAATAATAGTGTTTTTTTCTCACACAGCAAAAACTTTATACTAAAGCGTACCATATTATATGTTTACTGTGTAGATCTACTCATGTGGAGTCTAACAATATTAGATTTTCTATTTTATGATTTTTCTGTGATTTACTATTATTTTTCAAATATTCAGCGAAAATAAATTAAAAAGACAAAACCACCATTACTGTAGCAAACCACTGTTACTGTAGCAAAACCGCCGTCAAAAACCGCCCAGAGGGTAAAATAGACAGTTTTGGATAGTTCAGGGGATAAATTAGACCGTTTCATAGTTCAGAGAGTTATGTGTTCCAGGGTACATAGTTCAGGGGGTTATTTAGACTTTTTCCAATGTTGTTACTCGGATTTCAGATGAACAGTTTCTGCAGTTTTTTTTAGGGAAGTGATTAGGGCTACTTAGAGGATGAAATAGGTGTTTTAGTGAACTACAAAGTTGTAGAGGACTTTCGGATCTATTGGCTCGAGAAATTTCATGATTTTAGCATAAGCAATTTGAGAGTTATGATTTTTCTAAGCTCGCTGTCATTCTCTGGCAAAGTTCTGGACAGAAATGGATCTAGTATAATTTTTTAGAACCTTAGAGGCAAGATGGGACTTTACCAATTAGTAGATACTTGTAGTACATTCAACTATCTTTCTGGATTGGTAAGGATCATGGATTTTGGATAAGAGGAACTCCAGATATAGATTTTCAAAGTCATATGTACTATTTTCTCTGCGGAATCTTCAGTTAAGCTTTGCTCATGCATTAGGCGATCTTGCTGACCCTATCTGCAAATGTGAATAATATGAAAGTTGTGAAATGATTTGCTATCTGGTGAAATTTCAATTTGTGGACATAAGGATATGAAGATATGAAAATGTAAAGCTTGCTGTCTCAATTCTCAGATAGTTTCTGAAGTCTATTTTCAATAGTAGTTTAGGCTATCTTAAGGACGTGATAAAAATGTGACCTCTTCATAAAAGTTGTAGTCCTGGTTGTGTAGATTCCAAAAATGTATTTGTTTGCTACCATATCCTTTATGAATTGAATGATACAAAAAGGTGAATCTGCACTTCTGCTTTTTGATGTGGTGCTTTGTTCACTGTTTTGCTTGTATGTCGTGTTGTGGAGTAGGAGCGTTGTACCTACTGTTTGTATTTGTTAAAATGAGTTCTCTCTTTGATATTATACTACTTAAGCAGGTGGTAGTGGCTCAGATTGCCCATAAAACGATCATCACTTCATTGGAGGCAAGTGAATATAGCGGTGGTTTGCTACCGTTTTGGCTTGTTATTTTCATCACCTACAGCATGATGTCTATAATAATGCCTTAACACTAATAACCAAACCTTGTGATCTTTGTTTATTCAACCTTATTTAATTGTGGTCTTATAATTTATTTATGGTGATACTATTATTTCATATTGCTATATGTGGTTAGTCCACAACCCTGAAGAGAAAGTTGAAGTATTATTGGTGGTTTATGTTAATCTTATTGTAGCATGCCAAGTGCATTGCATCATTGATTGGTATTAAAAGTTATGTCGTTGACCTATGGCCACGACCGTACTGGTACAACATCATGGGATGCAGCTCCACACCTTGTTGGGTGTGCAGGCAGGAGACATTTCGCATTGCATTCATATGCATCCATGAAGTATAATGAAGTGATATGTCCATGTTATTATAAAGCTCTATCTTTTGGCTATGTTCAGAATTGGATGTCACACATTTTATATTGATACTATCTTGTTTACTCTATAAGTGGAACTCCATGTTAAATTGTTGCTTAATTCAACTTGTGGTTTAAATAACTTGTCAAAACAAATTTGCTTGCTGAGATGTTTCATCTCACCCTTGCTTTACTCAATCTAGGTACTTGATGTTTGCTTGGAAGAGAAGGGAATTAGTTGCACGTCTCACACTTCTTCATTTCGAAACTCTGTGTTTAAAACTTAATAATTTGGTTCTGCTCATTAGACTTGAGAGAATGTTTAAAGTGTGATAGTTATACTTAGTCATTTTTGGAGTAACTCATTTATTGGTTCTGCTCATTAGAACTCTTATGGATTTAAAACCCACAAGAGATTCGTTGGGGCGTAACCCTCTTAGCGACGCGCTACATCAGAACCCGGGTGTGGTGTTAAATGGACAAGGGCCGGGTCGTCATTCCCTTAGTGGCGCGTCGTATCGTGACCCGGGTACGATGAAAAATGAGCAAGGGTCGGGCCGTCGCAACCTTAGTGGCGCGCTACATCTACGCCCAGGTGTAGTGAAAAATGAGCAAGGGTCTTCGCACTTCTCTCGACATGTGCGAAGGGTAAGGAAGCTAGCTGAGCCAACTAGGATTCGTCTAGGTAGCTGGAACGTAGGGTCCCTAACGGGTAAGCTAAGAGAGCTAGTCGATGCAGCAATTAGAAGGCGTGTAAATATTCTATGCGTTCAGGAGACTAAATGGAAGGGCCAGAAGGCGAAGGAGGTGGAGGATACTAGCTTCAAACTTTGGTACACGGGGACAACATTGGGTAGGAATGGTGTAGGCATCTTGATCGATAGGAGCCTTAAGGATGGAGTCGTTGATGTTAGGAGGCAAGGCGACCGGATTATCTTGGTCAAGCTGGTAGTTGGCGATTCGGCTCTGAATGTGATCAGTGCCTATGCCCCTCAGGTAGGTCTTAGCGAGGGCACCAAGAGGCAGTTTTAGGAAGATCTTGATAGCATGGTTAGTACCGTGTCTTTCAGCGAGTAACTCTTTATAGGAGGAGACCACAACGGCCATGTTGGTGCGACTAATGTAGGTTTCGAGTGGGTGCATGAGGGGTTCGGGTATGGTTGTAGGAATCTAGAGGGGGAGGATGTTTTGAACTTTGCGCTAGCCTATGACTTGTTGATAGCGAACACCCTCTTTAGGAAGAGGGAATCTCATCTAGTAACCTTTCGTAGTGGACAACACTCGAGCCAGATCGACTTTATCCTTGCAAGGAGGGAGGATAGACGTGCTTGCTTTGATTGTAAGGTGTTACCTGGGGAGTGTGTTGTCCCTCAACATAAGCTTGTGGTGGCGGACTTTCGCTTTCGGGTACGTGTCCACCGAGACAAATGGGCCAAGATTGCAAGAACGAAGTGGTGGAAGCTTAGAGGAGAAGCAGCGCAAATGTTTAAGGAGAGGATGCTAGACGAGGGGCCTTGGGAAGAAGGAGAAGATGCCGACAACATGTGGCTAAAGATGGCAACATGTGTCCGGAAGGTGGCTTCGGAAGTGTTTGGCGTGAGTAGGGGAGGCAAACAGGAAGCGAAAGACACATGATGATGGAATGACGAGGTGCAAAGGGCTATTAGGGAGAAGGAGTGTTTCAAGCGTCTCCACCATGACAAGAGTGTAGCCAACATCGAGGGCTATAAAATAGTGAAGAGGGTTGCAAAGCGAGCTGTGAGTGTAGCAAAAGGTCAGGCGTATGATGACCTTTATCAGCGGCTAGACACGAAGGAAGGGGAGAAGGATATTTATAGGATGGCTAGAATCCGCGAGAGGAAAACAAGGGACATCAAACAAATAAAATGCATCAAGGATGGGACAGATCGACTTCTGGTGAAGGATGAGGAGATCAAGGATAGATGGAGAGAGTACTTCGACAAGCTGTTTAATGGGGAGAATGAGGGTCCTGCCCTTGAGTTGGACGACTCATTTGACGATACCAACAGACGCTTTGTGAGAAGAATTCAGGAGGCAGAGATCAGAGAGGCTTTGAAGAGGATGAAGGGAGGTAAAGCGATGGGCCCTGATGATATCCCCATTGAGGTGTGGAGATACCTAGGCGCCAGAGCGATAGTATGGTTAACTAAGCTTTTTAACCTTATTTTTCGGTCTAACAAGATGCCTGAAGAATGAAGGAGAAGTATATTAGTACCTATCTTCAAGAACAAGGGAGATGTTCAAAGTTGTACTAACTACCGTGGGATTAAGTTGATGAGCCATACGATGAAGCTCTGGGAGAGGGTTATCGAGCATCGCCTAAGGAGAGTGACACATGTGACCTAAAATCAGTTTGGGTTCATGCCTGGTAGGTCGACCATGGAGGCGATTTTCTTATTACGACAATTGATGGAGAGATATAGGGAGCAAAAGGACTTGCACATGGTCTTTATTGACCTCGAGAAGGCATATGACAAAGTACCGAGAAATGTCATGTGGTGGGCGTTGGAAAAGCACAAAGTCTCAACTAAGTACGTTACCCTCATCAAGGATATGTACAGGGATGTGATGACGTTTGTCCGAACATGTGATGGCGACACCAGTGACTTTCCAATTAAAATAGGACTGCATCAGGGGTCAGCTTTGAGCCCTTATTTATTTGCTTTGGTGATGGATGAGGTCACAAGGGACATACAAGGTGATATCCCTTGGTGTATGCTCTTTGCTGATGATGTGGTGCTAGTTGACGACAGTAGGGTGGGGGTTAATAGGAAGTTAGAACTATGGAGACACACGTTAGAGTTGAAAGGGTTCAGACTTAGTAGGACTAAGACCGAGTACATAAGGTGCGATTTCAGCGCGACTAGGCACGAGGAGGGAGACGTTAGCCTCGATGGACAAGTGGTGGCCAAGAAGGATACTTTTCGGTATTTAGGGTCGATGCTACAAAAGGTTGGAGACATTGATGAAGATGTTAGGCATAGAATTTCAGCCGGCTGGTTGAAATGGCGACAAGCTTCTGGCATTCTCTGTGACAAAAGGGTGCCTCAGAAGCTGAAAGGTAAGTTCTATAGGACGGCGATTCGTCCGGCGATGTTATATGGTGCTGAGTGTTGGCCTACAAAAAGGCGACATGTCCAGCAATTGAGTGTAACAGAGATGCGTATGTTGTGTTGGTGTTGTGGGCACACAAGGAGGGATAGAGTCCGGAACGACGATATTCGGTATAGGGTTGGGTGGCACCAATTGAGGAGAAATTGATTCAACATCGGTTGAGATGGTTTGGACATGTCCAACGGAGACCTCCTGAGGCGCCGGTGCGTAATGGAGTTCTAAAGCGGGCCGATAATATAAAGAGCGGTAGAGGTCGACCTAAACTAACTTGGGACGAGTCCGTTAAGAGAGATCTTAAGGAGTAGAATATCTCCAAGGATTTAACTATAGACAGGATCGCTTGGAGATTGGCAATCAACGTGCCTGAACCGTGACCTCTTTTTGTCTTGTGCCTTTTATGTCCCTTTATGTGTCTCCCTGTTTCTCGTCTCTTTTGGGTTTCATCTTTAGCCTACCCCAACTTGCTTGGGACAAAAGACTATGTTGTTGTTGTTGTTGATGTTCTTTAATTTTAGCTTGGTGCTTATATATATATATATATATATATATATATATATATATATATATATATATATATATATATATATATATATATATATATATATATATATTCTTCCGCTTTGCTTATAAATACCAAGGAGGTGCTGCCAAAATCTTTATTAGATAGGCATAACAGTTGTTTGTGAAGTTTGGTTGCATTCCGGAGTGTTTGTTGATTCCAGGGTGTTATAGGGTAGCAGTGTAGCACCGGCAGCGCTAATGTCGCCAAGGCACTGGTGCCCGACCCCGTGTGGTTTTCTCGCAGAGCCACAGAAACAGAGAAGCCTAGGCTGGCCCAACTTAAGAAAGGCACTGGTGGCAACAGAATAAGGCCCAAGAGAAAGAGAGAATGGACAGGGATTGGAGTTCGCCGCAGAATAGTAGAATATACACTTCTCTTAGACCGGCCGCTGTGGCATACTCTAAATGATACTTTAAAATTTTAGAGTATGAATATAGAGTAAAAACTGCTGCACTGGGTACTATAAAACGATACTCTATCCTTTCTCCCACTCTATATTTAGAGTAGTACAGTGTTTACTCTATAGTGGGCAGTGGCGGGCCCCACTAGCTAAACAAAGGAAAAAAATGTTATAACTCACAAACCAAAAATCCAAATTAAATTTCGATTGCACCATTAAATTCGTCTCAATAAATCCTTCAAAACTAGATCACACATGGATATATTTAGATAAAGTAACAAGTGGGTCACATAGTGAATAGAGTGGATAGAGGATGATATAGAGGATGGATGGGTGCGGGAGAATTGAGTATAGAGGAGAGAATCTTGCTGACCAGGACGTATAGAGGATGAATATAGAGGTTCATGAGTGCGGATAGCCTTATATAAGGAAATTTAAAAGTCTCAAACCTTTATATAAGCTAGTTTTTCAAAATAAACACATAAATAAATTTAAAATATTTATCCTTTTCAAACATATTTTTTGAAACTCCTTTTAGACTCTATTTTCTAATTGGTCATTTTTTAAAATATTTTTAGTCAAATATTGAAAGTCAAAACAAATATTTTTGAAAACTTTTTTGAAAGTAAAAGAAATTTGGACACATTTGTGAAAATGTTGTAAAATATTTTAAGAAATTAAACCATTTTCAACAAATTTTAAAATATATTCGCTCAAAGTTGACTTATTTTTACAAATAGTTTTCCTCAGACAAATTTTATTTTTTAAAAAAGAAACAAAACGAAATCCTATACGTGGCTTAAATGAATTTTAGAAATTAATTTTTGATACAATAAATGCAGAGGCTTGAATGCAACAACACACTTTCGTTAACTGTAAAAAAATTATAAAGCCATGTTTCTTTTTTTTTAATTGAAGACAAACTAAAGAGATCTTGGAGGCCCCGATCCCATAGAACTTATAAATGAGAGGGAACTCACAGCAAACAAGTTGAGCCATGCACAACTACATCAGAACTGATCTGTTAGGGCTTTGTACGAATTGGGAAGCATAGTACCTTGTTCGTGCCATCGTCGTAGCATTCAAAAGGTACTTGCTACCTGGCAAACCCATATGTTCACCATCAGAGGGCATCGATGTCTTCTATTGGTGGACTGCGCTCATCTACTACGTTACGATGATTCCACAAAGTCCATGTGCCCAAGATCAGGAGGGAATTGAGCCCTTCCTCAAAACATTGACAATGCCTAATTAGTCATCATGTTTTAGGCTGACTAAGGATCATGTACATGTCGAATTACATGTTTATGCTAAGAAATATTTCAACAATATTAGCCAAACATCCATCATCAGGGTGGCTTATGAGAACCTGGGCACCCAAAAAAGTTCCCAGTGTGAGCATGGGTGAGGGTTATGCATCGTTTCGGTCCAAAAGGTTTATCTAGAGTATGGTGAATCAGTTTCATGCAATTGAAGGATTAAATCCCTGTTGGAGGCAGAGAAGTCAAAACAAGGTTTAGTTCAGGATTTTAATGGCTATGTGAAGGAGAATAGGTGTCTAATTGTGCCTTTTGACCTATTGACCATTGAGGAGTGGGATCAGATTAAAAAATGCTTCAAAACAACAAGAGAGGAGGCTATATTAGTATCAACAGCATAAGTTGAAGTTGCAAGCTTATGTGTTGGGCAGCAAAGCCAAGTGTCAGAGCTAAAACATTTGTCTACTTATCAGGCCCACAAAATTCTACATGTAATGTAGTAGAATGCAAGACTTCTTTGCACATTTTATAATTCAAACCTTCTTTTTACAAACAATTTAGTTATGGAATATTTCATTTCATATTTAATTAGCAAAATTATTTGTAGATTTATTTCTCTCTAACCGAGATGATTGGCACATGGAAGGTGGGGCTAATCCAGCAAATATACCAACGGTCACTACTACTAAAAACTTTTCCGAGGCGGACAAAAAGTATTTTCTGAGGCGGGCATCACAAACGCCTCGGCCTAAAGGTCACGGTAAATTAATCTTTACTGAGGTGGTTGAAGTGCCTGCCTCGGTTAATCAAACTAAAAAAACAAAAAAAAAACCCATGGATAGGCCCGCCGAGCCCATCCATGGGCCGCCGCTGCCATTGCCCGCTAGATCGGGGTGCCGTCGTCGTCGTTACCGTGGATCTAAGCACCGGTGAGGGAGAGAGAGGCCGCGCCACGCCATGCATGGATCTGGGTGCCGCGAGGCCACACAACGTTGCCCCAGAGGAGGGGGCCAGGCCCCCACGCGCGCACCAGAAGAGGAGGGCGGTCCCATGCGGTGAAGGCCTGGATCTGGTCTCCTATGCTCGTTGCCACTTGGATCCAGTCGAAGAAGAGCGTGTCCGGCCTAGATCCAGTCGGAGAAGAGCGTCGTCAGCCTATATTCGGTAGGAGAAGAGTGTGGCCAGTGGGAAGGATGACGAGGAGGTGGGCTCGTCACGGATGATGCAATGAGGATGGAGTCGACGACGGGCACGAGCTCGTGGAAGCGGCGAGAGACGAGGGAGCAACGACCAAACTTGCACCGCCGCCAGAGTGCCATGCCTCCCGCTCCCATCTAGGCCTAGGGTTTGTTGTGTGCGCCGCTGCCTAAGAGGGAGAGGGAGAGGGAGTGTCGTGTTTGGGGAGAGGGAGGGGCGGCGTGCACGGGGAGAGGGAGGGGCACGCTCGGGGCCGAGCCCGATGCCGCTCGATTTATTAGGAGAAGAGGGTGAGGAGAGGAGAGTGAGGAGAGGAAACCCTAACTTTCCATTTTATACTTGGTCGCCCCTATGGGCCTGGTCTGGGCCATTAGGCCTCAGCCTTTTTCTGAGACAGGCCTTATAAGAGACCCACCTCTAAAAATAAGGCCATTTTTGGAGGCAGGCCTCTTATAAGGCCCGCCTTGGTTAATAGATTTTAGGAGGACTGCCTCCGTAAATTGATTTTTGCGAGGCGGTTGATTGTAACACCTCGGTTCATAAAAAACGATCGCCTCGGTTAATTTGAGGCATTAACCGAGGTGGGCAGCCAGCCCAACCGCCTCCGAGGCCCAATTCCAAATGCCTTGGAAATTTTTTTTGTAGTAGTGGGTTATCGTTAATTTTGATTAAGTGTAGTTAAACTTACACCCTTCTTAAATTACGTACTTCTCTATTCTCTTATTTAACAATCAAATCTAATGTTTGAAATTTAGGGGTTTAGGTTCACCAAATTACATGTTAAATTAGAGTGGAAACTAAAGAAAGAAATATGAATACTAAAAACATTTCTAGACATTGTCCAGGAAAAATGAAGGCTAAATGCTATTGTTAATTGTTGCTTTCTTTCTTTTAGGTTTCCAAAATGTAGAGGATTTACTGAAGTCAGTGTGTAGCTTAGATGATGAAGTAACAGAGGTTCAACCTACCGATGCTGATGGAAAGAAAGTGGTCAGGAGTAGTCTTACTCGCACCAGGACAAGTGTTGGAGCTTATTGGGCAAAACAAACAAATGACCGACATGATGACACTATAGAGTTAATATTAAACAAGGATAGCCAACAGTGTTAGGTGATCTTTGTTTGGGGAATGGGTGGTCTTGGAAAAAAAACACACTAATTGGTGGTGTTTATAAAAGCCCATAGCTAAGTGAAAGGTTTGAAAAGTGTGCCTTTGTCACTATCACACATCATCAATCTTGCAGAGCTCCTTATAGGAAGAGTTGTTCGATACCACCTTATCATGGGATCTGGCTCCAAGATCTTGGTATTGATGATGCAACACATGTGGCAAAGCAAGACAACTAGAGAATGGAAAAAGCAGAAGCAATGATAAACTCGTAAAAGAGCTAGAGCTCCAATGAGTAGGGTCAAATTTAATGGTAAGGTGCCCAAGGAGGGGAGCTTGAGCCCCCTTGTGCTACTAAGCCAATAGTGCTCCAATGAGTAGGGTCAATTTTCTTCATTTGCTACTTATAAGATGGAAGAACTCAATAGCATCTATTGGCATTGAAGAGTTGTTTGATTGTTCTAGATGACTTGTCATCTATTGCAGAATGGGACGTGAGAAAACCAATGTTCCATTGGATGTAAAACACAAGTTGAATTATTGTGGCTACACAGGAACAAAATATTGCCAACCATTGCTTAGGGAAAGATGGAACTATTTACTACCTCCATGTATGTTCTTGAACCTACAGTTACACTAGACCTCTTTAGCGAGAAGGTAATACTAATGTTCTCCATTTTACTCGCTATCATAGGATCAAATCTAATGGTAAGACGCCTGTGGAGGGGGGCTTGAGCCCCCTAGTGCCACTGAGCCCATAGAGCTCCAACGAGTAGGGTCAATTTTCTTCATTTGCTACTTATAAGATGGAAGAACTCAATATCATCTATCGGCATTGAAGAGTTATTTGATTGTTCTAGATGACTTATCATCTATTGCAGAATAGGACATGATAAAATCAATGATGCATTGGATGAAAGCACGGTGAGAAGGTAATACTAATGTCCTCCATTTTACTTGGTATCATAGGTAATCATGCTACTTCACACCTAAGATACTTGTAGAGGCAGAGCTCTTATTTTGCCAATTTGTCCTCTGCATGCTAGTTGTTGAACTCATTTGCTTTCATTGTAAACTCTTAAATTGTGATGTATGAACTATTTGGAAAACTTTGTGATGTTTGAGATATTTAATGAATATTGTAAGCTTACCGCTTATTATGGATTTTGGCAAAAAAAAAGTGGATCCCTACGAGTTCTCCCATGTGGTGCACTTGATAGACTATCAAACTTAACTTGGTCTCTCAGGTACTTAGTGTCTAAAAGAGGACAAGTGCACTTGGGATTAGGTTTACTTGGGTGGTTCTAACACATTTGGTGACCTCCAAAGCAAATTTATGTGCCTAAGAAGAAAAAAGTTCTTGCTGCACGTTTAGAGGGCATTGAGCAAGCTTCTACTACGATTAGCTCCATGGAAGTGTCGATCAACAAGATTAAAGAGTTGATTGTCATTGGGAATTAAGCTCAATCTACTATACTAAAAGTGGAGCAATGTGCTATAAAGATGAAGCCAAAAGCTGCAAGTTAGAGTCCAAATACTTCCAATGCATCCTTCAAGCTTGACTAGGATGCAAAGATGTAAGTTTTAACACATATCAACCTTAGAACAGCATGACCAATACATGTATCACCCTTAGACCAAAAATAGCCAATGAACTCGACATCATTGTCATGGATGTCATGTGTTTTTTAACTTGCATATGCTTAACTTAAAAACATAGGAGCCATATGTCGACAGCCAAAACATGACCAAGAAGTTGAAGACGAAACAAGAAAATATGATACAAAGATCAAAGGGGGTTGATCTCAGAATTTCCTACAGAAATAGGCTTAGACGGTTTCCCAAACTAGTTTTGACACTTTGTTAAAATACATAACTTCTCCACTATTGCATTCCTCTCGATAAGATGATAAAAAATATATGGATCTCGAATCCAGATGAAGGAAATATGAATTTTGGGTACTATTCAACATAAAATGACTTAGCTGGTTTCCAAAACCAGCTAAACCAGATTTTTTTTACTTCTCTAGATCGAAGAATGGACCTCGCCATTGCATTCATGTCATCAAGATGATCAAAAAATATATAGATCGTCCAATTAGGAGTCTGGATGAAGAAATTAAGGTTTCTGAAAGTTTTTGCTTCGGACTCGCAAAAACCGGCTTAGCCATTTTTCCGAGTTTGAGCCCAAATCATGATTTCGATGTTGGAAACTCCTCTGATGATCTTATGGGAAACTTGCAAATTACATGTGTAATAAATTTTCTATTGATATGAGACCACGCTTTTATATACGAGAGGATCACAACCAATTGTGAGATCCATGTATCTGATCGATCGTCAAAAATACATGTCTACTTTACTTTTTATCTCCTAACTCTAGCTCTTTGTACCTCTTTACTGCCCAGTACATCTCTCGATGAGATTTATCGGTGTTGTAGGTGATCTTGTTGATCCTATGACTGTTAAGAGATGACATATGTATCGGTCCTAAGGGGTATATCGTTCCACCCAATTTTACAATGACAACTCTGCCATACGTTTCATCAACGGATCTTTCATAGAGACGTTCATGAGTTTATGAAAAAACTTGCCTTAAATTAGCCTCATTGCAAACAGATGCTAGGCTGGTGGGTTTAGCACTCTCAGTAGCACCCTCGTGGTGCGGGTTTGAGCCCCAGGTGTGGCACACCCACACGATGTTTTTGGGGATTTTCCTCGAGCAAGGGAAAAAAAACTCCCTTGTCTGTCCCACGTCCAAAGCACATGTCTGTGCTCAGCTCATCTCACGGAGCTGCGGTATCGCTGTGTATGGGTGGGGTAGGGGTTTGGGGTTTTTCTCGATCTGCGTTAGAAGATCTTCTTGAGCCAAAATATCGGGGGCTGTCTAGCCACCGCGGATCGAGTTTTAAATTAGCCTCGTCAACCTTCTAAGAGCAGGTATAATAAGCTATTTGGGTCGGCGAGATGAGCTCCACGTCAATAGCAGAAATGACACATTAGGAGAGATGTTGCCGAGCGGGTGCTTGCCTTCTCGCCGAGGCCTGTTTGGTTGGTGACCAAAACGTGCCACGCCAAAGGTTCGGCTTGCCATAGTTTCTTCGGCAACTATTTGGTTCACTATCACAGCTATGGCACGCCACACTTTCCTACAGTGGCGGACCCAGCAGGGTTTTGGGTAGTCACAGGACTACCCCAGATTCCCGGTGACCAAAGTAACGGAGCACTGTAGCGCGACTGTAGCGTACTGTGGATCGCTATTCCTATACTGTGTGCCTACCCAAAGAAATGATTCTGGGTCCGCCACTGCTTTCCTAGCACCCTGCCCCACATGTCATAGACTCATTTTCGTGCCAAACCTTGCCACAAGTGTGGCTTTGATTTTGTTCACCACACTTTCTGTGGCAGCCACAATTTGCCGAAGATTAGGCGTGACATGTTTTGGTCACCAACCAAAAAGGCTGCCTTGAAGCTGGATGCTAGTTGGGAGCTGTCATTTCGTTCTGTTGTGCTCAGCTCCAACTGCGGAATATTAATTGCCTGTGTATTTGATACAGCTGATCTCCCAGCCAATCTATTATATGAGTAGACTATATTGCTTACTTTACTTGACATGTCACTTGCATTTAGCGCCCCTGTTTGATTGGCGACCAAAACTTATCACGCCTAACCTTCGGCAAACGGTGGCTGCGACAGAAAGTGTGGCGAGCAAAATTGAAGCCAAACTTGTGGCAAGTTATGGCACGAAATGAGTCTATGACATGTGGGTCAGGGTGCTAGAAAAGTTCGATGTGCCATAACTGTAGCAGTAAACCAAACAACTGCCGAAAAACTGTTGCATGACCAATCTTTGGCATGGGTCTCCAACCAAACACGTCCGGCTGTGGGCTGTGTTACACTTGTAGCAGACCAGCAGCTCGTTTTTTTATCAAATATACCTGCATTAAAGGTTAAGGAGAGTATAAAGACTGTACAGATATAGGTACATCATATAAGGATACAGAGGACAGTTGTCCCACCCAATAAGCAGAAAGGTCCCTAGAAAAAGAGAAAATTACGCTGAAGTCCCTAGACCTTGTGCTTGACAGAGGTGACCAAATCCACTGATGCCAGTCGCCGCCGGCACCTGCAAATCTTGCTGTCGCCACCATCCCTAGGCCGGAAGAAGCTCCATCGCACTGTGGCTTTGAACTGAGCCGGAATAGACACTAGTAATATGAGATTCGTCGTCGTTGATCACCCAATCGACCGGGGTCACGCCCCGAGCACCTTCCAACTTGAACCGAGGCTCGCCGTCGGCGACAACCGCTGTCGTGGGACCTCGAGCTTGGTCCATCCTCCATCCAGCCACCGAACCGCAACTTCCTCTGCTTCCTTGCATCAAAAGACCGGCTTGCTCGTCACCTCGCCGAACACGAAGGTGAAGAAACACCGGCGGTTGACTCCTGTACAGGGGCCCCATAGCGGGAGACCTACCCCCACGAGCTCGCCACCGGTGTCGGAGCAAAACGCCAGCAGGGCATGGCCTGAGCTCGGAGGGACTTATTCCACGCCGGCGTCGCCGCCAACGCCTCGGCCACTCCGGCCGGAAAGCAAACCCTAAACTAGGACGAACTGCACCAGCCGGCAAGAGGATCGCCGTCTCCGCCACCTCCCGATGCCCCAAGGGCCATCGGAGGCAGAGGAGACCGCCTCCTCCGCCGGCGGTGACCGCGACACCTTTTTCACCCGCTCTTAACTGTAGCAGGATTAGGACGGGAGAAGATAAACCTGACTTCCTCTGCCTCAAAATAAAGTCATTCTCGCTTCCTGAAAAGTCAGCTTTTTAAAAATTTGACCTATTATATAAAAAAATATTAATATTTATAATACATAATTAGTATCATTAGATAAATCGTTGAATATACTTTTATAATAAATTTATTTAAAGATATAAATGTTACACATATTTTTTTATAAACCTAGTTAAAGTAAAAAAAATTAAGCTGTACAGATCCCATAGCGTCATTGATTATGGTACTAAGGGAGTACGCTACCAGGAGAGTAGAGCAGCGGCAGCCAGCAGCTCGTTTGTCACCGCGGCACGGCAAAACGCGTGCTCGTTGCTCAAAAGGAGAGACCATTGGCAGGTAGTACAGATAGGTAAAGTGGGACCAGCACTAGGTAGGGTTGGACCCACATGGTAGTAGTAGCACCGGTAGCGGCATCAGTAGGCCTTGTGCAGTGGGTTGGTGTGCCTGCCTCCCTTTCGCAATTAACAAGGCGCAGACAGCAGGCACAGGCCACAGGCACCGCCGCGTTGCAACGGACGGACGAGACCTCTCCACTCTCCGGTGGGCAGTGGCGCTAGGCGCGCAAGGACAGCGCGCTCGCCGTTGGCAGCACTGCTACTGCCAGTTGCCACATGCCAAAGCAAAGAGCGAAAGGCAGGCGACGCCGGTGCTCCGTTGTTGTTCCGGCTTTTTGCATGCATCCACAACCTTTTGACCCAGGCCAGGCCTGGTTTCAAACTTCTAAAAATTTTACAAGATTCCCCGTCACATCGAATCTTTAGACGCATGCATTGAGCATTAAATATAGGTAAAAAAATAACTAATTGTACAGTTTGTCTATAAATGTCGAGACGAATCTTTTGAGCCTAGTTAGTCCATGATTGGATAAATTTTACCAAATAACAACGAAAAGTGCTACAGGAACTTTACACCAACTTTTACACCATCTAAACACTACCTCAAATTTCAAAATTTTACACTCTCTACATCACATCAGACACATACATGGAGCATTTAACGTAAGTAAAAGAAATAACTAATTACATAGTTTGGTTATAAATCACGAGACGAATCTTTTAAGTCTAATTAGTTCATGATTAAACATTAATTACCAAATACAAACAAAAGTGGTACAATAGCAAAATTCCAAAAAAAAAATTTACATCTAAACACGACCCCCCTCCCCCCCACCCCCATTCCTCTTCTCCTAGATGGAAGAGAAAACCGCAGTTCACACGCCCATTTGCGCTGCTCAGAGTGCTCGTAGTCGTGCCGCACACCCCCGCGAGGCCGCGACCGGTGATCGGACGACGGGGAGGATGCAATGCACATGCACATGCACGGCACGGCACGCGCGGGCCCGGCGGTCCAGGCACCAGGCGGGGCAGGAGGGGCCCGGCCTCTCGTGTCACGTCGGAACCCGGAAGAGGGGGCCACCGCTATCCGTTCCATTTATTATCCCCATGGCGGTAGGCCGGCCGGTAACAGTCTAGCAGACCATTCCCTCCCCCTGGGGTTTAACGTTCCATGGCGGGAAATCCGCTCCCGCGCCTTGGGTCGCGTCTGCACTCCTCCGGCATGGTTCAAACTTGAAAAGTCGCCGCTGCCCAGAGTGTAAAGACGACGGAGTACCTTTTGATTGGCCAACTACGATTCTACGTTTACGAACGATTGAACGAGAAGAGACGAGGAGGCAAGCGCCGTCGCAACTCTCGGAGTCTCGGAGCGGGACTGCGGGAGCGACGCCGCTTTTTCTCCGCAGTTGACTGTAACAGAACCGACCAAATTATAAGAGCACAAGTACGAAAACAAGCACCGAAGCGCTCAAATTTTCAAACTTTAGCCCATATAATCCCGGTAGTCAATCGAAATCACGAAGGATTTCAAACCAAACTGCTTACAACCAGGATCGCATCATTCAACATACAACATCATACGATACATTTCACAAGTAGTTATGAAATAAGTTTACACCACGGAGTAGCAAATATTACAAACCAAGTTTGAAAGTAGCGGAAGCATAACCCACACTAGTTAATTAAATACTGCCAGTCTGGATGATCGACATCCCGCAAAAGCATGAGGAAAGTACATAAAGACGATCACGCCCTTGTGATCTAGTCATCGTCACCCGCAGGGTGGAGACACGTCTTGCAGAATCCCTGATAAAGCATGTCATCTGCAACAGGAGGGAATAAACCCTGAGTACTGGAATGTACTCAGCTAGACTTACCCGTCGAAAACCAGAAATAAGATGACACCAAGGATTATGCAAGGCTTACACAAGGGGGCTAGCTGACATAACATTTTGCATAAAGGCATAAGTAATTGAAATTCTTATAACCTGTACTAGCAATTATTTTTAGCATTTACCTGTCATCTATCTTAGCACCTGTACTAAACATGCACTTGATTATAATCAAACAATTATCATCATTATATCCAGAGCAGTTATGAATTGTGGCAACATTGTATCATTCCCTTAACCACCAGTTTATTTAATGAGATCTACGTTGCCGCTGCTCAAGTCAAGTGCTCACTAACCGGGAGCGACGGCGATTCGAATCGAATTCCTATCCAGCTGGAGGGGTATTTCTAACACTCACCGCGCAGGCCCCTGCCAGGGTCGCACAAGCCACCGTTTCATATGATTCAGGAATCGCGGGTCCGAATAATGTCGCGACCCCAAGGGCGACACTCTGCCAGGTGATAGGGACTTTAACCCCCCCTTGGTCTCACGCCAATGCCCCCAAGCACATCCTTTCTCTCCTCCAAGAAGCAACCTACCATTCGATTCCCGGTCTGAATCACATTACTCGGCTTCGCGGTCGGAATGACTTATCCGGCCAACTAAGTGTTAGACTGCGTTCAACATGACTCAAGGACGTACAGCGAATCGGTCCTTAAACGACTCAGACGGGCATAGCTCCACACCCAAGACGTGAAGTGTCTTGCGGCTGTACTATCGAACTCCCGCCCGGTCTCAATTTCATTTTTAAGCATGGTTCCATCCACGATAGCCATACAGCCACTCGTGACTTCTTCCTACATCTCGCGGATGACCGGAAATCACCCGACTTCTACCGTACTAAGCAGGGCTAAGCATTGACACGTGCCTAAACCTAATATAGGATTAAGTACGATATCTGGACAAGGACAGGTAGAATGCAACAAGTGTTTTCATATAACTCCTACAACTTAATGCAGTAAACAATTAAAAGTACTCAAGATTAATTTATAAATCAGTAGGTTCAGCATGCACCGGGGCTTGCCTTTCAGAAAGGTTGCGGGTCTGTGGTCCGGACACTCAGGAAGGTCGTCTACGGGCACTCCTTCGCCTGCTGGATCCTCGGGCTCCTGCTGCTCCTGATCCTGGACTTCCTCCGGAATCACAGGCTCGAACTCGAGAAGAGTTACCCCTCCGGTACACCTATTGCATGAATGCACAATAAATACCATGGATGCATAAATGGGTGCAACATGCTCGGAATGAAATGCATTTCAGAGATAAAAACAATAATCAAATCAAGTTACTTTATTAGTACGTGCAAATCTCTTCTCCGGTGGAGAAGTACTTACCTAAGCTACTTAACCTAAGATAAAGCTGCTCATCCTCAGTTAAGGCCCTAACACCTAACAATTACAAAAGTAGCATGTCTTAGGATATCACACCATATCAATCAGCAAAACACCACAGTAAGCATTCTGGACAGCAGCTACTTGTTTTTATCACAACTGGAGATTTACAATTCCAAAAGATATGATCTAAGACAATCTAGAAAGCCTAAGAAATGCACTACAATTCATTTTCAGACCTCAACTCCAAACTCCTAAGTTTTCCATGTCAAACTTCACAAGTTCCAGAATCTGTCCTCTCCAAAACAGAGAGTAGCAGATTTTGAACTGCCACTTTAAACAACAGTAACTCTCAAACTACTAAGCCAAATGCTTCCAAATTTTGACACAAGCTAGTTCATCAAGTTTACTCCAACTTTGGTATTTACAAGTTGTCCAGCAACCAATTTTATCAAAGCCAAATTTAGAATTACTACTTAGCTGTCCAGAAAACCTAAAATTACAAAGGTTAAATATTTATTGATGTGGCAAACATTCTCTAAGACCAAACTAATACTACTACAAGTTTACCAATGTCACAAAAACACCAGAAAGTAAGGTGTGCCCACCTAGAACATTTATTTAAACCCATTTCTTAATTTACTTAAGTAATTAAGTGGAATTTAAAACATATATGTAAACTGCTCCAACAATTCTACCAAAATTACAGGGGACTCTATGACCCAAAAAGAGACTACTGTACAAATTTGAACTCAATTTAATCACAGGAACTCTCTGCACAAAATTCACAAGCCAAAAAGACTGATCTTTGTATAAATAACAAAGCATAGTAAAAAGTGTCAAACAACAGATTTCTTAATTTTCTTAGACACTCTAGGGTACCAAGACATTCTCCAAAAAGTTATATGAACATTGCACATGTAGAAAAATTACAAAAATTCATTTAAATATTTCCTAGAATAACAAGATAGCATAATAACTTGAAAAGTACTTAAGCACTGATGCCCAAATTTTTACCAGAGCTAGGGCTAGCATAGAGTAACCTACCCACCAAATTTCATGATTTATGGAACACTACAGCTCAAGTTATAAATTTAACAAATTTGCATGCATTCCAAAACACATTTAAAGGATCTATTAAATTCTTACAGAATTTAAACATCTCATGCCAGATCCATATTTTTCTAAAATACTACACATCATGTAGACCCTAATAAAATTTATCTCATGATTTTTGGATCGTTAAAACCCTAGATCTATATTTTTCCAACTTGTACAAAAATCAGTGACAAAATAATAAAAATGAATTTCATTTCGGATGACTGGGCCGGCCCGGAAAAACTCGGCCCACACTCGCGCGCGCGTGGCCCGCTCAGAGCCCCCGCCCGCGCGCGACACTGACGGGCGGGCCCCCGCGGTCAGTGACTGGAGGTAGGGGAGGCGGAGACCCGCGAGCTCCGACGAGCTCGAGCTCGCCGGAGAAGAGCTCGCTCGGCCAATTGAGCACCGCCTCGTGTTCTCCGTCACCCGGTGCGTCGATTGGTGCTCGTGGAATGGATGGGGATGGGGTGGAAGGGGCTTGTCACCGCGAGCGGCGGCCGGTGATGTCCGGTGGCGGCGCACCGTCGCCGGTGAGGATATACGGTGCGGTCTAGGCTCGGTACGAGCTTCACCGAAGCTAGGCGGATCCATTTTGCTAGGAAGGGAGGATGGAGAGAGACCCGAAGCACCCCGACCACGGTGAGGTTCCATGGCGGGCTCCGGCGACCCCTCGGAGACGGGGAAGAAAGCAATGCGGCTCACCTTGAGTCAAATCGCTGGCTTCGGTGGGTCAGAGAGATGGAGGGTGGTGAGACGGAGGGCTTGGCGAGGTCTAGCGGCCGGTGATGCGGTGTAGCTCGCGCTTGAGCTCGCCGGAGAAGAACGGCAATGGCGGCTCGGTTTCGGTGATCTTGGCAACTGGAAGAGAGGGGGCGGAGGAATGGAGGCCGGCTCGCGCGTCGTGGCGTCTTGAAGGCGTCGCGGCCTGACTGGTGGGGCCAGGGCCGGCGTACGGGCGCCACCGCGCCTCCACGCGTCGACGACGGCCTGCGGCCGGTCGGCCACTCTGACGCTGACGAAACTGAATCGGTGAATGGTGACCTCGATGACCGACTGACAGAGCGACTTCCACGATGATTATCTCCCAAACCGGTTCGAATTAGTCGAAGATGATTACACCAATTTTGTAGAGCTACATGAGGTCTACAAGTTTGTCAATTGGAGTTTGGGCTGGTTCGGCCTAGATTTGAAACTACAAGGCTCCAAAGTGGGTCACCCGAAAACTGAAACTTAGTTTCAGTCACTATGCCGACTGAAACCCTAACTTCAAGACATTATATCTCCTAAACTATTGAGAACCAGGTGATGGTGATATTGACAATGTTGTAGAGCTATGTGTGGACAACAACTTTGTCAATTGGCTCAAAGACTGGTTTGGCCTAGTTTGTGAGTTACAAGTTGCTAAAGTGAGGTACAGTGAAACTGAAAAGTCCAATTTCCAGACTTAGAATTTTTCTAAGTGTTGATCACCACTCAAGCTGACTTGTGGGCCATTTTTGAGCATGCTCTGGTCATTTTCATGAGATGGCCATATTAGAACTTTTGTTCCTCATGAAATTCTCTACAACTTTACTTAAGGGTGCTCTTCCATGCAAGGTCTCTAAATTAGACTTTTTAATTGGTCAAACTAGGGCCTTCTAGGGTCAAATGGTGGTCAAACTTCTCTTGGAGGGCAATTTAGTAATTTTGGTCAACATGAACCTTGTTCCAAATGTTACCCTAAGTATAACTAAGGTGTTGTAGGTCATGATTGGCTACCTTACCTTTTTGTTACACCAACTATCAATACTTCATGAAATAATTCAAATAAACCCCAGAACTACCACATGTGTTGCATCACATGAAATAACAAACATGAATGATGCATGCTTATGTTTATGCTAATGCAAATGCAATGCAATTATGGAGCTAAACACTTGAGGTGTTACATTGACAGCGTTGGCACGCCTTCCGTAGATCACGCTCTGGACGGACGGGATGCACGCCGCGAGATCCTTCCCATGTGAACCGGATCCGCCGGAAAAAAAAGGATACGCCACGTACGTACGACATCACCCGCACGTACTAGTATTCGGGAGACTTTGCGCACGGTGCCGAAGAGTGTCGTGACCAGTGACCAGCAACTCTCTGTGTGTCACTCTCGTCCCGGATGACAACCAAAAGAGTCGTGCAACCACGAAGCTTCGCGTCCTGCTGGGAGATCGCTTGCAGACAAGTCTGCAGTCACACGAGGTATGTACGTGCACGGTGCACCAACACGTTAATAGTGATGTGAGGTGTGGTTTGTGTTTGTTCTCATTTTTCAAAGTGAGCTGAATCAAGGCGCAACTGACCGGCCGAGAATATACGGATATACTACTGTACTACTTGGTGCTAGCACTAGCAGTGGTGTATCCCGTACTCCCTCCGTCACATAAAAACTGACGTTCTAGCCTTTACTCGTTGTCCCACGAAGAGAGTCGCCGGAGTACCATGGCCCCACAGCTAGTCACGTCGGCCCACCAACCTCGGGTCATCCTCATCCGCTCCTCCAATTGGGGAAGGAAGCCGGATGGAGGACTTTCCTTTCGCTTCAATTCAATGCTACGTGATGGACTGATGGCCAGTTCATGAACCATGCATGCCCCGTAATGTTCAGGTCACTTGAATCACACACCTCGCTTCGCTTGCGTAACATCGATGCGGAATCGATGATAGCAGTAGTACGCATTACGCAACCAACGCCTCGCCTGGGTTGGGCACAACCGCACACCCATGTTCAATCGATGATACGCAACCACCGCAACACGGCCGTCGCGTGGGTGTGTTTAGTTACCGTGAAATGGGTGAAAACGTACTGCAGCATGTTTTGGTTTTATTTACTATGTTTTAGTTTTATTTGACAAATAGTGTTCAATCGTTGACTAATTAGATTCAAAACGTTCGTCTCGCAAAGTACAATAAAGCTGTATAATTAGTTTTTTATTTCATCTATATTTAATACTTCATCCCATGGCGGGCTCCGGCGACCCCTCGGAGACGGGGAAGAAAGCAATGCGGCTCACCTTGAGTCAAATCGCTGGCTTCGGTGGGTCAGGGAGATGGAGGGTGGTGAGGCAGAGGGCTTGGCGAGGTCTAGCGGACGGTGATGTGGTGTAGCTCGCGCTTGAGCTCGCCGGAGAAGAACGGCAATGGCGGCTCGGTTTCGGTGATCTTGGCAACTGGAAGAGAGGGGGCGGAGGAATGGAGGCCGGCTCGCGCATCGTGGCGTCTTGAAGGCGTCGCGGCCTGACTGGTGGGGCCAGGGCCAGCGTACGGGCGCCACCGCGCCTCCACGCGTCGACGACGGCCTGCGGCCGGTCGGCCACTCTGACGTTGACGAAACTGAATCGGTGAATGGTGACCTCGATGACCGACTGACAGAGCGACTTCCACGATGATTATCTCCCAAACCGGTTCGAATTAGTCGAAGATGATTACACCAATTTTGTAGAGCTACATGAGGTCTACAAGTTTGTCAATTGGAGTTTGGGCTGGTTCGGCCTAGATTTGAAACTACAAGGCTCCAAAGTGGGTCACCCGAAAACTGAAACTTAGTTTCAGTCACTATGCCGACTGAAACCCTAACTTCAAGACATTATATCTCCTAAACTATTGAGAACCAGGTGATGGTGATATTGACAATGTTGTAGAGCTATGTGTGGACAACAACTTTGTCAATTGGCTCAAAGACTGGTTTGGCCTAGTTTGTGAGTTACAAGTTGCTAAAGTGAGGTACAGTGAAACTGAAAAGTCCAATTTCCAGACTTAGAATTTTTCTAAGTGTTGATCACCACTCAAGCTGACTTGTGGGCCATTTTTGAGCATGCTCTGGTCATTTTCATGAGATGGCCATATTAGAACTTTTGTTCCTCATGAAATTCTCTACAACTTTACTTAAGGGTGCTCTTCCATGCAAGGTCTCTAAATTAGACTTTTTAATTGGTCAAACTAGGGCCTTCTAGGGTCAAATGGTGGTCAAACTTCTCTTGGAGGGCAATTTAGTAATTTTGGTCAACATGAACCTTGTTCCAAATGTTACCCTAAGTATAACTAAGGTGTTGTAGGTCATGATTGGCTACCTTACCTTTTTGTTACACCAACTATCAATACTTCATGAAATAATTCAAATAAACCCCAGAACTACCACATGTGTTGCATCACATGAAATAACAAACATGAATGATGCATGCTTATGTTTATGCAAATGCAAATGCAATGCAATTATGGAGATAAACACTTGAGGTGTTACAGCCCTCCCCCCTTATAAAAATCTCGTCCCGAGATTTGGAAAGCGTACCATTTTTCATAGAATTCTGTATAACCATCCCGCAAATAATCCTCCCGTTCCCACGTAGCATCACTCTCACTTCCCTGATTACTCCACATCACTTTGTACCACTTAACCACTTTACTTCTAGTTACTCGTTCCTGAGTATCGATCACTCGGACTGGCTTTTCTTCATAGGTTAGGTCGGATTCCAGCCTGATATCACCTAAAGGAACTTGTTCCTCAGGAACTCGAAGACACTTTTTAAGCTGAGATACATGGAAAACGTTGAATATGGCTCTCATCTCAGGAGGCAACTGGATTTTGTACGCAACAGCTCCACTCTTGCCTATGATCTGGAAATGACCCACATATCTTGGTGCAAGTTTCCGCTTAACACCAAAACGTTGGACACTCTTCATTGGAGAAACTTTCAAATAAACGAAGTCTCCAACTTCAAATTCGAGTGGTTTTCTACGACGATCCGCATAGCTTTTCTGTCTCGCTTGTGCTGCAGCCATGTGTTTCTGGATGGTACGTACTTGTTCCTCGGCTTCCTGGACAAAATCAATGCCATAATACCTTCTTTCCCCAGCTTCTACCCAGTTCAGCGGAGTTCGACACTTTCGACCGTACAAAGCTTCAAATGGGGCCATCTTAATACTCTCTTGATAACTGTTATTGTACGAGAATTCGGCTAAAGGTAACCATTTTTCCCAAGAACCATTGGATGAAAT
Source organism: Saccharum hybrid cultivar R570 (assembly GCA_038087645.1). Lineage (NCBI taxonomy): Eukaryota > Viridiplantae > Streptophyta > Magnoliopsida > Poales > Poaceae > Saccharum > Saccharum hybrid cultivar. Next base: position 3,586,955 of record JAQSUU010000319.1, on the reverse strand, counting down.
GACGCATGCTCGCAACAGATCTTCCAAGATTTGGTTAACTCGTTCTGTCTGACCCGATGTCTGGGGGTGATAAGCAGAGCTTCTCACTAACTTGGTTCCCAGAAGGTGATGCAAATGCTCCCAAAAGCGAGCAGTGAACTGGGGACCACGGTCAGAAACGATAGTACGAGGTATCCCATGAAGCCGGACTATCTGATTGAAGTACAACTCAGCATAGTCAGTGGGACGATAGTCCACTCTCACTGGGATGAAGTGAGCTGATTTGGTCAAACGATCAACAATTACCCAAATAGAGTTATGATTTTTGACAGTAGGAGGAAGCCCGACAATGAAATCCATACTTATCTCTTCCCATTTCTAACCTGGGATAGACAGTGGTTGAAGCAACCCAGCTTTCATATGCACAGCTTTAACTCTACAGCAGGTGTCACACCTAGCCACATATGCAGCTATTTCTTTCCGCATCTTGGTCCACCAATAGTATGGCTTCAAATCATAATACATCTTATTGCTACCAGGATGGATGGACAACTTAGAGAAGTGTGCTTCAGACATAATATCATTTCGAAGCTCTCGGTCCTTAGGCACAACTAACCTATCCTTGAACCATAGTACACCCTCTTCATCTATCCTGAACTGTGTAGTTTCTTGCTCTTTCATCTTACGCTTGATGTGGAATATACCAGTGTCAGTCTTTTGGAGCTCAATAATTCTGCTTTTGAGAGTACAACTGACAGTGATATTGTACAAGACTGCTGGATGTAGAAGGCGAGATCGATGAAAATCAGTTTCAACTAAGGAATGGCAATGAGACTTACGGCTTAAAGCATCCACAACCACATTTGCCTTGCCTGGGTGATAGTGTACTTGAAGATTATAATCTTTAATCAACTCGAGCCATCTTCTTTGACGCATATTCAACTCGGGTTGGGTGAAGATGTATTTGAGGCTTTTATGGTCTGTGTAGATATTGCAAACATTGCCCAACAGATAGTGTCGCCAGGCTTTCAAAGCATGCACAACCGCGGCGAGTTCTAAGTCATGTGTTGGATAATTCACCTCATGTTTCCGAAGTTGTCGAGAAGTATATGCAATTACTCGGCCTTCCTGCATCAACACACCTCCCAAACCTATGCCTGAGGCATCACAATAAACATCAAATGGTTTCTCGATATCCGGTTGTGCCAAAACCGGAGCTGAGGTTAGGAGGGTTCGCAGTTGGTGAAAAGCCGCATCACACTCAGGAGTCCAGACAAACCTGGTGTCTTTCTGCAGCAACCGAGTCATTGGCTTGGCTATTTTGGAGAAATCCGGGATGAAGCGACGATAATAGCCAGCCAAACCAAGAAAACTTCGGACCTCGTGAACCGAGATAGGAGCCTTCCAGTTCAGTACTTCCTGTACCTTGGCGGGGTCCACCATAATTCCTCCATCGGACAACACATGCCCAAGGAAAGGTACTTCACGAAGCCAGAATTCACACTTACTGAACTTCGCATAAAGTTGATGTTCACGCAGTCTTGTGAGGACTATACGCAGATGTTCAGCGTGATCTTCCTCATTCACAGAATATACCAGGATATCATCAATAAATACCACCACAAACTTGTCCAATTCAGGCATAAACACCGAATTCATCAAGTACATGAAGTGTGCGGGGGCATTTGTCAAGCCGAAGGACATAACAAGATACTCATAAAGACCGTATCTGGTAGAAAAGGCTGTCTTTGGAACATCTTCCGGGCGGATTTTAATTTGATGGTAGCCAGATCTTAGATCGATCTTGGAGAAAACTTTAGCTTTAGACAACTGATCGAACAAGATGTCGATACGTGGTAGAGGGTACTTATTTTTGACAGTGACTGCATTGAGAGGTCTATAATCTATGCACATCCGCAACGACTGATCCTTCTTCTTTACAAAGATAGCAGGACATCCCCACGGCGATGAGCTAGGACGAATCAACCCCTTCTTCAAAAGCTCATTCAATTGCACCTTAAGTTCAGCTAGTTCATTCGGAGGCATCCTATAAGGTCTCCTAGAGATGGGAGCCGTGCCAGGCAACAACTCAATTTTAAACTCCACATCCCGATCCGGAGGGAGCCCCGGCAAATCATCGAGAAAAACGTCTGGAAACTCATTTACTACTGGAATTTCGGTCAACACCCTTGCTTGCACAGCATGAACTTCCCCAGACAATTGAACTTTTCTGGGAAGTTGTACTAGAAAACCCTTTTGATCTGTAGGATCTCTGAGCATAACTACACGAGTGGATGTATCAATGAGTACCCCATTCTGACTCATCCAATTCATGCCCAAGATAACATCTATGTCTAAACCAGGTAAAACCAATAGGGCAAGCGAATAACTTCGCCCTTCTATCTCAAACTTAAGGGTCCCCACTACTTTGTTTGTGGAAATATTCCCACTTGCCGCACTAATACAATAACCCACACCTTCAACAGTATGCAACTTGTGTGCAAATTTAGATGCAAACTTAGGACTGATAAAGGAATGCGAAGCACCTGAATCAAAAAGTACCACTGCGGGGTGTTGGTCAACTAGAAACTTACCAGCGGTGACCACCTCACCAGAGGGAATTTCCTCAATGCTGTTATAATGGGCGTGTCCCTGACGACTACCTTGGTTGACATTCTTCTTAGGGTACGGACAGTTCCGGGCCCAATGACCTGGCTTGTTGCAATTCCAGCAAGGCATATTGCTAGGAGGAACACTAGAGCTGCTCTGTCCAGAAGTCCCCTTTGGCAGAGCGACGGTATAAGCCTTACGGAACCCCGTTTTTGCAGCAGGCTTCTTCTGCGGCGGACGGAACTTTGTATTCTGAGCAGGTGGGCGAGGGGAAGACCTCGGTGCCGCTGAGGCCCTTGACTGAGAAGCACTTGCCTCAAGGGCCCTTTTACGGCTCTTAGAGGCAGAATAAATAGTATTGTTGTTCTCCTGGGTCAAAGCATCGCTGATGAAATCATTGAAAGTAGTACATTTGCTAGTGCCCATAGTTTTCATCAGTTTTGGGCCGAGGCCCCTTTTGAAGCTAGCAATCTTTTTGGCATCGGTATCCACAAACTCTGTGGCATACCTTGCCAGGTTGTTGAAGGACTGCAAGTATTCAGTCAGGCTTTTGTTTCCTTGCGACAGCCTCATAAACTCTGTGTGCTTGATTGCCATAAGACCGGGAGGGATATAATTTCCCCGGAATGCCGCCTTAAACTGATCCCAAGCAATCGGGACATTGGCCGGTAGTGTGGAACGATAGTGGCTCCACCAAATGCCCACCGGACCATGCAGCTGATGGGAAGCATACTCAGTTTTCAACTCATCAGTTAGGCGTAGCAGACGAAACTTTTGTTCAATGGTATTCAACCACTCGTCAGCTTGCAGTGGTTCTTCCGCTTCCTTGAAGAGCGGGGGCTTTGTATCCAGAAAGTCCTTGAAATCGCTGTACTGATTTGGCTCTGGGCCCTGGCGGCCAGGACGAGCCTCCCGGTTAGCCAGCTGGCGCATAGCATCCGCCAACATGCACTGCCCTTCGACCACTGTCTGCATCAATTCGGCCGGAGTAGGTGGTGGCAGAGGGGGTGGCTGTTCCTCCTCCTCATTTCCACGACCCCGATGTAGATTGTACGACATCTGCAAAAATGCATAGCCAATGAGCACTGACGATGTGGGAAATTTGTAGATGAATTATTGCGAAATGTCAATCTGACTGTATGAATAGATTTCTCATAATAATCAAGGCACAATAATTCACCACAACCGCACAATCCATTCTAGCGCATCGTTTGACGAGATCATACTTGGTAATCCAACAAGATGCTCTTTGATAAAGGCTCACTCACAGGGAGCACAACGGTTACCGGACCGTTTACGTTGCTATCTACGTGATTTTTGACCTTTTGCACGGTACTTGGATTCGATCTCAAGATTTTTAGTTGACTGTGAAAGGCTACTTCAAACTGACCACAAAAAGACTTCTCAATGAAGAGTTCCATGGTGGATCATGACTAGCCACCTCGATACCTGCGCGTGCCAAGCAGCACAGCCTTATGTCACGCGCCATAGGAGGCCCTCGGTTTCGTCGCAGCACCGAAGGGTGCTAACCGTGACACCATCATCGAACGAAACATAATAAGACATCAAGTTGTGATCGAAATTAACAGGTTCAAACTACATTCAGGAAACATACGGTTCAACCTTACATCCCAAAGTCAAGTTATTATAAGGCCTCACTCCTTCACAGGGAGGGCACAAAAGACGATCCTAACATTATAGGCACGTGATGACTACTCTAAGCATCATCCTCCGAGTCAGTGTCAAGGATCTCCCCGCCGTCCTCATCACTGACAGGCTCCAACTCCTCGTCTTCTTCTTCTTCTGGCTCTTCCTCTGGTGCTTCTGCAGGTGGGGCATCCTGTGGTCCATCAACCTCCACTTCATCATCATCCTCAGCCATGAAGATTCCTGATCCCATATCTTCATCTACATTGTTGTTTCTAGGTAGCAGAGGATTAAGCTGGTTATTCAGGCGGTGCACTTCTTCATGAAGGTTGTCATTGTATTCTTCAGCATTTTCTAACTGTTGCTCGAGCTCAAACTGGCGAGCTCTCAGAACGTTCTCCTCGTGCCAGGCTTCATCCCTCTGTTCCATCACACGGACCAACATGCGTTGACAGTTGCGATTTGCCACTGTCAACCTCTGGACTGCAAGCGTTTCTTGATCACGATCATGAATCACTTGTTCCAGATGTTGCCGTGCTGCATTCCTGGCAGCCGTCACTTCAGCCAACTCTGCCCTCAGCCTTTCCACCTCAGTAGGCTCAGGGCGGGGCTCACGTGGAGCGACCTGGTGTCGCGGTGCCCTGCCTCCAGTGGACTTACGAGCGGTCCTCTTGGTACGTGCCATCTGTAGCAACACATAAGATACGACTTAAAGTGAGGATCATTTAGGGGATACGAAATTTACTTTAGTCAGGAGTACTGAAATTTTTAAGGAGGGAGTAAATGATATGTATGATATAATTAAACATGATGCATGTACGTTCCGTACGCCCTCTCACCTTAGTAGAAACCTAAAGTTCTAACGCTAGGCGGTGGCATACATACGTTCTCTCATATAAGCGAAACTATCGGTCTACTCGTTACGCTGTTAGGGTACCTGCAGAAAACCTCATTTCAGCCCAACAGTTTCCCAATATACGCACACAAGAAAGCAGTAATTTAAATACTTTCCATATACACATCCCCTGATGTATATACTTCAGTATCAAAGCTACCCGATTGATAGATGCCCACAATTAAGTGCTTTTACATAGTTACATGGTTTAAACATGTAAAGATGTAAGTCACCAAAACTACTCTCCCCTAGACCGCCGGTTGGACGATCATGCTCTCACAACTCACACTTACCAGAGCGTCGAGGCAATTGATCCATACATTACCACCCAAGTGGATGGCATCCATACAATATCACACCGTATGGACGACGAAACAGAAACAAACAAGGCCCCAAGTTAGTCTTTATAATAAGCCACCTAAGAGTCCTTATTTGGGCTAAGGGATGTGATCACTGGCATACCTATAAAATAATTTTTTTGAGTTTAACCCTTTTCGCAAATAAATACTTTTGTTTTTTATTACTCGTAAGATGTGTTTAATGTTGAATTATGCTCCGGTACCAGCTGTAACAGAACCGACCAAATTATAAGAGCACAAGTACGAAAACAAGCACCGAAGCGCTTAAATTTTCAAACTTGAGCCCATATAATCCCGGTAGTCAATCGAAATCACGAAGGATTTCAAACCAAACTGCTTACAACCAGGATCGCATCATTCAACATACAACATCATACGATACATTTCACAAGTAGTTATGAAATAAGTTTACACCACGGAGTAGCAAATATTACAAACCAAGTTTGAAAGTAGCGGAAGCATAACACACACACTAGTTAATTAAATACTGCCAGTCTGGATGATCGACATCCCGCAAAAGCATGAGGAAAGTACATAAAGACGATCACGCCCTTGTGATCTAGTCATCGTCACCCGCAGGGTGGAGACACGTCTTGCAGAATCCCTGATAAAGCATGTCATTTGCAACAGGAGGGAATAAACCCTGAGTACTGGAATGTACTCAGCTAGACTTACCCGTCGAAAACCAGAAATAAGATGACACCAAGGATTATGCAAGGCTTACACAAGGGGGCTAGCTGACATAACATTTTGCATAAAGGCATAAGTAATTGAAATTCTTATAACCTGTACTAGCAATTATTTTTAGCATTTACCTGTCATCTATCTTAGCACCTGTACTAAACATGCACTTGATTATAATCAAACAATTATCATCATTATATCCAGAGCAGTTATGAATTGTGGCAACATTGTATCATTCCCTTAACCACCAGTTTATTTAATGAGATCTACGTTGCCGCTGCTCAAGTCAAGTGCTCACTAACCGGGAGCGACGGCGATTCGAATCGAATTCCTATCCAGCTGGAGGGGTATTTCTAACACTCACCGCGCAGGCCCCTGCCAGGGTCGCACAAGCCACCGTTTCATATGATTCAGGAATCGCGGGTCCGAATAATGTCGCGACCCCAAGGGCGACACTCTGCCAGGTGATAGGGACTTTAACCCCCCCTTGGTCTCACGCCAATGCCCCCAAGCACATCCTTTCTCTCCTCCAAGAAGCAACCTACCATTCGATTCCCGGCCTGAATCACATTACTCGGCTTCGCGGTCGGAACGACTTATCCGGCCAACTAAGTGTTAGACTGCGTTCAACATGACTCAAGGACGTACAGCGAATCGGTCCTTAAACGACTCAGACGGGCATAGCTCCACACCCAAGACGTGAAGTGTCTTGCGGCTGTACTATCGAACTCCCGCCCGGTCTCAATTTCATTTTTAAGCATGGTTCCATCCACGATAGCCATACAGCCACTCGTGACTTCTTCCTACATCTCGCGGATGACCGGAAATCACCCGACTTCTACCGTACTAAGCAGGGCTAAGCATTGACACGTGCCTAAACCTAATATAGGATTAAGTACGATATCTGGACAAGGACAGGTAGAATGCAACAAGTGTTTTCATATAACTCCTACAACTTAATGCAGTAAACAATTAAAAGTACTCAAGATTAATTTATAAATCAGTAGGTTCAGCATGCACCGGGGCTTGCCTTTCAGAAAGGTTGCGGGTCTGTGGTCCGGACACTCAGGAAGGTCGTCTACGGGCACTCCTTCGCCTGCTGGATCCTCGGGCTCCTGCTGCTCCTGATCCTGGACTTCCTCCGGAATCACAGGCTCGAACTCGAGGAGAGTTACCCCCTCCGGTACACCTATTGCATGAATGCACAATAAATACCATGGATGCATAAATGGGTGCAACATGCTCGGAATGAAATGCATTTCAGAGATAAAAACAATAATCAAATCAAGTTACTTTATTAGTACGTGCAAATCTCTTCTCCGGTGGAGAAGTACTTACCTAAGCTACTTAACCTAAGATAAAGCTGCTCATCCTCAGTTAAGGCCCTAACACCTAACAATTACAAAAGTAGCATGTCTTAGGATATCACACCATATCAATCAGCAAAACACCACAGTAAGCATTCTGGACAGCAGCTACTTGTTTTTATCACAACTGGAGATTTACAATTCCAAAAGATATGATCTAAGACAATCTGGAAAGCCTAAGAAATGCACTACAATTCATTTTCAGACCTCAACTCCAAACTCCTAAGTTTTCCATGTCAAACTTCACAAGTTCCAGAATCTGTCCTCTCCAAAACAGAGAGTAGCAGATTTTGAACTGCCACTTTAAACAACAGTAACTCTCAAACTACTAAGCCAAATGCTTCCAAATTTTGACACAAGCTAGTTCATCAAGTTTACTCCAACTTTGGTATTTACAAGTTGTCCAGCAACCAATTTTATCAAAGCCAAATTTAGAATTACTACTTAGCTGTCCAGAAAACCTAAAATTACAAAGGTTAAATATTTATTGATGTGGCAAACATTCTCTAAGACCAAACTAATACTACTATAAGTTTACCAATGTCACAAAAACACCAGAAAGTAAGGTGTGCCCACCTAGAACATTTATTTAAACCCATTTCTTAATTTACTTAAGTAATTAAGTGGAATTTAAAACATATATGTAAACTGCTCCAACAATTCTACAAAAATTACAGGGGACTCTATGACCCAAAAAGAGACTACTGTACAAATTTGAACTCAATTTAATCACAGGAACTCTCTGCACAAAATTCACAAGCCAAAAAGGCTGATCTTTGTATAAATAACAAAGCATAGTAAAAGTGTCAAACAACAGATTTCTTAATTTTCTTAGACACTCTAGGGTACCAAGACATTCTCCAAAAAGTTATATGAACATTGCACATGTAGAAAAATTACAAAAATTCATTTAAATATTTCCTAGAATAACAAGATAGCATAATAACTTGAAAAGTACTTAAGCACTGATGCCCAAATTTTTACCAGAGCTAGGGCTAGCATAGAGTAACCTACCCACCCAATTTCATGATTTATGGAACACTACAGCTCAAGTTATAAATTTAACAAATTTGCATGCATTCCAAAACACATTTAAAGGATCTATTAAATTCTTACAGAATTTAAACATCTCATGCCAGATCCATATTTTTCTAAAATACTACACATCATGTAGACCCTAATAAAATTTATCTCATGATTTTTGGATCGTTAAAACCCTAGATCTATATTTTTCCAACTTGTACAAAAATCAGTGACAAAATAATAAAAATGAATTTCATTTCGGATGACTGGGCCGGCCCGGAAAAACTCGGCCCACACTCGCGCGCGCGTGGCCCGCTCAGCGCCCCCGCCCGCGCGCGAAACTGACGGGCGGGCCCCCGCGGTCAGTGACTGGAGGTAGGGGAGGCGGAGACCCGCGAGCTCCGACGAGCTCGAGCTCGCCGGAGAAGAGCTCGCTCGGCCAATTGAGCACCGCCTCGTGTTCTCCGTCACCCGGTGCGTCGATTGGTGCTCGTGGAATGGATGGGGATGGGGTGGAAGGGGCTTGTCACCGCGAGCGGCGGCCGGTGATGTCCGGTGGCGGCGCACCGTCGCCGGTGAGGATATACGGTGCGGTCTAGGCTCGGTACGAGCTTCACCGAAGCTAGGCGGATCCATTTTGCTAGGAAGGGAGGATGGAGAGAGACCCGAAGCACCCCGACCACGGTGAGGTTCCATGGCGGGCTCCGGCGACCCCTCGGAGACGGGGAAGAAAGCAATGCGGCTCACCTTGAGTCAAATCGCTGGCTTCGGTGGGTCAGGGAGATGGAGGGTGGTGAGGCGGAGGGCTTGGCGAGGTCTAGCGGTCGGTGATGCGGTGTAGCTCGCGCTTGAGCTCGCCGGAGAAGAACGGCAATGGCGGCTCGGTTTCGGTGATCTTGGCAACTGGAAGAGAGGGGGCGGAGGAATGGAGGCCGGCTCGCGCGTCGTGGCGTCTTGAAGGCGTCGCGGCCTGACTGGTGGGGCCAGGGCCGGCGTACGGGCGCCACCGCGCCTCCACGCGTCGACGACGGCCTGCGGCCGGTCGGCCACTCTGACGCTGACGAAACTGAATCGGTGAATGGTGACCTCGATGACCGACTGACAGAGCGACTTCCACGATGATTATCTCCCAAACCGGTTCGAATTAGTCGAAGATGATTACACCAATTTTGTAGAGCTACATGAGGTCTACAAGTTTGTCAATTGGAGTTTGGGCTGGTTCGGCCTAGATTTGAAACTACAAGGCTCCAAAGTGGGTCACCCGAAAACTGAAACTTAGTTTCAGTCACTATGCCGACTGAAACCCTAACTTCAAGACATTATATCTCCTAAACTATTGAGAACCAGGTGATGGTGATATTGACAATGTTGTAGAGCTATGTGTGGACAACAACTTTGTCAATTGGCTCAAAGACTGGTTTGGCCTAGTTTGTGAGTTACAAGTTGCTAAAGTGAGGTACAGTGAAACTGAAAAGTCCAATTTCCAGACTTAGAATTTTTCTAAGTGTTGATCACCACTCAAGCTGACTTGTGGGCCATTTTTGAGCATGCTCTGGTCATTTTCATGAGATGGCCATATTAGAACTTTTGTTCCTCATGAAATTCTCTACAACTTTACTTAAGGGTGCTCTTCCATGCAAGGTCTCTAAATTAGACTTTTTAATTGGTCAAACTAGGGCCTTCTAGGGTCAAATGGTGGTCAAACTTCTCTTGGAGGGCAATTTAGTAATTTTGGTCAACATGAACCTTGTTCCAAATGTTACCCTAAGTATAACTAAGGTGTTGTAGGTCATGATTGGCTACCTTACCTTTTTGTTACACCAACTATCAATACTTCATGAAATAATTCAAATAAACCCCAGAACTACCACATGTGTTGCATCACATGAAATAACAAACATGAATGATGCATGCTTATGTTTATGCAAATGCAAATGCAATGCAATTATGGAGCTAAACACTTGAGGTGTTACATTGACAGCGTTGGCACGCCTTCCGTAGATCACGCTCTGGACGGACGGGATGCACGCCGCGAGATCCTTCCCATGTGAACCGGATCCGCCGGAAAAAAAAAGGATACGCCACGTACGTACGACATCACCCGCACGTACTAGTATTCGGGAGACTTTGCGCACGGTGCCGAAGAGTGTCGTGACCAGTGACCAGCAACTCTCTGTGTGTCACTCTCGTCCCGGATGACAACCAAAAGAGTCGTGCAACCACGAAGCTTCGCGTCCTGCTGGGAGATCGCTTGCAGACAAGTCTGCAGTCACACGAGGTATGTACGTGCACGGTGCACCAACACGTTAATAGTGATGTGAGGTGTGGTTTGTGTTTGTTCTCATTTTTCAAAGTGAGCTGAATCAAGGCGCAACTGACCGGCCGAGAATATACGGATATACTACTGTACTACTTGGTGCTAGCACTAGCAGTGGTGTATCCCGTACTCCCTCCGTCACATAAAAACTGACGTTCTAGCCTTTACTCGTTGTCCCACGAAGAGAGTCGCCGGAGTACCATGGCCCCACAGCTAGTCACGTCGGCCCACCAACCTCGGGTCATCCTCATCCGCTCCTCCAATCGCAGTAGAGAGATGGCATCCTGGCGGTCCTTGCACGGCAGAAAGTAGAAGCACTGTGCACGGTAATGATGGCAGATGCAAGGTCATGTAGGTCATTTTGCCTCTTCCTTGGTACTCGCTCCCAATCCTTAAACGACTCTCTCACGGGACAGAGGGAGTAGACCGTAGTGTTAACAGTCAGATCACCGATCACGCATGGTACATGATCAATTGGGGAAGGAAGCCGGATGGAGGACTTTCCTTTCGCTTCAATTCAATGCTACGTGATGGACTGATGGCCAGTTCATGAACCATGCATGCCCCGTAATGTTCAGGTCACTTGAATCACACACCTCGCTTCGCTTGCGTAACATCGATGCGGAATCGATGATAGCAGTAGTACGCATTACGCAACCAACGCCTCGCCTGGGTTGGGCACAACCGCACACCCATGTTCAATCGATGATACGCAACCACCGCAACACGGCCGTCGCGTGGGTGTGTTTAGTTACCGTGAAATGGGTGAAAACGTACTGCAGCATGTTTTGGTTTTATTTACTATGTTTTAGTTTTATTTGACAAATAGTGTTCAATCGTTGACTAATTAGATTCAAAACGTTCGTCTCGCAAAGTACAATAAAGCTGTATAATTAGTTTTTTATTTCATCTATATTTAATACTTCATCCCATGGCGGGCTCCGGCGACCCCTCGGAGACGGGGAAGAAAGCAATGCGGCTCACCTTGAGTCAAATCGCTGGCTTCGGTGGGTCAGGGAGATGGAGGGTGGTGAGGCAGAGGGCTTGGCGAGGTCTAGCGGCCGGTGATGCGGTGTAGCTCGCGCTTGAGCTCGCCGGAGAAGAACGGCAATGGCGGCTCGGTTTCGGTGATCTTGGCAACTGGAAGAGAGGGGGCGGAGGAATGGAGGCCGGCTCGCGCGTCGTGGCGTCTTGAAGGCGTCGCGGCCTGACTGGTGGGGCCAGGGCCGGCGTACGGGCGCCACCGCGCCTCCACGCGTCGACGACGGCCTGCGGCCGGTCGGCCACTCTGACGCTGACGAAACTGAATCGGTGAATGGTGACCTCGATGACCGACTGACAGAGCGACTTCCACGATGATTATCTCCCAAACCGGTTCGAATTAGTCGAAGATGATTACACCAATTTTGTAGAGCTACATGAGGTCTACAAGTTTGTCAATTGGAGTTTGGGCTGGTTCGGCCTAGATTTGAAACTACAAGGCTCCAAAGTGGGTCACCCGAAAACTGAAACTTAGTTTCAGTCACTATGCCGACTGAAACCCTAACTTCAAGACATTATATCTCCTAAACTATTGAGAACCAGGTGATGGTGATATTGACAATGTTGTAGAGCTATGTGTGGACAACAACTTTGTCAATTGGCTCAAAGACTGGTTTGGCCTAGTTTGTGAGTTACAAGTTGCTAAAGTGAGGTACAGTGAAACTGAAAAGTCCAATTTCCAGACTTAGAATTTTTCTAAGTGTTGATCACCACTCAAGCTGACTTGTGGGCCATTTTTGAGCATGCTCTGGTCATTTTCATGAGATGGCCATATTAGAACTTTTGTTCCTCATGAAATTCTCTACAACTTTACTTAAGGGTGCTCTTCCATGCAAGGTCTCTAAATTAGACTTTTTAATTGGTCAAACTAAGGCCTTCTAGGGTCAAATGGTGGTCAAACTTCTCTTGGAGGGCAATTTAGTAATTTTGGTCAACATGAACCTTGTTCCAAATGTTACCCTAAGTATAACTAAGGTGTTGTAGGTCATGATTGGCTACCTTACCTTTTTGTTACACCAACTATCAATACTTCATGAAATAATTCAAATAAACCCCAGAACTACCACATGTGTTGCATCACATGAAATAACAAACATGAATGATGCATGCTTATGTTTATGCAAATGCAAATGCAATGCAATTATGGAGCTAAACACTTGAGGTGTTACATTGACAGCGTTGGCACGCCTTCCGTAGATCACGCTCTGGACGGACGGGATGCACGCCGCGAGATCCTTCCCATGTGAACCGGATCCGCCGGAAAAAAAAGGATACGCCACGTACGTACGACATCACCCGCACGTACTAGTATTCGGGAGACTTTGCGCACGGTGCCGAAGAGTGTCGTGACCAGTGACCAGCAACTCTCTGTGTGTCACTCTCGTCCCGGATGACAACCAAAAGAGTCGTGCAACCACGAAGCTTCGCGTCCTGCTGGGAGATCGCTTGCAGACAAGTCTGCAGTCACACGAGGTATGTACGTGCACGGTGCACCAACACGTTAATAGTGATGTGAGGTGTGGTTTGTGTTTGTTCTCATTTTTCAAAGTGAGCTGAATCAAGGCGCAACTGACCGGCCGAGAATATACGGATATACTACTGTACTACTTGGTGCTAGCACTAGCAGTGGTGTATCCCGTACTCCCTCCGTCACATAAAAACTGACGTTCTAGCCTTTACTCGTTGTCCCACGAAGAGAGTCGCCGGAGTACCATGGCCCCACAGCTAGTCACGTCGGCCCACCAACCTCGGGTCATCCTCATCCGCTCCTCCAATCGCAGTAGAGAGATGGCATCCTGGCGGTCCTTGCACGGCAGAAAGTAGAAGCACTGTGCACGGTAATGATGGCAGATGCAAGGTCATGTAGGTCATTTTGCCTCTTCCTTGGTACTCGCTCCCAATCCTTAAACGACTCTCTCACGGGACAGAGGGAGTAGACCGTAGTGTTAACAGTCAGATCACCGATCACGCATGGTACATGATCAATTGGGGAAGGAAGCCGGATGGAGGACTTTCCTTTCGCTTCAATTCAATGCTACGTGATGGACTGATGGCCAGTTCATGAACCATGCATGCCCCGTAATGTTCAGGTCACTTGAATCACACACCTCGCTTCGCTTGCGTAACATCGATGCGGAATCGATGATAGCAGTAGTACGCATTACGCAACCAACGCCTCGCCTGGGTTGGGCACAACCGCACACCCATGTTCAATCGATGATACGCAACCACCGCAACACGGCCGTCGCGTGGGTGTGTTTAGTTACCGTGAAATGGGTGAAAACGTACTGCAGCATGTTTTGGTTTTATTTACTATGTTTTAGTTTTATTTGACAAATAGTGTTCAATCGTTGACTAATTAGATTCAAAACGTTCGTCTCGCAAAGTACAATAAAGCTGTATAATTAGTTTTTTATTTCATCTATATTTAATACTTCATCCCATGGCGGGCTCCGGCGACCCCTCGGAGACGGGGAAGAAAGCAATGCGGCTCACCTTGAGTCAAATCGCTGGCTTCGGTGGGTCAGGGAGATGGAGGGTGGTGAGGCAGAGGGCTTGGCGAGGTCTAGCGGCCGGTGATGCGGTGTAGCTCGCGCTTGAGCTCGCCGGAGAAGAACGGCAATGGCGGCTCGGTTTCGGTGATCTTGGCAACTGGAAGAGAGGGGGCGGAGGAATGGAGGCCGGCTCGCGCGTCGTGGCGTCTTGAAGGCGTCGCGGCCTGACTGGTGGGGCCAGGGCCGGCGTACGGGCACCACCGCGCCTCCACGCGTCGACGACGGCCTGCGGCCGGTCGGCCACTCTGACGCTGACGAAACTGAATCGGTGAATGGTGACCTCGATGACCGACTGACAGAGCGACTTCCACGATGATTATCTCCCAAACCGGTTCGAATTAGTCGAAGATGATTACACCAATTTTGTAGAGCTACATGAGGTCTACAAGTTTGTCAATTGGAGTTTGGGCTGGTTCGGCCTAGATTTGAAACTACAAGGCTCCAAAGTGGGTCACCCGAAAACTGAAACTTAGTTTCAGTCACTATGCCGACTGAAACCCTAACTTCAAGACATTATATCTCCTAAACTATTGAGAACCAGGTGATGGTGATATTGACAATGTTGTAGAGCTATGTGTGGACAACAACTTTGTCAATTGGCTCAAAGACTGGTTTGGCCTAGTTTGTGAGTTACAAGTTGCTAAAGTGAGGTACAGTGAAACTGAAAAGTCCAATTTCCAGACTTAGAATTTTTCTAAGTGTTGATCACCACTCAAGCTGACTTGTGGGCCATTTTTGAGCATGCTCTGGTCATTTTCATGAGATGGCCATATTAGAACTTTTGTTCCTCATGAAATTCTCTACAACTTTACTTAAGGGTGCTCTTCCATGCAAGGTCTCTAAATTAGACTTTTTAATTGGTCAAACTAGGGCCTTCTAGGGTCAAATGGTGGTCAAACTTCTCTTGGAGGGCAATTTAGTAATTTTGGTCAACATGAACCTTGTTCCAAATGTTACCCTAAGTATAACTAAGGTGTTGTAGGTCATGATTGGCTACCTTACCTTTTTGTTACACCAACTATCAATACTTCATGAAATAATTCAAATAAACCCCAGAACTACCACATGTGTTGCATCACATGAAATAACAAACATGAATGATGCATGCTTATGTTTATGCAAATGCAAATGCAATGCAATTATGGAGCTAAACACTTGAGGTGTTACATTGACAGCGTTGGCACGCCTTCCGTAGATCACGCTCTGGACGGACGGGATGCACGCCGCGAGATCCTTCCCATGTGAACCGGATCCGCCGGAAAAAAAAAGGATACGCCACGTACGTACGACATCACCCGCACGTACTAGTATTCGGGAGACTTTGCGCACGGTGCCGAAGAGTGTCGTGACCAGTGACCAGCAACTCTCTGTGTGTCACTCTCGTCCCGGATGACAACCAAAAGAGTCGTGCAACCACGAAGCTTCGCGTCCTGCTGGGAGATCGCTTGCAGACAAGTCTGCAGTCACACGAGGTATGTACGTGCACGGTGCACCAACACGTTAATAGTGATGTGAGGTGTGGTTTGTGTTTGTTCTCATTTTTCAAAGTGAGCTGAATCAAGGCGCAACTGACCGGCCGAGAATATACGGATATACTACTGTACTACTTGGTGCTAGCACTAGCAGTGGTGTATCCCGTACTCCCTCCGTCACATAAAAACTGACGTTCTAGCCTTTACTCGTTGTCCCACGAAGAGAGTCGCCGGAGTACCATGGCCCCACAGCTAGTCACGTCGGCCCACCAACCTCGGGTCATCCTCATCCGCTCCTCCAATCGCAGTAGAGAGATGGCATCCTGGCGGTCCTTGCACGGCAGAAAGTAGAAGCACTGTGCACGGTAATGATGGCAGATGCAAGGTCATGTAGGTCATTTTGCCTCTTCCTTGGTACTCGCTCCCAATCCTTAAACGACTCTCTCACGGGACAGAGGGAGTAGACCGTAGTGTTAACAGTCAGATC
Source organism: Saccharum hybrid cultivar R570 (assembly GCA_038087645.1). Classification (NCBI taxonomy): domain Eukaryota; kingdom Viridiplantae; phylum Streptophyta; class Magnoliopsida; order Poales; family Poaceae; genus Saccharum; species Saccharum hybrid cultivar. Next base: position 3,570,519 of record JAQSUU010000319.1, on the reverse strand, counting down.
ACCGATCACGCATGGTACATGATCAATTGGGGAAGGAAGCCGGATGGAGGACTTTCCTTTCGCTTCAATTCAATGCTACGTGATGGACTGATGGCCAGTTCATGAACCATGCATGCCCCGTAATGTTCAGGTCACTTGAATCACACACCTCGCTTCGCTTGCGTAACATCGATGCGGAATCGATGATAGCAGTAGTACGCATTACGCAACCAACGCCTCGCCTGGGTTGGGCACAACCGCACACCCATGTTCAATCGATGATACGCAACCACCGCAACACGGCCGTCGCGTGGGTGTGTTTAGTTACCGTGAAATGGGTGAAAACGTACTGCAGCATGTTTTGGTTTTATTTACTATGTTTTAGTTTTATTTGACAAATAGTGTTCAATCGTTGACTAATTAGATTCAAAACGTTCGTCTCGCAAAGTACAATAAAGCTGTATAATTAGTTTTTTATTTCATCTATATTTAATACTTCATCCCATGGCGGGCTCCGGCGACCCCTCGGAGACGGGGAAGAAAGCAATGCGGCTCACCTTGAGTCAAATCGCTGGCTTCGGTGGGTCAGGGAGATGGAGGGTGGTGAGGCAGAGGGCTTGGCGAGGTCTAGCGGCCGGTGATGCGGTGTAGCTCGCGCTTGAGCTCGCCGGAGAAGAACGGCAATGGCGGCTCGGTTTCGGTGATCTTGGCAACTGGAAGAGAGGGGGCGGAGGAATGGAGGCCGGCTCGCGCGTCGTGGCGTCTTGAAGGCGTCGCGGCCTGACTGGTGGGGCCAGGGCCGGCGTACGGGCGCCACCACGCCTCCACGCGTCGACGACGGCCTGCGGCCGGTCGGCCACTCTGACGCTGACGAAACTGAATCGGTGAATGGTGACCTCGATGACCGACTGACAGAGCGACTTCCACGATGATTATCTCCCAAACCGGTTCGAATTAGTCGAAGATGATTACACCAATTTTGTAGAGCTACATGAGGTCTACAAGTTTGTCAATTGGAGTTTGGGCTGGTTCGGCCTAGATTTGAAACTACAAGGCTCCAAAGTGGGTCACCCGAAAACTGAAACTTAGTTTCAGTCACTATGCCGACTGAAACCCTAACTTCAAGACATTATATCTCCTAAACTATTGAGAACCAGGTGATGGTGATATTGACAATGTTGTAGAGCTATGTGTGGACAACAACTTTGTCAATTGGCTCAAAGACTGGTTTGGCCTAGTTTGTGAGTTACAAGTTGCTAAAGTGAGGTACAGTGAAACTGAAAAGTCCAATTTCCAGACTTAGAATTTTTCTAAGTGTTGATCACCACTCAAGCTGACTTGTGGGCCATTTTTGAGCATGCTCTGGTCATTTTCATGAGATGGCCATATTAGAACTTTTGTTCCTCATGAAATTCTCTACAACTTTACTTAAGGGTGCTCTTCCATGCAAGGTCTCTAAATTAGACTTTTTAATTGGTCAAACTAGGGCCTTCTAGGGTCAAATGGTGGTCAAACTTCTCTTGGAGGGCAATTTAGTAATTTTGGTCAACATGAACCTTGTTCCAAATGTTACCCTAAGTATAACTAAGGTGTTGTAGGTCATGATTGGCTACCTTACCTTTTTGTTACACCAACTATCAATACTTCATGAAATAATTCAAATAAACCCCAGAACTACCACATGTGTTGCATCACATGAAATAACAAACATGAATGATGCATGCTTATGTTTATGCAAATGCAAATGCAATGCAATTATGGAGCTAAACACTTGAGGTGTTACATTGACAGCGTTGGCACGCCTTCCGTAGATCACGCTCTGGACGGACGGGATGCACGCCGCGAGATCCTTCCCATGTGAACCGGATCCGCCGGAAAAAAAAGGATACGCCACGTACGTACGACATCACCCGCACGTACTAGTATTCGGGAGACTTTGCGCACGGTGCCGAAGAGTGTCGTGACCAGTGACCAGCAACTCTCTGTGTGTCACTCTCGTCCCGGATGACAACCAAAAGAGTCGTGCAACCACGAAGCTTCGCGTCCTGCTGGGAGATCGCTTGCAGACAAGTCTGCAGTCACACGAGGTATGTACGTGCACGGTGCACCAACACGTTAATAGTGATGTGAGGTGTGGTTTGTGTTTGTTCTCATTTTTCAAAGTGAGCTGAATCAAGGCGCAACTGACCGGCCGAGAATATACGGATATACTACTGTACTACTTGGTGCTAGCACTAGCAGTGGTGTATCCCGTACTCCCTCCGTCACATAAAAACTGACGTTCTAGCCTTTACTCGTTGTCCCACGAAGAGAGTCGCCGGAGTACCATGGCCCCACAGCTAGTCACGTCGGCCCACCAACCTCGGGTCATCCTCATCCGCTCCTCCAATCGCAGTAGAGAGATGGCATCCTGGCGGTCCTTGCACGGCAGAAAGTAGAAGCACTGTGCACGGTAATGATGGCAGATGCAAGGTCATGTAGGTCATTTTGCCTCTTCCTTGGTACTCGCTCCCAATCCTTAAACGACTCTCTCACGGGACAGAGGGAGTAGACCGTAGTGTTAACAGTCAGATCACCGATCACGCATGGTACATGATCAATTGGGGAAGGAAGCCGGATGGAGGACTTTCCTTTCGCTTCAATTCAATGCTACGTGATGGACTGATGGCCAGTTCATGAACCATGCATGCCCCGTAATGTTCAGGTCACTTGAATCACACACCTCGCTTCGCTTGCGTAACATCGATGCGGAATCGATGATAGCAGTAGTACGCATTACGCAACCAACGCCTCGCCTGGGTTGGGCACAACCGCACACCCATGTTCAATCGATGATACGCAACCACCGCAACACGGCCGTCGCGTGGGTGTGTTTAGTTACCGTGAAATGGGTGAAAACGTACTGCAGCATGTTTTGGTTTTATTTACTATGTTTTAGTTTTATTTGACAAATAGTGTTCAATCGTTGACTAATTAGATTCAAAACGTTCGTCTCGCAAAGTACAATAAAGCTGTATAATTAGTTTTTTATTTCATCTATATTTAATACTTCATCCCATGGCGGGCTCCGGCGACCCCTCGGAGACGGGGAAGAAAGCAATGCGGCTCACCTTGAGTCAAATCGCTGGCTTCGGTGGGTCAGGGAGATGGAGGGTGGTGAGGCAGAGGGCTTGGCGAGGTCTAGCGGCCGGTGATGCGGTGTAGCTCGCGCTTGAGCTCGCCGGAGAAGAACGGCAATGGCGGCTCGGTTTCGGTGATCTTGGCAACTGGAAGAGAGGGGGCGGAGGAATGGAGGCCGGCTCGCGCGTCGTGGCGTCTTGAAGGCGTCGCGGCCTGACTGGTGGGGCCAGGGCCGGCGTACGGGCGCCACCGCGCCTCCACGCGTCGACGACGGCCTGCGGCCGGTCGGCCACTCTGACGCTGACGAAACTGAATCGGTGAATGGTGACCTCGATGACCGACTGACAGAGCGACTTCCACGATGATTATCTCCCAAACCGGTTCGAATTAGTCGAAGATGATTACACCAATTTTGTAGAGCTACATGAGGTCTACAAGTTTGTCAATTGGAGTTTGGGCTGGTTCGGCCTAGATTTGAAACTACAAGGCTCCAAAGTGGGTCACCCGAAAACTGAAACTTAGTTTCAGTCACTATGCCGACTGAAACCCTAACTTCAAGACATTATATCTCCTAAACTATTGAGAACCAGGTGATGGTGATATTGACAATGTTGTAGAGCTATGTGTGGACAACAACTTTGTCAATTGGCTCAAAGACTGGTTTGGCCTAGTTTGTGAGTTACAAGTTGCTAAAGTGAGGTACAGTGAAACTGAAAAGTCCAATTTCCAGACTTAGAATTTTTCTAAGTGTTGATCACCACTCAAGCTGACTTGTGGGCCATTTTTGAGCATGCTCTGGTCATTTTCATGAGATGGCCATATTAGAACTTTTGTTCCTCATGAAATTCTCTACAACTTTACTTAAGGGTGCTCTTCCATGCAAGGTCTCTAAATTAGACTTTTTAATTGGTCAAACTAGGGCCTTCTAGGGTCAAATGGTGGTCAAACTTCTCTTGGAGGGCAATTTAGTAATTTTGGTCAACATGAACCTTGTTCCAAATGTTACCCTAAGTATAACTAAGGTGTTGTAGGTCATGATTGGCTACCTTACCTTTTTGTTACACCAACTATCAATACTTCATGAAATAATTCAAATAAACCCCAGAACTACCACATGTGTTGCATCACATGAAATAACAAACATGAATGATGCATGCTTATGTTTATGCAAATGCAAATGCAATGCAATTATGGAGCTAAACACTTGAGGTGTTACATTGACAGCGTTGGCACGCCTTCCGTAGATCACGCTCTGGACGGACGGGATGCACGCCGCGAGATCCTTCCCATGTGAACCGGATCCGCCGGAAAAAAAAGGATACGCCACGTACGTACGACATCACCCGCACGTACTAGTATTCGGGAGACTTTGCGCACGGTGCCGAAGAGTGTCGTGACCAGTGACCAGCAACTCTCTGTGTGTCACTCTCGTCCCGGATGACAACCAAAAGAGTCGTGCAACCACGAAGCTTCGCGTCCTGCTGGGAGATCGCTTGCAGACAAGTCTGCAGTCACACGAGGTATGTACGTGCACGGTGCACCAACACGTTAATAGTGATGTGAGGTGTGGTTTGTGTTTGTTCTCATTTTTCAAAGTGAGCTGAATCAAGGCGCAACTGACCGGCCGAGAATATACGGATATACTACTGTACTACTTGGTGCTAGCACTAGCAGTGGTGTATCCCGTACTCCCTCCGTCACATAAAAACTGACGTTCTAGCCTTTACTCGTTGTCCCACGAAGAGAGTCGCCGGAGTACCATGGCCCCACAGCTAGTCACGTCGGCCCACCAACCTCGGGTCATCCTCATCCGCTCCTCCAATCGCAGTAGAGAGATGGCATCCTGGCGGTCCTTGCACGGCAGAAAGTAGAAGCACTGTGCACGGTAATGATGGCAGATGCAAGGTCATGTAGGTCATTTTGCCTCTTCCTTGGTACTCGCTCCCAATCCTTAAACGACTCTCTCACGGGACAGAGGGAGTAGACCGTAGTGTTAACAGTCAGATCACCGATCACGCATGGTACATGATCAATTGGGGAAGGAAGCCGGATGGAGGACTTTCCTTTCGCTTCAATTCAATGCTACGTGATGGACTGATGGCCAGTTCATGAACCATGCATGCCCCGTAATGTTCAGGTCACTTGAATCACACACCTCGCTTCGCTTGCGTAACATCGATGCGGAATCGATGATAGCAGTAGTACGCATTACGCAACCAACGCCTCGCCTGGGTTGGGCACAACCGCACACCCATGTTCAATCGATGATACGCAACCACCGCAACACGGCCGTCGCGTGGGTGTGTTTAGTTACCGTGAAATGGGTGAAAACGTACTGCAGCATGTTTTGGTTTTATTTACTATGTTTTAGTTTTATTTGACAAATAGTGTTCAATCGTTGACTAATTAGATTCAAAACGTTCGTCTCGCAAAGTACAATAAAGCTGTATAATTAGTTTTTTATTTCATCTATATTTAATACTTCATCCCATGGCGGGCTCCGGCGACCCCTCGGAGACGGGGAAGAAAGCAATGCGGCTCACCTTGAGTCAAATCGCTGGCTTCGGTGGGTCAGGGAGATGGAGGGTGGTGAGGCAGAGGGCTTGGCGAGGTCTAGCGGCCGGTGATGCGGTGTAGCTCGCGCTTGAGCTCGCCGGAGAAGAACGGCAATGGCGGCTCGGTTTCGGTGATCTTGGCAACTGGAAGAGAGGGGGCGGAGGAATGGAGGCCGGCTCGCGCGTCGTGGCGTCTTGAAGGCGTTGCGGCCTGACTGGTGGGGCCAGGGCCGGCGTACGGGCGCCACCGCGCCTCCACGCGTCGACGACGGCCTGCGGCCGGTCGGCCACTCTGACGCTGACGAAACTGAATCGGTGAATGGTGACCTCGATGACCGACTGACAGAGCGACTTCCACGATGATTATCTCCCAAACCGGTTCGAATTAGTCGAAGATGATTACACCAATTTTGTAGAGCTACATGAGGTCTACAAGTTTGTCAATTGGAGTTTGGGCTGGTTCGGCCTAGATTTGAAACTACAAGGCTCCAAAGTGGGTCACCCGAAAACTGAAACTTAGTTTCAGTCACTATGCCGACTGAAACCCTAACTTCAAGACATTATATCTCCTAAACTATTGAGAACCAGGTGATGGTGATATTGACAATGTTGTAGAGCTATGTGTGGACAACAACTTTGTCAATTGGCTCAAAGACTGGTTTGGCCTAGTTTGTGAGTTACAAGTTGCTAAAGTGAGGTACAGTGAAACTGAAAAGTCCAATTTCCAGACTTAGAATTTTTCTAAGTGTTGATCACCACTCAAGCTGACTTGTGGGCCATTTTTGAGCATGCTCTGGTCATTTTCATGAGATGGCCATATTAGAACTTTTGTTCCTCATGAAATTCTCTACAACTTTACTTAAGGGTGCTCTTCCATGCAAGGTCTCTAAATTAGACTTTTTAATTGGTCAAACTAGGGCCTTCTAGGGTCAAATGGTGGTCAAACTTCTCTTGGAGGGCAATTTAGTAATTTTGGTCAACATGAACCTTGTTCCAAATGTTACCCTAAGTATAACTAAGGTGTTGTAGGTCATGATTGGCTACCTTACCTTTTTGTTACACCAACTATCAATACTTCATGAAATAACTCAAATAAACCCCAGAACTACCACATGTGTTGCATCACATGAAATAACAAACATGAATGATGCATGCTTATGTTTATGCAAATGCAAATGCAATGCAATTATGGAGCTAAACACTTGAGGTGTTACATTAACAGCGTTGGCACGCCTTCCGTAGATCACGCTCTGGACGGACGGGATGCACGCCGCGAGATCCTTCCCATGTGAACCGGATCCGCCGGAAAAAAAGGATACGCCACGTACGTACGACATCACCCGCACGTACTAGTATTCGGGAGACTTTGCGCACGGTGCCGAAGAGTGTCGTGACCAGTGACCAGCAACTCTCTGTGTGTCACTCTCGTCCCGGATGACAACCAAAAGAGTCGTGCAACCACGAAGCTTCGCGTCCTGCTGGGAGATCGCTTGCAGACAAGTCTGCAGTCACACGAGGTATGTACGTGCACGGTGCACCAACACGTTAATAGTGATGTGAGGTGTGGTTTGTGTTTGTTCTCATTTTTCAAAGTGAGCTGAATCAAGGCGCAACTGACCGGCCGAGAATATACGGATATACTACTGTACTACTTGGTGCTAGCACTAGCAGTGGTGTATCCCGTACTCCCTCCGTCACATAAAAACTGACGTTCTAGCCTTTACTCGTTGTCCCACGAAGAGAGTCGCCGGAGTACCATGGCCCCACAGCTAGTCACGTCGGCCCACCAACCTCGGGTCATCCTCATCCGCTCCTCCAATCGCAGTAGAGAGATGGCATCCTGGCGGTCCTTGCACGGCAGAAAGTAGAAGCACTGTGCACGGTAATGATGGCAGATGCAAGGTCATGTAGGTCATTTTTCCTCTTCCTTGGTACTCGCTCCCAATCCTTAAACGACTCTCTCACGGGACAGAGGGAGTAGACCGTAGTGTTAACAGTCAGATCACCGATCACGCATGGTACATGATCAATTGGGGAAGGAAGCCGGATGGAGGACTTTCCTTTCGCTTCAATTCAATGCTACATGATGGACTGATGGCCAGTTCATGAACCATGCATGCCCCGTAATGTTCAGGTCACTTGAATCACACACCTCGCTTCGCTTGCGTAACATCGATGCGGAATCGATGATAGCAGTAGTACGCATTACGCAACCAACGCCTCGCCTAGGTTGGGCACAACCGCACACCCATGTTCAATCGATGATACGCAACCACCGCAACACGGCCGTCGCGTGGGTGTGTTTAGTTACCGTGAAATGGGTGAAAACGTACTGCAGCATGTTTTGGTTTTATTTACTATGTTTTAGTTTTATTTGACAAATAGTGTTCAATCGTTGACTAATTAGATTCAAAACGTTCGTCTCGCAAAGTACAATAAAGCTGTATAATTAGTTTTTTATTTCATCTATATTTAATACTTCATCCCATGGCGGGCTCCGGCGACCCCTCGGAGACGGGGAAGAAAGCAATGCGGCTCACCTTGAGTCAAATCGCTGGCTTCGGTGGGTCAGGGAGATGGAGGGTGGTGAGGCAGAGGGCTTGGCGAGGTCTAGCGGCCGGTGATGCGGTGTAGCTCGCGCTTGAGCTCGCCGGAGAAGAACGGCAATGGCGGCTCGGTTTCGGTGATCTTGGCAACTGGAAGAGAGGGGGCGGAGGAATGGAGGCCGGCTCGCGCGTCGTGGCGTCTTGAAGGCGTCGCGGCCTGACTGGTGGGGCCAGGGCCGGCGTACGGGCGCCACCGCGCCTCCACGCGTCGACGACGGCCTGCGGCCGGTCGGCCACTCTGACGCTGACGAAACTGAATCGGTGAATGGTGACCTCGATGACCGACTGACAGAGCGACTTCCACGATGATTATCTCCCAAACCGGTTCGAATTAGTCGAAGATGATTACACCAATTTTGTAGAGCTACATGAGGTCTACAAGTTTGTCAATTGGAGTTTGGGCTGGTTCGGCCTAGATTTGAAACTACAAGGCTCCAAAGTGGGTCACCCGAAAACTGAAACTTAGTTTCAGTCACTATGCCGACTGAAACCCTAACTTCAAGACATTATATCTCCTAAACTATTGAGAACCAGGTGATGGTGATATTGACAATGTTGTAGAGCTATGTGTGGACAACAACTTTGTCAATTGGCTCAAAGACTGGTTTGGCCTAGTTTGTGAGTTACAAGTTGCTAAAGTGAGGTACAGTGAAACTGAAAAGTCCAATTTCCAGACTTAGAATTTTTCTAAGTGTTGATCACCACTCAAGCTGACTTGTGGGCCATTTTTGAGCATGCTCTGGTCATTTTCATGAGATGGCCATATTAGAACTTTTGTTCCTCATGAAATTCTCTACAACTTTACTTAAGGGTGCTCTTCCATGCAAGGTCTCTAAATTAGACTTTTTAATTGGTCAAACTAGGGCCTTCTAGGGTCAAATGGTGGTCAAACTTCTCTTGGAGGGCAATTTAGTAATTTTGGTCAACATGAACCTTGTTCCAAATGTTACCCTAAGTATAACTAAGGTGTTGTAGGTCATGATTGGCTACCTTACCTTTTTGTTACACCAACTATCAATACTTCATGAAATAACTCAAATAAACCCCAGAACTACCACATGTGTTGCATCACATGAAATAACAAACATGAATGATGCATGCTTATGTTTATGCAAATGCAAATGCAATGCAATTATGGAGCTAAACACTTGAGATGTTACATTAACAGCGTTGGCACGCCTTCCGTAGATCACGCTCTGGACGGACGGGATGCACGCCGCGAGATCCTTCCCATGTGAACCGGATCCGCCGGAAAAAAAAAGGATACGCCACGTACGTACGACATCACCCGCACGTACTAGTATTCGGGAGACTTTGCGCACGGTGCCGAAGAGTGTCGTGACCAGTGACCAGCAACTCTCTGTGTGTCACTCTCGTCCCGGATGACAACCAAAAGAGTCGTGCAACCACGAAGCTTCGCGTCCTGCTGGGAGATCGCTTGCAGACAAGTCTGCAGTCACACGAGGTATGTACGTGCACGGTGCACCAACACGTTAATAGTGATGTGAGGTGTGGTTTGTGTTTGTTCTCATTTTTCAAAGTGAGCTGAATCAAGGCGCAACTGACCGGCCGAGAATATACGGATATACTACTGTACTACTTGGTGCTAGCACTAGCAGTGGTGTATCCCGTACTCCCTCCGTCACATAAAAACTGACGTTCTAGCCTTTACTCGTTGTCCCACAAAGAGAGTCGCCGGAGTACCATGGCCCCTCAGCTAGTCACGTCGGCCCACCAACCTCGGGTCATCCTCATCCGCTCCTCCAATCGCAGTAGAGAGATGGCATCCTGGCGGTCCTTGCACGGCAGAAAGTAGAAGCACTGTGCACGATAATGATGGCAGATGCAAGGTCATGCAGGTCATTTTGCCTCTTCCTTGGTACTCGCTCCCCATCCTTAAACGACTCTCTCACGGGACAGAGGGAGTAGACCGTAGTGTTAACAGTCAGATCACCGATCACGCATGGTACATGATCAATTGGGGAAGGAAGCCGGATGGAGGACTTTCCTTTCGCTTCAATTCAATGCTACGTGATGGACTGATGGCCAGTTCATGAACCATGCATGCCCCGTAATGTTCAGGTCACTTGAATCACACACCTCGCTTCGCTTGCGTAACATCGATGCGGAATCGATGATAGCAGTAGTACGCATTACGCAACCAACGCCTCGCCGGGTTGGGCACAACCGCACACCCATGTTCAATCGATGATACGCAACCACCGCAACACGGCCGCCGCGTGGGTGTGTTTAGTTACCGTGAAAAGACTGCAGCATGTTTTGGTTTTATTTACTATGTTTTGGTTTTATTTGACAAATAGTGTCCAATCGTTGACTAATTAGATTCAAAACGTTCGTCTCGCAAAGTATAATAAAGCTGTACAATTAGTTTTTTATTTCATCTATATTTAGTACTTTATGTATGTATCGTAAGTTTAATGTGACGGAAAGTTTTTTTTGTACAGTGCTTTTTTTTTGGTGGAACTGAGCTTTTTTTTGTACAGTGCTTTTTTGGTGGAACTGAACACAAAAAAACATGGAGCTTTTGAGCTGAAGAACATTCAGCCTGTTCGTTTCGCTGGTTTATTATGCTGAAAGCACTGTTCGCTGGTTGGATGGCAGCTGATTCTGAACAGGGCCATTGCCCCCAGCTACTTCTAAACCTACAACGAACGGCGCACGCAGAAAGTGCAAAGCTATGCTCATCTTGTCTATCGGATCAGTTCATCTCGAGGTTCGGACAATGTTCATAGATGAACAAGAGGCAACGAAAAACTGGGGACAACAATCAGCTCGGACACAGATTGTTTATACAACCAACATATAATAGTAGCACTAACAATAGCAGTTCATCAAATTACAAGTCCTTGACACAGCTAAGCTGATTTTACAACATACAGAGTACTACTTAATTAATATCACATCACACCGTGCTGCTCTTACAACCTGCAGAGCAGCACCATCTTCTAGCAAGAAACAGCTACCAGAACAATGGACACCTGAACGGCCGGGGTCACTGACCAGTGACCGACCGACCGACCACCGGAGACGCCGGACACAAAAACGCCGGCTTCCCATCGGTTCGGTTGTGGTTCTCTCCTCCGGGAACCAAACCCTAAATAACATAAGAGATCTACAACTGACTGACCGGTGACAGCAACAAAAACAAATTGAACATCTACACAAAACGAACGAACGGGATTAGCACTAATAATCCACTAGTGCCCGCGCAGGATGTCTAAAATCCCATCTGCGCGACGGCCGTTAACCTTAACCCTCTGCTGCAGCCTGCAGTAGTCGTCGGAAGGAGCCAAGAAGAACAACAATGTCGGTCGGTGGTTAATTGGCGGCGAGGAGGGAGTCCCAGTCGATCTCGTACGACGGGTACTTGGTGAGCGCGAAGCCGGCGGCCTCGTCCCACGGCGCCTCGCTGAAGTCCAGCTGCTGCATCTCCGGCACCGTCGACGACTCGGGGGAGGCGGACGGCGACGGGGACGGGCACGAGGACTCGGCGGCAGACTCGAGGCAGGACGAGGACGCGTCGTCGGAGGACGGCGAGGAGGAGCAGTTGCTGGTGGGAGCGGACGACGACGTGGCAGCTGCTGCGGCGGCGGAGGCGGAGGCGGGCTTCTTGGCGCCCTTCTTGGACGCGGCGATGTTCTGGCAGAGCGTCTGGAGCTTGGCGTCGACGGAGGCGTGGAGCGGGCCGCAGGAGGCGGCGTTGTCGGGGAAGTTGAGGCGCGCTGCGTCGCCGCGGAGGCGGTACGCGGACTGGTCGTAGGCGAGCGCCGCCTCCTCGGCGGTGTCGAAGGTGCCGAGCCAGAGGCGGGTGCGGTTCCGCGGGAGGCGGATCTCGGCGACCCACTTGCCCCAGTGCCGCTGCCGCACGCCGCGGTACAGCTTCTGCGGCCGCGGCGGGGTCGGGGCCGCCGCCGCGGACGCCTTCATGGGCTGGGCCCGCGGGCCCAGCACCGAGGACTGCGGCGACTGGCGCTGCAGGTGGAGGCGGGCCTGGATGTACTGCATCTGGGCTGGGCTAAGCTGGCCCGCCCCCTCGGCCGCGGCGGCGAACGGGTACCCGCCGTAGGCGGCTGCGGCGGCGACTTGGTGGAAGGAGAACGGCGACGAGGGACTGAGAGGCTGGTGGGGGTGGAGGAGCGGACTGGATCCGTGAGGAGCAGAGGAGGCATCCTGGATAAAAGGCTCGAGTGCTCTCATCAGCTCCTCCCCTGACAGATCTATAGCGGCGGCCATCTAGACTTTTTTTTTGTTTTTTTTTCTCTAGCAAACCAAGAACAAAATGAAGAAACTGGCAGAACCCAACAGCCACAGTAAAAACAGATGGCACTGGTGGGTAGATCTGCTCAGCAGGAACTTACTTGCACAAGTGAGGTGTGGAAAAAGAACCCCTCTTGGCTACCAACCAACTAGCAACCTAGTGGACTACTAAAACCAAACCGACGAAGAAATAGCAGATCTGAAGCCCAGGATCTAAAAGGCCCCGGGTCTCTCGCTGTCTGCTCGAGGAAGACGAAACCAAAGCAAGGAGATGAGATTAGCAGGAGGGGATGAGAGGGTCGAGTGAACTTTACCTGCGACGCGCGAGAACTCGCTCAGATCTAAGCTTACCTCGCTCGAACTCACTGGAAACCGTGGTGGGTGGGCGCTGGATCGGAGGCGGATTTGGCTGTGGACGGGGTGCGGGTGAGTGGACGCGATGGCTGGTGGGAGTGTTGGTGGGGCGGGGAGGAGGAAAGGGGGCGCGAGGAGCTCTTTTATAGCGACGCGGCGTTACCGCATTTGATTATCACCCTAGGCCGTGTTTAGATCGGCGGATTTGGTAGGGGCTGATTTCGTATAGTGCAAGATTCTGCACTGTAGCATTTTGTTTGTATTTGTAAATTTTTGTCCAAACATTGATTAATTAGGTTCAAAATGTTCGTTTCGTAAAGTATAACAAAACTGTGCAATTAGTTTTTTATTTTATCTATATTTAGTACTCCATGCATGTGCCGGCATTTTGATGTGACGGGAAATCTTCTTTTTACATAGTAGAATTTAGGGTGAAATTTGGTATCTAAACAGGCCCTAGTAATCCTCAGTGTCATCGCCGTGGCGCCGTAATTTTTGCCGCGGTGATTCCTGATCAGGGATTACTTCGCGCTTACTCCTCCGAGACGCCCTTTTGCAAGGGAGCAACGAGAGAGTGAGCCACTGACCAGTGGACCAGGGACCCGCGGGCGCCACTCGGTGGCATAATTGCACGGGCGTTCCGTCGAATGGGATCGGATGCGTTGGTGCTGCGACGGAGTTGCTGTCGCAACAGCTCCTTGGACCAGTAGCAGAGCGCCACGTACTGGTGCCACTGGCACGTATGGTCCGGCTCCACCGCTTGGTGTCGGTGGTAGCACACGTGGTGGGTTCTTGTTTGTTGCGCCGGTGTTTGCTGCTCGACGCAGGCAGCCGAGGAGCTATACTATCGAATGTGCTAGAGCATTTTTTTTTCTCCGCCAGGAAATGAACTCAGCAGCAACTTGTGAGGCCGATTACTAGGCGTTGAACTAAACAGTCGCAATGAACCAAACAGTCTTTTATTCTTGGGTGATCTCATCGAGCCGCAACGGTGCTACTTGCTTACAAACTTGTGATAGATCTAGGTACAGAACCATGCGTTATCCGGAAAACGCTCCGATCCAGAGCGTCACATAATATGGTCATGACTAGAAAAAAGAAAAAGAAAACAAAATTAATCGCTTTTTGCATCATGTATTGTGCGTGTTGCGTCGTTGGATGGGCACACGCCGGCATCATGGCCACTTCGTTTGGCGTCGCTCTCACCACGCACCCTTCTCGTGCCGACGTGCTCGTATGCCGCAGTCGCCGTTGCCCTACATGACGCCATTACCGCGCTGGCTGTTGCAGTGGCGTACAGTCACGCCCGCTGCTGCGTCTGCGTGTGCCCATGCATCGCCTTTTGGAGTGTCACGCACCCGTGCATGGGTTCACAAATTGTGCGTGCACATGTGTGCCCGTGTGCTGGCTCATGAGATCGACTGTCATATAGTACGTTTTTTGTGGAGGAAATTTACAATAGGCCAACTACTTTTTCCCATGGCCCTTGGTGGGTAGTGCATACCAAATGTCTTAACCTTTTGGGTAGTTGTTGAGGCAGGCAGGCAGGTCAACGATCATAAGCTGGGAATCGAAGCAATGATTGAGTTGTAAAACTTTGCCTCCATGTGCAATTCTGCTTTGCTATCTCCGAAAATGTAGGGGGGGATTGACCAGACCTCTATATCTACAACGAGCATCAACTTGGGCTCTTCGGAACTCGGAAGAATCAGAACCAGGTGCGCCTACAACGAGCATCAGCTGGGAATAGATTTAGATTCAGATTAGTTCTAACCCCTCCATTTAGTAGTGTTATAGGTCACTTTAGTTTTATCACCAGTTATATATCTCGAACTTTGATCGTTTTCATAGAAAATATATTAACATCTAGATACTTAGATAATTAAATGTACTATAGAGAAAACCTAATTTGATGGCATACATATTAGTGCATTTTTGTAAAAACTTAGTTTTTTTCTCGATTACACAAAAGGTTTGCGCGTCTTTGTATTAAGGTAGAGAAATTATTTGATACAACACGTCTTAGGGGATCAATAAAGTTTTATATGGACGCTTAGACCCTCCCTAGTATTATAAGCTAAGCTATTGCATTAGACAGAGATCAATCTAAACTTGCGGCGCTGGCAAGGAGACCTATGCCCGTTCAGCTGAGCGGCGGCGCTGCTTGTAAAAACTTAGTTAAAGTTTGTTAAATTTAACTTATAATAAAGGTTAAGTTAATGAAATACAAAATGTAGTGATTAAGAATTTCTTGTTTAGGCTCTATTTGGATTTCATGGTATAAAGTTTAGTTGCCTAAAGTTAAGAGATAAACTCTTTTTTTTTAATCCAGGTGCTTCATTACTCATTGGCTAACAAATCGTTAGCAACAATTACAGATATGCATTCAGGCGTGGAGTCTGAAATGATCTCCTCACCCTCAGTGCACATATGACCTAGCTTAGCCAGCACATGCGCGGCTTCATTACAACTTCTACTCCCAAAAACACACTCAAAACTAATAAAATTTAAACTCAACAAAGACTTGATTTCCTCTATCAAATGACTGACAGATGAGGCATCATACACCTCTGAATTAACCGCGCCCACGACTTCCATAGCATTAGTCTCCAGAATGAGCCGGCCAATTCCCAGGCTTGCTGCCATTTGTATACCTTGAAGGCAGCGATCAGCTTAGCTTGGAATGCACTCAACAGATTGTTGATTTTCCCTCTTCCTGCCTGCACCACATCTCCATCAGAATCCCTGATCAAACAGTCCCAACTACCTGATTTTTCATTTGAAAGGAAGGAGCCATCACAATTGAGTTTCAGGACGCCATTTGGAGGTCTCCTCCACACCTGTTTTCGTTGACCTCCCTGCGTTGGCTTGCTCACGTGTTGTAGCAGATTTTCATTTGCATACAGCTCAATTCTTCGAACAATTGCCTCAGCAGGCCTGCGTCGTCCCTCCTCTCTGATACAGTTTCGTTCTGACCAAATGAACCAAAGAGTGATCACCATCGTTTCTCTCTTCGGTTCTCGTTGGCTCAGAATCCACTCCACTGCCCCATAGGCATCAGGAATAGCTGCAAGCTCTTTCCTTTCAGTTTCTAGATTCAGAGCACGCCAAATCTACTTTGCCAGCTTACACTTAGAAAAGAGGTGGCCACCATCTTCGCTCATCTGATTGCAAACCGGGCATCTTGTATCAATTTTCATTCCATGGCGGATCAAATTGCACCTGAGAGGACGACTGTTATGAGTGAGCCACCACATGAAGTGTTTTATTTTGCTTGGGCACCTAAGTTTCCACAGACCCTTTCCAAACTCCAGTGGCGACACACGAACTCCCTCCTTGTGCACCCGCTAAACATCGTGTTCTTTGAGCATCAGCACGGCCAACCTTATAGGCGCTTTTCACACTAAAAATGCCATGCTTGTCAAAATGCCAAGCCAAGGTATTATTGCGTCCTTCATGAACAGGCAAAGCAAGGATTACTTCTGCATCTTCCTCCCAGAAAATATCTCTTACCAGCTGGTCATCCCAAGAACCCATCATAGGGTTTATCAAATCTGCAACATTGGTTAACAGAGTTGTCCCTCTCGGTGTGATCGGGAACCTGCACGTGTCCCTCGGCAACCAAGGATCGGTCCAAATATTAAGACTCACCCATCACCGACTCTCCAAATCATGCCCTTCTTCACTAGCTCAATGCCCCGAAGAATGCTTCGCCAGGTATAGGACATCCCGGCCTTCGGTTTTGCTTCCAAGACTGAGGAAGTTGCATAATATTTAGCCTTTAGTACTTGAACACATAAAGAATCTAGCTGCTACCACAGACGCCATCCTTGCTTCGCGAGCATTGCCAGATTAAATAGATGGATATCTCTAAAGCCTAATCCCCCTTCGTCTTTGGGCTTTAGCATTTGCTCTTTGTTCATCCAATGAATGTTGTGTTTGCCTTCCTGATGGTTCCACAAGAACCTATAGATCATAACGCCTATTTGGTCACATAGGGTTTTAGATAGATCAAAACAACCCATCGCAAAGGTTGGTATAGCTTGTGCCATGACCTTTATTAGAATCTCTTTACCCGCCCATGACACCCGCCCATGACAGAAACTTTTCATTCCATCCCTGAATTCTTTTCCAAATACGCTCTTTCAGATAAGCAAAGGTGTCGGTTTTGGAATGCCCAACATGCACCGGCAACCCAAGATACCTCTCATTCATCGTCTCCTTTGTGACTTGGAGCACATCACCGACGATCTTCTTTTGCTGCACCTTGGTGTTCTGGCTAAAGAGAATGGCTGACTTAGCTTTGTTTATTGCTTGCCTCGAGCAGTCCTCATACAGCTGAAGAATAGTCTGCAAGTTCCTACAATCCCCTTCCGTTGCACAAATCAAGATTAAAGAGTCACCGACAAACAAGAGGTGAGAAATGCTTGGTGCACTTTGGCAAACTTTAACACCCACCATGAGGCCACCTCTTTCCCGTTTCTTAAGAAGTGCAGAGAATGCTTCAACACACAAAAGAAAAAAAGATAGGGAGATAGAGGGTCCCCTTGCCGCAACCCCCGCTAAGGAACAAATTGCTCTGATAAATCCCCTTGCACCTTCACTTGATATCTCACTGTAGATACACATTTCATGATCAAATTTACCCACTATTCAGCGAAACCCAATTTTCTCATCGTTTCTCTTAGGAAGCCTTACTCATATCTAGTTTGATAGCAGCATAACCCAAATTCCCTTCTCTCTTATTAATCAAAAAATGAGTAAGCTCATAAGCAATGAGGATGTTATCTGATATTAACCTTCCTAGGACAAAGGCACTCTGATTTGGAGTTATAATGTCAGGCAACACTTTCCTTAGTCTATTAGAGAGCACTTTGGAAACCACTTTGTATATCACATTACATAAACTTATTAGTCGGAGATCAGTCACCTTCTCAGGTCTATCCACTTTTGGAATCAGCGAGATGATTGTGTCATTCCAGCCCTCTGGCATTTGGCCACCTCTCAGAACATGGAGCACCTCCTTAGTTAGTTGCTCATCGACAACATCCCAATACTTCTTGAAGAAAATAGTCAGCGTGCCAACCAGTCCCGGCGTTTTCAAATCACCGATAGTGTCCAGAGCGCTTTTCACATCTTCGGGGGTAAAACCATCAACTAGAAGGTCATTCATCTTCGACGTGACACTAGGTGCATGACATCAAGGAGCTGTTGTAATCGCTCCCTGCCCGGTGCCACGCTAGAGCTGAAAAGCTACAAAAAATAGTTAGTAGTAAGCTCCTTCTTCTCTCCTTCTTCAACCGCCCAACCCTCATTCTCCTTTTGCAGTTTTCCTATTCTATTCCTCCTCTTTCTACTTGTACAAGCATTATGGAAATATGTTGTATTCTGATCACCAAAACACAGCCAATTTGCATGTGCTCACTGCCTCCAATAAAGATCAATTTGCTCCTCCAATATATCCACTTTAAAGCTCCAAATAGCCTACTTACTCATCGAGAGGTCACTAATAGGTTCTCTCCTCCACTTCTCTAACTCCTTTTTTTGCTAACTTCAACCATTTCTCCAAATCTCCTAAAGCGTTCATGCTCCACTCCTTTAAACTAGCCGCTACCTCACTTAGGTTCTCCCTCAAACAGCTCTCACCACTACCACCTAACCCCCAAGCATCTTCTATCACCTTTCTACACCCCTCCTCCTGCAACCAAGTGGCTTCAAATTTGAAATTACTCACTCCTCCACTCCCATGTTTTAAAGCTTCAGTCACCACCACAACGGGTCTATGATCCGAATGATATGGGTCGGCGTTCTTTACACTCATCAAGGGAAACATCATCCTCCATCCCCCATTTGCCATCGCCCGATCTAATCTTTCCCTAATATGGGAGGCTCCTTTTGTTTGTTTATTTCTCCACGTAAAAATATCTCCCGTAAAACCCAATTCATCAAGCTCGCACTTCTCCAGAGCACCCCTAAACCAATCAAGACAAGCCTGAGGTCTAGCCTTTCCACCCTCCTTCTCATGCTGAAAAAGGATCTCATTGAAATTCCCGGCACTTAGCCAAGCCATATGGCTAGGATACTGAGCAAATAACCATTCCATCAAGTCCCATATTTTGAACTTCAACTCCGATTGCGATTCTTCATATACTCCTGTAAACCTCCAACGAACACCTCTAATCTCCGAGACCTCCAAATCTATGTGGTTTTTTTATTTGCTTCTCAAAACCACATTGATCCCTCCCCGCCACAACGTTGCAATTCTCCCCCTTTCCTTCATAGTTCACCACCTCCATGTTCGTAATCCCCAATCTTTGCTTCAAACTCATCATCCTCCACCCGTCCATTTTAGTCTCGGACAAGAAAAGAACATCAGTGTAATAGAACCAACTAAATTATAAGAGCACAAGTACAAAAACAAGCACCGAAGTGCTCAAATTTTTGAACTTGAGCCCATATAATCCTGGTAGTCAATCGAAACCACGAAGGATTTCAAACCAACTTGCTTACAACTAGGATCGCATCATTCAACATACAACATCATACGTTACATTTCACAAGTAGTTCTGAAATAAGTTTACACACACGGAGTCGCAATTATTACAAACCAAGTTTATAAAAGTAGCGGAAGCAAACACACGCCAGTTGTTTAACTACTGCCAGTCTTGTTGATCAACATCCCACAAAAGCATCAGGAAAGTACATAAAAGATGATCACGCCTAAGTGATCTAGTCTTCGTCACCCGCAGGGTGGAGACAATTTTTGCAGAAGCCTTGGTAGAGCATATCATCTGCAACAGGAGGGAATAAACCCTGAGTACTGGAATGTACTCAGCTAGACTTACCCGCTGAAAACCAGAAATAAGATGACACCAAGGATTATGCAAGGCTTTCACAAGAGGCTAGCTGACATAACATTTTGCATAAAGGCATAAGTAATTGAAACTCTTATAGCCTGTACTAGCAGTTATTTTTAGCATTTACCTGTCATCTATCTTAGCACCTGTACTAAACATTCACTTGATTATAATCAAACAATTATCATCATTATATCCAGAGCAGGTATGAATTGTGGCAACATTGTATCATTCCCTTAACCACCGGTTCATTTAATGAGATCTACGTTGCCGCTGCTCAAGTCAAGTGCTCACTAACCGGGAGCGACGGCGATTCGAATCGAATTCCTATCCAGCTGGAGGGGTATTTCTAACACTCACCGAGTCACGCCTGGCGAGGGCTGCTCAGGTCATCTTTTGTACAGTTCAGGAATCGCGGGTCCGAATAATGTCGCGTCCCCAAGGGCGACACTCTGCCAGGTGATAGGGACTCTAACCCCCCCTTGGTCTCACACCAATGTCCCCAAGCACATCCTTTCTCTCCTCCAAGATGCAACCTACCATTCGATTCCCGGCCTGAACCATACTACTCGACTTCGCGGTCGGAATGACTTATCCGGCCAACTAAGTGTTAGACTGCGTTCAACATGACTCAAGGACGTACAGCGAAGCGGTCCTTAAACGACTCAGACGGGCATAGCTCCACACCCAAGACGTGAAGTGTCTTGCGGCTGTACTATCGAACTCCCGCCCGGTCTCAATTTCATTTTAAGGCATGGTTCCATCCACGATAGCCATAAAGCCACTCGTGACTCCTTCCTACATCTCGCGGATGACCGAAAATCACCCGACTTCTACCGAACTAAGCAGGGCTAAGCATTGACACGTGCCTAAACCTAATATAGGATTAAGTACGATATCTGGACAAGGACAGGTATAATGCAACAATTGTTTTCATACAACTCCTACAACTTAATGCAGTAAACAATTAAAAGTACTCAAGATTAATTTATAAAACAGAAGGTTCAGCATGCACCGGGGCTTGCCTTTCAGAAAGGTCGAAGGCCGGTGGTCAGGACACTCGGGCAAGTCTTCAGCGGCGTCTCCTTCGCCGACTGGTTCCGCTGGCTCCTCTGGCTGGTCCTGGACTTCCTCCGGAATCACAGGCTCGAATTCGAGGAGAGTTACCCACTCCGGTACACCTATTGCATGAATGCACAATAAATATCATTGATGCATAAATGGGTGCAACATGCTCGGAAGGAAATGCATTTCAGAAATAAAATACTCTATTCAAGTTACTTTATTAGTACGTGCAAATCTCTTCTCCGGTGGAGAAGTACTTACCTAAGCTACTCAACCTAAGATACAACTGTTCTTCTTCGGTTAAGGCCCTAACACCTAACAATACAAGAGTAATATTACTTAGGTTCCCACAGTAAGACATTCTGGACAGCAGCTCAAAGATTCCAACATAACTGGAGAACCCCAACTCCAAAAGATATGATCTAAGACAATATGGAAAGCTTATGAAATGCACCACAAAATGTTTTCAGACCACAGCACTTAATTCCAAAGTTTACCAAGTCGAAATTCTAAAGTTCCAGAATCTACTCTCTCTAAATAGAGAGCAGCCAATTCTGGACTGTCACTTAAAACAGCAATGACTCCCAAACTACTAAGCCAAATGCTCCCAAATTGTGACACAAGCTAGTTTATCAAGTTTACTACAATTTTGGTATTCACAAGTTTTCCAGCAAACACTTTTATTAAGGGTCAAACCCAAAGATACTACCAGCTGTCCAGAAAACCTAGAATTGCAAAGATTAAATATTTATTGATGTGGCAAACATTCTCTAAGACCAAACTAATACTACTACAAGTTCACCAAGGTCACAAAAACACCAGAAAGTAAGGTGTGCCCACCTAGAATATTTATTTAAACTCATTTCTTAATTTACTTAAGTAATTAAGTGGAATTTCAAACATATATGTAAACTGCTCCTAAAATTCTACAGAAATTACAGGAGACTCTCTGACCCAAGAAGAGGATACTGTAAAAATTTGAACTAAATTTCTTCAGAGGAACTTCCTACACAAAATTCCCAAGCCAAAAAGGCTGATTTTTGTATAAATAACAAAGCATAGTAAAAAGTGTCAAACAACAGATTTCTTAATTTTCTTAGACACTTTAGGGTACCAAGACATTCTCCAAAAATTTATATGAACATTGCACATGTAGAAAAATTACAAAAAATCATTTAAGTATTTCCTAGAATAACAAGATAACATTATAACTTGAAAAGTACTTAAGCACTACTGCCCAAATTTTTACCAAAGCTAGAGCAAGTATAAATTAGCCTACTCACCAAATTTCATAATTTTTTGAACACTGAAACTCAAGATATAATTTAAACAAGTTTGCATATGATTTAAAACACATTTCAAAGACCTATTTAAATATCCCGAAAGCTAAACATCACATAGCAAACTCATATTTTTCTAAAATACTACACATCATGTAGATCCTAACAAAATTTATCTCATGATTTTTGAGCAAGTAAAACCCTAGATCTATATTTTCTAAACATTATCTAAAACTGTGACAGCATAAAAGAAATAAAATAAATCAGATTTGTTACTGGGCCGGCCCGGGAAAAGACGCGGCCCAAGACGCGCGCGCGCGGCCCGCGACGCATGCGCGGCCTGCTCAGCCATCCCGCCTGCGCGCGGGTGCTGACAGCGCGGGCCCGCAGGTCAGAGAGAAGAGCGGAGGGGAGGAGACGGCCGCGACTCTGACGAGCTCGAGCTCGCCGACGACGGCGTCTCCGGCGACAGGAAGACCACCGACGGTTTCCCCGTGACTTTCCGCATCAACCAAACCTAGCTTTGCTAACCCTATCCCACCCTAGCTACGATGGCCATGGCGGGCGCGGCTCGGAGACGGCACCCGGTGGCGGTCCGGCGAGCTCCGGGAGCCAGGGACCTAGGTTGGGCGTGCTACGGCTTCCAGAGGAGATGACGGACCTATCCAAGCTAAGGATAAGGACAGAGGTGGGGCGAATGCAGCTGACCGTGTGAGCACCGCATTGGTGATCATGGCGCGGCAGCGCACGACCGTGTTCCGGCGTGTACCGTCCACCCTAGCCGGTAACATCATCGCCTAAGCTTCTCTACCCGATCCAAAACACAGAACAGGAACTAGCAAGAATGGAGGGCGACAGTAGGGAGCTAGCCACGGTGAGCCGCCGCGCGGACAGTGCGCCGGCGAGGACTTACGGTGGCGGAAACCGAAATTCGCCCTCACCTCGACACAATCCGGTCAAGCCACGGGTGGAGGAGGTGGAGCGGTGGACGGGATTTGGAGGACGGGGGTGCGACGGTGAGCTTGCACGAGCACAGAGCGGGCTGCGGCGACAATGGCGCCTTCGTTTTCCACCTCGGTGAACCCGGCCAGAGCGAGAGTGAAGGAGAGAAGAGTGAGCGCGAGTGTGGGGGTGGAGGTGTCCGCTCGGTGTTCATCTCCGCGCCTGGGCTTGCGACGTGGAGACGACAGCAGAACGCACGCGCCACGCGGCCACCGGGCTCTGCCCGAGCGCCACGACGCGAGCCGGCTGTCCGGCTGAAAGGCGTCGGGGTTGACTGAATAGAGGCCGTCATCCCTCGACTGACAGCGCGATTTCAACGATGATTATCTCCCAAACCGGTTCGAGTTAGTCGAAGATGATTACACCAATTTTGTAGAGCTACATGAGGGCTACAAGTTTGTCAATTGGAGTTTGAACTGGTTCGGCCTGGATTTGAAACCACAGAGCTCCAAAGTGGTGTACTTGGAAACTAAAACGTGTTTTTAGTGAGTGAACCCGACTGAAACCCTATTTTCAATACACCACATCTCCTAAACCATTTAGAACTAGGTGATGGCGATATTGACAATGTTGTAGAGCTATGTGTGGACAACAACTTTGTCAATTGGCTCAAAGACTGGTTCGGCCTAGTTTGTGATTTACAAGTTGCCAAAGTGAGGTACAGTGAAACGGTTTTCAGCTCCACACTTAGCCAAAATGGCTATGTCCCAAAACAGCCTCTAATACTGACTTGTGGGCTATTTTTGAGTATGTTCTGATCATTTTCATGAGATGGCCATATTAGAACTTTTGTTCCTCATGAAATTCTCTACAACTTTGCTTAAGGGTGCTCCTCCATGCAAGATCTCTAAATTAGACTTTTTAATTGGTCAAACCAGATCACTCTAGGGTTCCAACTTAGTCAACAACATTTGGAAGGGCAATTTGGTAATTTTGGTCAACATGAACATTGCTCCACTACTTACCCTAAATGTAATTAAGGTGTTATAAGACCTAATTAGCCACTCTACACATTGGTTGCACAAAATTCCTAGTGTCACATACTTTGGCACAAGTAATTCAATATTTTCACCCAAATGTTGCAAGCTCGTGTTGCACATGTTGCATGAGTGTGTTGCATAACACTTGCTAATTATGTTACACTAAAGTGGTTGACATATCTCACAAAGGGATTTGCACATAAGGTACTTGTGTGTTGCACACTACTCATATCTTACTTCACATGAAATATAAACATATGTGGCATTGTTTCCAAAGCATGTTTTACATATTATAAGCTTATGCATGAAATGAATGATGCTTGCTTATGCTTATGCAAATGCAATGCAATTAAGGAGCTAAACACCTGAGGTGTTACAGCCCTCCCCCCTTATAAAAATCTCGTCCCAAGATTTGGAAAGCGTACCATTTTTCATAGAATTCCTTATAACCATCCCGTAAATAGTCTTCCCGTTCCCAAGTAGCGTCACTTTCACTACCCTGATTACTCCACATTACTTTATACCACTTAACCACTTTGCTTCTAGTCACTCGTTCCTGAGTATCGATCACTCGGACTGGTTTTTCTTCGTAAGTTAGATCGGATTCCAGCCTGATATCTCCTAAAGGGACTCTTTCCTCAGGAACTCGAAGACACTTTTTGAGCTGAGATACATGGAAGACGTTGAATATGGCACTCATTTCTGGAGGTAACTAGATTTTATACGCAACAGCTCCACTCTTGCCTATGATTGGGAAAGGACCCACGTATCTTGGCGCAAGTTTCCGCTTAACACCAAAATGTTGGACACTCTTCATTGGAGAAACTTTCAGATACACGAAGTCTTCAACTTCAAACTCGAGTGGTTTTCTACGACGATCAGCATAACTTTTCTATCTAGCTTGGGCTGCAGCCATATGTTTTTGGATGGTACGGACTTGTTCCTCAGCTTCATGAACAAAATCAATACCATAATACCTCCTTTCGCCAGCTTCTACCCAGTTTAGTGGAGTTCTACACTTACGACCGTACAAAGCTTCAAATGGAGCCATCTTAATACTCTCTTGATAACTATTATTGTACGAAAACTCGGCTAGAGGTAACCATTTTTCCCAAGAACCCTTGGATGAAATGACACATGCCCGCAACAGATCTTCCAAGATTTGGTTAACCCGTTCCGTCTGTCCTGATGTCTGGGGGTGATAAGCAGAGCTTCTCACTAACTTGGTTCCTAGAAGGTGATGCAAGTGCTCCCAAAAGCGAGCAGTGAACTGGGGACCACGGTCAGATATGATAGTACGAGGTATCCCATGGAGCCGGTGAAGGGTCGAGATGGCGGACTAGAGGGGGGTGGATAGTCCTTTCTAAAACTTAAACGTGTTGGCTAACCAAAACAAATGCGGAATTAAACTTATCGGTCTAGCCAAGACTACACCCATCTAACTAAGTTCACAAGCACCTCACAAAGATCCTAATTAAGCAACTAAGGTGCTTTCCTTAGCAAGAGCTCTCCTATTTGATTCTAGAGCAAGGTCACACAAACCTATGCACTAGTACTTTGCAAGCAAGAGGGAGCTCCTACACAACTAGTGAAGCAAAAGCACAAAGCTCCTAAGCTCACTAGCAATGCTCAATAACAAGGCAACTAATGCCAAATTAGAGAGCGCAAAACACTTAGCTACACAAACTAAGCAATGTGACTAAGAAGGTTACACAAACCAAATTAGTCACGCAAAGGGAAGCTTCTAGCTACACAAGCAAGAAGACAACTAGCAAGCTACACAAGCAAACTAGTTACGAGAGCAACTACACAAGCACAAGTACATATAAAAGTAAATACAAGCTTGTGTTACACGAAAGCAAACCACCGAGAAGAGTAGACAATGTTGACACGGTGATTTTCTCCCGAGGTTCACTTGGTTGCCACCAAGCTACGTCCCCGTTGTGTCGACCAACACTTCGTGGTTCGGCGGCTAATCGGTCACACACCGAGCCTCTCAAAAGGCACCACAAGAACCCACCATAAAGTGTGGTAGCTCAATGACACGCTCAACTAGAGTTGCTCTTCGCGATCCCCGCGGGGTGAGCACAATCCCCCTCACAAAGCTTCTCCGGAGCCTCGCACAATCTTCTTGCGAGCTTCGATGGAGCCACAAGCCACCAAGCCGTCTAGGAGGTGGCAACCTCCAAGAGTAACAAGCACCACCGGCTTGCAACACGATCACCTAGTGCCACACGATGCAATCTCTCAAAGCAACGCACTAGAATCGCTCTCTCACTCGATCCGATGAACACTATCAAGCATGAGTGAGTTAGATGGCTCCCAAGCACTACCACACAAGTCACAAAGACTATAGTGTGCTCAGCTGCCGGCCATGGCCGGCCAAGGCATCTATTTATAACCCCACGGTCAAATAGAGCCGTTACCCCTTCACTGGGTCTTTTTCGGGACGACCGGACGCGCCGGTCGTAACTGACCGGACGCGCTCATCCGCGTCCGATTCTCCAACGGTCACTGACCCCCAACGGTCAAACCAGCGACCGGACGCGCCGCTGCCAACGACCGGACGCGCCCGTCAAACGACCGGACGCGCCGTTCAAACTGACTGGACGCGCTGGTCGCACAACGGCTAAGTCACGAAGCACTGACCGGACGCGCCGGTCGCCCAACGGCTAACTGCGAAGCAACGACCGGACGCGCTGGTCCAACTAACCGGACGCGCCGGGAACGACCGGACGCGCTGGTCCCGTGAAGGACCGGACGCGCTGGTCGCCTGAGCAGCGCTCAACGAAACAACGACCGGACGCGCTGAAGAAATATGACCGGACGCGACAGTGCCAGCGTCCGGTTAAAGTCCAGTAAGCTCCCTGAACGACCGGACGCGTCCGATCGTCAGTGACCAGACGCGCCTCGTGTCCGATCATCGAACTGAAAAACGCGCAGACACTGAACACTGACCGGACGCGTCCGGTCATGCAATGACCGCGTCCGGTGCAGCGTCCGGTCACCTCTGTGACCTCCGTTCGCCTCCGTTTCTTTTCTGACTTCCGGCGTAGTGGAAAATAGGCATTTCAAGTTCCCAAAAACGCCTGAATCCCGCGCTCGCAAGCTCGGCGGGAGGGAGAGAGGAACCCAAACCCTCTCTACCGCTCAAACTTCATCGCCTTCGTAAATGTGCCAACACCAACAAGTGATCACCACCTTGTGCATGTGTGTTAGCATTTTCATAATCATTTTATCGAAGGAGTTAACCACTCAACTTGCCTCGCCACTCGATCCTAACACGTATGCAAAGTTAGATCGCTCAAGTGGCACTAGATGACCGATATGCAAACAAGTTTGCCCCTCTTGATAGTATGGCCATCTATCCTAAATCCGGTCATCAACTTCTCTACACACCTATGACCGGTGAAATGGAAATGCCCTAGGTTAAACCTTTGCCTTGCGCATTCCACTCCATCTCCTCCGATGTTGATGCAACACATGCACCAACCAATCACCAAATGATATGATCCACTTCATATCATCACGTGACCGTATTGGTTCATCGATCTTGACCTCACTTGCTCTTCACCGTTGCCTCGGTCCTTTGGCGCCAAGCCATCACACAGCTTGCCCTTCACCCTAGCAACCGGTCCATCAAGCCAAGCCTCATCTTGATCTTTTCCACCTTGGTCACATGACTCCATGTCATGTCTCATATGCAATGAGCTCCTTCATGACACCATCACATGTGGACTAATCTCCTGTGTATCTCACATAACCACATATTAGTCCACCTAAGTTGTCACTCAATTACCAAAACCAAACAAGGACCTTTCAGCCGGACTATCTGATTGAAGTACAACTCAGCATAGTCAGTGGGACGATAGTCCACTCTAACTGGAATGAAGTGAGCTGATTTGGTCAAACGATCCACAATTACCCAGATGGAGTTATGATTTTTGACAGTAGGAGGAAGACCGACAATGAAATCCATACTTATTTCTTCCCACTTCCAACCTGGGATAGAAAGTGGTTGAAGCAACCCAGCTTTCATGTGCACAGCTTTAACTCTACAGCAGGTATCACACCTAGCCATATATGCAGCTATCTCTTTCCGCATCTTGGTCCACCAATAGTATGGCTTCAAATCATAATACATCTTATTGCTACCAGGATGGATGGACAACTTAGAGGAGTGTGCTTCAGACATAATATCATTTCTAAGCTCCCGGTCCTTAGGCACAACTAACCTATCCTTGAACCATAGTACACCCTCTTCATCTACCCTGAACTGTGTAGTTTCTTGCTCTTTCATCTTACGCTTGATGTGGAATATACCAGGGTCAGTCTTTTGGAGCTCAATAATTATGCTTTTGAGAGTACAACTGACAGTGATGTTGTACAAGACTGCTGGATGTAGAAGGCGAGATCGATGAAAATCAGTTTCAACTAGGGAATGGCAATGAGACTTACGGCTTAAAGCATCCGCAACCACATTTGCCTTGCCAGGATGATAGTGCACTTGAAGGTTATAATCCTTAATCAACTCGAGCCATCTTCTTTGATGCATATTTAACTCGGGTTGGGTGAAGATGTATTTGAGGCTTTTGTGGTCTGTGTAGATGTTGCAGACATTGCCCATCAGATAGTGCCGCCAGGCTTTCAAAGCATGAACAACTGCGGCGAGTTCTAAGTCATGCGTTGGATAATTCGCCTCATGCTTCCGAAGTTGTCGAGAGGTATATGCAATTACTCGACCTTCCTGCATCAACACACCTCCCAAACCTATGCCTGAGGCATCACAATAAACATCAAATGGTTTCTCGATATCCGGTTGTGCCAAAACCGGAGCTGAGGTTAGGAGGGTTCGCAGTTGGTGAAAAGCCGCATCACACTCAGGAGTCCAGACAAACTTGGTGTCTTTTTGTAGCAACCGAGTCATTGGCTTGGCTATTTTGGAGAAATCCGGGATGAAGCGACGATAATAGCCAGCCAAACCAAGAAAACTCCGGACCTCGTGCACCGAGATAGGAGCCTTCTAGCTCAGTACTTCTTGTACCTTGGCGGGGTCCACCATAATTCCTCCATCGGACAACACATGCCCAAGGAAAGGTACTTCTCGAAGCCAGAATTCACACTTACTGAACTTTGCATATAGTTGATGTTCACGCAGTCTTGTGAGGACTATACGCAGATGTTCAGCATGATCTTCCTCATTTACAGAATATATCAGGATGTCATCAATAAATACCACCACAAACTTGTCCAATTCGGGCATAAACACTGAATTCATCAAGTACATAAAGTGTGCGGGGGCATTTGTCAAGCCGAAAGACATAACAAGATACTCATAAAGACCGTATCTGGTAGAAAAGGCTGTCTTTGGAACATCTTCCGGGCGAATTTTAATTTGATGGTAGCCAGATCTTAGATCGATCTTGGAGAAAACTTTAGCTTTAGATAACTGATCGAACAAGATGTCGATACGTGGTAGAGGGTACTTATTTTTGACAGTGACTGCATTGAGAGGTCTATAATGTACGCACATCCGCAACGACTGATCCTTCTTCTTTACAAAGATAGCAGGACATCCCCACGGCGACGAACTAGGACGAATCAACCCCTTCTTCAAAAGTTCATTCAATTGCACCTTAAGTTCAGCGAGTTCATTTGGAGGCATCCTATAGGGTCTCCTAGAGATGGGCGCCGTGCCAGGCAACAACTCAATTTTAAATTCCACATCCCGATCCGGAGGGAGCCCCGGCAAATCATCGGGAAAAACGTCCGGAAACTCATTTACTACTGGAATTTCGGTCAACGCCTTTGCTTGCACAGCATGAACTTCCAAGACAAATCAACTTTTCTAGGAAGTTGTACTAGAAAACCCTTTTGATCTGTAAGATCTCTGAGCATAACTACCCGCGTGGATGTATCAATGAGTACCCCATTCTGACTCATCCAATTCATGCCCAGAATAACATCTATGCCTAAACCCGGCAAAACCACTAAGGCAAGCGAGTACTTTCGCCCTTCTATCTCAAGCTCAAGATTCCCCACTACTTTATTTGTAGAAATATTCCCACTTGCTGCGCTAATACAATAACCCCCACCTTCAATAGTATACAATTTGTGTGCAAACTCTGATGCAAACTTAGGACTGATAAAGGAATGCGAAGCACCTGAATCAAAAAGTACCACTGCAGGGTGTTGGTCAACTAGGAACTTACCAGCAGTGACAACCTCACCAGATGGGATTTCCTCAATACTGTTATAATGAGCGTGCCCTTGACGGCCACCTTGGTTGACATTCTTCTTAGGGTATGGACAGTTCCTGGACCAATGGCCTGGCTTGTTGCAGTTCCAGCAGGGCATGTTGCTAGGAGGGACACTGGAGCTGCCTTGGCTCGGACTACTTTTTGGCAGAGCCACTGTATATGCCTTGTGAAACCTAGTCTTCACTGGCGCCTTCTTTTGCGGAGGACGGAACTTAGCACTTGTGGCAGGAGGGCGAGGAGGAGCCCTCGGGGCAGCTAGAGCTCGAGACTGTGAAGCACCTGCCTCAAGTGCCCTCTTGCGGCTCTTAGAAGCAGCATAGATAGAGTTATTGTTCTCTTGAGTCAGAGCATCACTGATAAATTCATTGAAAGTAGTGCACTTGCTAGTGCCCATAGTCTTCATCAGCTTTGGGCCGAGGCCTCTTTTAAAGCTAGCAATTTTCTTGGAATCGGTATCCACAAACTCTGTGGCATACCTTGCCAGGTTGTTGAAAGCTTGCAGATATTCAGTCAAGCTCTTATTGTCCTGCGACAGCCTCATAAATTCTGTGTGTTTGATAGCCATAAGACCCGGAGGAATATAGTTCTCATGGAATGCAGCCTTGAACTGGTCCCAAGCAATCGGGACATTTGCAGGCAGTGTGGAACGATAGTGGCTCCACCAAATACCCGCTGGACCATGCAATTGGTGAGAAGCATATTCAGTCTTTAGCTCATCAGTCAAGCGAAGCAGACAAAATTTTTGTTCAATAGTGTTCAACCACTCATCAGCTTGCAGTGGTTCCTCCGCCTCCTTAAAGAGCGGGGGCTTAGTATCAAGAAAGTCCTTGAAATCACTGTACTGATTGGGTTCTGGGCCTTGGCGGCCAGGACGAGCTTCCCGGTTGGCCAGCTGGCGCATAGCATCCGTCAGCATGCGCTGCCCTTCGACCAGTGTCTACATCAGCTCAGCCGGGGTAGGTGGTGGCGGAGGGGGTGGCTGTTCCTCATCCTTATTGCCCCGACCCCGACGAAGATTGTACGACATCTGCAAAATGCATAGTCAATGAGCACTGACGATGTGGGAAGTTTGTAGATGAATTATTGTAAATATGTCAAACTAACTTCATGAAATAGACTCCTCAAATACTTATGGCACAATAATTCATCACAACCGCACAATTAATTAAAGCAGATCAATTGGCACAATCATGCGAGAGAATCCAACAAGATGTACTTTGATAAAGGCTCACTCACAAGGAGCACAACAGTTACTGAACCGTTTACGTTAAAATCTATGTGATTTTTGATCTTTTGCCCGGTACTTGGATTCAATTTCAAAGTTTTTAGTTGACTGAGAAAGGCTACTTCAAACTGATCACAAAGATACTTCTCATCGGTAGAGTTCCATGATGGATCATGACTAGCCACCTTGATACCAGCGCGTGCCAAGCAGCACAGCCTTATGTCGCGCGCCATAGGAGGCCCTCGGTTTCGTCGTGGCACCGAAAGGTACTAATCGTGACACCATCATCGAACGCAACACAATAAGACATCCAATTGCGATCGAAATTAACAGGTTCCAACTAAACATCCAGGAAACATACAGTTCGACCTTACATCCGAAAGTCAAGTTATTACAAAGCCTCACTCCAACCCCAGGAGGCACAAAAGACGATCCTATCATCATAGCTACGTGATAACTACTCTAAGCATCGTCCTCAGAGTCGGTGTCAAGGATCTCCCCGCCGTCCTCATCACTAACAGGCTCTAACTCCTCATCTTCTTCTTCTTCTTCTGGTGGTTCTTCTGGTGCGGCATCTTGGGGCCCATTGACCTCCACTTCATCATCATTTTCAGCCATGAAGATTCCCGAACCCATGTCCTCATCTGCGTTGATATTTCTAGGCAGCAGAGGATTTAGCTGGTTGTTCAGGCGGTGCACTTCTTCATGAAGATTGTCATTATATTCCTCAGCATTCTCCAACTGCTGTTCGAGCTCAAACTGACGAGCTCTCAGAACGTTCTCCTCGTGCCAGGCTTCATACCTCTGGTTCATGACACGGACCGGCATGCGTTGACAGTTGCGGTTTGCTACTGTCAATCTCTGGACTGCAAGGGTTTCCTGGTCACGATCACGGATCACTTGCTCCAGTTGCTGACGCGCTGCATTCCTGGCAGCAGTCACTTCAGCCAATTCTGCCCTTAGCCTTTCCACCTCAGTAGGCTCAGGGCGGGGCTCACGTGGAGCGAGCTGGTGACGCGGTGCCCTGCCCCCAGTGGACTTACGAGCGGTCCTCTTGGTACGTGCCATCTGTAGCAACAAGATACGACTTAAAGTGAGGATCATTTAGGGGATACGAAATTTAATTTAGTCGGGAGTACTGAAATTTTTAAGGAGGGAGTAAATGATATGTATGATATAATTAAACATGATGCATGCACGTTCCGTACGCCCTCTCACCTTAGTAGAATCCTAAAGTTCTAACGCTAGGCGGTGGCATACATACGTTCTCTCATATAAGCGAAACTATCGGTCTACTCGTTACGCTGTTAGTGTACCTGCAGAAAACCTCATTTCAGCCCAACAGTTTCCCAATAAATGCACACAAGAAAGCAGTAATTTAAATATTTTCCATATACACATCCCCTGATGTATATACTTCAGTATCAAAGCTACCCGATATAAAGGTTCCCACAATTAAGTGCTTACGTAATTACATGGTTTAAACATGTAAGTATGCAAGTCACCAAAACTACTCTCCCCTAGATCGCTGGTTGGACAATCATGCTCTCACAACTCCCACTTACCAGAGCGTTGAGGCAATTGATCCATACATTACCACCCAAGTGGATGGCATCCATACAATATCACGCCGTATGGACGACGAAACAAAAACAAACAAGGCCCCCAAGTTAGTCTTTATAATAAGCCACCTAAGAGTCCTTATTTGGGCTAAGGGATGTGATCACTGGCATACCTATGAAAATAATTTTTTTTTAATGTTTTAACCCCTTTTCATAATCAAATACTTTTGTTTTTAAAATACTCGTACGATGTGTTTAATGTTGAATTATATTCCGGTACCAGCTGTAACAGAACCGACCAAATTATAAGAGCACAAGTACAAAAACAAGCACCGAAGTGCTGAAATTTTCGAACTTGAGCCCATATAATCCCGGTAGTCAATCGAAACCACGAAGGATTTCAAACCAACTTGCTTACAACCAGGATCGCATCATTCAACATACAACATCATACGTTACATTTCACAAGTAGTTCTGAAATAAGTTTACACACACGGAGTCGCAATTATTACAAACCAAGTTTATAAAAGTAGCGGAAGCAAACACACGCCAGTTGTTTAACTACTGCCAGTCTTGTTGATCAACATCCCACAAAAGCATCAGGAAAGTACATAAAAGATGATCACGCCCAAGTGATCTAGTCTTCGTCACCCGCAGGGTGGAGACAATTTTTGCAGAAGCCTTGGTAGAGCATATCATCTACAACAGGAGGGAATAAACCCTGAGTACTGGAATGTACTCAGCTAGACTTACCCGCCGAAAACCAGAAATAAGATGACACCAAGGATTATGCAAGGCTTTCACAAGAGGCTAGCTGACATAACATTTTGCATAAAGGCATAAGTAATTGAAACTCTTATAGCCTGTACTAGCAGTTATTTTTAGCATTTACCTGTCATCTATCTTAGCACCTGTACTAAACATTCACTTGATTATAATCAAACAATTATCATCATTATATCCAGAGCAGGTATGAATTGTGGCAACATTGTATCAATCCCTTAACCACCGGTTCATTTAATGAGATCTACGTTGCCGCTGCTCAAGTCAAGTGCTCACTAACCGGGAGCGACGGCGATTCGAATCGAATTCCTATCCAGCTGGAGGGGTATTTCTAACACTCACCGAGTCACGCCTGGCGAGGGCTGCTCAGGTCATCTTTTGTACAGTTCAGGAATCGCGGGTCCGAATAATATCGCGTCCCCAAGGGCGACACTCTGCCAGGTGATAGGGACTCTAACCCCCCCTTGGTCTCACGCCAATGTCCCCAAGCACATCCTTTCTCTCCTCCAAGATGCAACCTACCATTCGATTCTCGGCCTGAACCATACTACTCGACTTCGCGGTCGGAACGACTTATCCGGTCAACTAAGTGTTAGACTGCGTTCAACATGACTAAAGGACGTACAGCGAAGCGGTCCTTAAACGACTCAGACGGGCATAGCTCCACACCCAAGACGTGAAGTGTCTTGCGGCTGTACTATCGAACTCCCGCCCGGTCTCAATTTCATTTTAAGGCATGGTTCCATCCACGATAGCCATAAAGCCACTCGTGACTCCTTCCTACATCTCGCGGATGACCGGAAATCACCCGACTTCTACCGAACTAAGCAGGGCTAAGCATTGACACGTGCCTAAACCTAATATAGGATTAAGTACGATATCTGGACAAGGACAGGTATAATGCAACAATTGTTTTCATACAACTCCTACAACTTAATGCAGTAAACAATTAAAAGTACTCAAGATTAATTTATAAAATAGTAGGTTCAGCATGCACCGGGGCTTGCCTTTCAGAAAAGTCGAAGGCCGGTGGTCAGGACACTCGGGCAAGTCTTCAGCGGCGTCTCCTTCGCCGACTGGTTCCGCTGGCTCCTCTGGCTGGTCCTGGACTTCCTCCAGAATCACAGGCTCGAATTCGAGGAGAGTTACCCCTTTCGGTACACCTATTGCATGAATGCACAATAAATATCATGGATGCATAAATGGGTGCAACATGCTCAGAAGGAAATGCATTTCAGAAATAAAATACTCTATTCAAGTTACTTTATTAGTACGTGCAAATCTCTTCTCCGGTGGAGAAGTACTTACCTAAGCTACTCACCCTAAGATACAGCTGTTCTTCTTCGGTTAAGGCCCTAACACCTAACAATACAAGAGTAATATTACTTAGGTTCCCACAGTAAGACATTCTGGACAGCAGCTCAAAGATTCCAACATAACTGGAGAACCCCAACTCCAAAAGATATGATCTAAGACAATCTGGAAAGCTTATGAAATGCACCACAAAATGTTTTCAGACCACAGCACTTAATTCCAAAGTTTACCTAGTTGAAATTCTAAAGTTCCAGAATCTGCTCTCTCTAAACAGAGAGCAGCCAATTCTGGACTGTCACTTAAAACAGTAATGACTCCCAAACTACTAAGCCAAATGCTCCCAAATTGTGACACAAGCTAGTTTATCAAGTTTACTGCAATTTTGGTATTCACAAGTTTTCCAGCAAACACTTTTATTAAGGGTCAAACCCAAAGATACTACCAGCTGTCCAGAAAACCTAGAATTGCAAAGATTAAATATTTATTAATGTGGCAAACATTCTCTAAGACCAAACTAATACTACTACAAGTTTACAAAGGTCACAAAAACACCAGAAAGTAAGGTGTGCCCACCTAGAATATTTATTTAAACTCATTTCTTAATTTACTTAAGTAATTAAGTGGAATTTCAAACATATATGTAAACTGCTCCTAAAATTCTATAAAAATTACAGGAGACTCTCTGACCCAAGAAGAGGCTACTGTAAAAATTTGAACTAAATTTCTTCACAGGAACTTCCTACACAAAATTCCCAAGCCAAAAGGCTGATTTTTGTATAAATAACAAAGCACAGTAAAAAGTGTCAAACAACAGATTTCTTAATTTTCTTAGACACTCTAGGGTACCAAGACATTCTCCAAAAATTTATATGAACATTGCACATGTATAAAAATTACAAAAAATCATTTAAGTATTTCCTAGAATAACAAGATAACATGATAACTTGAAAAGTACTTAAGCACTACTGTCCAAATTTTTACCAAAGCTAGAGCAAGTATAAATTAGCCTACTCACCAAATTTCATAATTTTTGGAACACTGAAACTCAAGATATAATTTAAACAAGTTTGCATGTGATTTAAAACACATTTCAAAGACCTATTGAAATATCCCGAAAGCTAAACATCACATAGCAAACTCATATTTTTCTAAAATACTACACATCATGTAGATCCTAACAAAATTTATCTCATGATTTTTGAGCAAGTAAAACCCTAGATCTACATTTTCTAAACATTATCTAAAACTGTGACAGAATAAAAGAAATGAAATAAATCAGATTTGTTACTGGGCCGGCCCGGGAAAAGACGCGGCCCAAGACGCGCGCGCGCGGCCCGCGACGCACGCGCGGCCTGCTCAGCCATCCCGCCTGCGCGCGGGTGCTGACAGCGCGGGCCCGCAGGTCAGAGAGAAGAGCGGAGGGGAGGAGACGGCCGCGACTCTGACGAGCTCGAGCTCGCCGACGACGGCGTCTTCGGCGACGGGAAGACCACCGACGGTTTCCCCGTGACTTTCCGCATCGACCAAACCTAGCTTTGCTAACCCTATCCCACCCTAGCTACGACGGCCATGACGGGCGCGGCTCGGAGACGGCACCCGGCGGCGGTCCGGCGAGCTCCGGGAGCCAGGGACCTAGGTTGGGCGTGCTATGGCTTCCAGAGGAGATGGCGGACCTATCCAAGCTAAGGATAAGGACAGAGGTGGGGCGAATGCGGCTGACCGCGTGAGCACCGCGTCGGTGATCATGGCGCGGCAGCGCACGACCGTGTTCCGGCGTGTACCGTCCAACCTAGCCGGTAACATCATCGCCTAAGCTTCTCTACCCGATCCGGAACCCAGAACAGGAACTAGCAAGAATGGAGGGCGACAGTAGGGAGCTGGCCACGGTGAGCCGCCGCGCGGACAGTGCGCCGGCGAGGACTTACGGTGGCGGAAACCGAAATTCGCCCTCACCTCGACACAATCCGGTCAAGCCACGGGTGGAGGAGGTGGAGGGGATTCAGGTGGAGCGGTGGACGGGATTTGGAGGATGGGGGTGCGACGGTGAGCTTGCACGAGCACAGAGCGGGCTGCGGTGACAATGGCGCCTTCGTTTTCCGCCTCGGTGAACCCGGCTAGAGCGAGAGTGAAGGAGAGAAGAGTGAGCGCGAGTGTGGGGGTGGAGGTGTCCGCTCGGTG
Organism: Saccharum hybrid cultivar R570; assembly: GCA_038087645.1. Lineage (NCBI taxonomy): Eukaryota > Viridiplantae > Streptophyta > Magnoliopsida > Poales > Poaceae > Saccharum > Saccharum hybrid cultivar. The sequence continues at coordinate 3,533,121 of JAQSUU010000319.1, read as the reverse complement.
TTCATCTCCGCGCCTGGGCTTGCGACGTGGAGACGACAGCAGAACGCACGTGCCACGCGGCCACCGGGCTCTGACCGAGCGCCATGACGCGAGCCGGCTGTCCGGCTGAAAGGCGTCGGGGTTGACTGAATAGAGGCCGTCATCCCTCGACTGACAGCGCGATTTCAACGATGATTATCTTCCAAACCGGTTCGAGTTAGTCGAAGATGATTACACCAATTTTGTAGAGCTACATGAGGGCTACAAGTTTATCAATTGGAGTTTGGACTGGTTCGGCCTGGATTTGAAACCACAGAGCTCCAAAGTGGTGTACTTGGAAACTGAAACGTGTTTTCAGTGAGTGAACCCGACTGAAACCCTATTTTCAAGACACCACATCTCCTAAACCATTTAGAACTAGGTGATGGCGATATTGACAATGTTGTAGAGCTATGTGTGGACAACAACTTTGTCAATTGGCTCAAAGACTGGTTCGGCCTAGTTTGTGATTTACAAGTTGCCAAAGTGAGGTACAGTGAAACGGTTTTCTGCTCCACACTTAGCCAAAATGGCTAAGTCCCAAAACAGCCTCTAATACTGACTTGTGGGCTATTTTTGAGTATGTTCTGATCATTTTCATGAGATGGCCATATTAGAACTTTTGTTCCTCATGAAATTCTCTATAACTTTGCTTAAGGGTGCTCCTCCATGCAAGATCTCTAAATTGGACTTTTTAATTGGTCAAACCAGATCACTCTAGGGTTCCAACTTAGTCAACAACATTTGGAAGGGCAATTTGGTAATTTTGGTCAACATGAACATTGCTCCACTACTTACCCTAAATGTAATTAAGGTGTTATAAGACCTAATTAGCCACTCTACACATTGGTTGCACAAAATTCCTAGTGTCACATACTTTGGCACAAGTAATTCAATATTTTCACCCAAATGTTGCAAGCTCGTGTTGCACATGTTGCATGAGTGTGTTGCATAACACTTGCTAATTATGTTACACTAAAGTGGTTGACATATCTCACAAAGGGATTTGCACATAAGGTACTTGTGTGTTGCACACTACTCACATCTTACTTCACATGAAATATAAACATATGTGGCATTGTTTCCAAAGCATGTTTTACATATTATAAGCTTATGCATGAAATGAATGATGCTTGCTTATGCTTATGCAAATGCAATGCAATTAAGGAGCTAAACACCTGAGGTGTTACAATCAGCTTCCTCAGCTTTTTGGCACCGAAGAAGCCCTCGAACTGTCGGGGCATTTCCTAATTTGATTGCATACATATTAGTGCATTTTTGTAAAAACTTAGTTTTTTTCGATCACACAAAATGTTTGTGCATCTTTGTATTAAGGCAGAGAAATTGTTTGATACAACACGCCTTGAAGGCGTCTTAGGGGATCAATAAAGTTTTATATGGACGCTTAGACCCTCCCTAGTACTATAAGCTAAGCTATTACATTAGATAGAGATCAATCCAAACTTGCGGCGCTGGTAAGGAGACCTATGCCCATTCTGCCGAGCGGCGGCGCTGCTTGTAAAAACTTAGTTAAAGTTTGTTAAATTTAACTTATAATAAAGGTTAAGTTAATGAAATACAAAATGTAGTGATTAAGATTTTTTCATTTAGGCTCTGTTTGGATTCCATAGCCTAAAGTTTAGTTGCCTAAAGTTAAGAGATAAACTTTAAACCATTTAAGCCCATTCATGTAGTCTAATGAATTAATAACTTTTGGCAAAATTGGCTCGTGAACACTAAAAAGTGACCTCTCTTTACTGGCGGACACCGAAAATAGAGCGATTTGCTGGTGGACACTCTAGTTTGTGCCAAATTTGCTGGAGGACACCGAACACATTAAAATATTATTTTCTGGCTCAGGAGGTGTGAGAAGAGCGGGAAAATGTCCTTTTTGCCCCTGCCCTTTCTTCCTCTCTCTCTCACGTTCTTCCTTGTAGCAGATGGCCTTGTCGCTGCTGCTCTCCTCCTCGGGCACTAGCGCCGCCCGGGCTAGGCTCTTCTAGCGCCGCCCGGTCCCACGACGCCAAGATCCATGCCATGGCGCAGAAGATCCCGACAGGCACGACATGGCACGAAAGCGCGTACACGCGCAAGGAGAGCGCCTGTTCCGGCTCCTAGGCCACGCAGCCAGCCACCGCGTGCCCAGTTGCGTCGGAGGGCGCCACGACAACGATGACCACCTCCGAGACATCGACCATCTCGAAGGGCGCCCGGTTGTACCGGCGAGCTGGGCGAAGGTCCCTATTCGCCTAGGCTCCTCTAGCATCGCCGTGCTGGGATCCTCTAGCGCCGTCATGCTAGGCTCCCCCGTGTGGCGCCGCTAGGCTTCTCCACCGTTGTACCGCCCAGGCTCCTCCCTTCGCGACTGGTGCTGCACCGCACCGCCCGGGATTTTTTGCTCATCGTGGCCCTGCTCCCACGGTTGGTGCGCCCGCGCAATTGGCCTGCTTCCCTATGCCCTGACCCATGTCCGCGCTTGGGCCATGCCACGGGCCTAAGCCCACCCCTCCACCGATGTCGGTGGTGACCCTCTTCCCATGCGGCCCCTCCCTCGACAGCGGTGCCTCGACGTGCGTGGGCCCAAGCCCACCCCTCCACCGTCATCGCTCCTCTGCCGCTCAAAGGATTGTGCTACCGCTCGAAGGCCAGGCGGGTGCATGCCCGCACCTCCTGCGTGCTCACTAACGGTGGTGGTTGGCAGCAGTGCCCATGCCCGCGGCCTGCTCGCCCTTTTTGACGCCAAAAAGGGGTGATGGGGTCGTCCCTTGTCGACGGCCGGGACACATGAGTTAACATCGGGAAGAGACAGTGCGGAGCAGATCCTGAGCTCTCTTCAGGCTTAGGAAGGGCACCGGACCAGATGGTCATGATCTTGGGGGCGTGCCTGTCAATTTGACCTGCAATTGACAAGGGAGCAAGATTGATCAGTAATTTAAGGTGGAACATGCCGGTGTTTGTCCAGACAGTTCCAAATGTGTGGCTAAATGGTCAGCAAGATAAGGCTATCGACTAGAGAGTCGATACTCAGCATGTTGATGATGCATAATAAGTAAAACAAGCATATCGGCAATCATCAGTTATTCAAATACATGGATCTATGCTGCCAATTATCATGAAAGCATGCTAAAAGATGTAAAAGGTAGACATGGAAGCATTTATATTGATTGAGAAACATACTAGCTTTTAAACAAGATAAAAACAAGTAAGAGCATGTGAATAGCTAATATATATGTAAAAAAGATAGGCTATCGGCTAACTAGCCGATTCTAGTGAAAGGTAAGGTCGCAGCATGTAACCGCTCAGTCATTAGACGTGCATGAACCCGTACGCCTATCAGATCCAATCTATTATCTTTAATAGTGAGGGTCAGACCTAACCGATGCAGCCATAATAAAGATAACAAATTAAAGCTTCAAAGCACATAGATCTATACACGCTTAATAGGGTCGCGAGAACATGCTACGATCGTGATAGCATAGGCGATCGGCTAAATAGCAGACATAGCATGCAGCCAGAGACCATGCTTGACCATAAGCAAGACTTATTACTCGATGATTTCCAATCTATGATGCTAACAGTGGGGTCAGACCTAACCGATGCAGCCATAATAGCATTTCTAGACCAGATCTCATCAACTAGCAAGCCTTACCTAGGGCTAAACATGCCTTGACAACCTGCTATCTTCGATCAAGATCGGAATAGAACGGCTAGACTAGCAAGAGCCATCGTCAAAGCAAGATGTAAACAATGTAATGCAACAAGATGACGATTCAAAAAGATACAAAGCCGATCTATCTCAATCTTAATCGGGCAAGAGATTTGTATCAAAATTCGTACGAGATCAGACTTAACCGAGGGCAGTTGTGCGGATTTTGATAAGAATCGAGGATAACTATCAGCAATCGTAAGAGATCAGCCTTAACCGAGGCTAATCTTACAATTAACCGACGATAACTAACTTATACCAAGCTTGCAAGAGATCAGACTTAACCAAGGGCAGTCTTACAAACAAAATATAAGTCGTGACGGATACTCACAGACAAACAAGAGATCGGACCTCATCGAGGGCAGCCCTGCTTGCCGAAGAACTCGTTGAAATCTACTCTACTCCTATTCCTAAGGGGTGGCGTAAGCCGAAAAGTCAAGACACTGGTTTGTATTGATCGTTGGAGATGTCTATTACAATAGCCGGGGTTCAATATTTATACCCAAGGCTCAACTACGTGTCCTGATCGAACAAGACCGGTCACAAAATTTCAAAAAGAAAAAAGAACTTCTTAATTTAGGATAACTTGGACTCCAATCATTCCTTTCTATGGAGTCCGACGTGTCTTCTCGCTTTACACCTTGCTGCTTCTGTCGAATAGGGCCCATTCCCTTGGAACGATGATGTCATCTTGATCTTGCTGGCAATTCGGTTAGCCGACTTGCTTGAATATTTTGGCTTTCCTTATAATTTTCTGTCCTCGGGGACTTCCCATCTCGAACCAAATTTCGATGTCAATAGCCCTGCGCGGGTTACAGCCCGCATTCGTGGCCTACTCGGCGTGCGGCGCCGCCGTGGTGCACCGGGGGAGGGGCCGCCGCCAAGGGAGGGTCCTGCCTGGGGATAGGGTCGGCGACTCGCCATAGCAGAGGAAGGAAGGGAGAGAGAGGAGAAGAAAGGGTAGGGGCAAAAAGGATATTTCATCGCTCTTCTCTCACCTCCTGAGCCAGAAAATAATATTTTAATGCATTCGGTGTCCTCCAGCAAATTTGGTATAAATTAGAGTGTCCACCAGCAAATCGCTCTATTTTTTTTGTCCGATAGCAAAGAGATGTCACTTTTAGTGTACATGAGCCAATTTTGCCGTAACTTTTTTACGAGGGGCTAGCTAAATTTTGTATAGCAATTTAGACCATCTGTTTGGAGCTTCAAAAATTAAAATAAACAAAAGTTTAGTGCTTAAACTTGAGGCTATAGCATCCAAATATAATTTTAATGACACAACCCTTTATCTGTCACACAATGCAGGGGCGTTGACCGAACGCATCTAGATCCGCAACAAGCAACAGCAACACCAACGCACTTTCTCCCGAAAATAAAAGCAGCTGGAACATGCGCAGTCTACTATCTGGAAGTGATAAATCAAATGTAGATCCAACCTTCACAACTAGCACGCTTGGGTTTTAAGGGAAATGACTCGAGCAGGCTGAAGGACAACACCGGTAACGGCAGTTGAATTATGCTATGGCCTTGTTCAGTTCCTGACTCGGGGCGCCCGAATTAGCAATTTGTTTATATTTGGTAAAAATTATCCAAATTTTGATTAATTAGGTTTAAAATGTTCGTCTCGCAAAATACAATAAAACTGTATAATTAGTTTTAAATTTCATCTATATTTAGTACTTCGTACATGTGCCGACATTTCGATGTGACGGGGAATCTTCTTTTTGTATAGTGAAATTTGGGGGAGAAGTTGGGAACTAAACCAGGGGCACGTTTAGATGCCCGATTCGGGCACCCGAATCACTCTGCTGAGTTACTGGAGATTTTTGTTTTTATCTAGTAATAATTGTCCAAACTTTGAGTAATTAGGCTCAAAATGTTCGTCTCGCAAAGTAGAATAAAACTGTGCAATTAGTTTTTGATTTCATCTACATTTAGTACTTCATGTATGTGCTGATATTTTAATGTGATGGAGAATCTTTTTTTTCATAGTGAAATTTAGGGTGAATTTGGGAATCTAAGGGGGTGTTTGGTTTGAGGTGTTAAAGTTTAACAAACACTGTAGCACTTTCGTCTTATTTGACAAAAAATTTCTAATCTTGGACTAATTAGACTTAATAGATTCGTCTCGTAAATTACTTTTAATCTGTACCGACATACATGCAATTAGTCTACATTTAGTACTCCATGCATTTAAAAAAATATTAATGTGATGGGAGTTAAACTTTAAAAAAAAACCAAACAGGCCAAGTCCTATAGCCCACATGGCGTCTGCGGGCTAGTCTCGAGGGTTAGTTGGGGACAAAGAGCAGCAAAGCTGCGTGCGCCTTCAATGAGCTGGTGGCAGTTGCCCGGCGCCGGGCTGCGGGCTGCCTGCCTCGTCAGTTGGGGTCCCCGGTCCCGGCCGTATTTGCACCCATCTCGACGCCGGAGACTTTTGAGCCAGCGGCTCCGCGTCGGAAGCCATGTGCGCAGTGCGCGGCCTGTGGGCTGTGGCCTGTGGGCGATGGCCGAGGACCGAGGCCACATGCGCGCTGCCCCTGAGCCGTTGGGCTAGCCATGTGACGCTGCCGCAGCTGGGGCTCTGGATCCTGCAGCGCGCGTCCCGGTGATCTGTGAAAACCACCAGCGTGCGCTCGTGATTGCTCCTGGGAATCGCGGTTCTTTTTGTGCGTTTGTGGGTGGTTCGAGGCCCTCGGCGCTGTGCGTGTTGGTGTTGCCGATCCTCCATCGACCTGCTGGGGCGTGCTTGTAACCTTGCCCATTGCTGTTTAGCACGACCCGGCACACAAAACTTGCTTGGCAAAGATTTGCGGGGGGAGAGCGAGGCCTGCTCCACTAGGCAAAGATTTCCTAGGCATGTTAAATCGTCTCTCCCGCATGGAAAATGTTGTTCGTTCGCTCTCGTAGTAACTAGTAATAGTAATTGAGCGAGTAAGCCGCAAAAGGAACTAACTCATCAAATCTTTGCTTCTCCAGTCTCTACTCTAATAAAGACTTTCCGGATCCTGGATCAAGCGACTCTTGTGCAAATCAGGTTCCTCATCAGCATAAAGGAGCTATGGCAGCTAAACTGACGCCTTCTACAGTTCTACTCCGCCTCTTTTGGGATCGAGTGTAGCACTGTATTCGTGCTATTGCCGCTAGAAATGAATAGTCACGATCAGGTTATTGCTGAAAGAGAACCAATTCTCCCTCTCGCCATTGCGCAAACAAGGAACTGCTAATTCGAAGTAGGAAAGTGTAAAGGAACCAAAGTCTACTAGTCGTTGCTCGAAGGCAGCGAGTAAAGGAGGCCCGGCACTACCAAAATGGTGGAATTCTCCTAGTGTTTTTAAGTAGTAATAAAACACTACCACTAGTTATAGCACATGAGAATCTCACTAGGAGGCATTTAGTAGGAAAAATTTATATTAAATTTTGAATGATAAAACATTAGGAGAAACCCACCTCACTAGAAGTCTAAAATTCTGGTCCTGCGAAGGAACCAAACATCACCGCCACAACAAAAAACTTGTCATACTTAGGAAAGCAAGGCTATCCTCGCTAAGAGATATGGCCTTTTGTAACATTCACAATTTGTCATGGAGTAAGACTTTTTTTTGACTCCATTCGTTTTGCTAAAATTTGGCTTATGCTAAAATTCTGAAGGTGCATCTCTTTTTTTTCTCGAATACGCAAAAGATTTGCGTATCATTGTAATAAAGAAGAAGAGTTTAACAGTACAAACGACACACTTTTGATGAGCGCGCTAGGTGGTCTTACAGCTAGGACTGGACCTACCTAACAGACTGTTTCAGAATTCGATATTACATAATGGTAATCAACCAAACTAAGAGCACCACAACAACCTAAGGAGATGGGTGTCTCCGCTGCTGGCTACGCGACCCTACTCCACCATCCGAGAAGGTGCATCTCTAAACACTTACTACAAACACTTCAAAGACCCATTACGCTATAAATCATCGTTGTTTGAGACATATAAATAAAAAACATCATAATAAGTTGGCAACTACGGTGCTAGTGAGCTACACATGGTAGATGATGTGGCTGGTGGCGTTCGTTGTGATTTGTAGAAGGGTCCATGTGCTTGGTGGGCCTATATTGATTCTTGAGCACATGTAGTATAGCCTAACCCATATTTAGGCCCAATTTGGTTTCTTTCAAGCCTGATTTTAGGCCCAATGTTGGTGAGAGAACACCGTTTTACATATACTATTTTGGGCCTCGAATTATCTATGGATTAAGCCTATGATCATAACAATTCGAATGTTGTCTAGACAAATACATTACTTATGTCATGGCTCAAGGCTCAAGACTAGGTTTTCAGGATTCTTTTGCTAAGCCTTAGCTAAAATCCCAAACATCATTTCTCAAAATTTGTTGACCTCAAGTGTTCATCCCAAATACACCCTAAAGATACACTGGTGGTTCATGTCAGCCATAAACCACATGGACCATACTCTCACTTAGAGTTGGTTTTGAGAGCGTAAAATAACCCATAGACTAGAGCATTCTCACTTGCAACATAACTTAAGAGTGCACCGTGAGTATTGCAACTGTACTTCACATTACTTAACCAAATAATATACAATGTTCATATGTACTTGGCTTTAACATGGTGATGTGCCGAAAAGTTCACCCCATAAGGGGATGAGTGCCACTGTATAGCGTCGAGTGTTGTGTTCTCCACATGGACTAGAGTACCAGCTAAACACACTCAAATAAAGCAAAGTCAATCAATTTGTTAGCAAGGGACTTTGAACTCAAACTAATAGAAACCAAAAGGATAGACCTTTTAAGAAATTTTTTAGAGCTAGCACAACCAAAATAAAATGTGACTAACAACTATAAGTACCAAGAGCCAACTAGTGCTATTGCGATGATATAAGTTAATACACTTAACTGCAAAGATATAAATTAGTATCGATATACAGCAAGTAGATCAATTAAAGTTATAAGTATTGGGATCAAATCATTGGTGAAGGTGGTGCACTTGGCTTGCTCCTTACCAAGTTTGAGCTGATTTGGTCAAAATTGGATCGTCGGCCAACCTGCCAATTTTGGCCAATCAGGTTCATCCTTTACACAGAACTTGTAGAAGCATTGCCCATCGTAATGATGTATTTGGATGGTCAATTGGCCATACTTGGGTGGTCGGCCAACCTCCCATGTTGGGCCCCCAGACTTGGTTTTTCTTCCATGTTGGTCTTACATTCAAATAGAAGATATGTACATGTGGAACCAAGTTATTTGAACCTAAATTATTCATGGTTGGCTTATCTCCTTTCATATGTGACACTTATGTGACATTTTTGACTGTCCAAAACATTGACAAAATCATCGTCAACAACAAAAAAGGAGCCATCTACATTGATCTTAGACCATCCAGGTGACCAGCGCCCAGCGTGATCCTTCCCAAAATGTTGTTCTGGTGGCCCGGCCTCATGTCTATCACAAGTGTTTGCTTTACCCTTATCATCCCTTCCTACACCGGATTGTCTGATTTCCGTCAGAGAAGACCAGAGGTTGATTAAATAGTGAACAGACTCAACAATCATGCATGCGCCTAATTGATGAGCGATATTTTTTTTATGAAACAATTGATGAGTTATATTGTTATGTACTGACCAAGAATGTCATAGCGTGTGCACGGTAAGGTCTCGCTGAATCCCATGGCATTGGTCCAAAAGACGCAGCAACCAATCTGGACCGCTATAGTCATTCGCTAAAGGCCAGTGATCTCTCATAGCTGAGCGCAGGTTCCTGGCATGAGGGCACTCGACTGTGGCGTGGAAGCTTCTACCAGTGAATCACAGATGGGGCATGTATAATTATCTTCCAAATTTCTTATGGATTTGTTCCTCTGTGTCGGGATGGCATCATGGGCAAGCTTCCATGTGAATATTTTGACCTTTAGAGGAATATTGTTGTTCTAGACATTGTTCCAAAGTCGTCGGGCTGCATGTTTGGCGCTTTCTCCAGCTTCAAGGCAAGATTGTGTGCACTCCGAACTGTGAAAATCCCTATTTTCTCCAAATGCCAAGGCACATAATCCTTCGCCTGTCGAGCAGGTAGCTTAATGCGACTTATTGCATCCGCGTCACCTGGATTGGACAAACCAGTTAGCCTACTAAAGTCCCAATTTTGACGAGGAATCTAGTAAATCTTAAACCCAGTGGAATCTGTGTCTACCTCTTCTTGTAGTAACTTTCATAGAATGCTCCCGAGGAATCCATGGATCCCTCCAGATCCCCACCTTCGACCCATTGCCAATACGCCATATGATCCCTTTCTTGAGTACAATGAGTAGCTCCAGGCCGTGCAACACAGATTGCCAAGTAGCTGAAGGGTTAAAGCAAAAAACAGTGTCAATGAGATCACCTGTTGGGTAGTACTGTGCTTTTCAGCAATTGTGCGCACAGACTGTATGGAGATTGTGCGATCACTTGGCCATCGCTTGCAATACTTACTAGTATACAGTCTGTGCGCACAGACCTCGTTGCTGATCAATTGGCCATCACTTGCAAATTGCAATCCTTATACTAGTATAAGTTGCAATCCTCTTTTGCCTCCTTTTTTTTCTCGAAAGCGTGCTTGGCACGTTCTTCGTTAAGAGAAGTTGGAAATAAGGTACACGACCCGAAGTGCACTACAACGCATAGTCACAAAGTTTCTGGGTCGATGGGGTCGCGGTACATGGTACGCTACTCGTGAGAGATTTTTACACTTCGGGTCGAAAATGAACCCGTGAACCCGGGTCGGGGTCGACGAACCCGGGTCAAGAGTCGAAGGTGGTGAACCCGTTTTATATGACTATGCTACAGCGAGCTGCCGCCGGCGACAACGGGTTGAACACTGACACTAATCACCGGCTCCAACGGTGGCGCTAGACGGTTGTACTAGGCGGGAAACTAATCTTGCGACTAAGTACACGAACTAGGTCGAGCCTAAGAAGCAGTGGCCAAGAACAGCGTCGCCCAGCAATCCAAGAGTCGGCCTCTTCGACAATCAGAGCGAGGACTTGAGCCGGCGTCTTGGAGATGTTGTCGAACGTCCGCCTGTTGCGTTCCTTCCAAACCATCCAAGAGACGAGCAACACAAGCGAGTCAAAGCCACGCCTGAAGGACTCCGAAACAGCTCATCTGATCTGTTGCCACCAGTCCGCTAGCTTGGAAACCGTGGTCGGTCTCAGGTGTTGGCAGCCAGCTCTCCCCAACAGGCAATGCCAAACCTTGCGCGTAAACACGCAAGAGTCTAGTAGGTGATCGGCGGTCTTGTCCTCCTAATCGCAATGGGCACAGGCTGCGTCCTGCTGCAGTCCGTGGCGCCGCCGCCGCTCCGCTGTCCACAGCCGACCGTGTAGCGCCAGCCAAAAGAAGAATTTCACCTTTGGTGGAACCGACGACCGCCAGACATCCATGGCGCCCACCAGCGATGTCATGCCAACGAAGAAGGTGCGGTACGCCAAGTATTCGCTGTTAGCAGTCCACTTCCAGATGAAGCGATCCGGGACGTGCGGCTGCAGCTGAAAGTCGTCGACCATGTCCCAAAGCTGTAGATCGCATAGAACGGCAGCAGTCAGTGCACCGGTGATGTCACTTGCCCACTGTCGGTTATCCAGCGCGTCCTTGATGGAACGGTTGCGCCTGCGACTCCCCACCGCACGGAAGAGGCTAGGGGCGAAGCAGCAAATAGCACTGCCCGGCAGCCATGCATCGGTCCAGCGTGCCGAAGCACCATCGCCCACCTGGACGATGACCGACGCCCTGAACATGACATCGACCGCCCGCTCCGGTTTGGAAGGCAGGAGCGTCCAGGCTGCGTCGGGTTGAGTCTACGGAAGCCACTCCCAATGCAGACGAAGTGCGAAGCCGAGGATCCTGAGATCAGTCAGGCCAAGGCTGTCGTGTTCCCTCGGAGAGCAGACGACAGGCCAAGCCACCCGGCACTTTCCTCCAGCGATGGTCTTAGTGCCTACCCAAAGGAAAGCACGCCTTCTTCTGTCAATTTCTTCGATCGCCCAAGACGAGAGACTACAACATATGGAGACGTGGACTGGAATTTTTGAGAGCGTGGTTCGCGTCAAAGTTGCTCTCCCTGCAGTAGTCAGTAAGCCCGCTTTACAGGTTGGTATCCGGGCGGCCACCGCGTCGACAAGCGCCTGTTCGTTGGCGTGGCTCAGCCTAGAAAGCGCCAGAGGAGCTCCCAGGTACTTGGTATGAAATTCTTGGAGTCTGCAGGGGAAGACCTGCTGTATGGCTTTGACGTCGTCGCTGGAACAGCGGATCGGGGTGATTGTGCATTTGTTCAGCTTGGTGGCCAGTCCAGATGTCCCTGCGAAGAGCTCAAGGATGTGTCTGATGCAGTTGAAGTCCTGCGCGGAAGGCGCTAGGAAGATGACCAGGTCATCGACGTAAATGGACGCACGGTACTTGATCGCCGACCCTGGAAGAGGGGTAAGCATTGCACGGCGATCAACAGCGGCGATCAGCGCATTTAGTACCTCCATGATGATGATGAACAGGAATGGCGACAGTGGATCCCCCTATCGGAGACCGCGTGCATGACAGATGCGACGTCCCGGGCGACCGTTGACAAGTACCCGAGTGCTTGTCATTCCCAGCATGGCCGAAATCCAATCACACCACCGCTGGGGAAGCTGATGTGCTCGAGTACCTCGAGAAAGAACGGCCATGCCACTGTGTCGTATGCTTCACTAGGTCGACCTTGAGAAGCATCGTGGGGCAACGCCGAGCATGCAGCCACCGGCAGGACAGCTGTACAGTACGGAAATTCTCATGAATTCGACGCCCTCGGATGAAGGCAGATTGATTGATCTTGACTATTTCCTGTATTCTTGGTGCCAGACGAAGTGCAAGGCCCTTGACGAATAACTTGCCGATGGAGTGGATTAGGCTGATGGGCCTATAGTCCTTGTGGCCGTCCGATGCCTGGGTTTTGTGGAGCAGCACCATGGACGCCTCATTTAGATGGTAGAAGCTTCTGAAGTCCAACTCGTAGAGCACGTGGAAAACTCGAACCACATCGGGACGATGATTTCCCATGTCGCCCTGTAAAAAGCACCATTGAATCTATTCGGACCCGGGGCTTTGTCAGCCGGTGTTTCCCGGACAATTCTTGTCCCCTCCTCTGCCTTGAACGGGATTTCCAATTCACTGAGGTCCAGCTGCGGCAGGTCTAGCTGTCCCAAATCAATGCGGCATGCCTGTAGGTGGAAATACTTAGTGCATGCATCTCCGTCCTTCAGGTGCCAGGTCTTGGTGCGCTGTCTAGCCATGGGACGCGAGGCCAAGGACGTTCACCATGAGTTCGCGTCGCAGATCGAGTTCACCTTGCGACAGCTGCCTGGATTCTTGTGCAACGTCGAGCTCATAGATTACCACCCAAGCCGCAGTGAGTTGCAGCCTGATGTTGCCAACGTAGGTGGCGCGCCAGCTCTTTAGCACCCTGACTAGGGCGTGCAGCTTCTGGTCTAGGCAACGCCAAGCGTTAGCGTCGGCCATCTGGGCACCCCATGCGACGCTTACAACCTCCAGGAACCCATCGATCGCCGTCCAATACTACTCAAAACGGAATCTCGGTATTGCCCATGGTTCGGAGTTGAGGACCAGCAGCAGTTGCGTGTGGTCAGAACAGTCTGATGAGAGGTAGCGAAGCTGATGACTGAGGTACTGCTCGATCCATTCCACCGTGGTGAGAGCTCTATCGAGGCGCTCCAGGGTTGGTTGGTCCCTCCCATTGGACCAGGTGAAGAGGTGGCCGGAGAGGTGGATTTCGTCTAGCTATAGGTCATCAATAACATTGCAGAACCTACACATCATTCCACGGTGTAGCTTGCCGTTATTTTTATCATTGGCTTTGTATATAAGGTTGAAGTCACCCCAAAGAAGCTAGGGTTTGGGGCAGATGGATCAGCCTTGTGGGCTCTCGCTGTAGGACCATAAACATTGGTAAGCCACCATGGCTCCCCTTGGCCATACAGTGGTGCGAGTTTTATGGTGACCGAGAAATGACGTGCGCACGGTGAAGTTGCACACCACAGGTCACGACGCCAGGAGACAGTGGCTCCCCTAGCCATGCCAACCGCAGGGAGGCAGAGGTAGTCGAAATCGGTTCTTGCTATCTCATTGTTCATGGCTACAGAGAAATTAGCGACCTTAGACTCTTGTAGGCAGACGATCGAAGCACGATGTTGTGCGACAATGTCTCTGACCACACTACGACGCGCACGGCTATTCAAGCCTCGTGTGTTCCAGACCACTAGATGATTGGCACTCATGGAGATAGTTTTGTGACGGCGGCGACAGGCGTTCATTCCAGCCTGGACATTGTCCGCGCCCAGCGGTTACCACGCATGGGGAAGAGTACTCGCATTGCCTCCCTTCTAGAGGACGACAGTGGCTTAGCAAAAGCTTCGTGGAACTTGGAGGCGATCTTGTCGTCCGGCGTGTTGCTGACCATGTCCTCAGGTCTCCCCTCCACCGGTTCAGAATGATGCGTCTTGCTTGTTTCTCCGGCTGTGGGTCACGGTAGGCCGACTTGGCCGCTAGGCGCACGCTACGGCGCGGCACCCAGATGTCGTCAGCAACTCTGGAGACCCGGGTGCGTGGCGGGGTTTGGATCAGCTGCTCCTGCAGCGGCATTCTAAGGGAGTCGATGAAGCCTACTACCGAAGTTGCAATAGGCGCTCCGGTAACAGGCGTCGGCGGTGTAGTCGATCCGACAACAGGCGAGGAAGGGAGGAGGGAGTCCACGGCGGTGGCGCTTGGGGAATCCAGCACACAAGGCCTAGTGTGAGTCTCAGCCGCCATAGTGGCATCTCGGTCCGGCTCCCCCATCTCATGAAGATAGGCCGCATTCTAGGCCTGCTCCCCCGTCACACCAAGCACGGTCGCAACCTGTGTTTCTAGCGGGGCAGCACGCACCGGTTCGACGATCCCCACTGGGCCAGTGGGATGTGGGCTTCCAATATGGGGATCAATGAAGCCCAATGACAGAGAGTGGGGGCCTGGCCCAGGTCTGAGATGCTCCTCCAGCCGCATGCGGTCGCTGAGCAGGTTGAATCCGCTAGGGCAAACCTCATCAGTCCACGCCATTGAATCCAGCAGTGGGTCCACACCATGCATGTCGCACGAACCCACGAGCAGCGACCAATCCTCGTAGAGCAACGTTGCAATGAAGCCTTGGTTATCGCAGCAACTGTCACCACGGGGATTGAGGGGCATGGCTGAAAGGTCCTACTATGGCTAGAGGGGGGTGAATAGCCTATTAAAATTCTACAAAACACTATAGCAACTTGATTAGTAAGACAAATGATGAAATGCAAGTTTTTCTCTAGCTCTACAAGGGTTACAAGACACTTACCCAATCAATTCTAGTCACTATGATCTCTAGACACACAAATAGCTATGTCACTACTTGCTACACTAGGTGAACAAAGCTAGCCAGAAAAGCTACACTAACAAACTATACAAGAGAGCTAAATACCCTACTTTGCAGGAAAGTAAATGAGAGATCAAGATTGTTATACCGCTGCGTAGGGGATGAACCAATCGCCAAGATGATATCCAATCAATACACCAGGAGAATACCAAATGACAAGAGACACAAGTATTTTTCTCCCGGGGTTCACGTGCTTGTCGGCACGCTACGTCCCTATTGTGTCGACCAACACTTGGTGGTTTGGCGGATAAGAGGTGTAGCACGAACCTCATCCAATTCATGGACACCACAAGAACCTATCCACAAGTGATGTAGCTCAATGACACGTGTAATCTACTAGAGTTGCCTTTGGCGTTCTGCTGGGGAAGACACAAAAATCCCTCACAATCACCGGGAGGTGGCCAAGAACAATCACCAACTCTTGCCACAACTTATCCGCTGCTTCAAGCCATCTAGGTGACGGCAACCACTAAGAGTAACAAGAATCCCGCAGCTCAAACGATCCCCAAGTGCCACTAGATGCAATCTCACAAGCAAATGCACTTGGAATCACCCAATCTCACTTTGGATTCACAACCAAGTAAGGGAGATGAGTGGGAGGGAGTATGCTCAGCTCAAGAGGATGTCAAGATAATCAAAATGCCAAGAGAGTTCTCAAAGAGCCGGCCACTAACTATTTATAAGTGTCCCCAAAGAATAGAGCCGTTAGGCTCTTCACTGTGCCTGCCTCGGGGTGACCGGACGCGTAGGAGGGTGTGACCGGACGCAGCCCCAGCGTCTGGTCACAACAGTCCAAGCGCACTGATGCCTGCCATGTGTCCCTATTCAAATTCTAGTCATTCGATTCCAACGGTCACGAGTCAGTTAACATCGCGATCAAGGTGATGACCCGACACGCTGCTCCGTTGCACCTGACGCTGAATCGTATGGAGTCCGGTCATTTCCAGAGAGCTCTGAGAATGCATTTTTCATGACCAGATGTGTCCGGTCGAGGTCGACCTGACGCGCCTGGCGTCCAGTCAGTACACCACTCTCTCCTCGTGTTTCTCAGTTGCTGATGTCACCACGACAACTGACGATGAACAATGAACCAGTGGCGTCTAATCAATAGCGTCCGTGCGCCTTCAAAAGATGATCGGACGCGCCAGTCATAGACCAGGCAGCACCCGGTGTGAAGCCCTCGCCCTCGGCCCTGCGCGCGCCGAAAACAACTGACCAGACGCTGAGCATCCGATCACTCTTTGCTCAGCGTCCGGTCGATGAACAACGCCTCCTTTTCAATTTCTAAGACCAAAACGACTATGCCCTTGCTTTCAACTTGCTAACCACAAAGTGTAGAATTTGTGTGCACGTGTGTTAGCATTTTTCAAAGTATTTTACAAGGGTTACATGTTAGCTCACACTAGGTCCTAATGCATATGCTCATATGAATTCACTTAGTGTCACTTGATAACCGTTTTAACTGTGAAATTCCCCTCTTCATAGTATGGCTATCGATCCTAAGTCACTCACACCCTCTATGGTGTCTTGAGTGCAAAACAAAAACCTATTGATACATTTGCCTTGATCAACTTGTTTTTGTTTTTCTCTTTCTTC
Source organism: Saccharum hybrid cultivar R570 (assembly GCA_038087645.1). NCBI lineage: Eukaryota > Viridiplantae > Streptophyta > Magnoliopsida > Poales > Poaceae > Saccharum > Saccharum hybrid cultivar. The sequence continues at coordinate 3,516,332 of JAQSUU010000319.1, read as the reverse complement.
TTTTCCAAGTTGAGCCCTTGATCATCTTGTGGTCAACACCATCATCACCATGATCCCTCTCTAGGCTCCACCACTTGGCATGTACCAACCTCAACTACTACATACACTTAGTCAAAGAGGTTAGCACTAGGGTTTCATCAATTGTCCAAAACCAAACTAGGGACTTTCAATGGCGTCAGTGCAGCACGGCTCGGACAGCACGCTAGACAGGTGGGCCTCCTTTTCTGTTAGGGAAGGACTCACAACCGCCTCTTCCCGCATGGGGTCTAGAGACCTTCCTCAATCGACATCATCCGAGCGATGTAGACAGAGTGAGAAATCAGCCTCGCAACTTTCCACCTGACCACTTTTTGCTAGGATCTCGGTTCCAGCGACCACATGAGACCCGACGTGCAGCACCGCCGCCTGACATCCGACATCATGTGACCCAATGACCGGGCATGAGAATGCACCGATGAGTACGGCCTGGCGCAAACGGAAGGTGGCCCCCCAACCATTGCCCAGTGCAGGCGCATCGTCTCTGGTGTCAGCGAGGCGCACGGACTTCGCACCCCACCACGTGCGACGAGAACCAGTGTCAAGGCCGGGCTGGTAGCGGTCGTGGTTGCTGTCACCACTATCATCGTCGTCATCGTTGTTGGCATTTCTTAGCATCACCACCAAGAGTAGGCATGGGGTTTACCCTCAGCAGCGGCGCCATAAATGCCGGGGAGTTGGCATTCCCTAGCACCACCGCTAGGACCCAGAGGATCCTAACGACAGCACCAAGGAACGCCAACCCGATGAGTATTTACATTTACAGATGTTATCCGCAAGCGCACGGATATATTGTTGTAGCATTTCACCCGGAAGTATTCAGGGTATCGTTATTTATATTTTCCCAAAGAAAGGCAATGGTAACAAATATTCTGTCATGAGTATGAGCAAAGCAGACATACATGCATACTATTCATATGATTATACAGGGGTAAAAGTAATTGTAGTATAGATAGTGGACACACACATACTTCCAGTAAGAGACTCCACACTCAAGAATAAAGAATAAAAGAATATCCTAGTCAGGAGTAGATGGTTGTAATACAGTTAGATTGTTATGAGCTAAGTTATCATACATGTACACAAAATAGATCTAGGTTTGTGTGAGATGGATCAGGAGGCCATCGAGTACTATTCTGCCAGCAACCTCATGTGACAATTTACGTACTCCTAAACCATGGCCGAACGTGGGGGAGTTCAAGGGACGGACAGGGCTGTCACCACCTGCCACCTACCCCTCAACCATGGGACATGAAATGCATCCACCTGCCACTATATACCTAGGCACCTCGCCCGCATATATAATGACCACCCAAATCCCCCCAGGTCCTCGACCCTACGGATCGACAGGTAAGAGACTTGGGCGTACCCGAAGGCATGATGAACCACCACCCCCTCATACAAATGGTTCTACTCATGAACATGATATGAACATGAAAGCTTTAAGCCAACTTAGCATATACATGATATGTAAACTATAGACTAGTCTAAATACCACATATAAGCTAAGTAGACTACACATAGCCAAGCATGAAATGAACATGATATATGGACTATAGACTAGCACATATATCAAGAACATGTCAAAATGATTATACTCTAGTTCATAGCAACAACTATATGAATTGAATAAGAGCATGACTATATGGAACAATATGATGAAAAGTGGAACACTTTATTTTCACCAAATCCTTCAAGGAACCAAGCTCTCCTTATAGCTTCTCTACTCCTCTCTTCTACTTTCCTACTCTAATCCTAAGCTAAAGAAGAGAGGTGGAGGGAGGTGGAGCTCCTTGTGCTAGTGAGTGGAATGTGTAGTGTTGTGTGTTGTGTTGTGTGTGTGAGGGGGCTCTCCCCCTCCTTATATAGGGGCTAGGATAGGCGGTTGGAGGGGAATATTCTATAGATCCACCCCGCATCGCCAGCCCTTGTCTTGATTACTGTCGGCATGCGAAGGCGGGGCCCAGCTGGCTGGGTGGAGGGCGCGGCCACGCCCTGGGAGCACGCGCGCCTGGGGTGGCTCAGCCCCCTCCTCCTTCGCCTGGTTGCTTCCCTGCTAGGCCTAGGCCGAGGTGCTGGCATGTGCTTGGCCTAGTTTTGCTCTGGTTGTGGCCCATTGCTCCCCTTTGCCTGTTGGCTCCTTCTAAAAAGTGTTTTCCTGACATTGTTTCACCTGTTTCCGGCGTCTATTTTTGTAATCATATGAATTCTACCGGTACAAGTGGAAACATGTCAGTAGCACAGGTATATGTGTGTATGAATGTATATTTTCCTCCTTTTTGGAATTATGTTGGCGGTATAAATGTGTCGATAATGACCGCCAACAGTCGTTGGCTCCACCATGTTGATCGTCATCATTGGTGGTGTGCCGGGGAACCGACCAATCTTGGTACTCCACGACCCGACATCGCACCAGGTAATGGAGAGCGGGGAGCTCCATCATGTTTTCATGCACGTCCAGGAACAGCGGCTCCAAGATGGCCAATATCTTCTCATCCGGAACGAGGCGCGGGTGGATGCACCATGCCGCGATGAAGAACTCACATTCGTCATCTTCAGGCACCACTTCCGCGCAGGGCGATCTCGATGCCGGCACATGATGTTCCCAGGATGCGCTCGATGATGGGCACGCTCCTCGCATGGGCAGGAACGTTCAGCATGCCAAGAAGCACTCTGAACGTGAAGGTTCCTGCCGATGCCATGGATGTGCGTCTCCATGGTCGCCATATTAAGGTGAATGGCGAGTGAGGAGGTGCATGGTTCAGCACCAGGTCCCGATCAGAGCAACTGCCGAACCTCACAATGAAATCTTCAGCAGCGTGGCAGTGGACGGAGAAGGTGTCCGCCGCGAAGCGAAAGTAGCCGCCGAGGTGCTAGCGGACCATCGCCGGGGTGACCGCAAGCCGTGTGCCCCCCACGACCACGACCAACGCGCGGGAGAGCTCTTCCTGGGCTGCCTCCAGCTCCGCAGAGCGAGGGATAACGACGATCTCCGTGAGACGGCCCTCCGCCTGCGGGCGATCGGGCACCAGCGGCATGGCAGCCGCGACGTCCCCGCCGGGGACCTCCGGAGGTAGCGACGTCACAACACCGAGGCATCGATGGCGAGCGACCGGTGGACACCGAGTGAGCAGATGTCGTGTCATCACCATACGACGCAGCCGGTGTAAGGTCCAAATGGCTAGAGGGGGGTGAATAGCCTATTTAAAAATCTACAAGCTTCACTAAACAACCACGTTAGTATAAAAGATGGCTAAGCTAATTTAGCACTAGCTCAACTACACTATGCAAGCAACCTATACAATTCTAGTGAAGCAAGACTATGATCTCTAATACACACCAACAAGGCTAAGTCACTAAGCTACTTTTCAATGCAAACATATACTATATATATATATATGTGTGTGTGTGTGTGTATATATATATATATATATATATGCATAAGTTTATTTTAACAGAAATATTACTAGATGGATATCAATCAATCAAGTAAAAACTCATAAGAAGAAACTCAGATATTTAATAAGCTTGAGCTACATGATCTAGGCGTCCAACCCATAATTACAGTAGATTTATTTAGTTATGGTTTGGGTCAAACTCGACAGAATAACCTCTAGATGAGCACGTCACCAAGAATATATTGATTTTTATTTTGATAGCAAAAATACCCGTGCGTTACGACCGAGTTTCAATATGTATATATATCTGAAAAGCTCTTCTCCTGTAGGATATAGGAAAGTAATAAGCCATGAAAATATTGCATACTTCCGTTTGCTACGGTTATTTATTGTCTTATTCATAAATTTTTATGTGTACAAAACATGGCTTAATAAAGTAATAATATGTATATGAACAAAATCATAGATACTATTATACTATTTGTGATTTGTGAATTTAGGGGAACCATTTATATTGACCTTTATTATGTTTTCTGATATAAAACAAATAACTTTTTATCAGAGCGGATAGATGAGACAATATGGCGTCAAGCACATAAAAAGTATTATTAGCGGATCCGAGTTATCTTTTTTCCATTCTAATTCATTGAATGAACACGGCCACCACAAACGGCCTTTCATTTTTTCCGAGCAGCCAGCTAGAGCAACCTGTCATCGAGTGCAGCGAGGAGGTCGTGTAGGGAAACGGGTAGGCTACGCTAGCTAATCTACCGCGTACATCCAAGAAACTTGCGAGTAGGAGATCATAGATCGTTACCACTAGACGCACAGCGCAGCGGAAGAAGTCGCGCGTCGGTGTGGATGAAGTAGTCGATCACGTCCCACGAACCGAGCTCCTCGTCCTTGATCCCAGCAGCCGATCAGCGCAGCAGTCGCAGCAGCGCCTCTACGGAGTCCACACGTACGGGGATGGAACGCCGGGCGTCGGTGTGCTAGCACCGTGCGCACGGCAAGGGCGGCGGCCGAGAAGGGAGGGTGCGACTAGGAGGGGAGGCGCGGCGACTGATCATCAGCGCCCCTAGCCCCTCCCACATCTATATAGGGTGTACCAAATGGGCTTCTATCTCATAGGCTCATTAGTAACCCTAATCCCTTTTTGGATCAATATCCTCTTGGGCCTTTAATCCGTATTGTGATGATGGGCTCTCGGGCATATCACCAACAATCTCCCACTTGCACTAGAGACAATCATCTATGCAAGTTTTCCAACATTCCAAACCCCTTAAGTGTGTGACCCGTTAGGTTCATGTGTAGATGGTTGTGAGTGGAAACCATTTCCGAATCACTAGTCAATAGCGGCACCTAGCAGGGCATAGTGACTCACAAATACACATAAAGATCATATCGGCCGAACCTTAGATATACTCATACACTGATCCTTTTGCCACACGATACCAGTCAAGCTCAAGGCGAGATGCGTGCCACCCTTGTGATAGCTCGACCATTCTCTCGATCTAATAGTGGATTCTATTCATGACTAACCTTTAGTCATTATGATTAACTCTTTAATCACTTTGGCATGGCCATGCACTTTCTAATCCATCTATCTCGAGGGGCCCAGAGATATCTCTCCTGTTATCTAGGAGGGGCAAATTCCATCTTGATCCGCACACATCCCATTCCATGTTTCATGATACACCTGTAAGCTACTTTTATAACTACCCATTTACGGAGTAGCGTTTAGCAACCCCAAGATGCACCACTACACACAGTGAGAAACAATGGCAATCTCAGGTCTAAGGATCCAGTAGGTATAACACTCAAGAACAACTGATGGCACATTCAAAATAACAATCCCAGTATTGTCTTGGAGTGGGTCAATCCAACACCATGTTCACTAACATGTGTCCACATCATTAATCTGATATCTCCATATCTATGATCCGTGAAACATGATCATCAATTAATGCATGTGCTAGTCTCTACGTCGTTATTGTCCCACATAACGACATAAACTAGGGATAATTTAGAACAACATCATTACTAACAAAGAGTTTCACGATCAAGTCACGTACTTGATAATCAATATAAATGATAATCATCCATGGAACAAATAACAATTATTTATTATTACATAAACATACTTATGACATAACACTCTCCCACGCACAATAGAATCACTTATGTAAGTATCTAATACCCATAGACCACATGTGCGCCTCATGCTTTGGTTGTGGGAGAGGCTTTGTCAATGGATCAGCAACGTTTGAATCCGTGTGCACCTTGCAAATCTTCACATCACCTCTCTCAACAAAGTGACGGATGAGGTGATACTTCCGTAGTATATGTTTGGACTTCTTGTGTGATCTAGGCTCCTTTGCAAGCGCAATGGCACCATTATTATCACAATAGAGGTCCACTGGACTGGACGCACTAGGAACAACACCCAACTCAGAAACAAATTTTCTGATCCAAACTGCTTCTTTTGCAGCTTCGGAAGCTGCAATATACTCGGCCTCTGTCGTCGAATCAGCCACCGTATCTTGCTTGGAACTCTTCCAGCTCACTGCCCCACCATTGAGGCAGAAAACAAATCCGGATTGCGATGCGGAGTCATCTTTATCTGTTTGAAAACTAGCATCGGTGTAACCCTTTACAACGAGCTCATCTTCGCCTCCAAATATTAGGAACATATCCTTAGTTCTTCTCAAGTTCTTAAGGATACCCTTTACAACTGTCCAGTGATCTTCACCGAAGTTTGATTGGTACCTGCTCGTAACACTTAGAGCAAAAGAGACATCTGGACGCGTACAAAGCATAGCATACATGATGGATCCTATGGCTGAAGCATAAGGAATCGCACTCATCCTCTTTCGCTCATCAGGTGTCGTAGCACACTGACTCTTGCTTAGAGTAACGCCATGTGACATTGGCAAGAAACCTTTCTTGGAATCTTGCATATTGAACCGATTCAATATCTTGTCAATGTACGTGTCTTGGCTTAATCCAATTAGCCTTTTTGATCTATCTCTATAGATCTTTATCCCCAGAACGTAAGCCGCCTCTCCTAAATCCTTCATCGAAAAACTCTTTTTCAATGAGGTTTTAACGGCTTCAAGCATTGGAATATCATTTCCGATCAGCAATATGTCATCTACATATAGGACCAGAAACACAAGTGCGCTCCCACTAGCCTTTTTGTAAATACAAGGCTCTTCTTCATTCTTGATGAAGCCAAACCCTTTGACTACTTCATCAAAACGAATATTCCAACTCCGAGATGCTTGCTTCAATCCATAAATAGACCTGTGAAGCTTACATATTTTCCCAGCATTTTTAGGATCAACAAAACCTTCAGGCTGTGTCATATACACATCCTCGCTTAGATGTCCATTAAGGAAAGCAGTTTTGACATCCATTTGCCATATTTCATAGTCATAATACGCAGCAATTGCTAGGAGAATCCGAACAGACTTTAGCATTGCGACGGGCGAGAAAGTTTCCTCATAGTCAACACCTTGAATTTGTCGGAAACCTTTCGCCACCAATCGTGCCTTATAGATGTGAACATTTCCATCCATATCTAACTTTTTCTTAAAAATCCACTTACAATCGATAGGTCTCACACCGTCACTTGGATCAACCAAGTTCCAAACTTGATTGTCATGCATGGATTTTAATTCGGATTCCATGGCCTCAAGCCATTTGTCGGAGTCGGGTCCCATTATTGCTTCCGTGTAGGTCATGGGCTCATCATTTTCCATCAATAATACGTGGCGCTCCTCCGTGATAAGGAGGTTGAGCTTGTCAGTTGCGCGACGTGCCCTTATAGACCTTCGTGGGGCTGGTGCCTCAACTACAGGTTGTGCAACATCTTGCACTTCCCGTGGCTCTTCAGTGGGTGCTGAAACAGTTTCGGGTGTTTCCTGAATTTCTTCAAGCTGCACCTTGCTCCCACTAAATCCTTTTGAGAGAAACTCCTTTTCTAAGAAAACACCATTGCGAGCGACAAACACTTTGCCTTCCGCTTTATTGAAAAAATAGTATCCTTTGGTTTCCTTAGGATACCCCACAAAGAAGCATTTGTCTGACTTTGGAGTGAGCTTATCTGACATCAAACGTTTGACATAAGCCTCACATCCCCAAACTTTGAGAAAAGATAATCCGGGACGTTTCCCAGTCCATATCTCATATGGTGTCTTCTCAACAGACTTACTTGGAACCCTATTCAGTGTGAACGCAGCAGTTTCAAGAGCATAACCCCAAAATGACAATGGAAGATCGGCTTGGCTCATCATCGACCTAACCATGTCCAACAAGGTTCGGTTCCTCCGTTCGGATACCCCATTCCATTGAGGCGTTCCAGGCGGAGTTAGCTGCGGAACGATTCCACATTGCTTCAAATGATCACCAAATTCAAGGCTCAAATATTCACCTCCACGATCCGATCGCAGAAACTTAATTGTCTTGCCTAATTGATTTTGTACTTCACTCTAAAATTCTTTGAACTTATCAAACGATTCAGACTTGTGCCTCATCAAGTAGATATAACCATATCTACTAAAGTCATCAGTAAAAGTAATGAAGTACTGAAAACCACCTCTGGCTATTGAGCTCATTGGTCCACATACATCGGTATGTACAAGTCCCAACAAGTCACTTGCCCTCTCACTATGACCAGTGAAAGGCGCTTTGGTCATCTTCCCAAGTAAACAAGACTCGCACGTGTCAAATGATTCAAAATCAAATGAGCTCAACAAACCATCTTTATGGAGTTGTTCAATGCGCTTCTCATTTATATGACCTAAGCGACAATGCCAAATAAATGTGGGATTCAAATCATTTGGTCTAAGCCTCTTAGTATTAATGTTACAGACAGATTTATCCTCAAGATCAAGAACATATAATCCATTCACCAATGGACAATGAGCATAGAAAATACCATTGCAAAATATAGAACAACGTTTGTTCTCTATTACAATCTTAAAACCATCAACTTCTTCCAAACATGAAGAAGAAATAATGTTCTTGCTCAAAGCAGGAATGCAATAACAATTATTTAATTCCAAAACTAATCCGGAGGGTAGAGACAAGTGGTAGGTGCCGACCGCCAACACCGCAACCTTTGCGCCATTGCCGACACGAACGTCCAACTCGCCTCGTGCAAACCTTCTAGTCTCACTTAGACCCTGCAACGATTTGCAAGTGTGAATCATCGATCCAGTATCAAATACCCATGATTCACTAGAAGATAATGCAATATTAATTTCTATAACATTTATACCTGAAGTGGAAGTCTCACTTCCCTTCTTCTTCTTCTTTTCTTCTAAGTACTTCTTGCAGTTCCTTGACCAATGTCCCTTTTCATGACAGTGGAAGCATTCATCCTCAGAAGTGGGGCCAGGTTTGGCTTTAGGTGCTGGCTTTTGCTTAGAGCCCGAGGACTCACCGCTAGGAACCTTTTCCTTGCCTTTACCCTTGGGAGGCGTCCAACGCTTCCTCTTTTTGTTCCCATTCTGAACCATCATCACATGATTGGGATTCTTCTTAATGCTCTCCTCTGCTGTTTTTAGCATCCCATGCAATTCACTCAATGTTTTCTCCAAGCCATTCATCTGAAAGTTCATGATAAAAGGCTCGTAGCTCGCCGGGAGCGACTGGAGAATGACATCAGTAGCCAGGTCATGGTGAAGTTCAGAACCAAGTCTGTCCAAAGTCTCGATGTAACCAATCATTTTGATCACATGAGGACTGACCGGACTACCTTCTGGCAGCTTGCACGCAAACAAGGACTTCGAGATGTTGAACCTCTCAGTCCTGGCTTGGTTCTGAAACATCCCACGTAGCCCCTCGATCATAGTGTGAGCATCCGTATGCTCATACTGCTTTTGCAGATCAGAGGACATAGTGGCGAGCATCAGACAGCTGACGTCAAGTGAGTCATTGCAGTGTTTCTCATAAACTCTGCGTTCAGCAGCAGTGGAACCATCAGGGAGATCATCAGGATATGGTTGCTCAAGAACATACTCCTTTTTCTCTTGCCTGAGAACAATTCTCAGGTTGCGGTACCAATCAATAAAGTTTGTTCCATTCAACTTTTCTTTCTCAAGAACAGATCGCAAATTGAAAGTGGAATTGTTACTGGCAGACATGATCTACAACATTAAAATAAAGCAAGATTTTAGCACTATGTTTATGTAAAGACTTTCATTAACTAATTTAACAAAAGACAACCTACTATATCAAAGTCATCTTCCCTCTAATGACATATAGTGGTTCAAGATCCATAATCACTAAAATCCTAGTGAGCTTTGGCATCACGGCTAGAAAAAAATAGTGACATAGGTAAGCAACAGATTGCTAATCATATCTCTATACGACTCTTGTTTGTCGGGTGGCATCCAATGCCCCGGCCCCAACACTATGCCTTAAAGCCCAAAACTTTTTTTGATAGCTTTGCTGAGTTAACCAATACTGTGCTTGTAAATGTCCGACATCCACCCTATACAAAATGATAGCTGAGGGTACTCTACTTTGGTAAACCTACCACACAGCGATCAAAAAATTATAGGTGCAGCTATTGGTAAAAGGCATGAAAAAAAACTCAACTTTTCTGAGGAGAGCTATTCTACCATGACAAAACATCCACCATATGTAAAGCATGAAAGAATAGTATGACAGGAAAGTAAACATCACAGGCATATAATCATATTATATTGTGAATAGTATGGCCTCTTTCATCACAATGGGCTCCATCGCCATGGCTCCAATGTGACCTCCATTGCCATCCGTCCTGTCTTGTGGTGATCAACATTGCCATCATGCTCGAAGCCTCCATGGATAGATACTAAACTATTACATCTAATAGCTAGTGAAATAATTACATGAGGATTCAAACATCACAAGTCGACACGCAGGTCGTTATACAATAATGGTGCAACCTCAACCCGGTTGTGTTAACTTGCGACACGCAGGCCGCACAAATTATCACATACATCATCACATGACATTGAGGCCATACCATTCACATCACACCCTACAAAAACAAGTTAGGCGTACGACGTGTTCTACCAAAGTAGCGCTTAGGAAGCCGCTATAACTGGAAAGCAACGGCGGTCCCGCTGGCCGGTCAGCGGGCGGGGGGTCGAGGGGGGAGCCGCCCCCCGCGGGTCTCAGGGCAGCGCCCTGAAAACCTCACAGAATTACATAGATCGCATCTATGGAATCCCTATGAAAATCTCATCGGAGTGATCGCATCACCTCAAATCCGAGCCATTCATAATGCCTCAATTTTCACTAGGTCAATCACATTGACCGTGCAACTTTTGCACTTGAGAAGACTGCATCTACACATGACCTCGATCTGTTGGTTCAATCTACTGACTATGCACACAGTTAGTCCCTTGTGGTGATTCCAGCCGGTAGGGACATGTCGTATGCACAACAGAGAATGAACACAAACTAATCTTTTTGGTCACATGCCGCAATCATCTTGCTCCTATTTTAACCCCTTATGACCAATTGATCCAATCAAACCGTGCAAGAGTAATAGATCCAATCTACTACAACAACATATCACATATATGCTAATGATCCAGACCAAAAACTACGCAAGATGGCTCCGATACCACTGTAGGGAAACGGGTAGGCTACGCTAGCTAATCTACCGCGTACATCCAAGAAACTTGCGAGTAGGAGATCATAGATCGTTACCACTAGACGCACAGCGCAGCGGAAGAAGTCGCGCGTCGGTGTGGATGAAGTAGTCGATCACGTCCCACGAACCGAGCTCCTCGTCCTTGATCCCAGCAGCCGATCAGCGCAGCAGTCGCAGCAGCGCCTCTACGGAGTCCACACGTACGGGGATGGAACGCCGGGCGTCGGTGTGCTAGCACCGTGCGCACGGCAAGGGCGGCGGCCGAGAAGGGAGGGTGCGACTAGGAGGGGAGGCGCGGCGACTGATCATCAGCGCCCCTAGCCCCTCCCACATCTATATAGGGTGTACCAAATGGGCTTCTATCTCATAGGCTCATTAGTAACCCTAATCCCTTTTTGGATCAATATCCTCTTGGGCCTTTAATCCGTATTGTGATGATGGGCTCTCGGGCATATCACCAACAGGTCGAGCCCAACTGCCCAAGGACAAGTAAGACGATGACGGTGAATGGCCAGAGGACATCGAGCTCCTCATCACCCATATGTCCCCCGCATCGAGCTTGATAGCCAAGCGTCCCTGCCCTGCCATCAAGTTCACTGGTCGCGACGCCGCATGTCCCATCGACGATCTCGCCGGTAGCACGCTCACGATTTAATTAACCCGTCCAATCCAAATCTCAGGAGGTTGATCTATTACCTTGTACATCGAGCTTTAGCGGATTAACTTGTCTTGTTGGCTCCAATTCCAAGCGGTGGGAATTTATTGTTAGGGATTGAGAGTCTTGCTCGGTAAAGGTTTTGTGTGCCCACTCTTTCTCGTACCCTAAACGGACTACCAGTGTAGAAACTGGATCGATAGACGAACACCGCGTTAATTGGATCGGATTAGAATATATGAGGTACCGAAGGGTAGGAAACGTGATAGACCAACAACACGTGGATATGTGGGTCAAGGTCTCCTATTTCCCGTTTCTTTTTTTCCCTTTATATCGTTTTTCTGTTATTGCGTGTTGTACTTTGACTCGATTATGTACGCGTAATATGCTACAAACCATTGGGCAGGCTGCTGATTTCCTTAGATGAACTAAGTACGTTTTGTATTGGATTAGGATTCCTAGTTATATTCTAGTTATTTCAAGATGTCATACATATGCCATGTATTATTATATACTAGCAAATGTGCTCGTACATTGCAACGGGTGAAACAAAAAACTCTAGATGGTACACGGAGTTTGAGAAAGGCCAATATCCTTGATCATGGCTTTAGCTATGCTTACTGCACCTTGATTGAGTAAGCTTCTATCTAAACTTGTCAATATTCTAAGGATCGTTCCAAATTTCTCATTTGATGGAATATTTTAGCAATAAGTATGTAGTTGCATAATACAATAGACAACATGATGAATATCTTTATATTTAAGTAGCAAAATTTTCCATGTTCTAATGGTCATTGATAAGAAAGAAAATATATGTGAATTATTTATATACTGAACAATATTTACTTCGCTCCAAAAAAACGGTAGAATTCAACAAGGAGCATGAAGCCACTCCACGTATGCAGGTAGAACAAGTATACGTTGCATTTTTTTTGCACCGGTAACACCTGGTTGTTCTTAGTGGATGGGCAAATTGAAATTTAGAGGTGGTATGGTATGCTACAAGGGTAGCAGTAGCGACGACGATTTCCTTAGGAACCAGAACGCTGTGCTGCCAGTGGTGGATCTAGAAACAAAGTTGACCTATGATGAACTTTATGCTATTGTATCAATTAAATAAATTAATAAAGTATTGATCTTAGCTACTACCGAGCCATAGAACTGGAGAAGCAAATTTAGGTTTTTGTTTTTTCTTACCTTTTTTATCATCTTCTGTACTACTCCGTCAGAAAATGGAATATGTCTTCAGCAGCGTGCAGGGCGTGGCACAGTGCTTGGGCGACCTTGCGGCTATCAACTGCATGTACATGCCGTACAGGCTGTCCGAAATATATCCGCATATTTTGATTGGAAAGAGTAGAAGAGGATACGTATATACTATGGATTCTGGTGCGCAGCATATTTTGATTGGAAAGAGTAGAAGAGGATACGTATATACTATATATGGATTCTCGTGCGCAGCGCAGGAAAGGCACCGTATTTGAATCGGAAAAGATTAGGAGAACACATTGTATTTGGATCATAAAAGCACAGTGGTTAGTTAGCTAGGAGGAGCCCAGAACAAAATAACTCTTATTCTTTTCTATTTATTATTAAGAGTTCTATATAGAGTACTCAGGATCTGAGAAATCTATTTAGATTAGGATTGCTACTCCGTATTGGTCTAGACGCGAGCTATTCTAACTCGTATGAGCACAGGTTATATATATAAGTCCGGACAAAAGAAATTCTCCATTATTCGGTAGTTAGAGGAAGACAGACAAAAAGAATGGATGGACGAAAAAAAAGAGCTTGAAATTTTTCCTCTTTAGTAGTAGTATTAGGTATAGATATAGATATAAAACGTGTGAGTCATAGACAGACATGAAGAAAGACAATTTTCACATTCTCCAAGTTAGTTCTGAGAAGATGGACGAAAAAAATGAGTCTGAAATTTTGTCTCTTTATTATTAGGTAGGTATAGATTATATACTTTGAAGTTGTAAAATCTCTTCGCTGATGGGCCAACCTGGGCCCATGCCTCGTGCACGTCGCATGGCACACACGATTGCCACCCATTCAACTTCAGTTAGTCTCCAAATCAAGTTTGCAGGCAGGATCATCGATGTAGCGGGCTACAGGATTTAGTGTCAACCTTTTTAAACTGCTGGTAGTCCTGCCATAGCCCGCTATTTCCTCAGCCGTGGTCGTAGCAGTAGCTCTCCGTGGCCCCTATAATGTCGCTATAACATGCTATTTACAACACGGTGTGGGATTAATCCTTTTTTCAGTTAGCATTTTATTATAGATCTTGAGATTTATTTAATTTAATTAAAATAAGATTGCACTAAGCCCAATTAAACAACGATAGCTAGCTACTGGTGATCGCACAACAGATTGTACGTTCTGTTGCAACATAAAGACAAGTTTGATAATTGAAGTTTTTAAAAAGAAAGGACCTCCTCCTTGAAATCTTCTTGCAAAAGGTTGTTCGTGTCTTATGCAGTTCCTATCTTTTGGAGTATGTAGGGTTAGTTGCAGAAACCGGCCACAACCCGTTGTTTAACATACTAATCAAACTTTCATCTATCCTTATCTGAGCTGTTGTCTGATGATGACCCAAAAATGATCGTTGCTAGATTAATATAATATATATAATCATACCACTAGACCGAAATTCCCTTCTAGTAGTGCGCTATCCTCGATCTAACTGAACATCTATTTTATTTTAATTGATCAGGACTAACAATGTGCAAAAATCATCCAAATTCTGTATTGCTTATTTCTGTCTATTAGTACTCCGTATTAGCTAAAGCTATATCTAGATCACGTCGTTAGCGAATGCATCACTTTATCGTGATTATAGTACCACATAGAAAATGTTCGGTGGATCCATTCAATCAATTGAAGGCCGGCAATCTTTATTGATCACGGGTTTGTTAACGTGATGATCTTCTAATTTAAATATGCGCTGGTCGATATCTGAATTCTTCGATTTGAATGAGTCCATAGTATAAGACACAATACAAGATACGATCCAAAGCAAATCGGTTCCCACTCACATTCATGTGTCTTTCTTTTAACACTTAAGGCGCTTCAAATTAATTTCAGATGCCTGAAATCCTAGCGTCCACAAATTATGGCGCTCGTCCCCACCTCCTGCCCCCAGCCCCGTCCCCACCGGTGTCTTGGCCGCCATGTCCAGCCCCTCCACAATGCTAACCTAACGTCATCAGGCAATCACTATTCCAAAACCCTTCTCTGGTCCAACTGCCATTTTCCTCTATCCACTACCACAGTCCACAGACGACCCTCCTCTGTTCCCATGCCTGTCTGCTCCGCCTGGCCTCGTTCGTTCGGTCTTTTTGAGGCTGGGAACTATTCCAACTAATCCATATTAATACAAATAAGCCTATCATTCCAGCTCGAACAGTTCTAGGGCAACCATTTCAGATTAAACGAACGAGCCCTAACAATTTCCTTTAGATCTTGTTCGTCATCAACACATCCATCATGAGTTCGCTCATGCTAGGATTGGATGCGCTCGTTCGATGTTTTTGAAGGAACGAGTCAGTCTCTGATTTTAGCCTACTGGTGGGATGACATGATAACAGACGAGTCGACTCTATGCGTCAAACCAAACACCGTATTTAGGTTTAGATACAAGTTCAGATAGTTTGAGATGCTTCGGTTATGCAAACCAAACACACTGTTAAAGACTGGAGATGGAGAATCTTGCTGGAATTACACGACACTTCATTTGGTGTTTTGATTTTCGTCAGGATGATCTTTGAACACTGGCTCAGGAGACATAACTATCATGATTTCATGATGAAGGGTGACTAGGTTTACAAGCAAACCAATAAAGGATAACTATCGTGCTTGTGTGAGAAAGAAAGACTAGTTTATGACAAACTAGCAAAGTACCCATCGAAACTCTCAACCGAGAGGGATCCCTATGAGGGCGAGGATGTTGGCGGCAGGGTTGCACTAGGTTGGCCTCCAAACCTAGAATGCCACCGTTGGCATTGGACCAAGAGAGGAACAACAACCGAGGGTTAGAAAAGTAGGGCAAAGGAGAAGACATAGTGAAAATTAAATTCATAGACTGATTGGTGCAATTGGATAGAGCCCTCAAGGCCTCAAGTGGTCGTGGCCATTTATATTTATAGGGTAGGAGATCTATCCCGGAAAATCCATATATATCAGAAAACAATCTCAAAATTAAATGAACTCAAATCGAAAGCCCCGTTTGGAAGATTGCAGGAAAAACAAAGAAAAAAAATGTAGGATTCGTATTCCTACGAATTCAGTTAATGTAACACCATTTGGTTCGCATAAATCATCTACAGGAAAAACGTAGGAAACTTTTCATTGTGCTTGGTTTCATAGAAAAACTATAGGGAAAAAGCTTCCTCTCAAACCTCATGTTTCTTGCTTCCTGTGTTTTTCTATATTCCTACAAAATTCTATATTTTCATTTCTCTATTTTGCATATGTATTCCTATCCCACTTATGTGTTTTTATTATTCTTGTATTTTTTTCATTCTTGTGTTTCAAAAGGAGCCTGTAGCACATGTGTGCACACGCAGCTTACAAGGGAGCTGTGAGTCCGCCTCCGGTGCTCTATATAGTGATTATATGGACATAGACCAAACTTGTGCGGAGTAATTTGAACTTTTTCTCTTAGCCAACATTATGACAAACAGATTGTAATGCTACGGTTAGCAGAAGTAACAAACTAATCACCACCTCATGAAGTTAAATTAGATCGGCAGTTTGTGCATGGGTGTTTACTTTGTTCGATAAAATAATTGTACACACTGCCTTTCACATTAAACAGGACAAAGATCCCCCCCCAAAAAAAATGAATTACTACTCTGTATCTATCACTTTATACTGCTCAAACGTAGTAAAACCAGATGTCATAAGTCGCCTTCTGGTGAATCAAAGAATGAATAACCAGAGAACTCCCCCTGTGCTTCATGCACGTGCCCCGCTACCGCGAGGGCGCACCGCGCACGCCACCGCTCCTCGCGCTCTGCCTCTGCTCGGAGCGCGCGCGCAGCGCACACAGCTGCGCCTCCCACACGTCCCTCGCGAACGCAGCGCCGGCGGCCGGGTCCTCCTGCCCGCTCGCCCTCAGCTCGGCGTCGTACCGGAGCCTCTGCGCCGGGTCGGAGAGCGTCTCGTAGGCGCGCCGCAGCTCGAGGAAGAGCTCGGTGGACTCGGCGCGACGCGACGGCGCGCACACGTCCGGGTGGTACCGCAGCGCCAGCCGCCGGTACGCGCGCTTGATCTCCTCCGCGCCCACGGCCGCCGAGTGGTCCAGCGATAGCACCTTGTAGTAGTCCTTCTTGCTTCCCTCGGGGCATAAAGCCCTTGGCGACGTAGCCACGGCCTTCACCGTGCAGCGGCTGATCCTCCGGCAAAACACGGCAGCTTTGGTCATCCTGCCTGCGCTCCTCGTCGGCATCGGAATGGCGCTGGCGCTGGTGGCCATAGCATAGGCCTGCAGGTTAGGTAGCTAGGCAGCTAGCTGATCGAACAAATAAGCAAGCCCGGCGTGTATATATATAGCCGTTGGCAGGGCGGCCAGAAGACGAGACAAACGAGGCGGGGCCGCTGTTACGCGTTTTGCACGGGTGGCTGCGAACGTTGCCAATCCGCCATCGTCGACGAGCTAGCTGTGGCGGGACGGGCCTATGGATCGGGATGGAGTTTCGCAAAAGGATGGTTCTGGGATAGTGGGATGGAGACGGCAAAGCTAGGATGCTTTGAGGTCAAAGAGAGTAGGTGTGTCCTGTGCGTGCCATTCGGATTGTTGGCATTACAAATTGAAACGGCAGACAAGGAACGAAGCGAGACCGCGCGTGCGGGTTGTCGTGCCATCTTGTACCCTCCTGTTTGGACGGTCTGTATATATGTGTATCCAGATTTGCTTTGATTGCCGATTGATTTTTCTGTCAACAAGAGATCTCCATTTGTTCCTTTCTCCGTCCGACGTGTACCTACGGGACCCTTCAGGATCCGACTTGTGGGACCCGACGGCTTACGTGTCACGTGTACCTGTGGGACCGTTCTCCATCTCCATCTGACCTGTGGGACCCGATGCCTTGCGTGTCACGTGTACCTGTGGGACCATCCGACCTGTGGGACCTTTCTTCATCTCCATCTAACCTGTGGGACCCGACGGCTTGCGTGTCTCTTGTACCTTTTGTGCCGTCGGGGTCTAACGAATTCAAAAAAACCTCAATGCCTAGGAGTCGAACCCAGGACCCGAAGGAAGGAATGCACGGTCTTTACCATTGCGCTAGATGCCTGGTTGTATTGACATGTCTTTAGAGTCGTTATAGTATTATATTCTCTGTGTGGATGCCCTACAGGTTGACCTATATTGGATATTTCTCCTTCAAGTGGAAACAAATCTGTGCCCGTTAGACTAGCGGCGGTGGCAGTGACGGCGAAGGATCCCCGGTGTGCTGTGGTGGCTCCAGCATCCTTTTGGAGGCTAGGCGGCGGGGCTTGCCGGTGGAGCACGGCGGCATTGGCATCCGTGTCCATTGTGTGCCGCGGCAGAGGCGACAGATCCGATCCGCAGGTCTCCTCTCTCGTGTTTTCGTGTTCACTTAACTGTTTTGGTCCTTGCTTGAACATGAGGTATACAAGAAACATTCTAGCATTGGAGATCTGGTTAGACCGATGATATTATCTCATACATACGTACCAGCCGATCCCTACTCACTAGCCGATCCCTACTCACCGGTGCAAGTATTCCACCGACTACAAAGACGAGGACGGCAAGGAGGTGAATCAACCGACGCCGAGCCTTGAGCGCGAGGATAAGCCCGCCGAAGATGACGGGGAGCTCGCCGAAGATGACGGAGCCCGCCGACGAGGAGGAGGAGGAGGCACCGGCGAAGGAGGTGGACAACATCACTGAGACCATTCCGCCGGGGTTTGGCCCCATGCCGCGCAACAAGAAGTGCAGGCTCAACCCTCCATCCCCCAACACAATCATGGAGGACGAGGATGACTCCTTGTCGGAGTAGGACGACGAGGAGGGCGACAACAATGGCAACGGCGGGGGCAGCGGCGTCGATCATTAGGTTTAGTTAATTAGAACAGTAGTAGTAGGTCTAGTACTAACTAGTAGTAGTACAATAACGGGTGCGTTGTAGTGCACTTTTGGTCTATTTCGAATGGCCTAATGTACCCAGATAAATATTAGAAATTAGGAATCAATATAATGGTGGTTTTAACTATTTTTGAGTGATTTTCATGTATTTTGGAATGTGCTTTTGATGAGGGCGCACATGTAATGGCTTTCTTTGAACAGTGAACAACATTGCGACGAAATGAACAAACTGATATAAACATTGAACAAACAAGTGCACTCCAATTATAGGTTAAGATACATCAGCATTATTGACATCCAGATACATACCACAATTAACTAAGTTCAAACCATCGCCTAGCTCATCTTGTTGCCCTTCCGCTTCTGCACAATTTTTTTGCATGTCTGGCATGTGGCAAAACGAGGGGGGCGGACTGTTCTTTGGTTGTTGATTTTGCATGTCCAAGATAAAAGAGCTGGCCAGACACCTAATATATGGTCTGGCCTCGTCTAAAACAACATGGCCCGGTTTCCTCTGGTGGTTGCATGCCGCCATGCTGAGGCGGTTTTGGGTGGTTTCCATATTTACCTACATCGAACCGACCATCAGCCACTATAAGAAGACGAGTGGAGCTCTCCATTCAAGACACACCTCATTTGGAGCCAAGCACACCTCACCTCTCTTGTATTCATTTAGTCTTAGTAGTATTTGTTTTTTAGCAAGGCAAAGCTACTTGGAGAGCTTGTCTCCTTGGAAGAAAGAGCTACTTGGTATGAATACTATGAAGAGTTCTTCCATATTCAAGTTCTCATATCATTCATATAGTAGTGCGTATGAACTAGAGTATAGTTGTTTTCATGTTATAATCTTGATATATGAACTAGTATATAGTTTGTATGTGATGATCGTGACATGTTCAACTTTATGCTTAATCATTCATATAACTTGTATGAGTAGAATTAGAGCTAAGTTGAGGTGGCGGTTCATCGTGCCTTCGGGTGTGCCCAAGTTCTTTACCTGTCGATCCGTAGGGTTGGGGACCCAGGGGAACTTGGGTAGTTTCTGTGTACGCAAGTAGGATGCTTGGGTATGGAGAAACAGGTGAATACATTTCCTTTTCCACGGTTGAGGGGTAGGCGGCAGGTGGTGACAACCTTATTTGTCCCTTATAATCCCCCACGTTCATCTAGGGTGTAGGATTCTAAATTGTCATATAAGGATGCTGGTAGACTAGTACTCGGTGGCCTCTCGACCTATCTTACGCTTAGCGCATGCTCTAGTCACGTAACTTGTATGACCATCAACTGTTCTTTGCACAACTATATTAGAATATGCCTGCTCCACTTAGAAATATTCTTTTATTCTTTGTTTTCCTTTTATCCTTGAGGTTGGCCCAGATGTGTGTCCACTATCCATAATATACCGATTTTACCCCTGTCATAAACTATGGTCCATCATGCAAGTGTGTAATCTTATTCATGCCCATGCTAGATACATTATACCTTGCCCTCCTTTGTGAAAATATAAATAATGATACCCTAAATACTTCTGGGTGAAATGCTACAACGATAGCTCCGTACACTTGCGGATTTTGTCTGTAATCTTATAGGACTATCGTGGTTGGTATTTCTTGGTGGTATTGCTAAGGTTAACTCAATCTTAGCAATGGTGCTAAGGAATGCCAACCAGGCATTTCTAGAGCCATTGCTGGTGATGGACTTAAAACCTCCTCACTTGGTGATTGCGCTAAGAAATGCCAACACCTGCTCTGCCACCCGAACGTTCACTGCTACGCCAATCTAAAGCTGGGCAGCAACCAGCGCCGTGGCAACCCCGTGACAAACGGTTCGGTAACCACGGCTCGAAGGTAGACCGATAGAGCTCGGAGGTGCTCCTATGCGACGACCGGATTATCCGCTGTTTCCACGGGGAAGGCCGCGTCACAGGCAGCTTGCGCACACAGCTGCACGGTCTGAACCTGCATCCTTAGTTCCATAAGAAGGTTCATCATGTTATGGGCCTGCTCCTTGACCATCACCCAATCGGCTCGAGCCTAGGAGGCCTCAATCTGGGAAACTTGAAGTACGTCGCGTGTGACGTCTAGCTCACCGCACAACATCTTGGCATTCAGCCTGGACGATGACAATACTGCTTGGACCTTGCGGTAATCCTTCAATAATTGATGTTAGTCTACATTGTCTGAGTATTCATGCTCTTCTGACGATTCGCCCACTTCAGAACCAGAGGGCTGTGTGGGGACACACTGGCTCGGCGGTAGTAAGCGGCGATGGGACGACTCTCCGGCCACATCGGGGGAAGCCCCACGATCGAGAATGGCACCGTCATAGAGAAAGCGCTGCACAATGCAAGCCAAGTTCAAGCCCATATAGGATAAGGGGGAGAGAGATCGGATTGAGAATGCAAACGACTTATACCGAACTAACCGGCGTAGCATGACACGAAATCATGGGTGGCTGCCCCCATCGGTGGATGCCTCACGAGGATGCTTTTTGAGTGCGGTCGCGGACAAAGAACCGGGCTCAAGGGCCAACTAGGCTCGGGAGAAAGTTGGCACATTCCAAATACTAGTTAAATTAAACAACATGAACTCATACTAGCTAGTGTGAGCATTGCTCACATATTCTAGTTAAATGAAGATAAACAACATGAACAGCGGTATGATGATGATCCACCTTCGAAGGGGGAACTGATGGTGGGCCAGAGACCACGCCGATGAGAGGTCTGTCTGTCGGAGGAGGATTGCCGGCGTGGAAGGCATCCGGGGCCTCATCTTCAAGGGGAGGACCCGACGGCTGAAGAAGGTATGGATCACCCTCGGCGTCGTCAGTCCCTGGTCCTTTAGATCCTCGATCGCATCCAGCAATAAGCGGAAATGCTGCGGTTCTAACATGGTTGGCGACCTCGACCACGATTCCGGCGTGTCAGGACGCAGCCGTTCATGAGAAAAAGTTGGCAGTAGTGGCCGCTCGTTGTTGGGGATGTAGAGCCAGCTTTGCTCCCAATCTAGGTTTGTGGCATGGTGGCGGTCAAGGCTCAGGTAGTGCTCCTCCAATCTAGGACGAACTTTGATCGAGGCACCCCCCATCAGAGAAGGACGTTGCCAAGAGGACGCTGACGGAAACACCCAGAAAAGAAACGCCATAGATCATAATGGGTAGGTATTCCCAGGAAGTCCTCACACAGCATGATGAAGACCGAGAGGTGGAGGATCCCCTCTGGGGTTAAGGCATGGAGGCGGTGCCCGTAGTAGTAGAGCAACTGAATTTGGTTTTTGTAATTGAGTGACAACCTTAGGTGGACTAATCGTGTTTATGTGAGATACATAGGAGATTAGTCCATAGGTACATGTGTGTAAGCAACATATGCAATGACGGTGAAGATGGCTCGGAGATGTTGCAAAGCTTACACATGTGTTGATGAAGGAGCTCATTGCACATGAGACATGGCATTGAGTCATGTAATCAAGGTGGAGAAGTTCAAGACATGACTTGGCTTGATGGACCGGTTGCAAGTGTGAAGGGCAAGTTGAGATGACTTGGCACCGATAGAATGAGACAACGGTGAAGAGCAAGTGAAGTCAAGATCAATGAACCAATACGGTCACGTGATGATATAAAGTGGATCGTATCATTTGTGATTGGTTGGTGCATGTGTTGCATCAATATTGGAGGAGATGGAATGGAATGCGCAAGGCAAAGGTATAACCTATAGGGCATTTCATTTCACTGGTCATAGGTGAGTACAGAAGTCGATGACCGAATTTAGGTTAGATGGCCATACTATCAAGAGGGACAAACTTGTTTGCATATCGGTCATCTAGTGCCACTTGAGTGATCTAACTTTGCATACGTGTTAGGATCGAGTGGCATGGTGAAAAGAGTGCTAATCCTTTGAAAAAATGTTTGTGAAAAGCTAACACACGTGCACAAGGTGGTGATCACTTGATGGTGTTAGCACATTTGCAAAGGTGGTAAAAAAGACAAAGAAGAGGAGGCAAAACCGGGCTCGGAGTGCTGCCTAGGTGGCACCGCCACCCCTAGGGCGGTGCCCACCTAGACTTGGTTTTGAGCAACAGCAGAAGGGCTGTCACCAGATGTGACTATGTACACCGCCATTTGCAGGGCGGTGCACCGCCAGGTGTTGTCCGGTGGCACCACCACTTTTTCCCGAGGGTGACAAGTTCGGTGCTGAGCTGAGGGGGTCACCGCCACGGTCACCACCATGGTGACGGCGGTGCACCGCCCTATTTTCTAGAGAAGGGGGTTTTTGGGTAGCTGGCCGGGTGGTCACCGCCACCCCCATGGTGGTGCCACCGCCACCCTGTCCAGTGACCACAGCTAGTCAAACTAGCCATTGGGAAGTGACCGTTGGGGTCACCGCCACCATGTCTGGTGCCAGGCACTGCCATGTCCGGTGCCCTCACAGAAAGTGTAGCTTTGCTCCAACGGCTCTATTTGGCTTGGGGGCTATAAATAGAGGTGGAGCTAGGACATTTGGCTGGTTGAGCACCCTTGGGACCGAGTGTCCATGCTTGGGGAGTGCTTGGGAGCCCTCTAACTCACTTGTGCTTGCAAGAGTGCGATCCGATTGTGAGTGAGTGTGATTCTAGTGCGTTGCATTGTGAGGTTGCATCGAGTGGCACTAGGTGATCAAGTTGCAAGCCGGTGGTGCTTGTTACTCTTAGAGGTTGCCACCTCCTAGATGGCTTGGTGGCGTGATCTCCGTTGAAGCCCACAAGAAGCTTGTGCGGTGCTCTGGAGAAGAGCTTTGTGAGGGGCATTGTGCTCGCCCCGCGGGAGTTGCGAAGAGCAACTCTAGTTAAGTGTGTCATTGAGCTACCCTCACTTTCGGGGTAGGTTCTTGCGGTGCCTGACATGCGGGCTTGGCGGGTGATGCCAATTAGCTGCCGAACCACCAAGTGAGTGGTAGACACAACGGGGATGTAGCTTGGAGGCAACCAAGTGAACCTCGGGAGAAAAATCACCGTGTCAACATTGTCTTCATCATCTTCTCGGTGGTTTGCATTTCGTGAAAACACAAGCTTGTATTACTTTCATTTACATTGTGCTTGTGTAGTTGCTCTTGTGACTAGTTTAGCTTTAGTAGCTTGCTAGTTACCTTGTTGCTTGTGTAGCATAGAAGTAGCCCCTTGCGTGGTTAATTT
Source organism: Saccharum hybrid cultivar R570 (assembly GCA_038087645.1). Taxonomy (NCBI): domain Eukaryota; kingdom Viridiplantae; phylum Streptophyta; class Magnoliopsida; order Poales; family Poaceae; genus Saccharum; species Saccharum hybrid cultivar. The sequence goes on along the minus strand of JAQSUU010000319.1, from coordinate 3,492,304 downwards.
GGTTTTAGTAACCTTATTAGTCACATTGCTTAGTTTATGTAGCTAAGTAATTTGTGCTCTCTAATTTGGCTTGTGTAGTCTTATTTTTGAGCATTGCTAGTGAGCTTAGGTGCTTTGTGCTTTTGCATCACTAGTTATGTAGGAGCTCCCTCGGTTGGCAAAGTACTAGGTGCATAGGTTTGTGTGACCTTGCAAGCTAGATTAGTTAGGTGATCTCTACCTAGCCTGGCACCTTTGTTGCCTAATTAGGATCCTTTTAAGGTGCTTTTGAACTTAGATAGAGGGGTGTAGTTTTGGCTAGACCGATAGTTTTAATTCTGCACTTGTATCGGTTAGCCAGCACGATTAAGTTTTAGAAAAGACTATTCACCCCCCTCTAGTCCGCCATCTCGACCCTATAGCAACCACCTCAGTAAGGGGTGCGCCGAACCCAAGAAGGTGGAAAGAGACGAAGTAGACGACCTCATTTTCCTTCGGCCTCGGCTCCACTTCGCTTCTCGCTAGGACTCTCCACCCGAGCTCCTCGACGGCCTCAGGGATCACCCCCCTCTCTCGCAACCGGTCGAACTCACCCCGGTCGACAGATGACCACGTCCACTCCGCCATGGTCCTAGCAGGAGGCATCAGCGGCGCAGTAGGGTGGAAGGCAAAAGCTTTGGGATTGTCGGGTCCTTAATTTGGGAGTCCAAGTGCACTTGTATTTGTGCCAAGATCAAGCACAAATATGCACAAAAATAACAGAATTAGCACATAAATTTAATATAAAATACCAAGCGTTATTGATAATAAAAATATGGTCTTACAATAGTCAAGGTTCAAATGGCATAGCCATAGGCATTACATAACTAGCGAGGTTCTCATGCCGTGAAGCGGCAACTTATTACAACGGGGTGGTAGATACTACAGTGGAAACTACAGCGTAGCGATACTCTAATCCATAGGCAAGCTTGAGCGCGGTCGAAACCCTGTGTCCTAGTGACTCCTTCTAGCAAATCCGTAAATCTTTGCGTGGCTCCTAGTCCTCGTGGTCCGCCTCTTCGTCGATGTCGTAGTCCTCTTCAGGGTCGATATCTGTGAGTCATCAATGGGTGAGTACATAAAGTACTCAGCAAGCCCTAATCCTTAGGGTATGGCGAAGTGGATGGTGAAGGCTTATTTGGCGGTGGCGGATTTATGATGGCGGAGGTGGAAATGGTAAGGTGGTATAGTATAACATTATGGTGAGTTTGGGCCCTGGGAGAGCATTACCCTTCTCACCAGTTCCCGGGTTTATTATTATTAGTCAATTCAACATGTTAGTCCAGTTTCATTACACATAAAAAACTAATCATAAGTGACCTCATCCCAGCGATTGCCCATTCCAAGGACATGGCTATCCGAATAGATTCAATACGCTCTATAGAGGGTGTACACTTTTCTCCACAAGATAGGCGCAATTCCCAACCATGATCAGTGGTGGAAATAGGCCTAACGAGATCACGTACCCGAAAGACTCGACCTTAGATTTCCATATAACTCTACCATAGCTTCTCAGGGGCCAAAAACGACTTGGATGATCACTCATCATCCAATAGATAATGACTTGGATGATCACACATCATCAATAGATATAAATATATAGGTACTCGCACACGGTACAATGACAATTTTACATGGAAGACCACATAGCATCCATGCCGACCAGACCACGAAAGATCACCCAGCATCTGTGTCGTCTCCTGATAGTCTGTTGCCATGCCGACCTCCTAGTAGAAATTATACTTCTATCTAACGGGGTGTGAGATCTAGGCTACCCATATAGACATGTGCCTATATGAAATATCAGGCTAGGCGAGATGGCCTATGAACCGGTCCTTATGCGACCGAGGCGAGTATCTACCAATAGGAACCCTCACTAGGTGATCCTGCCAAGGTAGTTTATACCACATAAACTACCCCTCACTCGCCCCCTGTCTAAATGGGTTTGCTAAATACACATTCACATAGTTTGGTCTTAAGTTCATCATTAGATTAAAAGTCCATAGAATATTATAAATATTTATATCATATCACAAATGCTCATTTTATAAATATATCACAAGAGCTCATATCACGTCATAGTTTCAATATACCCCAAAGCTCATATCAAGTCACAATATCTCACATTATTCATCCTCATTAACAATTATAAAATAATATTGGTTATATATATTAGATTTATTAGTTATTTATTAGGTACATTGGAAAGTAGTGGGTTCATGATGGAAAAGCTGAAATATGGTGGTGGGAGAAGGGGAGTTAGGACTTGCCTTCGTTGTGCTCTCCTTCTAGTTCCACGTAGCCTGGGTCCTCGTTTTCCTGATACTCACCGTCTTCTGTTGGTTGTTGCTAATAAATGAGACTACCGCTAAACACAAAAGCAAACATAGAACCATATAGTGGTACCAGATAAAATAGATAGAGCTTGATTTTAGACGAATTTTGGTGGTGGTTTTATGGGAAACAGAATTAGAATAGAGGGGATATGATTTTTAGAAGTTAAAAATAGGGTTTTGGGAATTTATGGAATTTTGGAGATATTTGGATGAATGAAAAAGTCATGGTAAAGGTGTGCATAGACTCTAGGGTGCCTCTAGTATTTTTAGGAATTTTCTGAGAATTTTTCTATGTAAGGAAAGCAGTTTTTCATCACTCTATGTACACTACCCGTGTGGCCCGAGCAATTAACTGCATGTTGTGTACTGTGTACGTGAGCTAGTGTAGGGCACTGTGCTGTGGACGGGCTCCTTGTGTCTGTGGTTCACGTGCACCGGGTTCAGGGAGAAGGGGAGAGGCGTGAGGGGGAGTGTGGGTGTGTGATAGGTGGGGTCACCATAGCGGTGGCACGCATCGCTAACGTGTGGGCCATCCTGGACCTCCCTAGGACGGGCGATGACGCTATTTCGTCCTAGGCCCATACGACAGAGGGAGAAGGAGAGATGGAAGGCGACGGCGTTTAGACGGTGGTCACCGGCTCGCTGGTAAAACAGAGCAGGGCGCGTGCTTCGCCGGCGACGTGCTTGCTCGGGGGTTGATGCGGATTAGCCGCCGGAGCTCTAGAGGCCATCCTGCGACGATTGGTGGCTTCCTTGGTGACGGTAAGCACTCGCGGCGGTGGTGGTGGCTCGCCGTGGTGAATGCAGCGGCGCGGTGATGTGCTCCCTTCCATGCGAAGCGATTTGGTGTGCAGGGGTGTGCGGCGTGTGGTTGCAGTGTATGCGTGGGTGTGTAAAGGGTGTGGCTCGGCTCGGTCGTGCCTTGCCGATAGCGGTCGGCAGTAATGGCGGCCCGGCGGCAGGTGCCACACGGTGGCGGGGTAACCCAGAGTGAGAGAGGGAGCTGGCGTTGGAGAAGGTGTAGGAGGGGCTCAAGGGTGCACCTATATCCCTAATTGGCTAGAGACGCTCCACAAAGAGGAGGTTCAAGGCTCGGACTCCCGGCGGCGGTGACACACTCAATGTGGGGAAATACGGTTGAGGGCTCGAGGTAGGGAGAAAGGAGGGAAATTGAGGGGGAGATGGCGTGTTCCGCATCTCAGCGGAGCTCAGAGTGGTGGTGGTTTGGGTGGAGGCTCACTGGCCGGGCCTATTTATAGGCCGGTGAGGTCGGTGGCGGCAGTGAGATCATTTCCTACCTGCCAAAATATCTCTGCTCGCTCGTGCTCGAAACTAGGCGCAGGATGATGTGCTAGAAACTTCGGAGTGTTATCTTTTCCGTGCTTGTCTAAGAGAAGCTCGAGTGGTCTCGACCTTGGCGTCGGTAGGATTCTAGCACCGGTTGCTCTGCTGTCGTCGACGTGTTGTGGAGAAACAGGGAAGAAGGAGAGGTAACGATGGGACGGCTCGGAGGCGTTAATAGATGGTGCTCCATGTGCTCATCTTCCTCAGCGCCGGGATGGGTGAAAGTCCTATGGTTGGTGTTGGTAATTAGTGACAATGCCTAAGTACTAATCCTATGCCTAAGTTGTATGTAGCATATGAGGATTAGTACATTCCAAGGTTGGTGGCAAGATGGACATGGTGATCATGATGGCCACACTTGGATTTGGATGCAACCCTACGTGATCAAGGCAAAGGTATATGCTTAAGGGTTGTGTTTTAGTAACCAAGACACCTAGTGGGTGTGGTTACATTATAGGATAGATAGCCGTACTATAAAGAGGGGAATGACACGGCTATTGAACTCCTAAGTGCCTCTAGGTGTGCATTTCATGATCATATGCATTTGGATAGAACTAATATCGCCTCGAAAAATGATTGTGGTTACATTTCACTTGGGTTTGGGATCCTCTCTCCCTCCCGCCGAGCTTGCGAGGCGGGATTCAGGCGTTTTCGAGGAGTTGAAACGACTATTTTCCACTACGCCGAAAGTCCAGAAAAGAAACGGAGGCGAATGGAGGTCACAGAGGTGACCGGACACTGAACCGGACGTGGTCCTTGCATGACCGGATGCGTCCGGTCAGTGTTCAGTGTCTGCGCGTTTTTCAGTTCGATGATCGGACGCGAGGCGCATCCGGTCACTGATGATCGGACGCGTCCGGTCGTTCAGGGAGCTTACTGGACTGTAACCGGACGCTAGCACTGTCGCGTCCGGTCATGTTTCTTCAGCGCGTCCGGTCGTTGTTTCGTTGAGCGCTGCTTAGGCGACCAGCGCGTCCGGTCATTCTCGGGACCAGCGCGTCCGGTCGTTTCCAGCGCGTCCGGTCTGCGCGATGAGCGCGTCCAGTCGTTGCTTCGCAGTTAGCCATTGGGCAACCAGCGCGTCCGGTCAGTTGGACCAGCGCGTCCGGTCAGTACTTCACGAGTTAGCCGTTGTGCGACCGGCGCGTCCGGTCAGTTGGACCAGCGTGTCCGGTCAGCACGATTTCGGCTGTTTAAGTTTCTAACGGCTATATTCGAAGGGGTACGTCTATAAATACTCGTTGGCCAGCTCAAGGCTCCCTCTCTCGATCATTTGACATACTTGTGAGCACTTTGAGCTAAGCAACTCCCCTCCCACTCATCTCTCTTGCTTCTTTGCATATTCGAAGTGAGATTGAGTGATCCAAGTGCATTTGTATTGTGAGATAGCATCTAGTTGGCACTTGGTGGTTGATTTGCTATGGGATTCTTGTTTCTCTTGGTGGTTGCCGCCACCTAGACGGATTGGAGCAGCTTGGAGGCGTTGGCAAGAGTTGGTGTTTGTTCTTGGCCACCTCCGGTGATTGTGAGGGGTTTGTGCCTACCTCGGCGAAGCACCAAAGGCAACATTAGTAAATTGCTTCGTGTCATTGCAACCTTTTGCCATTTGGTAGGTTCTTGTGGCGCCTTTTGAGAGGCTCGGTGTGTGACCGATTAGCCACCGAACCATGTGGTGAAGAGGGACACAACGGGGACTAGCGTGCCGGCAAGCACGTGAACCTCGGGATAAATCTTCGTGTCATCATTCTTATTGTGTTTGATCGATCCCGGTGGTTGTATATTGTGGTATTCATCTCTTGATCATGTTGATTGGTTGGCTCAATTCTTCACCCCTCGGTGATACCCTCCTAACTCTCTCTTGTATTAATTTCTTAGTTATCTTTGCTAGCTAGTTAGCTTTGCTAGAGTAGCTTCTTTGTGTAGCTTGCTAGTTGTAGTTTCCTTCTCGGTTTGACTTGTGCGGTTGAGTGCAAATACACTAGAATTGTGAATTGGTTAGGTGGCTTGCAAACACCTCGTAGGCTAAGCAAAACTCGCATCTCGCTATTTGTTTTATTGATAAACTTGTTTAGCTTGTCTTTGTAGAAAATTTTAATAGGCTATTCACCCCCCTCTAGCCATCAAGACCTTTCAAGTGGTATTGGAGCCGTGGTCACCGTTTGTAAGGCTTAACAACCTCGGTGTAAGATGGCTCAAGTTATGTTCAATCATGTAAATGGCAAGCCTCCATTCTTTGATGGTGTCTCTTCCTTTGATCATTGGAAAAGGAAGATGAAGCAATATCTAGGCAATATACATGAGAAGGTTTAGGATGTGACCAACGAAGGATACATCATTCTTGATGAGGAAAACCTCACTCCCAATGACCGCATCAACAAACAATGCAATACGGCGGCACTTGACACAATCTACCGTGCCATTGATGACAAAGTATTTGAGCAAATCAAAGATCTTGAAAAGGCAAATGAGCTTTGGATAAGGCTTGAAGAAACATATGAAGGCACTTCAACGGTAAAAAGTACCAAACTATATATGCTCAAGGACAAGTTCTCTACATTCAAGATGAAGGATGATGAATCCATCCCGGAGATGTTCTATAGGCTCCGAGTCATTGTCAATTATCTCAAGGGGCTTGGGGAGAAGGTTGAGGACAAGGACTTCTCACACAAGTTCTTGATGTGCTTACCCAAGAAGTTTGCCACCTTGAGAAGAATGATCTTTAGAGAGGGATTGGACAAGGTCAAACCAACCAATGTGCTTGGAGATATAATGACCGATGCCCAATACAATGATGATGAAGATGAGGTAGAAGAGAAGAAGGAGACCAAGGTCAAGCAAGAGAAGCCTATTGCATTCAAGGCTTCATCCTCTAAGGGCAAGAGCAAGGTGGAGAGTGATGATGATGATCCATTCGATGATGAGACCATGGCCCTCCTAGTGCACAAGATGGGAAGGTTCATGAAGAAGAAAGGATATGGGGCAAGGAAGAGGAGAGACACTATAAAGGCAAAGACCCTTTGCTACAATTGCAATAGCCTTGATCACATGGTGGCGGATTGCCCCTATGAAGATAAGAGATTTCATAATGGGGACTTGAAGCTCAAGAAGAACAAGAAGGATAAGAAAGAGAATGAGAAGAAAGCAAAGAAGAGTTTCACTTTCAACAAGAAGAAGAAGGGTGATGGTTATGTAGTCACTTGGGATAGTGACAACTCCGATAGTGATGATGATGAAAGCTCTAGTGATGATGAGAGGACCACTCGGCGAGCCATTGCAAACATCGCCCTCTCCAACAAGCCATCCATCTTCGACACTACATCAACATGCCTTATGGCCAAGCCTACAAAGGTAAAATATGATGATAGTGATGATGATTCTTGTGCTAGTGATGATTGTAGGAGTGATGATGAGGAGGATGAGGACTACTCCAAGGATGATCTATTGGGCATAATAGATCAAATGAGCAAGGGCTATAGGAGGACAACCAAGAAATACAAAATCTTGGAACAAGAACTCATTGCCAAGAGCAATGAAAATGATGCCTTGATGGAGGAGCTTGTTGCTCTCAAAAAGAGTAAGGAGTGTAAAGCAATTGAACAAGAGCTCAAAGCTCTTAGGAAATCCTTTGATGAGCTAGAGGCTTATCGTGAGTGTCTAAAGGAAGACCACGAGGATCTTGAAATTGCTCACACTAGGCTTAAGGAAGCCCACTCCACTCTACTTGAGCTCATCAAGGAAAAGGACCTCAAGTTGGAGAAGCTCATGAAGGAAGCTAAGGAGGAGCAAGTGATTGTCACTTGTGATATTGGACTAACATGTGATATTATTGATGATTCTTTATGTGTTGGTCCTACTAATGCTTCATGTAGCTCATCATCATCCACCACAACCAACCCTATCTCTACTACTAGTGATTCATCACTTGTGGTTGAGAATGAGACTCTCAAGAGAGAGGTGGATGATCTCACCCGCGCATTAGGCAATGCCTGTGGTGGGGATGCCCGCTTGCTAAAATGCTTGGGTAGCCAAAGGTTCTCTCTTAACAAAGAGGGATTGGGCTATACTCCCAAGAAGGGCAAGGCGGCCTTTACTACTCCAAAGCCTCACTTTGTGAAGGGCAATGGTCGTTATTGCAATAGATGCAAGCAAGTTGGGCATCTAGAGATTAATTGTAATAAAATGAACAAGAACAAGAAAAATGCTAATGTACCTTACATTCCTTTTGATTCTTGTTATGTGCTTACCAAGGGTGAGAAAGGTGTGCATGCTAAGTTTATTGGTACACCAATTATGGGCCCAAAGAAGAAGGCCATTTGGGTACCAAAGAGCTTAGTGACTAACCTCTAAGGACCCAAGCAAGTATGGGTACCTAAAAGACATTAAATTGTTTTGTAGATAAATTACAAGGCCGAAGGAAGGCATTGGGTGCTTGATAGTGGGTGCTCTCAACATATGACCGGTGATTCAAGAATGTTCAACTCTCTCAAATCAAATGATAGTGGCATTAATAGTATCTCATTTGGTGACAATAGCAAGGGTAATGTGAAGGCTCTTGGAAGGATTGCAATATCAAATGATCATAGCATCTCTAATGTGCTACTAGTTGAAAAGCTTAATTTCAACTTGTTGTCGGTTGCTCAATTGTGTGATCTCGGTTTCAAGTGCATATTTGGTGTTGATGATGTGGAGATAGTTAGTGTTGATGGCTCTAATTTGATCTTCAAAGGTTTTAGATATGAGAATCTATACTTGGTTGATTTCAATGCTAGTGACACTCAACTTTCAACATGCTTGCTCACCAAATCAAGTATGGGTTGGTTATGGCATAGAAGACTTGGTCATATTGGCATGAAACAATTGAACAAGTTAGTGAAGCATGACTTAGTTAGAGGCTTGAAGGATGTCACATTTGAGAAGGATAAGCTATATAGTGCATGTCAAGCCAGAAAGCAAGTGGGCAACACTCATCCATTGAAAAGCATTATGAGTACTTCCAAGGCATTTGAGTTGTTGCACATGGATCTATTTGGACCAACTACATACACAAGCATTGGTGGCAACAAGTATGGTTTTGTGATTGTGGATGATTTCACTAGATATACATGGGTATTCTTTCTTGGGGACAAAAGTGATGTATTTGACATATTCAAGAAGTTCATCAAGAGAATACAAATTGAGTTTGAAACCACAATCAAGAAAGTAAGAAGTGACAATAGAAGTGAGTTTAGAAACACAAGAGTTGATGAGCTATGTGAGGAGCTTGGAATCAAACATCAATTCTCGGCCAAGTATACACCTCAATCAAATGGCTTAGTTGAGAGGAAGAATAGAACCTTAATTGATATGGCTAGATCAATGTTGAATGAGTATAATGTGAGTCATTCATTTTGGGCCGAAGCAATCAACACGGCTTGCTTCTATAGCAACCGCCTCTATTGCCACAAGTTCCTAGAGAAGACACCATATGAGATCTTAAATGGAAGAAAGTCCAACATTGCATACTTTCGGGTATTTGGTTGCAAATGCTATATCTTGAAGAAAGGCACTAGATTGAGCAAGTTTGAGAAGAAATGTGATGAAGGCTTCCTACTTGGTTACTCCACTACTAGCAAAGCTTATAGAGTTTGGAATTTGGCTAGTGGTTTACTTGAAGAAGTATATGATGTTGAGTTTGATGAAACAAATGTTTCTCAAGATGAAGAAGATAACTTGGATGATGTGAGAGAAACTCAATTGACCAATGCTATGAAAGAAATGGACATTGGTGATATTATGCCAAAGCAAGTGATTGATGTGGATGACAACAAAGATCAAGTGCTCCAAAGCCCAATCACTCAAGCTAGTGGTTCTCTAATGCAAAATCAAGCTAGTACATCATCTCAAGTGCAACAAGATCAACAAGTGGCTAGTTCATCATCTCCAACTCATGATCAACATCAACATCTAAGCAATCAAGTCCAAGTGCTTCAACCAACTAACATTGCAAGAGACCATCTATTGGATTCCATCATTGGTGACATACAAAGAGGAGTTCAAACTAGATCAAGATTAGCATCATTTTGTGCTCACTCTTCTTTTGTGTCAATAGAAGAACTCAAGGACATTGATAGAGCATTGAGAGATCCGGATTGGGTAAATGCAATGCATGAAGATCTCAACAACTTTAAGAGAAATGAAGTATGGGAACTAGTTGAAAGGCCTAAGGATCACAATGTCATTGGAACAAGATGGGTCTTTCGCAACAAGCAAGATCAAGATGGGATAGTAGTAAGGAACAAAGCAAGACTAGTGGCTCAAGGTTACACACAAATAGAGGGTCTTGACTTTGGTGAAACTTATGCCCCGGTTGCAAGATTGGAAGCAATTAGGATCTTACTTGCCTATGCTTGTGCTCACAATATCAAGCTATATCAAATGGATGTGAAGAGTGCATTTCTCAATGGGTACATCAAAGAGGAGGTGTATGTGGAGCAACCTCCCGGTTTTGAAGATGACAAGAAACCCAATCATGTATACAAGTTGAGAAAAGCTTTGTATGGATTGAAGCAAGCACCTAGAGCATGGTATGAAAGATTGAGGGACTTCTTGCTATCCAAAGGTTTTGTAATGGGCAAAGTTAATATAACACTATTCACCAAGAAGATTGAGAAAGACTTGTTTGTGTTGCAAATATATGTTGATGATATTATATTTGGTTCAACCAATCAAGATTATTGTGATGAGTTTGGGAAAATGATGGGAAAGGAATTTGAAATGTCAATGATTGGTGAACTTAGTTTCTTTCTTGGACTTCAAATCAAACAAATGAAGGAAGGAACATTTGTAAGCCAAACCAAGTACATCAAAGATATGCTCAAGAAGTTTGGCATGGAAGATGCAAAGAGTATTGCAACCCCAATGGGAACTAGTGGAAGTTTGGATAGTGACAAGAGTGGCAACATGGTGGATCAAAAGCTATATAGATCAATGATTGGTAGTCTACTCTATGTGACGGCATCAAGGCCCGATGCGATGTTTAGTGTATGTATGTGTGCAAGATTTCAAGCCTCACCAAGAGAAAGTCATTTGAAGGCAGCAAAGAGAATATTGAGGTACTTAAAGCATACACAAGATGTTGGATTGTGGTATCCCAAAGGTGCAAGCTTTGAGCTAGTTGGATATTCGGACTCCGACTATGCCGGTGACAAAGTGGAAAGAAAGAGCACTTCCGGGACTTGTCAATTATTGGGAAGATCACTTGTCTCATGGTCATCCAAGAAGCAAAATAGTATTGCACTATCTACCGCCGAAGCCGAATACATCACCGCGGGTAGTTGTTGTGCACAAATCTTGTGGATGAAGGCAACATTGAAGGATTTTGGAATCAATTTCAAGAATGTGCCATTGCTATGTGACAATGAAAGTGCCGTTAAGCTAACCAATAATCCGGTTCAACATCAAAGAACAAAGCATATTGATGTTCGCCATCACTTTATTAGAGATCATCAACAAAAGGGTGACATTGCTATTGAGAGTGTGGGCACCGAAGACCAATTAGCCGATCTATTCACCAAGCCACTTGATGAGAAGAGATTTCACAAACTAAAGAATGAGTTGAACATACTTGACTTCTCCAACATGAGTTGATGCACCCCATATATGACATGCCTCTCCTTCGAGCCCCAAGGTACAATTGGTTGACATGTCATACATTCTATGCTAAGGATTTGTTTAGTGCATCTAGTCATAATTTACATGTTCTAGGCTCATTCATGAAAATCAAATGAATTTGAAGTTTATATGGTGCCACTATTGTTTCCATGACTTGTATGATCTAGTGGTAGTATATAACTTGTTTAAGTAGCTTGTGATCCTAAGTGTTTAATCTAGATCACTTGTCTAAATATTTGCTTCAACATGGTGCATGATAACCCTTCTAGTGAGGTGTGAAGAAGCTTGCCCTTGGATCAAACCGAAGTATTTTATTTATGCAAGCAATCTGGGTTGAATCACAAACTTGATCCTCACCTCATATTTCAACATGATAATCTATCTAAAGTTTGCTCCTTGTGGTCAATTGGTGCCAAAGGGGGAGAAAATGTTGTTCACAAAGATAGAACTCAAAGGGGGAGAAGCACAAAGGGGAGAATTGATAAAAGAAGGGGATCAACTAAAATTTTGAGCACACAAGTAGGGGGAGCAAGCTCTTAAGCATGAATGTTGCATTTCCATGTGCACTTCATATGTATGATGCATAGTTATGCATCTCTTTTTCTCCGATACATTGCTTGTGTGGTGTCTTGCTAGTATAATTTGAAAGGTGTATTGAGGTACTAGCATGAATAGGAAGTAGTTAGATTTTTCTTGCTTCATGTTTTTCAAAGTGGTACTAGAACCTTGCTTATAATGTTGATCTCACGAGGTTTCTAGTTATGTTTGTGTTTTTACAAGTGATATCTAACTACACAAGGTGCTAAGATGGTGTTTATCGCTACTCCGATTGTATCACGCTTCAAAGGTCTATAATCATAAACACTTAGGACCTATTGGTAGTCAATGCTCCTATACTTTCCTATCTAACATGTATGCTTCCAAAATCCAAACATATAGCATACATGTAGGGGGAGCCATTGCTATCAATTTGAATTCATGATCACATGTCCATAATTCTTACACATGGTAATATACTTGGACAATGTGACATGGGTTCAATCAAAATTTTATTATAATATCTTTGTGAAAGGTTTGTCACCAATTACCAACAAGGGGGAGATTGAAAGTCCTATGGTTGGTGTTGGTAATTAGTGACAATGCCTAAGTACTAATCATATGCCTAAGTTGTATGTAGCATATGAGGATTAGTACATTCCAAGGTTGGTGGCAAGATGGACATGGTGATCATGATGGCCACACTTGGATTTGGATGCAACCCTACGTGATCAAGGCAAAGGTATATGCTAAAGGGTTGTGTTTTAGTAACCAAGACACCTAGTGGGTGTGGTTACATTATAGGATAGATAGCCGTACTATAAAGAGGGGAATGACGCGGCTATTGAACTCCTAAGTGCCTCTAGGTGTGCATTTCATGATCATATGCATTTGGATAGAACTAATATCGCCTCGAAAAATGATTGTGAAAATGCTAACACACTCACACTTGACGAGATCACTTGGTGGTGTTGGCACGTTTGCGAAGGCGGTGGAGTTTGAGCGGTAGAGAGGGTTTGGGATCCTCTCTCCCTCCCGCCGAGCTTGCGAGGTGGGATTCAGGCGTTTTTGAGGAGTTGAAACGACTATTTTCCACTACGCCGAAAGTCCAGAAAGAAACGGAGGCGAACGGAGGTCACAGAGGTGACCGGACGCTGAACAGAACGTGGTCCTTGCATGACCGGACGCGTCCGGTCAGTGTTCAGTGTCTGCGCGTTTTTCAGTTCGATGATCGGACGCGAGGCGCGTCCGATCACTGATGATCGGACGCGTCTGGTCGTTCAGGGAGCTTACTGGACTATAACCGGACGCTGGCACTGTCGCGTCCGGTCATGTTTCTTCAGCGCGTCCGGTCGTTGTTTCGTTGAGCGCTGCTCAGGCGACCAGCGCGTCCGGTCATTCTCGGGACCAGCGCGTCCGGTCGTTTCCAGCACGTCCGGTCTGCGCGATGAGCGCGTCCGGTCGTTGCTTCGCAGTTAGCCGTTGGACAACCAGCGTGTCCGATCAGTTGGACCAGCGCGTCCGGTCAGTACTTCATGAGTTAGCCATTGTGCGACCGGCGCGTCCGGTCAGTTGGACCAGCGCGTCCGGTCAGTACGATTTCGGCTGTTTAAGTTTCTAACGGCTATATTCAAAGGGGTACGTCTATAAATACTCGTTGGCCGGCTCAAGGCTCCCTCTCTCGATCATTTGACATACTTGTGAGCACTTTGAGCTAAGCAACTCCCCTCCCACTCATCTCTCTTGCTTCTTTGCATATTCGAAGTGAGATTGAGTGATCCAAGTGCATTTGCATTGTGAGATAGCATCTAGTTGGCACTTGGTGGTTGATTTGCTGCGGGATTCTTGTTTCTCTTGGTGGTTGCCGCCACCTAGACGGATTGGAGCAGCTTGGAGGCGTTGGCAAGAGTTGGTGTTTGTTCTTGGCCACCTCCGGTGATTGTGAGGGGTTTGTGCCTACCTCGGCGAAGCGCCAAAGGCAACATTAGTAAATTGCTTCGTGTCATTGCAACCTTTTGACATTTGGTAGGTTCTTATGGCGCCTTTTGAGAGGCTCAGTGTGTGACCGATTAGCCACCGAACCACGTGGTGAAGAGGGACACAACGGGGACTAGCGTGCCGGCAAGCACGTGAACCTCGAGATAAATCTTCGTGTCATCATTCTTATTGTGTTTGATCGATCACGGTGGTTGTATATTGTGGTATTCATCTCTTGATCATATTGATTGGTTGGCTCAATTCTTCGCCCCTCGGTGATACCCTCCTAACTCTCTCTTGTATTAATTTCTTAGTTATCTTTGCTAGCTAGTTAGCTTTGCTAGAGTAGCTTCTTTGTGTAGCTTGCTAGTTATAGTTTCCTTCTCGGTTTGACTTGTGCGGTTGAGTGCAAATACACTAGAATTATGAATTGGTTAGGTGGCTTGCAAACACCTCGTAGGCTAAGCAAAACTCGCATCTGGCTATTTGTTTTATTGATAAACTTGTTTAGCTTGTCTTTGTAGAAAATTTTAATAGGCTATTCACCCCCCTCTAGCCATCAAGACCTTTCAATGGGGCCACGGCGGGGCCGGTTCGGCGAGCTCGGATGCGACGCTAGATTTTTGAATGAGACGATGGAGCTGAGCACTGGGTCTCACTTGTTAGTGAGGAGAGGGAAGAGGGAAGAGAGAGGCTGCCGCTGCGCCTTGCTAGGCCAAGAGCGGGGCGCCGGCCCATGCGGGGAAAGAGGAGAAGTGGAAGGAGAAGGTGGGCCGTGCCCACGGGACAGAAGGGAAGAGGGGGAGGAAATGAGCCCTGGATGGTTTTCCATTTATGTAATGCTTTTCTTTTTCTTCTCCCAGAATTCCTTACAAAGTACCAAAGAGGAATTTCAAATCCGAAAATGATTTCCAAGGATTCGTACCACCATAAGTTCAACAAGCAAAAGCAAACAATATCACACATGCAACTTGATTTTTCTACTGTAATCTTTATTCATGTCAAAGTAATCTTTATTCATGTCAAAAATAATTCTTCATGGTTAATTTAATTGATTTTTAGAGAAAAATTAAAAGTTCAAATTTTTAGTGATTTTCAAAATTGGGCAAAATTTCAAGGTGTTACAGGGATGGAATTAGGAGCTCTGGAGAGAGAAGGCAGCAGGGATAACCTTCCCTCTTGATCCCTTATCTCTGTTGTTATAGTTTGGGGGCCATCGACCACCCCACGGCTGAGACGTTTGCGTGGGTGGACGGGGAGGCTTCGCCGCGTCTAGTCAATGCGACGGGCTGGGAGGCGACATCCCCTACTGTAATAGGGGTCTGACGCCACCCACGCGCGCACGCCTGCGCGGGAATGCAGGAGCACGTCGTCTGGGTAGTCAAGATTTCAAATGGCTAGACCTTGTGTGATCCTGTAAAGTAGACAGTGCAGTCTATTCCAAGCAGTCACAACCGTCAAGGGGCAGGCTGAGGATTTGCTTCAATTTCTCTTGGTTAGCAGAGGCACGCATAGATTATAAAAACCGAATTCTGAATAAAATTATCTTTCATGCATGGTTCTTGCAAGTTCAACAAATCTTATCAAATACACGAAAATAAGACGAGTTGGGTTCGACACAGATCAAAGCCACTCATGACTACTACTACTACTGCTGATACAAATGTTGTGACCGAGTGCACTCCGTTGACAATAGTTTTACTCACAGCTCTGTACTATATAGTGTTCGACGAGATCAAATGTGCTGCATTCGAACTTTCTTGCGAGTGTAGTAAAATTTGAACAGCAATCTGGCTGCTCCGTTTCAGTGGCTCATTTCTCGATGCGTATTTCACGGAAGTAATGCTCCTCAGAGATCGTGGAGATGTGGCCTTGCCTTACCTCCTACTATCACCCGGCATCTGCTGGAATTCGGGTCCATTGGCCGTGCGCGCCCCCTATAAAAACAGAGGAAAAATAGGGGATTATGTATAGTTGCCTTGTAACCTTGCAAACTCACCTTTCCTGCTCGCCGCCTCCTCCCTAGGACCTCGTTCTTCAAGCTTGAACCATGTCGGCAGAGAAGCGTTCAAGGGAGGAGATGATGGTGCGGGACCTAGACGTGACCAGGCAGGCTCTCCGCGTGGAGACCAGCAGGTGGAGCGGCTGTGGTCGTGCCTCTCCACTATGGAGACGGCACTCGCCACAGCCAATAGGGAGACGGCCGCGGCTGAAGCTGCAGCGGGTTAAGCACAGGCGCAGCTCGTTGGTAAGGCATTATCATTACAGTATCTTCTTGTTTTGTATGGCACCACACCTTATTAATTGGTATAGTTTTCTCATTCTTGCTCTTTCAGCCGTCATGGAGCAGCTGAACGCCGCGTCCGTGCCGCCGGCGAGGCCAAACTTCCTTGAGCGCATCCATGCTCTACCGGCGTGGATCCGGGTGGCAGTGATGCATGGCTTTCTCCACGGGGCTGCATTAGCCCTGGCTGCCACCCACCTCCGTTCAGACGTGGACTTGCGTGCAGTGGAGCCAGGGTTCCCGCTGAAGCTGTCGGTCCAAAGGGCTTCATAGGATTTTTTTCCTATAGGATTTGGATCCTTCGAAATTCCTGTTTCTCCTCCATTCCAAAGGAGCCATAACTTTTTGAGTTTCTTTGGTCCATTTCCCGGGATTCTATTTTACAGTGTTGGTGGGCCCCGAATAGATGGGGAGATCTACCCGCGTGAAAATTTGTTTTTTGGCAAAATTTTTGCACTGCGCCGAGCAGTGCCGCCAACACGCACCAAAAATTAGATGTGTCTCTTTTGCCTTCCACGCGGAAATTAGGTTTACCATGCCATCGATTTCAAATAAGGGCATTTGCAGTACTGTGATGGCCACATAAAAGCACAAGGAGTCGCCATCTCCATCCTCCAGCCGCCACCGTCTCTCCTCCCGCTCCAAATCCTAGCCCCATGGCCTTCCTCTCCACTCTCTAGCCATCCCCTTTGCATCCCTCTCTAGACCCTAGGCGCCATCGACATAGCAACTTGACTCATCAATCTGCACTCTCTAGCCACACCCTCTCTCATAGCTTTCTGAACCCTAGCTAGAGCCAGATCCCCTTCGATTCATCGACAGTAGGTCAGCTGACGGTGGAAGGACCGCCTCGACGACGGTATAGGCCAGATCCGGATCCCCTACTTTGGCACCTGTCACGACCAGCTAGATCCAAACCCAAGCTAGAGCCAGATCTGGTACCCCTTCATCAACACCGGCCGCACCAGTTCCGCGACCATGATGACAAGATGGTTGTGCCGACGACGAAGCGTAGCCAGGGTACACGGAGGAAGAGGTACCCAAATTCCTTTTATGATGTGTGCTGTATTGTAGTGGTTCAACTTGAGATATGTAGATAGCGATGGGGTTGCATATTTCCTATAGTTGAGTGTAGCTGACATGTGCTTTATTGGATTAATGACTTCTATATAAGCTGTAGTTACTAGTTAGGCGCTTATTTGCATACTCTTGCTCTGTTGTGTTGACACGCTAGAAGCTTTAGTTAATAAATACCTTTGTAATCTAGATGAACAACCACTAAATGCTTTTGAAAGAGAGCGGGAGGCACAAGTCACAAAGAATCATACAAAGATGGAAGAACCAGGGGTGGTTGTTGAGGGATTTGGTGATACAGATGAAGCATATTTAGATTTACAAGATGAACCAATGGCCCTTGCAGTTGAGGTGCTTGTTCTACCTTGTATTGAGTTCGGGCGGGAGGGGCCCGGGGATTGCAGATAGCAATGCAATGCTTTGCTGTCTGGATAGCAATGCAATTTGTACATGCTTCCTGCTTAAATTTGTTTCTCCAATTTCAGCGTCCGGTTCGAAGAAGCCGCAGAGGAGGCTCCGCCAGCAGGACAAAAGGCAGTGCTGATATCAGTCCTAGAGGAAGGTAGTCCAAGAGAGTGAAGTCAACATGACCTGGAGAGTTGACTCATAGATATGAGAAGAACAAGCAAAACCGTGCAAAAGCGAAGTGCCACCAGGCTACAGGATCTCACTCCTATACTGTACAGCTACAATCATTTGTAAGTGATGGTTGTGTTTTATTGTTACTCTAGCCTTTGTATAAACATAAACTCATGTGCACTATTAATAGAAGCAATAGTGGCAGAAGCTAAGACCCCCATTGGAACGCAGGATCGAAAAAGCGTAGGAATTGGAAAAATACAGGAATATGATTGGAATACATGTGAAAAACAGATGATTGAAAAACAGAGGAATTTTGTTAGAAGGGGTGTTTGGTTTTGTATAGAAAAAACATAGGAAACCAATACAATAATGTTTCACTGGTTGTTTTTTTCTTTGTTTTTCCTATGAAAGTTGAAGGATAGGAAACTTTCCTATGGTTTTTCTTCCTCCATTTCTTCCTGTGAACCCAAGGCCTCTACGGTGCTGATTCCATAGGATTACTGATTCCTACATTTTTTTCTTTGGAAATCCTATGAACCAAAGGGGACCTAAATTTGGCATCATCATTTAATTTTGAAGTTGGCATACCTGTGCATTGTGCTTTTGTATCCATATCTGTAACTTATTGTTTACTGCTTCAATTTCAAGTATGTAATCCATATCACTACCTGTGCATTGTGCTTATGTAGAGGATGTTTGGTTGAGTGCCACCGGCCGCCACGCCACAAATTGTGGCTCGCCACGGGAACCAGAGCAGCCGTTTGGTTGCTAACTTAAATGAGACTGCCACAGCTTTACTTAGTAGAGAATGAGCCACAAGAGTGTGGTGGATGAAAACCCCGCCACCGCCACAACTCGCCACAGCGTGGCTTTGTGTGGCCAAGATCCAAACAGCCCCGTAATCCATATCAATATGAAACCTGCGTTACTTGTTATGAACTAATATCTTGGGTTTTCAATTAAATTCCTCTTCCACTATCTGTAACGTAATGTTTACTACTTGAATTTCACAGGAAGCTATGAAAACTATGCGAGCAGAACCTGTTGCTGATGGCCACGAACCAATGACAAGTGTTGATGTTGTTCCCACGGTCCTTTACCTCTCCCATGGCCAGGTCCACTCCTAGGTCAGTGGCAACACCCTTTTTTTAAGAATGCTGGTATCCCAACAAGCTCCGCCAGAACAGAGACATTGGCGGAGAGAATGCTTCGGGAACAGCTTGTTGCTGACACAGGAAAGTTCCGCTAACCTCGTCGAACAAGTGGATGAACTGAAGAGGAAGACAGAAAAGACTGAAAGGGAGTTTGAGGAGTTCAAGATACAGCAACAGGAGAAGTACAATAAGCTACGTGAGGATATCATGCGTTTCAGCTCTTCTTCTGGTAACTCTCAATCGTCAACTCTCTTGGCTTGATGCAGTGAACATTTGTGGTTTGATGTGTGTACTAGTGTGCTGGTTTGATGTGGTAAACTATCAGTGGGTTGCTGCTCATGTGTAAAAAGTAATTTGTTGTATTTGATTGTCGGGCTAAATAATTATGTAGACATCGTTGAATAATTATATAGTCAATTTATGCAGTAGTGACGATCTTGAATTACTTTTATGATGAATTGATTGTTGGGCACGTGGTAGAACCTGGGTAGGCCACGTGATCAAATAAAAATACGACACGTGGACGAACCAGTGCATGACACGTGAAATAGCCATGGCACGACACGTAGGCTAATAAAAATCCGACACGTGGAAGGAAGCCGTCAAGCCACGTGGCCGAATCAAAAAACGAAACGTGGACAGACAACACCGTGACACGTGATCGAATACGAAACGGCCATGTGGACCAATAAAAATATGACACATAATCCAATGAAGAAATGACACGTGACCCAACCGCAACACGACACGTGTGCCAATAGAAAACAGACATGTGGAACAACAGGGCCCCAACACGTGGTCCATTAAGAACCTGAAACATGCAAGAACCAGAGATGGCCATGTTGTCCAATAACAAGGTGACACGTACCCAAACCATCTTCAATGTAACCGGCTATAGCAGGTATACGTGGAAAGCATCTCTGACGGAAGCAACCACCAGCGTGGCTGCCCCCTATCACGCATGTCAAAGCAATTCTATGACGATCAGTTTTTGTCATAGATCTATCCAGAATCGTCATAGAATTGCAAGAATGACGCGACTTCTATGATGAACCGTTTTTCGTCATAAAACTGAAATTATGATGAATTTAGGTCCTTCAGTGACGAAAACTGATCGTGTAGAAGTGGATATTCCTAGTAGTGTTGAGATGCGTGACTACACCTCCACAACCAATTGATCTATACTCACCTCCTACTATATTTGAAGCCCATAACTATTCATGCTTGTGTTGCACGCTATGGGCCCTATATGGTCACTACATACCTATAAAAATCGATCTATAGTGTTGGTTAGCTTAAGAGGGTCAACTATTCTTAAAGGCTATCGTCTTAAGTAACCGTCTCTATAAATTCACTCATGGTGGGAGTCAACTTAAATGACCACCTCTAGAAATAGTTGTCGTGCATATAAATTTAGTAACATTTTCATATAAAGTTTGATTAAGTTAAATTTTATATTGCAATTGTGTAGCTCAAATTTGAGATCGTTTAGGGACCCAAATATTTGCTAAAGTTTCTCATATTTTAAAATCCTAAGTTTTGAATTTTTTCAGATGCCATGGATGAATACATGCTCTATACAAAGTTGTAGTTCACAATGAGATCTATAACTTTGTAGTTGATAACTTTATATTTAATATCGCTTATAGTGCCAAATACACAATACAAAGTTTGGAGAGGATGGACAAAAATAGCATCTCTTGTTAGTTAAGAAGTGATGTGTAGGTGTGATGTGATAAGGAGGTTACGCACGAAGAGAAAGGATCCTAGGCTTGAATATATATATATATATATATATATATATATATATATATATATATATATATATATATATATATATATATATATATATATATATATATATATATATATATAAAAGACATGTTCTCTAGCTAGATGCAGTTTTACTTCTTTGTTGATAATAGAAGAAAAATTTAGCTTCATCCTCTAAGTAGTGGGATCAGACCAACCTATTACAAAGTAGACATACCACAATAACCTGACCAAGAGAGTTTTATCTTTAATATATGTTTCTCGAAAGCTCATGCCATACCCCCCCTGTTGGTGATACAGCTTAAAAAGTCACTTGCTTAAAATATATTTGTTTCGTACTCCCTCTGAATACAAGGTATACTATTTCAAATATAGATAACTAGTTACTTTCCATGATAAATCTAATAGGAAGTGAAACTAGCTCCACTAGTTGGAGTGGGAGGTATGATCATGCATCCCAACAAACCAAAGCTTGAGTCCACTTGCCTGTTTGGATCCCCATGTCTAAAGTTTAGAGCTCTAAAAACTTTAGAACACTTTAGATCACTTTTGAGGTCTCAAGCTTTAATATAAAGTGAGCTAAAGTTTAGAGCTAACTTTAGACTACCTGTTTGGAGACTTTAGCTCTAAAGTTTAGAGCTGTAAAGCTTAAAGCAGTGGATCCAAACAAGCCCTAACTTAGAATTTGAATGTTCATTTTTCCTGTTAACGAGAAACCGCCTAGTACCTTCTATGCTGGCCTCATTTTTTATGGCAAATCCAATAATAAACTTTATGTTGTAAATCAATTTAGATAATTAGTTATTGTGGCCAAAGCTAAAATATTTGACTTTGGACAAATTAGATTTTTTTTTGCATAGTTAAATTTGGAATCAGAGGGAGTATATATAAATACTTTTAGTTTTCAGCATGGTTTCCTAAACTAGAAATTATTATGTTTCATTTATATAAATTTGGAAATCTGTGGTCAAGACCTACAATAAAATGTAAGTAGAAAATGCCATTACTTGTGACTAGAGATAACAGCAGTAATATACTTGTACTAATGTCAATGTAAGATTCAATGCCTGCATTTGAAGTAATGAAAGGCCGGCAGTATCCGTTTGTGACGGACTTGCTGTTGCTTCAACTGTAGAGTGTCTTCTTCTAAAATCTTTAGCAGCCTCCCAATGGCTTAACCTGGTTGAATCCACTGTATAAGACAACGTACACGAAATGTGTGAGTAAGACAAGACCATATACCATAATTTTCGTGTGTTTCTTTAGTTTAGCATTATTTCTTGTGTACAAAGAATGGTCTTCCCTCTTGTGACGATCAGTAGGTGTGCGTGTGTTATTCAAACATTACAGTCTCTGTCGATGACCCAATCTGTTCTTGGCGAACAATGACCATGTTATAATTTGACACCACACTGTATGGTATTGACTAAATCAAATAACCAAAAAGATTAAGAAGCCATAGTCAAAGACTCAACGGGGGGAAAATGCAGGTACCCGTACCTGTACTGCACACACGCAAACGAGAAGAAAGTCTTTTGTCATTCGTGCAGGCTCAATATAGACTTAGGCTGTGTTTGGAAAGAAGGATTTCTATAGGAAAAATGAAGGAAACGCAAAACGTAGAAATGAGACGCAACTGCAGCGTTTGGAACCAAGAAAACACCAAATACTTTCCTTCGGAATACTGTAGATAGATGTGGATTTCATGGAAAAGGGAAAAAATCCACTCCTGCTCCTTGTTTTCTCTACCTTCGCACAAGTCCGAGGCAGCTTCTATGAGTAATCATCGGACGACTGAGGATTAAAAGTTACAGCCACCACCTACAGAAAAGCAAAGGTAGGTACGGTGGGTTGATGGATATGAACGATGGTTGCAGGAAGTAGAAAAGATTAATTCATGGATCAAGGGCCCGACGTGTAAAAGTGTCATACGAGTTTTTGAACCCAAACCATGATGCCAGAGGATTCCCAAATATACCTTTATTTAATTATTATTACGTGCAATCACACATCTGTTAATCAGGGCCGTCGACAAGGGTGTGCGAGGTGATCAACCGTACAGGGCCCCATAAATTTGTGGGCCGTCGACAAGGGTCCGCAAGTTCGTTAAATCCGAAAATCGCCCAGTCCAGAACGCACGTGCGTAGTGCTTGCCCTTGGGCCCTCCTGTCCTATCCTGAACGGTAACTTAAAATTCTTCTGTAGCCATATCAGAGTCAGCCATGGGCCACCACAACTAGAGGATACCGATGGGCAAGATTTATTTAGGGATTAGTTAAATTTCATTCAGAAATTTTTTTTGAGCAAATTCATTCATAATCTATTCAAGGATCCTATATGCTCCCTTGATATTATAAAGTGTGCTTTAATTTTATTGGCTATATATTTTTTCTATAAACTTTAATTTTAGGGGCCCAATTTACATTTCGCTCCGGAGCCCCGAATTTCTGGAGACGCCCTGCTGTTAATTAATTTTGTTTTTCTGATTTTTTGTGGTATACATTCCTGCATTCCGAATATACCTTCCTGTAATCTCTTTCTTTGTTTCCCAATTCTATGTTTGGACGCTTTATTCCTATCCCTTTTCTATATTTTATCTCGTTCCGCTGTTCTCTATTCCTCCGTTCGAAACAGGTCCTTAACTACAATGGGTCTTATTTCTTTTTGAAATATAAAAAAGGTTTCTTGTCAGTATATTAAGGCCCAAACAAAACCAACAACAAGCTTTCATTGCTTGTTCACACTGGTTACGAAAGATCACAGGCATATATATCCGCCATCTGGTACAGATTACACACATAAATTTTACTGTTTAGCGTTGTTAAGTAAGTCAAAATGACTGTTTTTGGTATAGTGAAATAATTATTTTCTGTTCTTTATCATAATTTTTATTATTTGAGTATATTTTGTTACCAACAAAACATAAGCCGACCTTAGCTCAGTTGGTAGAGCGGAGGACTGTAGTGTGGTGCAGATCAATCCTTAGGTCGCTGGTTCGAATCCGGCAGGTCGGACTTCCTTTTGCTATTTTTTATTTTTGCTTTTTTTTTGTGTGGACATTTTTGCATCCCTGTTCCTTCTCAGTTTTTCTTTTCCATACAGAAAATTGTTCCTCGGAACTCATCACCTTTTTTTTGCCGCCATTAAACATCTTATTTAAAAAAATATATTGTTGTTTTTGCCGCCATTAAACATCTTATTTCAAAAAAAAATCCATTGTTGGGTGGACAATTTTGTATTCCTTGTTTCCTTTTCAGTTTTTCTTTTCCATGCATGAAAATTGTTCCTTCGCACGCATCACCTTATTTAAGACCATTTTTTGGTGCACAATTTTTCATTCCCTATCCTTTTCAATTTTCTTTTCCATGCATGAAAATTATAGGGATTTTGCGCCTTATTCACATTCATCTCCTTATTTGAGACTTGTACTAGAGGTTCATTACACATAATTTTCACTAATACGAGTCTCTCCGTAGCATGAAATATGGAGCTCGATTCTTAAAGCTAATTCTATAGAACAGGCGAAAGGGCTTGTAGTCTAGTGGTTATAAGAACCATAGTAGCACATCAGGTCTTGGGTTTGACTCTCAGTGGGAGCAAATATTGTAGGATTAAAGGTGTTGTGCTTCCAGTGAGAGGTGAAGTTCCCGTCGACAGCGAGACGTTGGTGGTGACTTCGTCGATCTCGAGATTTGCCGACCCAGTCTTCGAAGATGCTCATAGAGGTAGTGTTGTGTGCATGCGTTCATAGCATTGAGTGTACATACGTTGTGGGTGTTATATTGTACTAATGTGTAATTCGAAAAAAGAACAAAACCATTATTTGACAAAAAAACAATAGTTATGTTTACAGATATCTCGATTTAGAGATTGCATCGCTCAACTCTCCTTTTGTTGGCCCAAACTAAACCTCCGACAAAGTTGCTACTTGATCCATTTTATGATCCAATTCCCAGCCACCCATGATGCAGGCCATGAATCGAGTGGGTCAAGTCACCCTTGTTGAACCATGGGCCGCGTCGTCCCGCAACCGACCCAGAGAGTGCGAGGGATCGGATTAAAAACTTTGCATTTGTTTTTTTTTGCGAACGCGCCCTCACCTTAACCCCTAGACAAATCCTTGGCAAGTTGCCCACGGCAGCCTAGGCTGGAAAAAAGAAACACAGCAAACCCTTGGCGATTAAATAAACATTGCATTATATTTCAAGAACAAAGTTTATTTCACCTCCTTTACCTATTGCACAAGTTCGATTTGTCTCTCTTAATTGAAAAAAAAACAGTTTTTTAGACTCTTTGAACTTCTACCACTATCCAATTTAACTATCTGAGCGGTTTCAATGGGCATGGCTCCGGGTTAGCCATTTTACATGGCGTCAGCCATGAGAAAGGTAAATCGGACTTGTAATAGTTCAGGAAGATCAGATAAATTTTATAAAAAAATATAGAAATAATTTTAAAAACTATCAAAATATTTTCTATAGGAAAAATATACATTTAATAAAAAATACAAGAAATTTGATATAACATTAGAAAATTCATAGAAATTTGTTTTAACCTAGAAAATATGAAAATAGTTTCATAATTTTCCTAAAATACAAGAAGTCCGGCATCTCAAGCGTCAAGCCCATACAAACTGCCTCCTTGCTCGATCATGTGCTCCCAAACGGACCTATGATGACGACAACAAACAAGGTTGCGAAACACGTTCATCTGGATTTGGGTATTTAAGTTCATGAAATTTTCCTTATTTAAAGGTTTTCATGCATATATAATTAGTTAATTAAGTAGTTTTCATGTTTTCTATGAAAATCACTAACTAAATAGCCTTCGCTATAGCTTTTAAAGAAAACACTGCTAAATGTCATAGCCTACTATTTACAATATTGTATTTTTATTGGAATATCTCATGCATGTCTCCATAGTTAAGCAAAGATATGTTGCTGATGAGATGTTATTTGCAATTTCCATAGAGGGTCGTGTGGTGATTCATGTTGTGGTTTGCAAGAATGTTTGTACCTTGTATCCTCCATTTCTTACTTTGCCTAGTTTTAGACTTTAGGAGATCACATTAGATTGATAGATTCAAGTAATTCTGAGCATGGAAAAAATATAGAGCATAATTTTATAAAAAAACTAGTTTCATAATATTTTGAGTTAACAAAATTTCTAAGTTTAAATAAAATTTCTAGAAAAATATTTGCTTATTTTTTGAAAAAATATTTCTACAATCTTAAATAAATTTTAATTAATCTTCCTAAACTTCCGTGAAAGTCTAATTTACCTTTCTTGTGGCTGATGTGACATCATGAGAATCAACTAACATGCGTCACATCAGCCAAAACCGCTTTCAAAACTGCTCAAGAGGTTTCAAAAGTTAGGGTGTCAAAATCCGACTTTCTAATTGAGAGATGTAAATCGTACTTGCGCAATAGTTAAAGGATGAGATGGACTTTTCCTTTTCTTTACCGAAATAGTATGTTGGTTTGTTTCCACTAGGCCCATCAAGGGAGTGGGCTCAAGGTTGGTTCATAGGCCCATACGGATCACCACGGGCCGCAGCACACGCTTAAACCGAGCCGAAATCACACGGGACCGCCGGAACCATGTTGCTTGCGCACCGCGAGTCTGGGAGCCCAGTCGCTTTGCTCTCAGGGGCTCCGAATCGCAGTGGATGTCCGTCGCCGCGTTCAGGCCAGCACGGCGGCCGGTTCATTCCATTTCTTCCGAAGCACTTGGTCCCCAACAACTCAAGGTCCGGCCTCCGATGTCCGATCCGGCGATACTTCTCCGTCCACACCTTCCGCGCAGCCACACGCGCAGAAAAGTCTCCGATCCCCCGGCCCGGCGTACGATATCATCAGTGCGTGCGTGCGTTCCTCCCGAAGCAAAAGGTGGTGGCCGGCCGACGGCGACATTCAACGGCCGCCGAGGAGGAGAAGCTGGCTAACCAGTGACGACTGACGACAAACAAACGGACAGGGATCGCAACCACTAGAGTACGCTAAAGGGAAAAGCGCGACGGCGACATGGACGTTGGATGCTCTCCGATCCGTCGCGGTTAACTGCGCTCTTGGCCTCACTCACTACAATCCCTGTCCAGGTTTCCTCCCGTGCGGATCAAAGCATGCATCTCTGCCTCTCCTACGGTGGTGGCTTCGCTAGCAGGAATGTGATCGAGCTTGCCGACTTACTCGGTGATGAGAACGAAAAAGGTCACCAAGCTCCAACCCCCAAGCACCTCGCCGACGCGCATCGCATCAGAGGTAGTAGTATTGCCAAGACCAAGAGACCCAAGAACAGAGCTAGCTTATAGCAGCAGGATCGGCTTTTGCGTCGACTTGACAGTATTTTACATTTTTACTTTTTGTTATTTATCTGGTAATAATGCGTAATGGTGCTAGTACTTGCGACGCAAACTTATGGCCAAGCGGCACATCAATTGTGACCATGACTGTGCACCTGACGACGATCGACTGATCAGTAGAGGGGAAACTGTACTTGATCTAAAAACAGGTCACACATTTATATATTCAGAACAAACGTTATTAGAATTGATCTCATCCAACTCGATCCAATGACAGAGTCGGACTCCTTGATCACGCCCTGATCGGGGGCGCGCCAGCCGTTCATTGGCTGTGGGCCCCTCTTGCGCAGCGCTATATAAAGAGAAGGGGAGCCGCTAGGGCAGTGGTCGAAGGTTTGTCGTGCCCTGCGCTCCCCACGAACCCTAGCTCCACCGATCGGGAGAGGCGCTGAAGTGAGAGGAACCCGCCAGCAGTGCCGCTCTCGTCCTTGTCGCCCCTACAGCTCTACATTGACACGTGCTGCCACCTCGTCGCCGGCCGCCATCTCGGTTTTCTCCAAGTTCATCTCAGTTAAGTTAATTACCCACTGGATTTACACCTAGAGGTCCTAAATTTTTATCAATGGTATCGGAGCCATCATAGGGTGTAGATCTAGACCGGGGTAGTCTCGGATTAAGCAGTTACAAGGAGATGAATGAATCGAGTAGGATCGGGTTGAAACCCTAACCCCTAACCCTAGCAAAGAGAAAAGGACCGGCGGACTTACCTGCAACCGCACCGCCGGTCGCCACCGCCACCATCCCTTGGACGCCGCGGGAAGACAACCCGGCCGCGCGACGAGGACCTCGTCAACGTGCGGGCTCGGGCTTAAGGGCGTAGCCACAAGGCCGCTGACGGCGGCGCGCTCAGCCTAGGGCAAGCGCGCACGCCGGTGAAGGGCCCCGCAGCGGCGCCGCCACCTTCTCTCGTTTCTCCGACCGCCATGGGCGTCCACTGCTGCTCGCTGTGGCGCTAGAACAAAGAAGAAGGGGAAAGGGTCGATAAAGGGTAGAGGAAGGGGAGTCGACCGGAACAAGCTCCAGCAGCGCCATCCCTTCACTGGCACCGACGGCCACCGCTGCTGCTGCTTGCGGCACTGAGGAAAGAAATGAGGGGAGGATGAAAATGACCTAGGGTTTTGGGGAGCTACGGCTCGGTGTGGTTTTGATCCAGCGAGAAGAGAGGATGGCCGTCTGATCTAGATCAACGGCCGAGAGCGGCTGGGCCGCCTTTCGGCCTAGGCAGGAGGCACCTTTCCCGGCCCAGGCCCAGGTTGTGGCTTGGGACGCGGGGGAGCGCGGACACGCGCTGCACGGCTAGGCCGCAAGAACAGTACTAAAATGCTTTAGTCTTATCTATTTTCAGAATGAAAGTCTGAATGAGTTTTAGTCAAATTAAAGATTTAAATCTCTGTCAAAATTTGAACCAACGGGATAATTTTTTTAGAGAGTAGATAAGTACAGAAAAATGCTTGTGAGAAGTAGATAAATTGTATTTTCATGTTCCCGCTACATTGTCAAGTTTGTCCTCTAATTAAATTAGAAACAACGAGAAAATTTAATTAGAGGAGTAATCATAAGTTTAAGTTAAATTATAATATTATTATTTTCTGACCAACGTTGATCATAACAATATTATAAGTTTATTTATAAGTTTAAGTTTGAAGTTTAAATCTCTGATAAATTTTGCATCAATGTGACCAATTTTTCAGAGAGTAGATAAGGATCAAGAAATGCTCCTAAAATAGAAAAATGTATTTTCATGTTTTCGCTGCAATGATGTTGATTATCTTCTAATTAAATTCGAACCAATGGGAGAATTTAATTTTGAAGAGTAGTTTTATGTTTTTCAAGTTAAGAACAATATTGTAAGTTTATTGATGAGTTTTTATATGCATTAATTCCATTTTTGCCCAACGATGATGTGAAATTAATGTAGAAAATATTGTATTTATGATATTGCTATTTTTCTGACCAAAGTTGATGATAGCAATATTATAATATTTTTTACTTATGAGTTTTATGCATTAATTCTATTTTCTGCCCAATGGTGATAGCAAAGTTTTATGCATTACGATAAGAGTTGTAATAAGTCAGATGCATGTTTAATTTTTCTGAATTTGATGCATTGAATGTTCAAACACTTTCTATGTTCTTATGCTCTGAGAACTAATTCTGATATTTATGTCCCTACGGGAATTATCCCATATGGCGGGAGAAGTTTTGGCAAAGTATTTATGCTGCATGGCCGGTGTCGGGTACTTGGATTAGGGGTACCCAAAACCAATGGTTAAAAGGAGCAAACCCCCCGAGGAATCCACGCCCTAAAAACCCCTAAAAAATCGTATCAAGGCTTCACCTACACGGATACACCGACCTCGGCCCTCATACGTATGAAGACGCCGAGCCCCTTGACTGCGTTTCGATTCGCACGAGGCCCGCTCGACGGAAGGTCTCGACCCCGAAAAATCTCCGACTCGCACGACCCGAGGTTGGGTCGATTGACCCCCCCTCACCCACCTACTCACTGACAAGGCATTCAATGCGACTACTTCCACCTACGTGGATACAGTACCACCGGCGTGGGAGCAGCACCCGTGTCTAATCCTACTTTTTACTGCCCATCTCGGGATGAATGATAAAAAAGCTACCACTATTCACACCACGTCGAGCACTATTCTACCGTCGACACCCCCTCGAGGCACCAGACGACAACTACCGCGCCTGGGTTTTCTAGGGCTCAGTATTATCCGTTCCTCGTCGACCCCCTCAACCACGTCCCGACCGGACCTCGAGCACCACCGGTCAACAAAGGAACAATGCCCGCACGACGACAACAGGGGATCGCACGCCCACCACAGGACACAGGGTATTTCACCGTCCCGTCACCATGACACCCCAGGGATGGCCTGGATTCACAGATGCACGTCGCTACAGCAACCTCTACAACGCCCACCGCGCCTTCACCTCCAAGGCACCGCCTTAGGGTTTTTAGCACACCGAGGCCTCCCCTTGGACCAATAAAAGGGAGGACGACTCAAGTAGCAGCAGGAAACAGAGATTTTCTCCACTTCCGAGATCAACATCTTAAGCAACACTCCATTTTCCTCTTTTCTTGAGACTTGGGACCGGTTCCCTCTCTCACAGCTTGTAACCCCTATACAAGCACTTCGGTGCAAGGAAATACAATACTCTCTTCCCCCGCTGGTGAAAGTCCCTAGTTTGGTTTTGGCTAATTGATGAAACCTAGGACTAACCTTTGTATCTAAGTGGATGATTTAGATAAAGGTGGTCATTGAATATGAGACATGACATTGACTCATGTGACCAAGATGATGAAGACCAAGATGATGCTTGGCTCGATGGACCGGTTGTGAGGGTGAAGGGCAAGTCGAGGCTTCGAAGCAAAGGACCATGCGATGGTGAAGCTTGAGCAAGACTTGGCGCCGACGGACCGATGCAACGGTGAAGAGCAAGTGAAGTCAAGGTCGATGGATCGAGACGGTCATGTGATGATATGAAGTGGATCATATCTTTTGGAGAAACAAAATGGGCTCAAGGCAAAGGTATAACCATAGGGCCATTTTGTTTTGCACTCAAGACACCATAGAGGGTGTGAGTGATTTAGGATCGATAGCCGAACTATTAAGAGGGGAAGTCTTATCGGTTATTCGATGCACGGGTGCCACTAGGTGAATTCATGAAGTGCATTGTATGTAGGGCCTAGTGAGCTAACTGGAAAACCTTTGAAAATGTTTCTGAAAAGGCTAACACACGTGCACAAGGTGGTGATCACTTGTTGGTGTTGGCACATTTGCGATCGCGATGAAGTTTGAGCGGTAGAGAGGGTTTGGGTCTCTCTCCCTCCCGCCGAGCTTGCGAGCGTAGGATTCAGGCATTTTTGGGAACTTGAAATGCCTATTTTCCACTACACCGAAAGTCGGAAAAGAAACGGAGGCGAACGGAGGTCACAGAGGTGACCGGATGCTGCACCGGACGCGGTCATGGTATGACCGGACGCGTCCGGTCAGTACAGCGCAGACGCGGGTGTTAGGGTTTGTAACCGGCACGTCCGGTCACTCGCGGGACCGGCGCGTCCGGTCAGTCACCTAGAGGAATCTGCAGTTCGCAAGGACGATCGGACGCGCGGCGCGTCCGGTCACACGCGATCGGACGCGTCCGATCGTTGAAGGAGCTTACTGGACTCTAACCGGACGCGGGCACTGTCGCGTCCGGTCGTTGCGAAGGGCGCGTCTGGTCGTTACTTCACGGGCGCGCGATGCTGTGCGATCGGCGCGTCCGGTCGTTGACTGGAGCGCGTCCGGTCACTCGGGACCGGCGCGTCCGGTCGTTATGAGAAGCACGTCCGGTCATTGAGTTTGACCGTTGGCACAGTGACCGTTGGAGGATCGGACACGGTTGAGCGCGTCCGGTCATCCTGAAAAAACCCAGTGAAGGGGTATAACGGCTCTATTTGGATGTGATGCTTATAAATACTTGTTGGCCGGCCCTTGGGGAGGTCTCTCGTGATTTCTAACATTCTTGTGCATCCTTTGAGCTAGAGCATCCCCTCCCACTCATCTCTCTTGCTTGATTGCAAATCAAAAGTGAGATTGAGTGATCCCAAAGTGCATTGCATAGCTTGAGGGCATCTAGTGACACTTGTGGGTGGTTTAGCCGGTGGATTTCTTGTTACTCTTGGAGAGTACCGCTCCTAGCCGGCTTGGAGATTATTGGAGGCGTTGGCAAGAGAAGGTGATTGTTCTTGGCCACCTCCGGTTGATTGTAAGAGGTTCTTGTGCTTTCCTCGGCGGGACGCCAAAAGCAACTCTATTACATTGCGCGTGTCATTGAGTTACCTCACTTGAGAGTGGTGTCTTGCGGTGCCTTGCGGGGTGTGCCTTGAGGGGCAAGTGACTTGAGGGTCACACCGAGGAACCATCTGAGTGTTGGTTGACACAACCGGTGACGTAGCTTGTCGGTGCACAAGTGAACACCGGGTGAACAAAAATATTGTGTCTCTTGTCTCCCGGTGATTGGTCTTCATATTGTGTTGTTGTCAATATTGATTGATTGTATATCATCTTGGTGATTGGCAACATCTTCACTCCATCGACGGTATAAGACTCACAATCTTATCTCTCGTATTTACTTTACTAGTTATCTTGTGTAGCTCTAGTGGTAGCCTTTGCTAGTAGTTGTTAGCTTGCTCACTAGTGTAAAATTAGTGACATAGCCCTTGTGTGAACTAGAGATTATAATCTACTAGACTTGTGGATAGGAGGCTTGCATCACAACCGTAGGCTAAGCAAAACTTGCTTTGCGCCGTTTGTTATTCTAACAAGTTTTCTTAGTGGTTCTTGTAGAATTTTTTATAGGCTATTCACCCCTCTCTAGCCATCTAGGACCTTACAGCTGGACATAGGGCCTTCTTTGCCCGTGTATTCTCTTTGCATCACCATCCGGATTTGGGAGCACACAGCATAAATTCACTCGTCAACTTAGGGCCCTCCCAGGTCCGAACACCGACAGTTGGCACGCTAGGTAGGGGTGCGCTGCATGCCAGCATCACTTTCCTGCCATTCTTCCGGATGGCTAACCCCGAACGACCACTTCCGTTGGCCACGGTGATTTGGTTTGGGAGTTTGGAGTTCATGTCCCTTGGCTACGACTACGACATGGTTCTCCTCCCACCCAGGCACTCAACCGACCACAACCACGAGCTCTCCCAGCTTGGGGGAGTGTTGCACTGGTACCACCATTCTCACCAGGCTCGTGCAGCCAGGCGGCGGCGTGCCCAGCGTAGCTACCACCATCGCCTCATGGAGGGTGACGGTGTGCCCCGTTCTGGAGCTCCTCAGCCAGATGCCGACACAGAGTCTCTCAATGAGGACTTGCGTAGGATGAGCTTGGCTGCGGGCAAGATGCTGGCGGGGCATCCTGACATCCCATCGTCCGGTGCGGTGCCGCTTCTAGCCGGATTAGGATCGGATTCCCTGGTGGCAGCTACAATGCCGCCGTGGACATTCCCGTATGGGCTGAACATGGCTGCCTAGGGGTATGCTTCCTCCATAAGCACCAATATGGGCATTTACGAGGAGCTCCCTGGGCACTATCTATGTTCTGCCCTCAACCTCGTAGCATCCACGCCAGCTTCTGAGTACCTGGACTCTACGGAGACCCCTGGTACGGAGCTCCGTGCGATCGCCTCCTGCCGCTATGACTCCATGAATCGATGACCCCACATGCATCCATCGTACTACTATTTTGGCACCCCTGACTCTATCTCTGCCGATGACAGCTATGATCCAACTCGCTAGTGCTTCCATATTGATGGGACCATCACGTCGGATTCGGAAGCAGAGGCGGCTGCTGGAGGAGGGAACGCCACACCACCTCATGCCGCACACCCTGGTGCGCGGGACGAAGCCCAACTTCTTGAAGCAGACCAGGGAGCGCAACTTGTGCAGATTCAAGAACTGCAGACCAAGCTCAACAAGGAACGAGAGCGCCTGCGCCTACTTCAGCAGACCCTCGAGCGGGAGCGCGCAGCGCATGCACATGGCGGAGGAGCTCAAGAGAGAGCTCGCGATGTCAATCGTCGCATCATCGAGGACTAGGTGGGCAAACCCCCATTCTTCAACCGAGCCAGCCAGAACGTTGTCGTCGCCGCCATGCTTCTCTGCAATATGCCTGAGCCATCTACACCCGAGGCCCGACGGGCCTGTGATGAGATTCGTGGTCTCCTCGAGACTGCGGCCATGCAGCAAGCCGAGAGTTCCGCCTTGAGGCGTCATGGGCTTGCCTCAGAGCAGCCTGCGGAGCCCTCCCGACATGAGAAGGAGGCCTCGGTTCATCCTGAGCCCGCATCGCAAGGGAACAAGGCAGCCTCTGTCCGTGAGTGCGTCATCAACAACCGCGAGCTCTGAGATGCCTGCGACGACATCAACGAACGCCGTAGGTGCAGAAGCGATGACGGTGCATCTTGAGGCTACCACGAGCATAGGGTCGGGTGTTACGATAGCATAGAGGATCGCAGTCCTTCCCCCGAGCCGCCAGGTCCTCGAGTTTTCAGCAAGACCATTCGCAGGACCCAGCTTTTGATTTGGTTTCACCTCTCGATGACTCTCACCAAGTATAACGGCGAGACCAAACCCGAGCTTTGGCTCGCTGATTTCTGTTTGGCTTGTCAGTTGGGCGGGGCCACCGACGACCGAGTCATCATCTGACAGCTTCCCCTGTTCCTATCAGACACTGCTCGAGCATGGCTCGAGGGCCTCCCACCTCGACAAATCCACAACTAGAACGACTTGGAAAGGGTGTTTGAAGGGAACTTCAAAGGGACCTACGTATGCCCCGGTAACTCTTTGGGACCTCAGGAGCTGTAAACAGAGGCCAGGCGAGTCCCTCCGCGACAATATCTAGCGTTTCTCCAAACAACGCACCAAGCTTCTCAACATCACCGACTCTGACATCATCATGGCTTTCCTCTCCGGAACTACCTGCAAGGAGTTGGTCCGAGAGTTGGCCCGCAACACCCCCACCACTGCCAACAAGCCGATGGACATCATCACCAACTACACCGCTGGCGAGGAGGCGGTTGGTGCCATCTTTGGTGGCGACTAGGACAAGGGGATGCACAAGGACGAGGACCCTGAGAGCTCCAACCAGGGCGCCAAGAGGAACAACAGGAGGAAGAAGAAGAACCAGCAAGGCAAACACGAAGCCACGGCAGGCGACCTTGTCGCTGCTGCTGACCGCAAGAAGCCTCGAGCCCCCCCCGGCAGGGGCATCTTCGACAAGATGCTCAAGGAATCGTGTCCCTACCACAAGGGGCCCACAAACCCCAACCTCAAGGACTGCCACGTGCTCCAAAAATACTTTGAAATCCTAGGCATCAAGAAAGACGACAAGAAGGGGGACCCCAATGAAAAGGACGGCGATAAGGACGAGGGGTTTCCCAAGATCCACGACTGCTTTATGATCTACGGGGGACCCTCGACGTGCCTCTCCACACACCAGCACAAGCGAGAGCGTCGAGAGATCTTCTCCGTGTAACTCGAGATCCCCCTCTTCCTCGACTGGTCCGAAACGGCCATCACGTTCGACCGTAGTGACCATCCGGACTACGTCCCCAATCCTAGGGTGTACCCGCTCGTCATCGATCCCATCATCGCCAATACGCGCCTCATCAAGGTGCTCATGGATGGAGGCAGCAGCCACAATATTATCTACATCCAGACCCTCGACCTCCTAGGGATTAAGAGGACGCAGCTCCGACCCAGCGTCGGGGGCTTCCATGGAGTTGTGCCAGGGAGACGAGCAGAGCCCGTCGGGCGGATCGACCTGCCCATCTGCTTTGGCACCCCCTCCAACTTCAGGAAGGAGACCTTCACTTTCGAGGTGGTTGGGTTCCACGAGACCTACCACGCCATCCTTGGGCGTCCCTGCTATGCCAAATTCATGGCAGTCCCAACTACACCTACCTCAAGCTCAAGATGCCGGGCCCTAAGGGTGTCATCACTGTCGGGCCCTCCTACGAGCACGCCTATGAGTGTGACGTGGAGTGCATCGAGCACGGAGAGGCCATCGCGGAGTCGGCAACCTTGGCTGCAGACCTCGACAGTTTGGCCAAGGAGATCCCCGACCCCAAGTGCCACGTCGGCAACTTTGAACCCACAGAAGATGTCAAGCTCATGCCCCTCGACCCCACCAACTCGGATGGGAAGGCATTGAAAGTCAGCGCCACCCTTGACCCCAAATAGGAAGCAGTGCTCGTCGACTTTCTCCGCTCGAATGCCGACGTATTTGCGTGGGGACCCTCGGATATGTCGGGCATACCTAGGGAAGTCGTCGAGCATGTCTTGGAGATCTGGGCCAGCTCCAAACCAGTGAAGCAACGTTTGCGCCGCTTCGACGAGGAAAAGCGCAAGGTCATCGGTGAGGAGATTCACAAGCTTTTGGAGGCCGGATTCATCAAGGAGGTTCACCATCCCGAGTGGCTAGCTAATCCTGTACTAGTTAAGAAAAAGAGTGGGAAGTGGAGGATGTGTGTAGACTATACTAGTTTAAATAAAGCATGTCCGAAAGTTCCTTTTCCTTTGCCACACATTGATCAAATCGTCGATTCTACTGCGGGATGTAAAACTCTATCATTTCTAGATGTATATTCCGGCTACCACCAGATTAAAATGAAGGAGTCCGATCAGCTCGCGACTTCTTTCATCACACTGGTCGGCATGTATTGCTACGTTACTATGCCCTTTGGTCTCTAGAACGCAGGGGCTACGTACCAACGATGCATGCAACACGATTTCAGGAAACACATCAGACCAACCATCGAGGCCTACATTGATGACATCGTGGTCAAATCCAAGAGGGTCAACAACCTAGTTGACGACCTCGATATCGCATTCAAGTGCCTTAAGGCGAAGAACATCAAGCCTAGCCCCGAGAAATGTGTCTTCGGCGTTCCTCGAGGCATGCTCTTAGGGTTCATCGTTTCCAAGCGTGGCATCAAGGCCAACCCAGAAAAAATCTCCGCGATCACCAAAATGGGCCCTATCCGAGATCTAAAGGGCGTACAGAAGGTCACGGGCTGCCTTGCGGCCCTCAGTCGTTTCATCTCACGCCTCGGCGAGAAAGCGCTCCCTCTGTATCGTCTCCTGAAGAAATCAGAACACTTCTTGTGGACCCTCGAGGCTGAAGAAGCTCTTACCAAGCTCAAGGCAACACTGTCCAACCCTCTGATCCTCGTCCCTCCAACCACAGGGGAACCCCTCTTGCTCTACGTTGCCGCAACGACACAAGTGATCAGCGCAGCCGTAGTCGTTGAGAGGATGGAGGAAGGACATGCCCTACCCGTTCAGAGGCCAGTCTAATTCATCAGTGAAGTACTCTCGGAGACCAAGGTTCGCTACCCACAAATCCAGAAGCTGTTATACGCCATCGTGTTGACACGACGCAAGCTCTAACACTACTTCGAGGGCCATCCGGTGACTGTGGTCTCTTCTTTCCCTCT
Organism: Saccharum hybrid cultivar R570; assembly: GCA_038087645.1. Classification (NCBI taxonomy): domain Eukaryota; kingdom Viridiplantae; phylum Streptophyta; class Magnoliopsida; order Poales; family Poaceae; genus Saccharum; species Saccharum hybrid cultivar. The sequence continues at coordinate 3,455,211 of JAQSUU010000319.1, read as the reverse complement.
GGGGGAGATAGTCTAGAACTGGGAGGCCTTAGGAAGGATAGCTAAGTGGTCGGCCGAGCTCATGGGAGAGACCCTCTCTTATGCGTCGTGTAAAGCAATCAAATCCCAAGTGCTGGCAGATTTTCTGGCGGAGTGGACCAATACCCAACTGCCTCCCGCTCAGATTCAGGCCGAGCTGTGGACCATGTACTTCGATGGGTTATTGATGAAAACAGGAGCGGGCGCGGACTTGCTCTTCATCTCTCCCCTTAGAATTCACATGCGCTACGTGATCTGATTCCACTTCGCTACCTCTAACAATGTAGCTGAGTACGAGGCTCTCGTTAACGGCTTGCGCATCGCCATCGAGCTCAGAGTTTGACACCTTGACGTTCGTGGTGATTCCTAGCTCATGATCGACCAGGTCATGAAGGACTCAAGATGCCATGATCCTAAGATGGAAGCCTACTGCAAGGAGGTGTGGCGCCTTGAGGACAAGTTCCACGACCTTGAGCTCAACCACATCGCGCGGAGATACAATGAGGCTACCGATGAACTCGCGAAAATCACGTCTAGTCAAACCACAGTTCCACCTGACGTTTTCTCGAGGGACCTTCATGAACCTTCCATCGACCTCAGAACGACAGAGGGGGTCAACAGTCTATCACTCGACCCCCTACCTGAGGCAGAGGCCCCCTTAACCGGGGCTGACATCATGCAGATGGAAGGCTCGCCACCACCAGCTGACCTCGAGCCCGACTGGCACATTTCGTACCTTGACTATCTCATTCGAGGGGAGCTCCCTCTAGATAAGACCGAGGCTCAATGGATCGCTCGCTGGGCCAAGACCTTTGTGATATACGGTAATGACAAGGAGCTTTATCAACACAGCCCCACAGGCATCCTACAGTGCTGTATCACAGTCGAGGAAGACATGAATTTACTTAGAGATCTACACTCGGGGGCTTGCGGTCATGACGCGGCGCCTCGAACCCTCGTCAGAAACACGTTCTGGCAGGGCTTCTATTGGACAACCGCGGTCTCCGATGCCATTAAGCTGGTACGCTCCTGCAAAGGATGCCAGTACTATGCAAGGCAGACCCATCTCCTGGCTCATGCCCTGCAAACCATCCCTATCACATGGCCATTCACCGTTTGGGGGCTCGACTTGGTCAGACCCCTAAAGAAAATGACTGGGGGCTTCTCCCACTTGCTCGTCGCTGTAGATAAATTTTCCAAGTGGATCGAGGCCTGACCCGTCACCAACTGAAAGTCCCTAGTTTGGTTTTGGCTAATTGATAAAACCTAAGTAATAATCATATGTGCTTAAGTGTTGATAGCAAAAGGTGATTGGTACACTCCTAAGTTATGGCAAGATGCATGTTGATCATGATGACTTGGTGCCATGCTTGGAGAATAAGAGGAGATGGAGTACAATCCTATGGAGCTCAAGGCAAAGGTATAGATATGATTTGCTTTTTGGTGATCAAGACACCATAGGGGGTGTGATCACACTTAGGATCGATAGCTGTAATATAAAGAGGGGAATTTCCGGGGCTATTGATCATTTAAGTGCCACTAGATGAAGATTCATTTGCATATGCATTTAGATCTAGTGGAGGGATAACTTATTGCCTCGGAAATGATTGTGAAAATGCTAACACATATGCACATGGTGATGTACACTTGGTGATGTTAGCACATTTGCGAAGGCGGTGGGGTTGAGCGGTAGAGAGGGGTTTGAGTGAAGAAACAGAGGCGAAAGGGAGTCACTAGGGTGACCGGACGCGTGGCCAGACGCTGGATTGGACGCGGTTGGCGCGTTCGGTCAGATCATCCCACGTGCAGAGGCAGCAGCGCGCACACTGGTGAGTCCGGTCGATCACGGGATAGGCGCGTCCGGTCAAGCTCTATAGAAGTTGTGAAACACGCGAGGTCGATCGGACGCGGTGGCGCGTTCGGTCACGATCGACCGAACACGTCCGATCGTGTGTGGGTGCTTACTGGAATTGACCGAACGCTGGCACTGTGGTGTCCGGTCAGTTCAAGTGGCATGTCCGGTCGCATGGTTAGCAACACGATTCAGCGGCGACCGGACGCTGCGACTGCGTCCGGCTAATTCGACTGGCGCGTCCGGTCAGTACGCAGGCAGTGGCAACTTGTTGCTAACGGCTCTATTCTTTGGGGCTGCTTATAAATACTTGTTGGCCGACTCCTAGAGGATTCTCTTGGACTTTTTGACACTCTAACATCCTCTTGAGCTGAGCACATCCCCTCCCACTCATCTCCCTTGCTCGATTGACAAATCGAAGTGAGTTTGAGTGATCTCAAGTGCATTTGCTTGTGAATTTGCATCTAGTTGACACTTGGGTGAGCATTGGCTGCGGGATTCTTGTTACTCTTGGTGGTTGCCGCCATCTAGGTGGCTTGGAGGCAGCGGAGGAGTTGTGGCAAGAGTGGTGCTTGTTCTGGGCCACCTCCCGGTGTTTTATGAGGGGTGTTGTGCCTTCCCCGGTGGAGTGCCAAAGGCAACTCTAGTAAATTGCTCGTGTCATTGAGTTACCTCACTTGCGGTAGGTTCTTGCGGTGCTCTTGGGGAGCTTGGCTTTGGATTGCCAATTAGCCATCGAACCATGAAGTGGTGGTCAACACAACGGGGACGTAGCGTGCTGGCAAGCACGTGAACCTTGAGAGAAAAATTATGTGTCACCTTTGTGATTGATTTCTTGTATTTCTCCCAGTGATTGGTCTTCATATTATTGTGATTGGTTCATCCCTTGACGCGGTGGTATAAAGATCACTTACCTCTCTTTTACATTCTGCAAACTAGTTGTAACAAGCTCTTTAGTGTAATTAGTTTTGAGAGCTTGTATTTTCTTTGCTAATGTAGCTTGTTTCCTAGTTGAGCTCTTTAGTGTAGCTAGCTTGTGAGAGTTCGTAGTGACTTAGCCTTTGTTTGTTATAGTGATCATAGTTACTAGAATTGTTGGATAGGTGGCTTGCAACCCTTGTAACATTTTGCTAATGCGCATTTTGCCATTTGTTATACTAACATTTTGCTCTAGTGAGTTTGTAGAATTTTTAATAGGCTATTCACCCCCATCTAGCCATATTAGGACCTTTCACCAACATCAGGTTAGAGCAAGCCGCGTTGTTCTTCACCGACATCATCCATCGCTTCGGGGTTCCCAACTGCATTATCACGGACAATGGCACCTAGTTCACTGGCAAGAGGTTCTTGGATTTCTGCGACAACCATCACATCCGTGTGATCTGGTTGGCCATAGCTCATCCAAAGACAAATGGCCAAGTAGAGCATGCCAATGGCATGGTCTTACAAGGCCTAAAGCTGAGAATCTTCAACAAATTGAACAAACATGGCAAGAAATGGGCCGCCGAGCTCCCCTCGGTCCTATGGAGCCTAAGAACAACGCCGAGTCAAGCCACGGGGTTCACTCCTTTTTTCTTGGTTTATGGGTTCAAGGCTGTACTTCCAACTGACTTAGAATATGGATCTTCGAGGCTGAAAGCCTACAATGAACCAAACAATGATGCCACAAGAGAGAACACCCTCGACCAGCTCAAGGAGGCTCGAGATATAGCCTTACTACACTCTGCAAGATATTAGCAGAATCTCCGATGCTACCACGACAAGCACGTGCGCAATCGAGACCTCCATGTTGGTGACTTGGTGCTTCGGTGAAGCCAGAGCAACAAGGGATGACACAAGCTCACACCACCGTGGGAAGGTCCCTACATCATTGCAAATGTGTTGAAGCCCGGGACTTACAAGTTATCCAACGACAAGGGCGAGACCTTCACCAACGCGTGGAACATCAAACAGCTACGTCGCTTTTACCCCTAGAGCCTTGAGGCTTTGTACCTGTTTCTCAGTTCCATGAATGAATAAAGAGTACATCTGTGTTCAAAGCATTCTTTCATAAAAAATAGGTAGGCTCGACCCTACTTTCACAGAGTTGAACCTCCCTCGAGGGCTGGAAAGGGGGGAACCCCCTGTGTCCCTAAAAAACTAGAAAGGGGGGAACCCCCTGTGTCCCTAAAAAACTCGCATTTTTCAAAAAAAAACTTTTACATAGTCAACGAGGCCGCGAGGGCACCCCATGGCTCAAGGGCTATTGAGCCATGAAATTGCCTACGCGTCCGCGCTAACGATACCTCCACTCACTCCCCCATGCCAAGGGGTGCAACCGTGCGCTAAGAAGACCTAGTAAAAGCTCACGATTTCGAAAAATCAACGTCTAACGTTCCTATACACTTCGATGCGAGTTCTTACATAGTCGACGAGGCTATGAGGGCACCCTAAGGCTCAAGGGCTGTCGAGCCATGAGATCGCCTACGTGTCCACGATAACGGTACCTCCACTCACTCCCCCACGCCAAGGGGTGCAATCGCGCGCCAAGAAGACCGCGTAAGAACACGATTCGAACAAAAAGGGAATGAAAGACTCGAACAAAAAAGACATTTAGTACATATTTACATCTAAATATTTTAAGGCCCCTAGGGCCATGATAGTATGAGTCACGAACAAAAACTAACTTATTACATGGGCCTTCATGCCCAGATTTGGCTCACAGGCCCTCATCATCAGCAGGAGGGAGCACCTCGTCCTCAAACAGCCTCGCGAGTCAACCCCTAGGCTCTTCCATAGCCTCGATCAGCCCTAGGCAGGCCGCCTCATTCTCCAACTCAGTCTTGCTCGGGTCGGAGGTGAAGCTGTCAGCAACGAGGCCCATGTTGTACTCGAAACCGGAGCGGACGACCACCAGGGCCCTCTTCACGCCATGGTGCAGCACGCCCCGCACCTTCTCGCGTACAAGGTTTCCTAGCGCCATCATCCGGCGCACAAAGGAGTCCTCAGTGTCAGCGTCGGGCTCGACCCCTAGGTTGTCACACACCGTGGTGATGGCACCCTGGAGCAGCTGGTTCCGCCCGACCTCGGCCTCAAGGAGGGCTTGAAACGAGGTGGCGTTCCCCTAGGCCTCGCGCTGTTGCTTCTCCAGCTCTGAAACATGAGATCGAGTCAGCAAAAACACAGGAGTCCAAAGTCGAGTTCAGAGTTTAGCAAAAACTTACCCTCAACATGGGTCAGCCAGCCCACAATCTGATCATGTAGCTCGCCGTGCACCTTCTCAGCCACCCAAAGAGCCTCGTCCTTATCGTGGATGGTCACCCTCAGCATCTCGATCTCCCGACCGGTGCCCGAGAGAGCCTCATCCCTCTTCCGGACGATCTCCTTCAACGTCTCGACCTCCTTGGTCAAGGTCCCGACGCGGGTGGATGTCAGCCCGATCTGCACATTGAGGGCATCGCGCTGGCCACTGACGAGAGCAATGTCCTCCTCGAGCTCCTTCACTCGCGCCAATAGCGGTGCAAGGTCCTCATGAGGTTTGGTCGCCTCCTCTCGAGCCTTGGTCGCGTCTTCATGGGGCTTGGCCGTAGCGTCCCGAGCCTGCGCCGCCTCTTCCGTAAGCGCTGCGTGGATGACACGAAGCTCATCCGCCTCGGCGCTCTTATCGGACAACCGCTTGTTGGCGTCCTTGACTAGAGCCCGTTGGCGAGGAAGCGCTGCCCACACATCGCTCTCATGGCGAATAAATAATGACTTGCGGTGCGACCACTCCTTGAGCTCCTAGTCACGGTCAAAACCAAAATCAGAACCAAGGGCAAAAGGGGGTCGAGCCAAATAAAATATCGAGACAAATGCAACCTACCTCGAAGGCCCCGACATGTTTCGGACTAGGGTATCTGTGACCATCCGCAGAGACTACACGGAGTGCTTGCAGAGCCCCTCAGCGTACTCCCAGTACTTCACCTCATCCTTGTCGTCCAGAACAAAGAAGGGCTCGGCGTCGGGATTGGTCGCGTCCCTAAACTCGAGGGACGAGCGTCCCCAGCATGGGAGTTCATCCTCTGTCCGCATGAGTGCCAGCTCCGCAAAGTTGGGCCACCTGGTGGACGCCTCTGCCATGTCATCATCTGGCGCCGCAGAGGTCCTGGGCTGATCCGAGGCGTCGACCATCTCGACGTCCGCTTTCTGCTTCCCCTTATTAGATGGGGTATCATCAGAAGTGAGGTCAATCACGGTCGACGTCGGCCCTTGGGGTGAAAGTGGCCCCCCACCTGCCAGTGCCTCCACTAGCGCGTCGGGCGACGGCATGACCACCTCCTGCTCCGCCTCTGCCACCGGCTTCTCCGGTCGGCCCAGCTCACGCTGCTCCACCTCCGGCTATGGCTACGACGGCTGCTCTTGCTGCTGCTGCTGCCGCTCCTGTCGCAGCTCCTCCCTCTCCATTTGCAGCTCCCGCTGCTCCTCCTCCTCCTTCCCCGCATCTTGCAGGGTCTCCACCACCTCTTTCATCTCTTTCACATCCACCTGCCCTGCATCACGGGCGGATGTTTTGGCCTTGTCGGCCTCGATGGTCTCTGGGGTCTCCTTAGTCAACCTCGGCTCTTGCCTACCACTTCTAGACCTATCGAGCCTGGTAGCGCCTAGGGCTATCTCGACCCGCTCCGGCTCTCGGGCAGCGTCTCCAACTTCAGCACCCTCCTGAGCGCTCGCACCTGCCTTGGTGGCAACCTCTTTTGCCTTGAGCCGCTCCGTGGCAGCCTAGCACCTTACGACCCAGGCAGCGTCATTGGCTGGCATCCGCATCTCAGAGCAGCGCCAGCCTTGAGCGCCTTGGTGGGTGTCATGGCCGCTAGCTTCGCCTTGCGCTTACGGCTGCACAATGAACGAGTACGTCAGAACAAGAAGCGAAATAAGCTTGTTAGAAAGATGAAGCAAAGCACTTACCCGGACATGGGGATCAGGGGCTTCACCCATGACTTCCCCAAACCACTCGAGGGCTTCTGCGATGGCTCCTCCATCGAGCCTTTGGTCATCCCGGGGCTCCTGGAAGCCCTAGCTTATGAGGCCCCTGGCGTCCTCTTCACCGTCGAGGTCGTCTGGCCTCGAGTCCTCACGCCTGACGATGGCGCCCTGGTCTCAGGCGTCGGCATCATAGACCTGCCCACCAATGGGGTCCGAGGCGACTAGGCACGCGGGTGCGGCGCCACCGACGTTGATGGTGGGACCACTGGCTCGGCAGATCCCCTTTTCAAGGGCCCCTAATGGGCCCTCCCTTCCGCTCGCTCCTCCTACCCCTCGACGAGCGCCAAGGCTGCCCTCGATGCCTGGGAGGTCAACCCCCTGCCCACCAACGGGCTCCTGCAGGGACCTCACGTCAGGAAGGTGGGCAAGGGTAGTCACGGTGTCGTACTGTGACTCGTCATCATCATCATCGTCGCCATCGCCCTCCTCCTCCGAGGCCGTCTCAGAGGGGGATTCCTCCTTAGAGAGACCCTTGAGCCTCTACTAGCGACGACGCTTTATCAATGCCTCGCACTCAAGGATCTTCCTGTTGCGCTGCTTCTTCACGGCGTTCTTCTCCTTTCTCTCTTGGGCGGTGGAGAAGCATCTCACCTGTCGAGCCGCGTGATCCTCCAGGACCGGTGGCAGTGAATCTTTAACCGCTGTCAGATCCTGCACAAGAACCTCGACGGGCTAAATCAAGAGAACCAAGGAAAAAGGGGGCACGAGACTAGCAAGAAGTACTTACCAGAGGCTCGAATCCCTGGTTGGGTCGCATCGTGACCCTGTCTATGTCCTCCTGCTTGAAGCCGCCCATCACCCACCGAGCGTGCTGGACGACCTCATCGAGGGGGAGGGTCTCGTGTGACATCTGACTCCCCTCTAATGAGACGCCCGGCTCCATCTGGTCCATCCACAGTCGACACTGCATCAGGGGTAGGACCCTCTGATGGTGGAACGTTGTAGCCACCATGCCCGTGGTCAGCCCGCGCAGACGAAGCTTCCTCAGTGCGTCGAGGAGCGGCTACAGCTTCAGCTGATCTTCCTCGACGACACAGTATGCCTAGTTCTCTCTCTGAGACATGAGGACCTAGCCGGAGAAGCGAGGCAGCTGGCCGTTGTCGTTGCGTAGGTAGAACCAGCCGTCGTGCCACCCGCTATTCAATGAGATGAGTTGGGCCGAGATGTACAGCTCACCTCGGCCCGCCTGCACCTGGATAGTGCAGCTTCTAGTGTGTACCGCCCATCGCACCCCCTTCTCACCCGCCTTCTTGGCAAAATGCTCTGCCTTGAAGAGGTGGAGCCACAACTTCCATGGGGCTCGATCCCCAAGAACCCCTCGTAGACGGCCGCAAAAATGGCGGCCTGCGAGATGGAATTGGGGGCGAGATGATGGAGCTCTACCCCATAATAATGTGGGATGGCCCGCATGAATCGGCTCGGCGGCACCCCGAGCACCCTCTCGTGGAAGGCAATGAAGCTAACCACGTAGCCCTCTGGTGGCGCCGGTTCCCGGTGGTTGGTCGGCGGCACCCTCCACTTCGACAGATCTCGGCTAGTCCTCGGACGCAGGAGACTATCGCGCATGAGCTCCTGCAGCTTCTTCTCCGTCACCGAGGAACGAATCCACGGATCCACAGGGAGGACTAGGCTCTTTCCCGCCATGGATGCAAGGAATGGATGACGGTGGCAAAGGAAGGAGAGGGCAGTTGCAAAAGGCCAGTAAAGAATGAATGAAGTCCTGGGCTCCATATTTATACCCCGGCGTAAGGCCAATGGGCGGATCCAGCGAAGAGGATAGTAAAATTTCTGCATTTAATGCCCTTACCTAACCACCTCCTCGAAACCCACATGCACAGGCACATGTCAGCCGCACACTCGCTAACAGTTCGTTGCGCCGCCCACTACCACGCCGTTTCACTTCCTCCCTAAAAAGACGCGCCCTAATGGGTGGGAAAGGATGCTCCTAGGCGGACTCTTCCAAGCGAAGGAACCACGGGCTCTGAGCCCGCTTAGAACCTCGAGGGTTCGAAAGCTGCCTTCGAGTAAACAGAGTTATGGATGACTGAGGGCGGGCCCATACAAGGTCAGGGCTCGAGTCGCTTTCTCAAGATGCCCTCGGACATATTCAAGGCTAAAGGAGAGGTCAGCGGTGGAATCCCCTTGGAGGGAGGCATCGAGCCCTCGGATCCTATTGAACGGAGCCAAGATCCACACGACAACTCTTTGGCACTTTTGGAGAGCGCCTCCGCGGCCGCTAGCTGACCCCTATCGAATGGGGCACGAGCTCCTACTTGAATCTCCTACTAGCAGCTCACCAGAGATCGTCAGAACTCACCCATCAGGGGTCATACGACATTCTTGCCCCTCCTCGTTACCTAAAGGATGCGTAAGGGTCGTGCAATTAAGACGTGCAGGACCCAAATCGACCTCGCGCGTGCGAGGCTCGGGGGCTTGCCCACAATAAGCTAGCCTCGACGAGAGAGAACCAAACGCGCTTCAAGGGATCAAACACAGGAGCATCCCTCAACATAACATATTAAAAGCCCTCAAAGGAGTCACCCACTCCTCTGAGGCCTCGGGGGCTACACCCGGAGAGCGACGACACTACGACTCCAGTTCATAACTCGCTGAGCCTCTACGAGAGTGTCCATACTCGTGCAAAGGCTCGGGGGCTACTGTTGGGTACCTGGATTAGGGGTACCCAAAACATACGGTTAAAAGGAGCAAACCCTTGAGGAATCCGCGCCCTGAAACCCCCTAAAAAATCGTATCAAGGCTCCACCTACACGGATACACCGACCTCGGCCCGTGTACGTATGAAGACGCCGGGCACCCTCGACTGCGTTCCGATTCGCACGAGGCCCGCTCGACGGAAGGTCTTGACCCCAGAAAATCTTCGACTCGCACGACCCGGGGTCGGGTCGGTCGACCCCCCCTCACCCACCTACTCACTGACAAGGCATTCAATGCGACCACTTTCACCTACGTGGCTACAGCACCACCGGCATGGGAGCAGCACCCATATCTAATCCTACTTTTTACTGCCCATCCCGGGATGGACGATAAAAAAGCAGTCACTATTCACACCACGTCGAGCACTATTCTACCGTCGACACCCCCTCGAGGCACAAGACGACAACCACTGCGCCCGGGTTTTCTAGGGCTCAATATTATCCGTTCCTCATCGACCCCCTCAGCCACGTCCCAACCGGGCCTCGAGCGCCGCCGGTCAACAAAGGAACAACGCCCACCACAGGACACAGGGTCTTTCACTGTCACATCACCATGACACCCCAGGGATGGCCAGCATTCACAGATGCACGTCGCTACAGCAACCTCTACAGCGCCCACTGCGCCTTCACCTCCAAGGCACCGCCTTAGGGTTTTTAGCACACCTATGCCTCCCCTTGGATCTATAAAAGGGAGGACAACTCAAGTAGCGGTAGGAGACAAAGATTTTCTCCACTTCCGAGATCAACATCTCAAGCAACACTCCATTTTCCTCTTTTCTTGAGACTTGGGACCAGCTCCCTCTCTCACAGCTTGTAACCCCTACACAAGCACTTCGGTGCAAGAAAATACAATACTCTCCTCCCCCGCTGGACGTAGGGCCTTCTTTGCTCGAACCAGGATAAACCCCCGTGTATTCTCTTTGCATCACCATCTGGATTAGGGAGCACGCAGCACAAATTCACTCGTTGGCTTAGGGCCCTCCCGGGTCCGAACACCGACAGCAGGAGAAGTTCGTGATGACTTGTGTTTTGTATATCCCGCACAGCGAGAGAAGTTTGGGGTATCTCTTATGCTATCCTAGTATTGACCATGCATTTCTTTTGTGTTGTGGTCATTAAGCGCTCAAAGAGTTGAGGGCCATAAGCGGAGCAATTCCAAAATTACACCAATGCTAAATCTTACGAAGGTGGAGAGTCGGTTAATTGACTCTTTACTAACGTATGCGGGCACTCTAATTGAGTAGCTCGTTGCGAACTTATCTAGTAATGGTGAAATGCACATTTTTGAATGCATAATATGGCCACTAAGACGGAGTCATTAGACGTAGATCAAAAAAAGGAAAAAATTAAGACTTGATAGATTGAGTCTATCAACTGAGATGAGCACATCAATTAATGAATAATTCAATTTCTTCCCTATAGCATCATTTTGACTTGAAATGAGTTTAAGGACAAAAGGAAGTTACATACGAACCAAACGATAAGAAAAACATGCGAGCATGACTTGCAGAAGTACTGCTAAGGACCTTGTTGTGTTCACGAAGTGGAATGAGGAAAGTATACTCCCATACGAATTAAGAAATAACTTTGTTTGCATGACATAATCATGTGAATGAAGTAAGTCATGAATGTCTCCTCATTCACAAGAGCTTTAAATAGTTTTCGAAATTATGGCAGTAAAGTTTATGCCACATTTCAAGGGGGAGAATTATGAGATCAATTAAGAAAGATACTCCCCAATATTTTAGATAAGTGATCTATAAAAGATGAATGTGATCGTCGAGGGAGTACAATGGTCAAAATAACGATACCCCTAAGTAGAGAGATAGCTAAATTTCTGGACCTTTTACAGTTCCGACAAGAAAATAGCATAGTCAGCTAGTCTTCATACTGGATGAGCCTATGAGGCTTTAACAAATTAAACCTAAATAAGAAATTTGAAGATACACTATCTTTACAGAAGATAGAGTAATCTGAGGTAGCATGGTATGTAGAGACCTAAGACTTGAAGAGAAGTGGGACTACGTGCCCACTCTAGTGTTTTAAGAGCAATAAATTTCTCAATACCTCTTGATGTTGTATGACTTATACAACACCTGTTGTTAACTCTTCGAAGAAGATGAATAATGTAAACAAGAATCTTGTAATACAGGAGCCTGTAGAATCAATTGCCTCTTGGCAATGAAGAGCAACAACAACCCCATATGAAAGAAGTGTCAGTAGTTAATGCCCCAGAAGGTCTCAAAGAATTAGAAAACCAGCTATTTCTGATGGCTATAAAGTCTATGTTTTAGTGAAGAAATTCAAATGGAGGGTGAAACCACCTCATTTGAAGAAGCCATGAGAAGCGTTCACTCGTCTAAATGGCAAGAAGCTATGGGAAGCTGAAATGAATTCGATGAATACCAACGATGTTTGGGACTTAGAATAAATTCTTAATGAAGCCAAAATAGTAGGCTGTAAATGGGTTTACAAGACAAAATGTGACTCTAAAGGAATGTGGAAAGATATAAAAGCACGACTTGTAATAAAAGGCTTTATGCAAAAAGAAGGAATAGATTATAATGAGAGTGTTTTTCTCCAGTCTCATGCAAGGATTCGTTTAGAATCATAATAGCATGAGTGGCACATTACGAGTTAGAGTTACATCAGATGGATGTAAAGACAGCATTCTTCAACGAGGATTTGTATGAAAAAAGTTAACATGGCACGCCCCAAAGGTTTTGTGGTGAAAGGAAAAGAACCTATGGATGTCGTCTGCAGAAATCCATTTATGGGTTAAAACAAGGCTCTAGACAGTAGTATTTAAAGTTGAAGAAACAATTAGAAAGTTTGGGTTTTAAAGAGAATGAGAAGAACAATAGTGTTTATGTAAAGTTCAAGAATGAAAATTTCATTTTTCACATCCTCTGTATAGATGACATCCTACTAACTAGTAGTGATGTTTATCTGCCATTAGAGAAGAAGAAGTTCTTGTCCTCAAGTTTCAATATGAATGATCTCGGTGAAGTGTCATTCGTTTTAGGAATTAGATCTCACCGAGATAGAAGAAAAAGGGGTATTAGGACTATCGCAAAGACATACTTAGAAAAAAGTTCTAAAGAAATAAAGTATGCATGCGAGTAAACCTATGCCTGCTTCGATGGTTAAGGGTAATAGATTTGGGAACTTTAGTGTTTCAGGAACTAATATGAGATAGATCAAATGAACATGACTCCATATGCTTCAGTTGTTGGAAGCTTTATGAGTGCACAAGTAAGAATATACCCTGACGTAGTTCACGTATCCGAGTTGTTTTGGCAGAAGTCCATTCCAGATATTGATCACTGGAATAGAGTTAAGAAAGTCGTGTAATTTTGCAAAGTATTACAGGCCTTATGTTGAGTAAGAAAGAACAAGTACTCTCAAATAGTTGTGGGTACAAATGTTAAACGTTGGCGAGATGTGTAGTGAAACCCACAGTAGTTGTTAACACTCGTAGTTGGAGTTTTATTGTGGAAAAACTCCAAAGAAACTGTTTTGGTATCATCAGTGATGCAAAGCTATAGTATAGCATGTTATGAGGCTACGGGACATGCAAAATGGTTAAGAGAACTTGTACCCGGAATTGATAATGGTAAACAGCAGTAGTAACCATTTAAGTAGTTCACTCCTATGACAACAAATCAAGTGTGCTGTCAAACACATTGACATTAAGTTATACGTTGTAAATGAGAAAATCTAGAATCATATTGAAAGTATTGAGCATATAAGTATCAAGCAAGTGCTTGCGGATCCGCTTATCAAAGGCTTACCACCCAGTGCACCCAAAGAACACACAATCGACATGGGTCTACAGTACATCTTATGATTCCAGATACTAAGGGCCCAAAATAAGTTGAGAACCTGTTTCAAAATAGAAAGGTGTATTGTAGCCTGTTAATTTGATAGTGCTGACTATTATGATGATGCGTGCTTACGCTAATCTGTAATGAAATGGGTGCCAAGTTAAGTATTCTAAGTTTAAGACTGAGCTTAAAGTATAAGATGTGATCAAGGGTGAGAATGTTACGATTGATCTCTCATCCGACTCAACCGAGTTGGACTCCTTGATCGCACCCTGATCGGGGGCGCGCCAGCCGTTCATTGGCTGTGGGCCCCTCTCACGCAGCGCTATATAAAGAGAAGGGGAGCCGCTAGGGCAGTGGTCGAAGGTTTGCCGTGCCTTGTGCTCCCCACGAACCCTAACTCCACCGATCAGGAGAGGTGCTGAAGCGAGGGGAACCCGCTTGCAGTGCCGCTCTCGTCCTCGTCGCCCCTGCGGCTCTACACCGACACGCGCTGCCACCTCGTCGCCGGCCACCGTCTCGGTTTTCTCTAAGTTCATCTCAGTTAAGTTAATTACCCACTGGATTTACATGTAGAGGTCCTAAATTTCTATCAGACGTCACTCAAATAATCAATCATCATTCAGGAGGTTGCTTCTTCTCATATAATAAAAACGCTGTCTCCATCGTCAGGCAAGGCAAGCCAAGGAGAACGAGAGAGATGCAGCAGACACCTGCAGGGCGTGGAAACACGACTACCCATCACCGAACGCTGCCTGCCGCTACTACCACGCCGGCCCTCACATCGCTCGAGTCGCTCTCGGTCGCAGCCTGGCCAATCAATCAACGCGAAAACGTCGTCATGGCAGATTGGCAGTCCATTACTCCATTGTCACCACCGGCTAAAATTTTCCAGGGCTGGCTAGCTTTGTATGGTCTGCACGGCGACGACCTCGACCGCGAGCAGCTACTAGCTCCGCTGGAGCTTTCTGCGTCGCAGTTGCTGCTCTGATTGGCTTAGCCGCCCGCCTCCTGGGAGCACACAAGGGGCAAGAGGCCGGGCGGCAAGTTGCATGCTTCAGATATACAAATAATGTTACTTGCTGTGGTTGCTTCCTACGTACTGTACTAGCAAGTAGCTGCAATGCAAGTTGCATGGCGTGCAGCTGCCCAATCGTGTTCGAGAATCACGCGACGGTGGATTGGTGGTTCAACCATCACCGGACGGATACAAACGATCGTTACCTTGCGGTTTCATCAGCTCCTGCATGCATACGCTTCAAATTAAACAAAAAAGTTAGACAGCAGGCCAGGATCTGATCTGAACCCTAATAAGTATAACTACATCAGAAATTGTGAGGTAGATGTGCTTGCTCAGTGTGTGTAACTGGTCCATCGCGTACATATATATACTTTATATCACTACTACACAAAACGTTTTGGAGGCAGTCACTTTTGATTTTTGGAGGCGGGCAAAGGCAACCGCCTCCAATCAAAGGTCACCATAAATCCAGATTAATGGAGGCGGTTGCCTTCTGCATGCCTCCATTAATCAATTAAAATAAACAAAAAAAGGAAAAGCCTGCACGGGCCTGGATCTGGGTCACACAGGCCTATATCTGGGCCTCGCGCCGCCTCCGCGCAGCCCCAGCGCCATCGCCGCATCCCCGTCCGCCGCCGCGCGACGTCCCACTGGATCTAAGCGTCCCCGCGCCTCCCCTCACCGGATCTGGCGTCCCCACGCTGCGCCGCCACCAGATCCGAAGGGAGGAGTGGGGGTAGCGTCGGAGAGAGGAGGGAGGGTCGACGTCGGGAGCCGGAGCAGATCCGCCGGCGCCCAACCTCGCTGCCTGGTGGATCTTCTTCTCCCGCTTGACCTCCTCCGCTACCTAGATCCGCCGCCCCGGAGCGCCTGCCCCTGCGCCTGGGCCCGCCGCCGTTGAGGAAGAACGGAAAGGAGTGCCTGCACCTGGCCTCGTGCTGCTGCCCAACAGGGCCGGCCGGTGCGGGTGGGGAGCGGTGGGTAGGGGAGGGCAAGGCAGGGGAGAGGGAGTCGCCGCCAGTAGGGGAGGGGTGGGGTGTGGCGGTGCCCTGCTCAGAGGTGGGGGAGCATCGGTCGAGAGGGAGAGGGAGGGAGCGTCGGTCGGGAGGGAGACGGACCGACAGCTGAGAGGGGGGTGAAGTGGAGAGAAGTGGGGAGAGGAATAGAGAGTGAAGCCCTAATTTCCTGTATTTATATAGAAGCGGCTATCGGGCCTCGTCTAGGCCTATTGGGCCTCAGCCTTTTAGGAGGCGGGCTTTATAGTGTGTCCGCCTCTGTAAATCGATTTTTGGAGGCGGGCACCTTAAGACAAACGTCTGCGATAATAGGTTATTTTTGGAGGCGGTCATCTTAAAATGCCCGCCTCCGTAAATCGATTTTACGATGCGGGCAAAAGTGACCGCCTCGGTAAATTAAAATGCCCGCCTCCGTTAATAGCCCAGTTTTTTTGGATGCGGTTGAATTTTGTGCCCGCCTCAATTAAGTTTTGGGTGGTGTCTCGCAAAATCAATCCTGTAGTAGTGTATATATAAACCTTGTCCATTGCACTTGCACGGAGCACTGTTCTAGGTGCAGGGCAGTACCTATTGTATGCACTTGCAAGTGTCACTTGAAAAGTCTACTGGAGCTAGCAACTCGGCACCAGAAGATGGATATAGGAATTTGGAAAGCAACCGATGACTAGTGAAAAAATTTCTTGACCTAATTAACATGCAATGCAAGCTTCCCCAACTTGACCACCTTTGTGCACTTTTCCCCTTGTTTAGGGACAGCGACCGATCATAGAAGAAAGAGATTACCAGACAAACAGGACTCGAATTCACTTATGGATGCCAACGTCACAGTTCTATCTGTAAAGAATGCTGAGAAATGGGTGTTGCATGCATTTCTCTATATGCACGTTGATAATTAGTTGCTTTGTCATCAGTGCCTCAGCTTGCTGACCTGAAATAACTTTTGGCCGTGGGATTCCCCATCATTTGTTGGACAGACTTTGGCACTACTAAAAAACGATTTTACCAACGCCCTCTCTTTTTTTTAGGGGCAGCTCTACCTACAAATGGTGGTCAAATGAGCCGCCCATTTGCAGGGGCTGCCGGTGTTATGAGCCACTTCTACAAATGGCCCGATTTGTAGGACCGGCTCTATACCCAGCTGCCGATTTGTAAGGATAGATAGACGTCAAATAATAAAAATTAAGCACTAAAATTTGATTTTTTTCAAACGACCTCGGATGGAGAAATAACCAAAATAAAAATTGTAGATCTCGAAAAGTTATGGAACTTTGTTGTTTACAACTTTTACATTTGAAATCATTTACTGCTTCAAAATGTTGTTTGAAATTCAATTTTGAAATTGTTAAAGAATCATGATTTCTCTTTTTAATCTCTGGCTAAAACTTGTAACTAGTCTTTCTCCCTCGTACTAACTTCAAATTTAATGATTTTCTTAAAATTTTCTAAAATCGTGCTCTATCAATTATTTGTGTTCTTATAGATATTAATTTATCCATCTTTTCATGTGACTGTATTTTATCTATTTGAATCTTCAATTTCAAAAAATGACAACTTCAAACGTCATTTTGGAACACTAAACGATTTCAGTTGAAAAAGTCATAAATGTAAAAGTTGTAGAACTCATCAAGATCTACAACTTTTATTTTGGTCATTTCTTCATCCGATAAAGTGGTAGTAACAATGTTCATAAAATTTATATATCTCTCTTATAGTTTCATAAACTATAAGAGGGATATATAGCATTTGTGAACAATGTTACTACTGCAATGTCGGATGAATAAATAACCAAAATAAAAGTTGTAGATCTCGAAAAGTTATGAAACTTTGTAGTTGACAACTTTTTGATTTGAAATCATCTTGTCAAGGAAAACTTCATTTGAATTTCTCAAATTGAAATTTAAATTTTTGTAAACGACCTCAAATGGAGAAACTACCAAAATAAAAGTTGTAGATCCCAAAAAGTTATGAAACTTTGTAGTTGACAACTTTTTGATTTGAAATCATCTTGTTAAGGAAAATAATGTTTGAATTTCTAAAAATTTAAAATTTGAATTTTTTAAACGACCTCAGATGGATAAACAGAAAAAACGAAAGTTATAGTCTCGAAAAGTTATGACACTTCATAGTTGACAACTTTTTCATTTGAAATCATCTTGTCATGGAAAAACTACGATTGAATTTTTCAAATTTGAAATTTAAATTTTGTAAACGACCTCGGATGGAGAAACTATCAAAATGAAAGTTGTAAATCTCAAAAAGTTGGAAAACTTTGTAGTTGATAACTTTTTCATTTGATTTCGTTTAGCGCCTCAAACAATCAATTTATGCTCGATTTAGGATAATATATGGGGAACCAAAATACAATATACACAAGTGGGTATTGGGTGGAGTGGTTTTTTACACGATAAAATGCACGACTTGCGGCTTGCGAGCGCGCGACGTGTGGTTGACCGGTGGGGGGCTCCACGAGGAATTAAAAAAATCGTATTTTTTGGCTCGGATTCGTAAATTTCTGAAAAATAATTTGTAGGGGTGGCTCTGTATCCAGCCACCCCTATAGATATTCAACCGCCCCTAAAAAACTAATTTGTAGGGACGGCTGGCCATCCACATCTACAAATCTGTCATTTGTAGCCACCCTCGTTAGGGGCGGCTGGTAAAACCGCCACTATAGAGGGTCACCAGCCACCCCTAAAAATCTCTGTTGTAGTAGTGTGGTCTGCACGATGCACCAAAAGCCTACATGATAGGTTAGTTAACTGGTGTTGCACTTGGCTTACCTGGCCACAAGTCATGGTTCCAAGTTTCTGTAACAACTTTGTGCAAGCTAGAGATTGCAGGACAGACCCGGCCGGGTTAAAAAAAAACTCGACCGGCGGGGGTAAGACAAACTGCAAGAATTCTATTTAAGAATAGTAGCCTTCTCGCGCAGGTCACCGTTGTTCGTGTGAGAACCTTAAGCTTGTTCTTAGATTTGCTTTGGCGCAGGACACATGAGGAGATTCTTTTTAACCGTGCATAGCCTTCGCTCCCATGGAGAGTCGAAACTAGGACCTGATAAAGTACCATAGAGTCACCTAATCAATCTGTCTAGGCACCCCTTCACACGGCTAGGTTAATATATTAGTTGATTTTTTATTAATAATTATCTAATTTTCAAACCATAAGTTTAACATACTTGAGACAGGAAGAAAGGGTTTTTTTTTTGACATGCAATGCAAGCTCCCCCAACTTGACCACTTTTATGCACTTTTCCCCTCGTAGGGACAGCGATCGATCATGACAAACAGGTCTCGAATTCACTTATGATGCCAACGTCACAGTTCTATCTGTACCCGTGCAACTTCCAATAACCGTGCTGGCTGCTGTGAATGAAATGGGTGTTGCATGCATTTCGGTGCACGTTGATTAGTTGCTCTGTCGTCAGTGCCTCAGCTAGCTGACCTGAAATAACTTTTGGCCTTGCGAATTTCACTGCTACATAAAAAAATTAACCGAGACATTTCAAAAGTGGCCTCCGAGGCGGTTAGGCCGGTTGCCCGCCTCGGTTATTCGTGGCCGGCCAGTCGGCCCAGCAACCGCTTCGATTAATCATTAACCGAGGCGGACAATGCACCCACCTCGAGGTGGTTGCCTTAACCAAGCTGCCTCGGTTAATCAATTTACCGAGGCGGTCAACTTAAAACAACCGTCTCGGTTAATCAAACTTAACCGAGGTGGTCATTTTAAACCAACCGCCTCGGTAAATTGATTAATGGAGGCGGGCATGCTATAAGGCCCGCCTCCTAAAATACTGGCCCAGTTTGGAGCTCATGCAGCCCATCTCGGCCCAATATCATCCTCATCGTATATTTACAGAGATTTAGCATTTCATTCCTCTCTCACAGCTCCTCCCTCTCCCTTACTCGCCACCAGACGCAAACGTCCACCTCGGCCCTTCTCTCTCCCTCACTCGTCTCTCCCTCTCCCTCTCCCCCGTGGCAGCTGAGGCGGCGGTTCCTCCCACTCCCCCACAAACGGCGTAGGGCGTCTCCTCCCTCCCTCCCTCTCTCTCTCTTCTGCATCTCCCTTCCTCCCTTCGGGTGGCAGCGCGGGGCCACGGTGGCGCGCGGCTAGGTAGCGCGGGGTGCGTGGCTGGGGGGAGCGACGCACCCGGTGGCGCCGGTCTGGGCAGGGTGAGTCCACGAGCGGTGCACTACATGCAACGAAATTGGAGGCGAGCAGCTCTCCCCATCTCCCTCTCTTCATCTCCCTCACTCTTCCCTCTCTCTTTGCAGATCCGGATCGGAGCTGGCGTGGAGGTGAGCAGTGGTGGAGCCCTCCCCCACCCTCTCCTAGATCCGGCGGTGACCCCGAGCGGCGGCGGCTTCGCGTGGATCTGGTTCAGGAGCGCGGCGCGTGGACGGGGCCTCCTCCCCAGCCAGATCCGGTGGCGGCATGGCGTGGGGACGTCGGATCCGGCGGCAGCTCGGCGTGGGGACACCGAATCCGTGCAGGGATGCAATGGCGGCAGTGGGGCCGCGTGGAGCAGGCGAGCTCGCCGGTGGGCTCCAAAACGGGCTCGCCGGTAGGCTTTGGGCTTTTTTTGTTTTTTAATTCATTAACCGAGGCGGTTGCCTTAATGCGTCCGCCTCCGTTAATCAATTAACCGAGGCGGTTAGGGCAACCGTCTCGGTTAAGGCCATGATTAACCGTGACCTTTTATCTGAGGTGATTGCAAAAACTGCCTCCCGCCACGGTTAAGATTCCTGTAGTAGTGTTCCCATCATTTTTTGGATAGACTTTGGTCGACACGATGCACCAAAAGCCTACATGATAGGTTAGTTAACTGGTGTCGCACTTGGCTTATCTGGCCACAAGTCATGGTTCCAAGTTTGGGTAACAACTTTGTGCAAGGTAAGAGATGATTGCAGGAGAGATATCACCAGGGCCGGGTTAAACATTTATTTATTTTTTAGTGTTAATAATTATCTAATTTTCAATCCATAAGTTTCATATTATACATGCATGCCCTAAGGTTAACCAGAGCTCAGTCTTAACTGACGCTTAACTTGAGCTAAGAAAGAATTATTCGTTTTGAAAAGATACGAAATGATCATGTACACATCTACATGAATATTTTGCCCCTGTGTTCAGTGCATCTGGTCTCAGGAACACTGAGAACAGGTGCACGGTCTTCTTCAATTCTTTGCTTGGTTGCTTTATTTTCTATTCCTTTAAGTCCAAGTAAATTGGAGTACTTTAAAGTATTGACCGCCACTCAGTAATCACACTATAATTAATGAATATCCTGCTTCAGTTGAGCAGCTGTATGCAATTTTTTTTTTCCGATTAGAGATATCAGATATAGCACACGGACTGAAGCAGTTGTTCACCACTACTTGGCTTTTGAAACATGACACAAGTTTTTTAGTGTTCTCACAGAGCTACAAATAATACTGCTGTACTAAGTAATAGGCAAGCTTCCATGCATAACAGTTGATCTTTACAGATTCGGTCGTACGTAGATGGAGACAAGCAAAGCAGATGTGTATATGGCATCTCAAGGTATAACTTTTCACGAATTATTGACTCGGTCGTGTGTCTATCTCCTGTGGTCTGTGGATCGAGGAACACGGATCGAACTCTTCGTTCTCCCTCCTTTTGCCTTTGGAGCTAGCATGGATGGATTCCAGTAGCTCCGCTTCACACAACACAAAAGACACGAATCCGGCCCACCACTTGCGCGCTTAATTGGGTCGTTTCCTCGCAGCCACAGAACAAGAACAATGCGTCACAGGTTTGCAATTGCGAGGGCGAAACAAATAAAAACAAAGCGACGGCATGCCTTTCCATCGTCTCCGTTGTTGCATCCATCATACGTGAGCGATCGATCGATCGACCGACCTACGCGGCCACAGCGCATGATGGGCGCGAGTGCATCCAACGCAATGGACCACCCGTGAGTGACATGGGCTAGTAGTGCCACAATGCCAGTGGATAGCTAGCTAAGTAATTGGACGCGCGCCGTGGCAACTAGCTAGAGTGCAAAAACCTCACCGATGTGACGCGCGCACCTGCACCGTCTTGGTTGCGCTTTTGCCTTTGTTTTGGGATTGGTCTTTGGAGTTTGCATTCATTATTGATGCTAGTATACATATGCTTATCAGAAGGTGATAGAAATCAGTTGTTAAAATACAAGAAATGGTTTGAAAAAATTTGGTTGGGACGAGATCCTGATGGACATACAAATGTTTTGGTTGACTATTAACCAACAAATTGAGTTATGCATAACAAGAAACTATGCCTGACTTGAGACTTGATGATGAATAGAAAATTCTTAGTTGCCTACTTTCCTCCATTTTGGAGTATGCTTTAAATGCCATGCTTGATATAGCATGTCTCAAGAAATTAGTCTCTTAACAAATATGGATCATACAACGGCTTCATTTATATGTACACCATCTATCCATTCCAAATTATTACAAGTCATTCTGGCTTTTCTAGAAAGCTGTGTATCTAGACATAGCGTAAATCTAACGACTTACAATTTGAAATACAACGAGTATATTATTGTTTTGATCGTACTGAAAATTTTCGCCCACATTTATACGCAGGGAAAGATTTAACTACCCTACGTACAAGGATACATATCAGACACAAATACACAGTCGCCTTACCCGTTGGAGAAGGTATTCTCTGATTGACAAAGCCTCAATACAAATAGTTATCCACCTCCGTTAGTCCTCTTTGTCAAGCAGTTCACAAAACTGGTCACAAGTCGTCACCATTCACTAACCATTATCCCTAGTTCTTTGCAAAAGAGCCCTTTACCATTAAGTGAAAAATGTCTTTTTTTCCTTTATCAAATTTCTATGGTCCCAACGAAAGCCTGATCTTGCTTTTTTTTTCGCGACCGTGTCTTGGCACGTTTTTCATTAAGCATGAGTAGAGTGTGACCATATAAAGTGTGATCTTGCTTTTTGTGTGGTGAAACCTCGCCTGGCTTCTTTCCTCCCTGTCCTTTTTCCCTTCTTTGCCTCCTCCTAGGCCTTGGCCAGGTGTGTTTTAGTTCGTGGACCTTAATTTAACCATTTATCTTCATGCTGCATGTTATTAAAAGAACCTTCGCCCGATGAAAGCTCACATCAAAATTCAGGTGCATAAAACATTTCAGAAAAGCATAATGTGATTCCATTTCCTGCCTTTTACATATGTGATACCACAATTGCTATTTTCATCCCCCCTCAAATAGAGGATCACTGGACTAAAGTTTAATTCTCGTTGGATAATAGGTTAAACGTAGACTAATTAAAAATTTCTTTTTTAATGAGTTATACTTATCAATTAGCCTCTATGAATTTTTGTTAGACCATGATTATTTAATATTTAGGCCTTCTAATTGACATCCAAAGTATGGATCCAAACAGGCCCATAGTACGAAGTCAAGATTACCAATTCGTTGCATGAGAAACTTGTCCCGGAAATAGGAAAAGTGCGACAGTCACTCTCTATGGAAGAGTACACACTCAAGGCAAAGGCGATTTCTTTTGGCTTCACCTCGTGGCTGCTGACTTATCTATCACAGTCATGGTTTAATCGAAGGGGCAGAATCTATCTCTGATTTTTCGGATAAAAGAACTATTCTATTGATCTATGTTGTTGCTGCACGGGGAAGTAATTTGGAGACATAACCGTTAAAGAATCATGCATGAATATAAATTTGGGCCACAAGCTGCACGACTAAAACTCCTTATCTTTACTCTTTCTGTAGGTACCCAGATGCCAACCCAAGAGGGGAAGTGAAATATTCCCTCCGTTCCATAAAAAGTGTTATTCTCACTTTCTGAGAAATCGAACATTCTTTGATCAAATATATAGAACAAAATATTAATATTCTTTGCGAAAGAAAATATTACATGACACATAACTAATATCATTGGATATATAGATCATTGATTTTTTTTTGTAATAAACTTATTTGGAGATATATATGTTGCTAATATTATCTAAAAATCTAGTCAAATTTGAAAAAAGTTTGACCGGCACATTTTCCATAATGTCACTTTATATGGGACAGAGGGTGTTGGTTGCTAAAATCTTAACCTAGTGCTCTACTTGGAACTTCACTAGATAAACTAAAACACTAACTAACAATAGATGTGCACATAAGTTTATCTAATGTTCTCTACTTACCCAGACCCACGCTGAATGCGTCTCATCGTAGCATGTCAAGATGGTAAGATGTTTCTATTTTTAAGTGGTCTGATGTTTCTATTGTTTAAGATTTTTTATTTTCTTTCTCGTAGCATGTCTTGTTAGAAAATTAACCAGGAGCTATAAAACCAATCTCAATTGGGAGTTTCATGACACAAGTACGATGACTGTCAGGTCAGTTTTTATGTTGGTAACTATGACAGTGAGTTTCATCTAGAAGAAACTCTATGAAACTATCTCTATGTTTCTCTTTTCATAATTAATTAACCTACCAACTCAGCAAATTTGCTGATGTGAAACAACATTAAATAAGAATGAAACTCCTTTAAAACCCATTAAGACTAGTCTAAAAGGAGTTTGGATCTCATTTATTGTTTGGACCTCTAACATCCTAAAGATGATGGGCATTATAGACCAAACCATCAATATATCCACCTTTTAGGTCCAGGATCCAAATAACACCTAGTTAATTGGTAGATGCTAATAGTAGCTAGCCAATATAAGTTGTGGAGGAGTATTATCCACTACTATAAATATGATTTGTATAGATGTTTCCTAAATAGAGGCGGCTAAATCTACAACCACATCTAAAAATCATTTCCGAAATGAGTCGTATCTAGAAATGAATCTGTAGAGGCGGCTGATATTTTCGGCTGCCTCTACAAATACCCCTATCTCTAGAGACAGCTTTATATGCAATTTGCATTGATTTCTTCTGATCCATGGCGCACTTATGTTACTAAGAATATTTCTCACAATGATATATAGTGTCGCTATGGGGTTTGTGTCGGTCAACTTTTTAAGTTTGACTAAATTTATAGAAAATATGAGTAGCATTTGCATCTCGAAATAAGTTTACTATGAAAATATGTTCAGCGATCTATCTGGTGATACTAATTATGCACTATAAATGTTAATATAAGTTTATATATATGGTCAAAGATAAAAATATTTGATTTATCAGGAAGTGAGAATGTCACTTTTTTTTTGAGACGGAGGGAGTACGTTTTAACCGTTCCACGTTATGAACTTATGGCCGCGCACGTTACGCTGGAGTCTGGAGTAGAGGGCGACGTGAACGGGTCATCTAGGCATGCCTCTCTCTCCTGAAGTCCTATAGAACAATAGGTGCCCGTGCTCCAGTTGTTTGTGTTCTTCCCAAAAGCACCTGAACTTGTAGCGTCGGCCGGCCGCGGCCGGTGTCTTGACATCTTGCTCAGGGACCGCCGTGTGCCATTACTCTGTCCCGTGCTCCATGGTCCGTGCCTCCATGGACCTCCACCCTCCTCCCTCGTTCGTCATGTACGTCCATCCACAGATAGATGCATGGCAGCAGCATTGCAGAGTGGTACTACACTGCTGCTGTTGCACTAGTGTTGTAGTAGGTACTCCCTCCGTCCGGTTGATTGTGCAATTATGGGAAACGTGCCGTTCAAACTGTGTCAACTTTGACCAAATTTATAACAAAAAGTATTAATATTTATGTCTCGAAATAAATTTATTATGAAAATATATCTGATAACTAATCTAACGGTACTTATTTTGTCTCATAAGAGTTAGTATTTTTTATATAATTTTAATCAAAATTTGCGCTGGTTGACTTCTCGGGATGCGAGAATTGCACATTCATTGAGACGGAGGGAGTACCAAATAGATAGTGACTCTGTAAATAATAAGCTGATTCGAGTATTGTGGTAGAAATGGTGATTTGGATCGGTGAATAATAATACCACTATCTCACTAGATTCTTCTTCGATCGCCAAACAGAAAACCAGTAAAATAATACTTCTTCTCCACGGAGAATGAATCCCAAGAAATAAATAGTCAATCTCAGTAACTGAACACTGAATTCTCATAATAACATGTTTGATTATAGTGGCGTGACAAGATCGATCATATCGACCCCCAACAACAACTCTGCCGCGGCGCAGTGCATCTGCAAGCTAGTGCCGCAGCCACTTTAATTTCCCCCCTTTCCCTTCACTTTTTTTTTCGCCACTTCTACATGAGTACTCATGCTGCTCAATCGCTACACTGACAGCAAAGGTATACAGCAACATCTATCGTACTACCATATAGCAAGCTTGAAGAATTTCTTTTACGAAGGATGGAATCAAGCTAATGGTATTAATACGGCTTGCATGCTGCAGCGATCGATCCAGATAACTAATCGATAAGCCTAGCTCGGGCCTGGGGACGAGGGATGATGACTAGTATAGATGGTCGCGGTCGTCGTGGATGACTGATCGATCGATGATGAGCTTGCAGCTGGCTAGCTGAGGAAGCTACTGGTAGTGGTAGGTAGCTAGGTGTAGGTGCAGCCTGCGTGGGCGCGCCTCGTCATGCCGCGGCTACCGTGCCACCGGCCTTGCCGGAGCCGGCGCGGCGGCCGTTGGCCTTCTTCGCCGCGCCCGCGGCAGCGTCCTTGATCGACGTCACGGCGCACTTGTCCTTCCACTCCTCGTGCGTGATGTGCCGCTCCCTGCACTCCAGGCTGCAGAACGCCGCCTCGCCCCTGCACAGCACGAGACGGTAGGTGAGTGAACGAAAAAAAAAAGAGAGAGAGTTTCAGCCTTTCAGGACGCGCAGCCGCAGATTCAAGACAAGAATAGCCATGCAAGAGTCTTGCCAGGCGGGCAGGTGGCGAGGGAGCGAACACGTACTTGTACATGAAGGTGTCGCGGCCGGGACCGAGGCGGCGCCGGCAGAGCCCGCAGGCGCGGAGGAACGCGGTGGTCTCGACGACGGAGTAGTCGGCCGAGTTCCGGCGGAGCCCCGCGCGCGCCGGCGCCGCGCGAGCGCGGTACGCCGCGAGCCAGTCCTCCTGCGCCGCGGCGCCCCCGGCGCCGCCGCCGCCGGCGAACGCGGACAGCCAGTCCTGCTGCCCCCCGGCGGCGCCACGGATGCTGTGGCTGTTGTCGGGCAGCTGGGCCTCCTCCTCGTCCTCCATCACCGCCAAGAGCGCGTCGGGCGGCGCAAACTCCGTCATGCTCGTGGTCCGACGCATCGGGTTCTTGGAGTCCCGCTCCCTCTTCCCCACCATCTTCTCCTTTGCCGGGTTGCTACCCCTCCCGGCTCCAAGAAAAAAGAAAAGAAAAGAAATCAACGTACGTGCCTCTCGCTGCTCTCACGTGCGACAAGAACACAGAACTAACGCAAAGGTGCGGTCCTGATGCTGCGAGGAGCACACGAGGAGGCGCCGGCCATGGAAGTGCAACACGAGCTCTCTCTGTCCCTCTCGTGCACTCGTGTGGTGTGGAGGACAGGAGAGGAGACGGGGGAGTGGGTGTGCGCGCTTGTGCGGGAGGGAGGGGAGGGCCGGGACGGGGATAAAAGAAGGGGCGGGACGATCCGGGCCGTCGGATGCGGCTCGGTGGTCCGTCGGATCCACGTCAGCGCTGGCCCTCCAGCTCCCTGGGTCCTGGGGTCGCTTGTGTCATTTTGTTTATAGTAGGGGCTCGCTCGATCATTGCGGTTTTGTTCTTTTCCTGGCGCTCGGTCGGGGAGCTGTCGCCGCTGCTGAATTTATTTCCTGTCCATCTCACGGGTTTTTATTGTCAACTGTCAGGTTCACTCGTTGATTTGAGTGCAGTGCTCCGGTTAACTTGGCTTCATTGTGCGATTGCGAGGTTTCCTGGAGGAAAAGAATAAGTTCTAGTTTTAGAGAAAATTGCTGAAAAAGAATAGCGCCATATAACGACAGGTTCGTGCTTGATAGCTGAGTCTGGCGTGGGGTTCTCTGTGGAGCCTGTGCTGTGGGGCTGCATGTGTTTCATTTGCTTTGGACGTTGGGTTGTACTGCTCCAAATAATCGAAATTATAGTTTCTTATTAAGTTTGTTTTAAGTTAACATTTTTAATCTTTAATCCTTCATATGAAATGCATCATCTACAATGACCATTTATTTTAAATTTCTACTTGGAATATGTTTTGATATTGCATTTTATTTGAATTTGTAAATGTTAGTATTTTAAAGAAGCTTGGTCAAATTTATTGAAGTTTAAGTTAAGACAAAATTAAAGTAAACTATAATTTAAAACAGATGGAGCAGATAGGATGACTGCTTTTTTCCAAGTAAATTGCTCAACGACCAAATTCTTTGTGACTATATATCAAGAATTCTTTCAGGTGAAGTCACATATATTGAATTTTTTGTTGCATAGAGAGTTAAAATGTTCTCCTCTCCGGCCCTTTTTATGCTTCAATGTGCATGCAGCCCGTTTGCGCAGCCAATATTTTCTACAAATCATAAGGCTATAGGCCTAGAAGTAGTGTGCTGATTTTCTTTATATATTTGTAAGTTATAAGAGTAGATGAGAGATGATCAAGGTTTTAAATCGCGGGCTATGAACATTAGCGACAACTTCCTCGAAAAGCTATAAAAAGATATAATGGGATATAGCAAGAGCTATTTCATTTAGTGGTTCTGCAGAAAACATGAATATTCTTAATTAATTATGCGAAAAACATGTGGTTGCCAAAACTTTGTGAATACAAATACTCAAATATACATGTATAAGGATCTAGGAAACATATTTCTAGGTCCATTACTGAACATTCATTCAAACAATCAACATATTCATAGTTATAACCAACATTTAAATTCCTTCGATTCTCAAAATCAATCAATTCAACAGTAGTTCATCACCTCATTTATTAATTAAGGACCACAACAAAGATGCATAGATTAGTAATCAAGATCAAGTAATGAATATATGCCTTGGTCAATATTATAATAGCAATGCTAAACATATCTTGTGGTCAAGCCAAATATCGATGTTTAGCGGAGCTATAGCGTCATTAGCAGTAATGGCGAAACAATTGGCAATATCATAGCGGTGGATCCTATGAAAAAGCTCTGGCAGGCTATTTAGAACCATGGGGAGGATGACATTTTATTTGAACTTGTAAGTGTTCATATATTTTTTTTTGAAAAGCTCGGTCAAAGTTATTGAGTTTTGACTTAAGACAAAGCTAAAGCAAACTATAATTTGAAATAGAGAGAGTAGATAGCATGGCTTCTTTTTCAAGAAGATTACTCAATGAACAAATTCTTTAGAGTATGTATCATGAATTTTTCGAGGTAAAATCACATATATTGAAGTTTTGTTGTAGACAAAATTACAATATTCTCATATTCTTTTTATGTTTCCATGTTCATGCTTAGCAAGCCAAGAGTTTATGTCTGAAAAATCATAAGGCTAGGATTAAATAGCCGTGTTGATTTTCTTTATACTCCCTCTGTCCCCAAATATAAGGCATACACGTATTTAAAATTCAAACTTTGTTATATTTGACTAACAATTAACTAATTACACCAAGTTTGTATTACAAAAGTAGTTACACTAGATTTATATTTAGAAATACTTTCTAATGATCAAAATTTTGTTCCTATAAATTATATATTATAAGAGAAATTATAGGTCAAAATAGAGTAAAGTGCACTAGCGGTCCCTAAACTTACACGGTTGTGTCATCCCGGTCCCTAAACTCGCAAATCGACCATTTATGTCCTCAAACTTGTTCATCTGTGTCATCTCGGTCCCTAAACTTATTCGGTTGTGTCATCCCGGTCCCTAAACTTGCAAATCGACCGTTTAGGTCCTCAAACTTGTTCAGTTGTGTCATCCCGGTCCCTAAACTTGGTTTTGGATCTCATCTGGGTCCAAACTGAGCGATTTTAAAACTTGATATCAAACAATAATCCATAACTTTTTCATATGAACTCAAATGAGGACAAACTTTATATCAAAATTGTAGCCCACGACGCGATCTACAACTTTGTAGTTGAAAAGTTTTTGAATTAAAACTGTTTAGAGTCCCAAAATATTGTTGTATGTTTATAGATTTTGAAATTTTAAATTTCAAATTATCAAACAATCTTGGATATTGATATGGTCTATATGAAAGTTATAGTTCTCGATATTATCTACAACTTTGTAGTTGAAAAGTTTTTTATTTGAAGTCGTTTATTATTTCAAAATTTAATTGTAAGTTTATAGATTTTGAAATTTAAAATTCAAAATTATCAAATAATCTTTGATATTGAAATGGTCTATATGAAAGTTATAGTTCTCAATATTATCTACAACTTTGTAGTTGAAAAGTTTTTTATTTGAAGTCGTTTATTATCTCAAAAATTAATTTTAAATTTTTAAATTTTTAAATTTTAATTTTTTTAAATACTCAAATATACATGTATAAGGATCTAGGAAACATATTTCTAGGTCCATTACTGAACATTCATTCAAACAATCAACATATTCATAGTTATAACCAACATTTAAATTCCTTCGATTCTCAAAATCAATCAATTCAACAGTAGTTCATCACATCATTTATTAATTAAGGACCACAACAAAGATGCATAGATTAGTAATCAAGATCAAGTAATGAATATATGCCTTGGTCAATATTATAATAGCAGTGCTAAACATATCTTGTGGTCAAGCCAAATATCGATGTTTAGCGGAGCTATAGCGTCATTAGCAGTAATGGCGAGACAATTGGCAATAGCGGTGGATCCTATGAAAAAGCTCTGGCAAGCTATTTAGAACCATGGGGAGGATGACATTTTATTTGAACTTGTAAGTGTTGATATTTTTTTTTGAAAAGCTCGGTCAAAGTTATTGAGTTTTGACTTAAGACAAAGCTAAAGCAAACTATAATTTGAAACAGAGAGAGTAGATAGCATGGCTTCTTTTTTCAAGAAGATTACTCAATGAACAAATTCTTTAGAGTATGTATCATGAATTTTTCGAGGTAAAGTCACATATATTGAAGTTTTGTTGTAGACAAAATTACAATATTCTCATATTCTTTTTATGTTTCCATGTTCATGCTTAGCAAGCCGACTGATGCTGTTTTGTTATGAGAGAAAAACATTATACATGGCTGATAAGTTCAAGCGAACAGGACGATTATAATTATATAAAAATAAATCAAACTAAAAGATTATTTGACTTAGCACAATAGTTAGAAATGTACTTTTTTTAGGCCGAAGGAGTACAGGGGAGTAGCATCCACGGCCGGCCCTAAGGGCGGGCAAGCGGGACGGCCGCCCTAGGCCCTAATCCCACGAGGCCGCCCTGGGCCCTAATCCCACGAGGCTCACCCCAGGTATACACTCAGTATGTAGTTGTATCAGTATATGGCTTGGTTGGCTCGTTAAGGCCCATGACAGCCTACCAGATTGACATTCGTGATTTGTTTGTCGACTTTACGACTACGACTTCTCATCTTGGAACCAAATCACAAATCCCGAACACAACACAGCAACTGCGACGAGATCACCCAACTCAACGGTGGCGCCGCGGTGGGTGGCCAACTCAGAGTGAGACTCCAATGAGACGTACGTAGCTTCGTATGAACTAGGTATGCACTAATATCCGAAGTCCCCCAAACCATCCCCAATGGGCTATGCTAGCGCCTGGACGTCCGGACAGGACGCCCGCGCAGCCTGCCCTGTGCGCTGATGCTGATTTTTATTCCCGCCCCACACGCGCACTCGCCCTGTCGCAGCGCCCACACGTCTAGACGACTCGCCTCGCCCCCGCAGCACGCCCTGTTCGCCTAGATTCGAAGCCGGCCATCTCGTTCCACACGCGCACCCCGCCCCCGTCGCGCCCCGACCGCCTGCCTCCAGCTCGTCGTGGCCCATTCTCCGACGCCCGTGCCGCGCCACCATCACTCCCTACGCCTGTCGACTTTCCAAACAGTATGAAACACGTACAACATGTAACATTTGAATGCAACATCCATATAAAAACAGATAAAACATTTAGAACATACACTTGCAACATGTGTGTGAAACATATGCAACATCAGATAAAACACTTGCAACTTGCCACCATGAAAACATGCACTGCAACATAAGACTGAAACAGCTAAACATTTCGAACATATTCTTGCAACATATGTGTGAAAACATGTGCAACATCCAGATCAGAACGCTTGCAACACAAGTCTGGAACAAATGGAATATTTTGAACAACACCTCTGAAACCCTTGCAACATGTCTAAAACACTTGCAATATATGCAATATCCCTGATCTTCTTTTGCAATATCTATATGAAACAATTGCAACATACCTCTGAAACATTTGCAATATATGCAACATTCCTGAGCTACTTTTGCAACATCTATATAAAACAATTGCAATGTACCTCTAAAACGTCTGAAACACTTGAAACATGCACTTCCATCGCAACATCTCCTTACTAAAGTCATGCGTCACGGTGGCTACGACGTCGTTCATGTGTTTTTTTCTCAAATACCTAAAAGAGTTTCGTGGATCGTATGTACG
Organism: Saccharum hybrid cultivar R570; assembly: GCA_038087645.1. Lineage (NCBI taxonomy): Eukaryota > Viridiplantae > Streptophyta > Magnoliopsida > Poales > Poaceae > Saccharum > Saccharum hybrid cultivar. The sequence goes on along the minus strand of JAQSUU010000319.1, from coordinate 3,423,260 downwards.
TAAGGACCCTAATTTTTTTTTCGCCCTGGGCCTCTAGAAATTCAAGACCGGCCCTGGTAGCATCTCCCTTAGACCTTTTAGGAAACATACGGTTAACCAAACAAGTGTCAAGTACAAACTTTTGCACAAAATTAATTATATCCTCATACCATAAGCTTCAAGCTAATCGGACCACAACATAAACCTGAACGCAATAAAGTGCTCCGAATGGAATCGGTAGAATGGGCCAAGGCTGAGCTGGATGACTCCGACTAGTGGCATATTGTGGGGGCACATCGCACACGGGAAAGGGACACCTCTCCCATGTCCCAAAGCCGCCTTCCGTACACGGTCGTGTACACGGATGAAGGTTCGCTGGCCCACATGTCATGCAAGGTATCGTCGTGTTCGGGGGCCAGCTCGGTGGCCGTAGCGCCTCCTTATCTGCTATTACATGTTCGCCGGATGGTTTCTAGCTGATTCTGGCCGATGCTGATTTGTTATGAGAGAAAAATATTGTTGAATGACTGGATGATAAGACCAATCTCAATGTAATTTCATCAGAGTTTCATGGGCATTAAATGTGCTGATGTGGCACCGTATTAATAAAGTGAGAGATGATAAGAGTTTCATGGGAGTAGAAAGAATTTCGTGGGGATGAAACTCTTCTGCACTGTTTCTAAAATATAGATGTGTTGAAAACTAGATCACGAAACCTTCATTGAGATTGGCCTAAGCGCTGATAAGCACAAGCGAACAGGGTGACCTAAATAGGAAAACCTCGTTAGCATATTTTTCAGCGATTTCGTGAAGCCACGTCATCGGACAATCCCACGAGTCACTAACCTCAGATGTCTCTGTTATTCATCTTGAAGTTGAAGAAGTTACGTAGTGGTAGCCAGAGCGTTTCCTCCCATCAACATTCATAGCTCATATGCACCTATTCGTTCCCAATCCCAAAAACTGGTAGACGAAATGAATGGTCATTTTTGGCCATTGGTCTCCTTCTGCCTACTCCACTACCCACTCACGAGTTGCAATCCCTTTATTAAACCTGAGGCATCCTGCGAGGTGCGAGTCCAGCGGTGCCGACGGTGGCAGTGAGTCGAGCGGTGGCGACGGTGGTGTGCATCGGTACCCGGCGTCGAGCGACCTGTCGTTGACGTGCCAATCCTGCTCTGCGCGACCACGAGTGTCGTCGTCTCAACCATGGCCACTGGCAGCGGCGGCGGCGGGCACGGCCTCCCTGCGGAGCTCCGCCTCAACCAAGTGTGCAGTGTCTCCAGATCGATCGAGGCGGAAGATGCTAGCGGGGCGCACTGTGTCTCTAGATCCACCGAGGTGGAAGAAGCTAGCGCCGGGGTGGCGGCAGTTGTGCGGCAGAAGCGGTGGTGGAAGAAGTGCGGCGCGGTGGTGGAAGAAATTTTGCCGTCGTGCGGGACAAAGAAAGAGGCAGCGACGATGGCCGGAAAAAACGAGGTTGGGCCGTCGGGCGTCTATTTCTTTTCTTTGTATATATGAGGCCCACATAACTGTTGACAAAGAGTCCACTTCTCTCCGCCTAATGTTTGCTCACCTGATTCACCTGATTCATAGGAATATAACTGTTGGGCCGTCGGGCGTCTAATGTTTGCTCACCTGATTCACAGGAAGAGAAGGGGATTCGCTCACGGGATAAGCCGCATGCTGCTGTGGATAATAGGCATGATTCAATCATGTTCCTTCATTTTTTTCAATTTTATTCTTATTTGAATATATATATGTAGAGTTGTTCGAGGTCTTCCGTTGGGAAGGGGACATGCAGACATGCAAAATCAGCCCTTGATTAGTTCCCAAAAAGTTTTCCAAAAAGTGCTATAGTAGTCATCACATCGAATCTTTGGACGCATATATGTAGCATTAAATGTAGGTAAAAAAGATAACTAATTATACAATTTGTCTGTAAATATCGAGACGAATCTTTTGAGCCTAGTTAGTCCATGGTTGGACAAATTTTATCAAATAACAACGAAAGTGCTATAGGAATTTTTCCAAAAAGTTTTTGCAATCTAAACACGGGCTCAGGAAAAGAAAAAAAAGGTAACTGGAGACTGAAGTCACATGTGAAAACCCATTTGCTTTTTCCTGTGTACCATCTAATTCTTCAAGGCGTGTTCTCCGTGTAGTCATGTGCTACTTGCAAATCGATAAGCTGTATAAGACGTTTTTATAGCTTCCACATAAGTAGCTGGTGCTATTCTCATATACAATCCATTTTCTTTATCAAAACATATTACTCCTTTTGTCATCATATCCTGCATATAGTACTAAAAAATTTCCGAAGCAACACGCGGGGTATCATCTAGTTTTGAAAGAGAGCGCCTCTAAATTTTGGACGAGAGTTTTGGAGCTACGCAGGAGGGATCCACACGTGGCGAGCAGCTGCAGGGACGTTTTGTGGGCCGCGTTGTGGTCGAGAGCTTTTTGCTGGATCTGGTGTGGGGGAAGATGATGGTCGAGCTTGTGGTTGTTACTTGTTAAGATGCAAAGTGCTCTCTTTTTTATTCTATACAAGTACACACTTAGGCACTCGTATAAACGTTCACATATACATCATATTCGTATTATCATGTTCGAAAGACTAAGCCATCAAATCTCAAAATTGATAAAGGACTTATTTGATACAACTTATAAGTTACTTATGACCAAATAAGATGAAACTAAAAACCAAAATGCGCGTTTTTCTCTAGTTTTTTCTCACAGAAGTTATACCAAACAGGGGGTAAAAGTGACCATACACATTTTGTTCAATCCTAGATAAATTTAGAAAAAACACACACAAAAAAAAAGATATAGGTTCCACGAATCTAACCGGCTGGACTTTGCCCAGTTCGGAAATTTATGTCTCTTTTGATGGGGACGGGCCAGGATTTGAAGTTAGAGGTATTCAAATTTTTGAAGGGCAATAACTATTTTGACACCTTAATGCCTAGTTTTTAACATTCACAAATTTCAATATATGATATACTAAATAGGGAAAAATTAGCGCTGGAACGTCAGGACGGTTGCGCGCATCCGGACACCCACGCCTGCTCCGCCCTGGTCGCTCAGCCAGCTCATGCAGGCTGTTTTCCCGTGCCGTTTCGGGCGCCCACGCGGACCCACGCCGCCCCAAACGTCACCAGCATCGAGAAAGAGGGGAGGGGGCGACAGATGCCCAGCTGGCGCCGGGAGGAGGAGAAGGAGGAGGAGGAGACACAGAGTCGAGGCAGCAGCATAGTGAGGAGGGAGATACAACACCCGATCTACTTTTAAAACATCCAAATACAACATTTGCATCATACGTCTATAGGCAGATGAAACACTTGAAATATGCATCTGAAACACTTATAAAAACACCTAAATAACACTTGAATACCATGTAAAATATACACAGCATCCAGATAAAATACTTGCAACATATGTGTAAAACATATGCAACATCCAAATAAACATATTTGCAACATATATATAGAAAACAACTAAAACATTGAGAACAAAAGCTTGCAACATACATGTACAACCATTGCAACATATGCAACATCCCGATCTACTTTTGCAATATCCACATGAAACACTTGCAGCATCCAGATAAAATATCTGAAACACTTGAAACATACTCTTGCGACATGCGTTTTCGGCCCACAATGTCACCTTGCTGCTTGGACGAATCGTGGAGCTCGACGCCGGCGCGGAGGTCAGCAGCGGCACATGGAGCTCGCCGGTGCACCCCTGGGCGAGAACCTGCTCGGTAGCCTGGGTGAGCACCTGCGTGAGCCACACGAGCACCCTAGGCGAGCATCTGCGCGAGCACCCCTAGGTGAGCACCTGCTCGACAGCCTGGGCCAGAGCACCCTTGGCGTGCACATGCTCAGTGGCTAAGCGGGCAGCGGAGGCGACTGCGGCGGGCAGATGCCGCGGTGCAGGCGAGCGGCGTAGTGGAGCGCAGAGTGGGGAAGGCAGGCAGCGCGATGGAGTCTGGCGCGGAGGTTCGAGCGGTGAATAAGGTCTGTGACGGTGGAGGCTGAGCACGTAGAGAGATTTTTTAAGGGATGTAGACGGGAGCGAGCGGACGAATAAAGCAGCCAGTGAGGAAGCCACATCCGTCCGTCCGTTCATGGACGCCCGCACGAGAGCATTAGCGTATTAAATAGGAGGCCAAAAAAGCAACATTAACTTTCATGTGGCAATCAAATATGCAGATTGGGAATATGCATGCTCCGGAGTCCTGTCATCCGGACTACGACAGGACACCGCCACACCTGCAGGACGCATCCAGCAGCCGCGGCGCCTTGCGCCCGTGCGGCCTTGCCAGCCTCGAGCCCCGGCGCCCCCCCGGCCGTGGCCCGTGCACGACAATGGCCTGCCTGTGTGCCCGCGCCCCATGCAACCCTACGCACGCTGCACGCCGTGCGCCGCTGCCCATTACCGATAGATGTGCACTCTGGTCGCCACCGCAGCGTCTTTGACTCTTGAGTTTGGAACGGGAGGTCTATGCTTCAGTTCTGATTGAGGGTAACTGTAAAGTCGTAGACAAGAGCCGGGCGAGGGGTAGTTGTCACGAGGAAAAAGTCTACTTTTAGTCCCCCAACTATCGCGAAAGTCCGCTTTTGGTCTCTCAACTCTAAAACCGGATAAACAAGCCCCTCAACTTTTGAAACCGCGCAGATTTAGTCCCTCGGTTGTTTTATTTGGCGGTTTGCTACAGCAACAACATGTTTGTACTGTAGCAAAGCCGTGGTTACTGTATCAACCCCGTGGTTACTGTAGTAAAACCACTGGACAATACAGCCGAGGGGACTAAATCTACGCGGTTTCCAAAGTTGAGGGGCTTGTTTATCCGGTTTTAGAGTTGAGGGACCAAAAGCGAATTATCGCGATAGTTGGGAAACCAAAAGTAGACTTTTTCCTTGGCAAGACGATGGGCTAAAGGAGCTAGAAGGATCGAGGCATCTGGGCCACTCCACCACTACAATGGGCCTTGATGAACAGGTTTGGTCGTGGGCAATCCTATCGTTTATTGTTTTTATATTTTTTTTTATTCCTGTCTCGGCAAGAGGTTTTGCATACAACCCATCCTTATTACAATTTCAAACATCGATTGTTCCTATAGAGCTAAGAAAACGAAACCAAACGAGGAAGCACCTATTTATAATACATATAAACATATATGGTACAGCCTATTTGATGCATAGGCTAACTGTTGGTTAGTATTTAGTCTATTTGGACCGAAGTTGAATCAGTCATCAATGGATTGTGCTGAACTATGACAATGTTTGATTCACCTTTTTTTCTTCAAGAAATGAGGACATTCCCCATGTCTAGTTATCAATGTACTCCTTCAGTCCAGAATAAATCAATTCTCAAAGTTTTCTTAAGTTAAATATTTTTAAGTTTGACCGTTTTTTAAGAAAAGAGTGCCAAAATCTTTAGATGTCAAATTAGTATCATTAGATATACCATAGAATATGATTTTACAATGTGCTCACCTGGAATCATAAGTATTTATGTTTCTTCTATAATACGATCAAACATAAAAAAAGTTTGATTTAAAATAACTTTAGAAATTGATTTATTCAAGAACGAAGGTAATAATATAAAGAGTAAATTTCACTGCCGGTCCTCAAACTCGTTCTGAGTTCTTGTCTAGATCCAGGTACTTTTGAATTTGCACATTCAGCTTCCTAAACTTGTCATGAGTTCTCGTCCTGGTCCCGATACATAGAAATTACACACTTAGGCCCTTAAAGTTTTTATAATCGTACCATTATGGCCCATCCACCCCCCTCACCACCATCCTCACCTCCACCACACCATATGTGCCCACCTTACCCGCGTAGCCATGTAGCACTGTGCCGTGCTCGTCCTACTACCCCACGCCTACCTATATTGCATCGATGCCACACGCATGTTGCCACACTAGGCCATGTCATGCCTACCAGTGCCGCCATGCCGCACGCTACATTCATCCTACTGTGCTCCAACTAGCGATGACCTTGCCATTGCCGAGGGAGGCGAGGAAGGATAGAAGGGAGAACTGAGTGTGAGGTGATGGCGAGAATGGGCATGACCTACACGACGAGGGAGATGAGGAAGTGCAATGATGGTGGGGGTGGTATTGAATGTGACTATGATGACGCGAGGGCTGGCGCCATGATGAGGTGGAGCAGGAGCGATTCGAGTAGAATCAAGGAGGCCCACCGCGGTGAAGACTCAATTGTAACGTGCGTAAGGGCAAGCACGACAAAGGTGGTGAAGCGGTGTACCAGGTCCTAGGAAGTCAGGTCTACACATCCCTCCTGAGCTCCTGTCGCACGTGCCAGCCCCTATGGCACTACACCACTATGTGTGGATGAATACGATGCAATATGGTGTGGCCATACGAGTGTGGTAGACACATGCAACGTAGTATGAGGGTGAAAGGTCCTTGTTTGGTTTTGGTAATTGAGTGACAAACTAGGTAGACTAATATGTGTTTATGTGAGATACACAGGAAATTAGTCCACAAGTACATATGTGATGAAGGAGCTTATTGCATGTGAGACATGACATGGAGTCATGTGACTAAGGTGGAGAAGATCAAGACAATACTTGGCTTGACGAACCAGTTGCAAGCGTGAAGGGCAAGTTAGAGGCTTTGAAGCGATGGACCACATGGCGGTGAAGCTTGTGCAAGACTTGGCGTCAATGGGCGAAGGCAACGGTGAAAAGCAAGTGAGGTCAACATCGATAAACTAATAAGGTCACATGATGATAGGAAGTGGGTCATATCATTTGTTGATCATATTGGTCCATGTGTTGCATCGACATTGGCAGAGATGGAATGGAATATGCAAGGTAAAGGTATAACCTATAGGGCGTTTCATTTCACTAGTCTTAGGTTGAGTAGAGAAATGCTTGACCAGATTTAGGATAAATAGCCATACTATAAAGAGGGGAAATCTTTTATTTGCAATGGTTATCTAGTACACTAAGTATGAGTCTTATTTGCATATGCATTGCGCTTAGTGATGTGGTTAGGTGGATGATATTAGCCTGGGAAAATTCTTTGTGAAAAGCTATATCAAGTGCTAAATTTGGTTTGGTGCTTTTTGGGAAAAGATAGCACTTGTTTTGGGCATGTTGTGAAGTCTAACTAGAATCTCTTGCTCATAGTGCTAATTATTCCAGTTAGAGGTGCTCTATTTGTTTGGCATAATTAGCTGGAAATGTAGTTGGCCCGAGCTGGAATTTCTAGTGCGGAAGGTGCACCTGGTCTGTGGAGCATGCGCTCGAGAAATTCCAAGTCGTCGGCTGGAATTTCTAGTGTAGGAGTCCAACCCACGCCAACGGTCGGGAGAAGAGCGTCTGCGTGAGAAATTCTAGGCCGTTGCTTGGATATTCCAGTGTGGGAATGGGAGCCTCAGCTGTAACGGTCGGGAGGTTGGCTGGTAAGGGGATAAGGCTGGGTCTCCCCCTCCCTTTCTTCCTTCTCCAACCTTTCCCCATTCTTGAGTTCAAGAGCTAGGGTTCTTCCTCTCCTCTCTCTCCCATGCTTTGTGCAAAATATCTATGGGAGATTGAGTGCCCTTTGTGGGTGTGGATGAGAGATTGAAGATCCACCTCTTCCCCTTTCTCTCCCTCTCAAGCTTGGTGCTAATTTGAGTGAGGGATTGAGAGCCTAGTGTGTGTGCATTTGAGGATTGCATTTGGTGGCACTAGAAAATCTTTGTGATTAGGGGATTTCTTCTTATTCTCGGTGATTGTCATCACCTAGACGGCTTGGAGGTTGTGGTCTCCATTGTGAAGCCCGCGAGAAGATTGTGTGGTGCTCTAGAGAAGCGATTGTGAGGGGCATTGTGCTCGTCCCGTGGGAGCCGCAAAGAGCAACTCTAGTAAAGCGTGTCACTGAGCTACCCTCACTTTTGGGGTAGGTTCTTGCGGCACCCAACATGTGAGCTGGGTTTGTGAAACACCTATTAGCCACTGAACCACCAAATAAGTGATTGATATAACGGGGACTAGTGTGTTGGCAAACACGTGAACCTTTGGAGGAAAATCACCGTGTCGACATTGTTCTTCCCGTTGGTTTCTATTCCCTATACACTATGGCAGAACCGCCTAATCTAATGCCCTCCCAAGAGTACTCGTCTTCCATTAGACCCTAAGTACCCAATGGAGAATACTAAACTAAGTGATTCCATCGAGCACACCGCAAGGGAGAACTCGAAGATCCACATTTTTACATCAGGATCACAAATGAGAGAGTAAAGCTTACAACATCCTAACCATTTCTTACATCACTTTCAGTACAATATCAGAGTAATTCATTATTTGATTATACCCGTGGAATATAAAATGTTATCAGAGTACAACAGAAATGAAACCATTTAATGACAAGTTAAACATTAACATGAAGAACGTTTAAATGCATGAAATGATAACATATTAATAGTGTTTTCCTTGTAAACTTTTGGTGAGAGTTTGAATAAATAAACTCTACTCCGCATGGTAAAGGAAATCCTCGCTGAGCCCACCAGGAGGTTTCCACACACAAGTGTCAGCTTATCAGCACCTGTCACCTGCAACAGGGTAGAACAAACCCTGAGTACTCAATTGTACTCTGTAAGACTTACCCATCAGGAGGAAAGAAAAAGACTATAAGGATTATGCAAGGCTTTTTGGCTTGTGGGTTTCTTGTTTGCAAGAAGCAGCACTAAGAGTGTGTCCTTAATTTCTTACTTTTAATAGCCATATTTTATTTCTTATCCAACCTTCTATGTAAGCACCTAGTCTATAATCAAGCAGGGTTGAGCAAAAGGAACCATTTCATCATCATTCAACTGTCAGTTCTTACTACGATGCCAGAGTGTAGTCAAGCCATACCGTCACGCAGAAACGGCGATTCGCGAATCAATGTGCCCAGCTGGGTGCCCCGAAAACACACGCCTTGCTTATACCCTGGGCACAAGTAAGACCAACCCGTTCCACTCCTATCAAGGGGTCCAGGTCCCCGTCCAAGCTCAGACTCTAAGCCCCCAACACTGCAGGCCCAGCCTCAGTATGGTGCTTAGACCTCCTCAACCCAATATATATAACCACCTAAAAAGCTGGTCCGAAAAGAGCCGGAACCTATGACAAGAGAGAAACAAGTCTTCCCGCCCCATAAGCAAGTATATGCTCGGGACAATAAATCTGTGACTTGACCAAGGTCCATGCAACGAACGGTCCTTAATTGACACAGGCGGAACAAATGCAACCAGAGCCCTGCTCTGTTGCCCAACCAGGTCCAAGTCCATCCAACCCGTTCTGCCCGGTCTCCAATTATCCATATATATTTATTTTCCATGTGATAGTAACATGATAATAGGAACAATAATATATTTCATATCTCTCGCGAGTGACAGGTAATCACTCGACTTCTACCGGAATCCTATAGCATAGCACGCTACACGATCCTATCATACTAGTGAGACTCATAGGACAAGGGTATATATATGCAAGTGGGTTTCATTCAACTCCTTTAAACTTAATGCACAAGCATAATTTAAAGTGCAGAATAATAGGGGTTATGCACTGGGGCTTGCCTGGGTAAGATTTAACCAAAAGTTAGCATTCCGTCACGATGACACGATCATCACGACACCACCTTTCTGTTACTCTAGTCGACTCCATGATCCATCATCGTCCCTATAATGATATACATGGATGCATGGAAACGTAAATAATCACGGTCAACCGCAACGCTTAAAATACAATTGTGCCTCTCAACTCACGATCCAAGCTACGTACCCCCATGGGCTAATACACCACCATTTTCCAGCAAGTATTTTAGTGATACAAGCCCAAGTGTTTCTTTATCCATTTCATTGATTTGATATATATATTCGAACTAGGGCTTAATAACTACCTTAGCAATAATTATTCTACGGCTACCAAAATAGCAGTGAGCAGCTAACTATACTATAAAGCTATGGTAAAATTTTTAAAGATAACACTACCATCATCTAGCTCCAAAACTTCCTACAAGTTTCTATTTTAACAATATTAAGCACCTCGATTTAATTAGAGGACCCCTGAGAACATCATAAAACTATGTGACCCAATCACACTAACAGGTAGATCCTGATTTTAGGAACCTAACAAAATTGTTTTCACAATTTTTGGACTTCTACACATTTAGATTTTGATTTTACAAGTTTGCTTAGAAGCTAAATTAGAAATTACTTTAAAAAACGGAAAAGGGCTGGCGATACTGATTCAGCCCAGCCACCTCATGCAGCCCGTGCGGAAAGCGGCTGCTCCCGGCGCCGCGGCCCAGCTACGGCCCGAGATCCAGAGGGCCCGCACGCTCGCGCCCTTTTGCAAAAGAGGGCTCAGCTTATAAGGTAAACAAACAGAGCGGTGGCTTACTGTTACCCAAGACTCACGCTTTTCATTCACGGCCTCCAAAAGTCCCGTCTTTACAATGGGGCAGTCCCCAACGCCCTTGCCCATGATGGCGCTGCTCCGGCTAGCACCGCGCGGCCACTCTGGCCGCCCGAGAACCGAAACGGCGCACCAAGCGAGCCAACGAGCACCACAGGACACAAGCAAAACCCTAGGCGGCGGTTGAATGGCATACGATGCCCTCTAGTACCTTGCCCCCACTGGCGGACCATCCGCCAAGACGGCGCTCCTGTTCCGATGAGCCTAGATGGCAAGCTAGCGATGGGGATGGCGTGCGAGCCTTAGTGACTTACCCTGGTGTTGGCCGCGGTGATGCTCGGAGGCGAGGAAGGCAGAGCAGTGCTGGCCATGCGCGGGCGGGCGGTACGGCGGCGCTCCGAGCATGGCGTCCTTGTGTCACCGCGTCAGCAAAGGGTGGCCAGGTCAGGATAACGCAAGCGTTGAATCGAGGGAGTCAAGGCGAGTCTACAAGTGCGAGCAATCAAACAGTTACCCACCAGATGGGCCTTACCTCCCTCCTACAGGCTGCGTCGTCGCTCATGGCCGACGGCGAGCACCTCTCCAAATTGTTGGTCACCAGAGCACGAACGCCCTTGAGGGGGAACGAGACGCCTAGTAATCCCCCTAAGCCATAGGCTTGCGCGAAGAAACAAGCTGTGCGGCCCGAACTGGCAAAACGGGGGAGAGAGAAGGGAAGATGGCTCAACGCATGGTGCGGCCGGGCAATGGACACGCGAGCACTTTGGGCAGCTTAAAACGGAGCGGCTCCGATCGTTAGCGGTAAACAAACCTGGGCGCACTGGTGAAGAGACAGGGGCTTGGCGCGACGCACACGAAGGGAGGGCAGAGCCCGAGCGGGGCTCACCAGTGGCGGCTAGCGGGGGCAACCCAAGCATAGTCGCATTGCCTCACCACAGCGGATGGGGCCAGACAACCATACCACAGCGACAGCGACACAAGCACGGCAGCCTGTCGGGACAAGCGAACGGAGGGCGGGGCGGTGACGCGTTGACCCCGCAGCGATGGCCGCGGCATCGACCGGGGTCGGCACGCAACCGTGCAGAGCGACAGAGCAGCGGGCCAGCCGACGCGGTAGGCGGGCGGCCAGTGCCGGCCAGAGCGTGGCACGGCGCGCACGCGATGCGACCAGAGGCGGTTGTGGAGCAACGCGCGCGGGACCAACAAACAGGGCCAGCCAGCGCGAGGCCGCTGGTGCCGCGCGACAAAGAGCAGACCCGCGGTCAGTCAACAACAACGGCCAGACCACAGCTGGAGCTAGGCACCAGCAGTGCCCACCCACGCGTGGTGACCGCGGCCACTGGGCCGAACGGCCGAAACCTGCGCAGATCATGCTTCCAAGAGCGACCCAAAAACTGAGCTAGCTCAGTTAACACTAAACCAACCCGACACAGCCCAAGAAGGTACACACGGCTACTAGTAGGGACAACAACCTCAGGCAAAGGTGTTCTAGGGAAGAAGTTAGAGACATGCCAACTTGGGACTGCCAATCAGTGCCCAAGGCTAAGAACTAACAGGCCAACAGCGCGTTCTAGCAATGTTTCGGCAATTATAAGAGAGCAACGCGATGCCCAACATGGCTGCCACCTATACCATGCCTGCATGCTTGCTTAGAAGCAACCGACTGCGTGAAAACGTGATGTTAGTGCTCAACCATTTTTGTTAGAATTAATTGTCAAAATGGCATTGCCATTACTTCGCTCTGCCAAAGACGAGATCTAAAGTTTAGGTAGAGTTGAATTTCGAACTCGATTTTTGAGCTTGCAAAAACTATTTAACAATATTTATTTTCCACAATAAAAGTTGTATTTTTCCACATAACTTGCTCATAAGTTATTACTTAAGTGCAATGCTCAAATCACATACAATTTTTGTTTCCATAAGCTGTATTTCACGCCAACGGTTAAACTACTCATTTGGTCCTTTTTGCCAGGGTTTTCATTAACATGTTTTTCCATAACACCAATTAACTGACATTATCCGATTATCATTTATGTGAGGTAAAAGGTTTTTAAAACTCGAGAACTCATTTACTTATCTTCTTTTGATCCTAATCGGGGTGCTAAGCAAGCTCGTAACACTAGGGGTGTTACATACACAAGCTTGTATTTACTTTCATATATATTGTGCTTGTGTAGTTGCTCTTGTAATTAGTTAGCTTGTGTAGCTTGCTAGTTACCTTCTTGATTGTGTAGCTAGTTTACTTTGCTAGTAAATTAGTTGCTCTCTTGCATGACTAATTGGCTTAAGTAGTCTTGTTAGTCACTTTGCTTAGTTTGTGTAGCTAAGGAATTTTTGTTCTCTAATTTGGCTTGTGTAGCCTTGTTATTGAGCACTGTTAGTGAGCTTAGGAGCTTTGTGCTTTCGCTTACTAAACTGTGTAGGAGCTCCCCCGTTGCTTGAAGTACTAGTTGCATAGGTTTGTGTGACCTTACTTCTAGAATTATTTAGGTGAGCTCTAACTAGTCTGACATCTTAGTTGCTTAATTCGGATCTTTGTAAGGTGCTTGTGAATCTAGATAGAGGGGTATAGTCTTGGCTAGACCGATAATTTTATTTTCGCATTTGTTTTGGTTAGCCGGCGTGTTTAATTTTTAGAAAGAACTATTCACCCCCTCTAGTCCGCCATCTCGACCCTATAGGGGGAACGAGCTAGGATGAATAGGGATGGTATAGTAATACAAGTTTAGGGGCTGAGTGTGTATTTAGAAAGTACTGGACAGGTGAAAGTGCTAGTTTGGTTTTGGATAATTGATGAAACCTAGGGACTAATCATTATGCTAAGTGTGTAGACATGAAATAATAAAGTCCCATGCCAAGTGGTGGAGCCTAGAGATGATCATGGTAATGATGGTGATGACCAAAAGATGATCAAGTGCTCCATATTTGGAAAAGAAGAAAGAGAAAAACAAAGCCCGATGGAAATCAAGGCAAAGATATTACTTGGGTTTTGGTTTTGGTGATCAATACACCATAGAGGGTGTGATCACATTTAGGATTGGTAGCCGTATTATAAAGAGGGGAATTTCCGGGGCTATTGATCACTTAAGTGCCACTAGATGAGGATTCATTTGCATATGCATTTAGATCTAGTAGAGAGCTAACCAAACTCCTTCAAAATGATCACGGAAAATGTTAACACACATGCACCTGGTGATGTACACTTAGTGGTGTTAGCACATTTGCGAAGGAGGTAGAGTTTGAGCGGTAGAGATGAGTTTAGCAGGATTCGGCGAATTTTTGGAAGTGTTCTTCACTGTTTTTAGTGCACCAGACGCTGGCCCCAATGTCCGATCAGTTGTGCAGCGCGGCGCCTGGTCAATTTTGGTCACCGGCGCGTCCGGTGCAGAAAAGGAAGTGAGTACCAGACATGTGACGTCAGCGTCCAGTGTGAGCGACTCTGACACAAAGAAATGTTTTTGTACTGACCGGATGCTGGCTGCGTCCGATCAGTACCCAGCGGACGCGTCAGGTGCGTCTGGGAGCTCTCTGGTAGCTCTCTGTTCCACACCAGACGCAGGAGGCTCAGCGTCAGATGCGTTATTGTGCTGCATCCGGTGGAACTTACTCAGCAGCGTGATTTTGTATTGACCGGACGCCGGGCGTGCATCAGGTGCTATGCACCGGTGCGTCCGGTGCTATCTTAACGAGCGCGGTGCTTTGAACTTGATCGTTGGAGATCAATGTGTGAGATTTAAACGATGACACGTGGCAGCGATCTAGCGGTTGGCGGGGTGGCGACCAGACGCTGGTTAGCATCAGGTGCGTGAGCACCTGCGCATCCGGTGCACCTGCACAAAGAAAGGTTCAGTGCCTAACGGCTCTATTTTATTGGGAACCCTTATAAATATGTATTGGCAGACTAAGGGGAGTCTCTCTTGGACATTTTGATATCCTAACATCCTCTTGAGCTGAGCATACTCCCTCCCGCTCATCTCCCTTGCTTGGTTGCTAATCAAAAGTGAGATTGAGTGATCCAAGTGTGCTTGTGAGTTTACATCTTAGTGGCACTTGGGTGATCTTTGGCTGCGAGATTCTTGTTTCTCTTGGTAGTTGCCGCCACCTAGACGGCTTGGAGGTAGCGGAGGAGTTGTAGCAAGAGTGGTGCTTGTTCTTGGCCACCTCCCGGTGATTTGTGAGAGGTGTTGTGCCTTCCCTGGCGGAGCGCCAAAGGCAACTCTAGTAAATTGCTCGTGTCATTGAGTTACCTCACTTGTGGGTAGGTTCTTGCGGTGTCCATGGGTTGGATGAGATTCGTGCTACACCTCTTAGCCGCCGAACCACCAAGTGTTGGTCGACACAACGGGGACTAGCATGCCGGCAAGCACGTGAACCTCGGAAGAAAAATCTTGTGTCCATCTTGTGTATGATTAGATTTCTTCTGGTGATTGGTCATCATATTCATTGATTGGTTCATTCCCTACGTGGCGGTATAAAGATCACATCCTCTTCATTTATATTCCGCAAATTAGTTGTAACAAGCTCTTTAGTGTAATTAGTCTTGAGAGCTTATATTATTCTTGCTAGTGTAGCTTCTCACTTAGTTGAGCGCTTTAGTATAACTAGTTTTTGAGAGCTCGTAGTGACATAGTCTTTGCTTGTCTTAGTGACTATAGCAACTAGAATTGTTGGGATAGGTGGCTTGCAACCCTTGTAGAGCTAGAGCAAAATTGCAGAACATTTTTTGTCATACTAATCAATTGCTCTAGTGAGTTTGTAGATTTTTAATAGGTTATTCACCCCCTAGCCATATGAGGACATTTCAACTAGGATAAGAACTTGAGACAAGTTTAGGAATCTGAATGAACAAGTTTAAGGAGCCATGTGTGCTTTGTAAGTACCGGAACCAGAATGAGAAACCATGATACATAGATGAGTTCAATCAGGATACCTAGATGAGAACTCAGGATAAGTTCAAGGATCTCCAGTAAAATTTACTCTAACATAAATACTCCAAGTTCAGTAGCTAGCCACTGAAGAAAAGGACAGCACCAGGGACCAAAATGCCATGCAACAAAGTCTAACCGTTTCAAGAATCTAAGATACCTCACAGAACTACTAGAAGTTCCTGCATTCTAAAAAGAGGCCGTTTGTTTCCCCAGTTCACGAGCTAAAAAGTGCGCACAGGCCTGAAACCTCGGTCGCATGCCATATCTGTCGCGTTCTAGTGCAGCCCGCTGCGCCAAACATCGTGCGGGCAAAAGTCCATTGAGAGATGTACAATAAATATTTGAGGAAGGTGGTTTTCCATCGTGCAGAGACGCTACAACCAACATGCGTGGTGAGCCTTATGGCCCTTTATCAAACCCAAATCCTTGATAGACCCACTGAAGGATGAAGCCCAGACTACATACTACATAGGCAGCAACAATAAAAGAAAACATCCATCCAACCTCTCTCAACTTCATGAATCTCGAGATTTGTCGGCTTAGTCTTTCGAAGGTGATCATAGAGATAGGGTTTACGTACGTGTGTTTATAGGGGTGAGCGTGCATGCGTGTTGTGGGCGTCTGCGTTGCACTGTGTAATTATCAAAAAAAAATTATTATGTGACTCCGATTAATTTAAAAAAATCAGATTTTTAGATTCCTCTAACTTTCACCGATTTACCTCTCTAGACGTTCTTAAAATGGTTTTCGCTGACGTGACGCCACGTCAGCTGTCCTATGTAGCGCCACTATAGCAACGCAAGAGATAAATCAAACTTTCACGATAGTTTAGGAGGTCAATTAAACTTTTTGAAATTAAATAGGTAAATTTTCAAAAAAAAATATTCAAATATTTTCTACAGTAAATGTGTATTTAGAAATACTAGAATCTTATTTATTTTTAGAAAATTCATAGGGAATTTATTCACTAAAAAAATGAAATCAGTTTCATATTTTCCATAGAACCATGCTCTACTTTTTTCCTTTCATAGAATTATTTAAGCTTACATATCTGGTTTCCTAATTTTAAAACAGAACCAAATATGAAGTGAAGGATGCTGACTGAGACATCGCCAGAGATGAACGCGAGCGTTGCATCATGGTTGGAGGTGCGCCGCGAGCGTGTCGTCGCGGTTGGAGGTAGTCTCGGCGACCTACCCTTGCACTTGTAAACAGCAATGGTCGGCGCACTCATAGAGGTGCTCATGTCTTTCTCCCACTGCACAGAGCAATGCCCTCCACCTATTTGACAAAATGCCTCAAAGAGGGTGAGCTTACCGACTTAAAACTAACCATGCAACCAAACACAAACTCATGCTAGCCACCCCACAACAGCCCAGCTAACCAAACAAGCTTAGATTGGCTTCATGGAGGCAGGCCTGGGTTGCCTAGGATAGGATGCGTGGCTTCAAGCTAGGAGGCCAGTCATCCTAACACACCCTTAGCCTTTTGATCGACCAAACCCAGGTGGCATCTCTCTCCATTTAGGTTTGGTCAATGCCATCAGGGTATATACGGATTACCGAGTAGTATTCAAGTACAGATCGAACTGTGCTCAACTATATATATGACCAAACCATAATCTTGCAAGTTCCGCATGGGTCCTGGTCTACTGGCCGAAGCCGTACGTCGTCAAACCACCAAACGTTGGACCATGCGTGCAATTCGCAACAGTATTTAGCAGTTGCCGATTATTGATCCCACGGTCTAGTAGCAGGTGAAATTTATGTCACTAAGGACTTAGGTTTCAGCCAGTACAACTTAACCTGAATCGTAAAGCCTCAGCTGTCACGTTGACGGTTGACCTACGTACGTACCCTGCCTACTGACAGTCTGTGACACCCCCCCGAGAGAAACGTTTGGCAAGACGCTGGGCATTGCTGTCTGAAGTCGCCGGGCATCGGACGGAGGCGCTGGAGAAGCAGGGCGGGCATCTCCCGTCAGCTCGAGCGAAGGCCGTGGCGACTGGGCGAGGGAGACACAGAGGACATCCCCCCCCCCCTCCCCCCCCCCCCCCCCCCCCCCCCCCCCCCCCCCCCCCCAAGCCCCTTTGCTGGGCGCCGTGGCAACTGGGCGAACGAGAGACAGAGAGGATAGCCCGACGCACGGCAGCTCAGGGTTGTTGGGCCCTGCTCGGCTTAGGCGCCACGATCGGCCTCAGGCTGCAATTGATGAAGTGGGCGCGGTCTGCAAACACACGCTTACTGTACTAACAAATGCCATACCTAGAGTACGTGCGACTCAACAGCATACGTAGCTGTCGACTTTTGCGAGCTAGGGTTGGTACGTGTGGGCGTGTTGTTGTTACCTAATCTAACTAACCACTACGTCTACGTACACACCTGCGAGGTTGAAATTGACCTATGAACGTTCGCCTCTTCTCTCCTATTGGATGGAGGACAAGTTCCTGGCAATAGCGCAGTGCGGCGCAGAGTCAGTAAGGCCAATTTTAGTTGCGGACTTGCGGTACGCTTGCAGCAATTTCTCTGCCAAAGTTCGGTCGTACAATATGAATTTGTACACGGCCGGGCTTTGAAGGAAGACCGGTGAGGTCGTCTCTTCTCTGACATCACGAATCACAGCGTCAGAAAGGGTGACAGAGGTGCCCATACGTCAGTTCTCGTGCATACAACCATGGCCCTGTTCGTTTATCGTTGATTTATTGTGAGAGGAAAGTACTGTTCGTTGGCTAAAAAAATACAGCTTATAAGACAAGCGAACATGACCCATGTATATACGGGAGATTATTGCTTTTCTCCACTTCTCCATGCGAAACCCAATTCACCCTGCATATATTTAGATTATGACAGAGTTGTAAGGCAAAGCAGACTCCTCCTACAAGAAACTACATTAATGTTGGGTGAGCCTGTATGACTTATGGGCCGATTCTCCCCCTACGAGAGGCCCAATAGGAATTAGTATATTAGCTAGGGAAATCCTCTCCTCTCCCACTTAGGGACCGACCGTATGTAAATTGTTGTTGTCTATATATAGCGCCAAGAGCACGAGGGCAGGGGACTGGACCCTCTTACTCACTTATGTGCTCTCAAACCCTAATATGTCCCCCTATTCACCACCAAGATCTCTCCCCTCTCGCGTGTTTGTAGACTCCGTCATGAAGCCCTCTCCGCGGAGCCTTCTCCGCTGAGCCTCCGTTCTGGAACCTTCGCATGAAACAATCACCGAACCTTTGTCACGGGACCTTCGTTGAGGGGCCTTCATCTAGGACCTTCGTCCGAGGACCTCCGCATGAGACCTTCGTCGAGGTACCTCCGCACGAGACCTTCGTCGGAGAACCTCCGCATGGAACCTTCACCAAGAGGCCTTCTCCAGCTAGCCTTAACCGAGGAGTCTTCTTCTTTTGACCCTGTTCGGGACCCTTGTCCCAACAGTTAAGATTGTTAGCTTCCATATCATTCCATTGCAATAGAGTTTGTCTAATCAGGTTTGTGTCTTTGACTCAGTATGAATGTTCGTATTCTTGGTATTATTTTCTCACTGGCAGATGACAAGTCCGTTGATAGTGAGTACTTATTTACATATGGTGAATTCATCAATGTGAAGGTCTGTCAAACAAATCTCCTAGAAGTGTTTGTATATAGGCCTATGTCAGAATCGAAGATTAGAGACGTGGATAAACAATCATTAGGGATGCAGGAAAACACGTCACTTCTGAAACTCCCATTAAAAATTAAGATTTTCTTGGGGTTTCTTAAAAAAAGGGGTTATACTCATAAAAGATAATTTAGCGAAAAGAAATTGGAACGGTAGTAAGGTTTGTAGCTTTTGTATAGTAGTCTAAAAACCATAAAACATTTTATTGAACCAGCGGCTACATGTTTTTGTATTTTTGTGAGATTTTTTAGGATGTCTCATGAAAATTATCGTGGAGGCTTAGAATGAGTCCAATTAATACTGAAATAGTAAGATAAGATTGGCTACACAAAATAACTGTCATACTCCAGTTCTTAATTTAACCACCTTGCCGAAGCGTGCACCTAGCATCATTTAAGACGTGGACTCTACTACTCCTACCTTGTTGCATCACATGGTTACAACCACCATTTACTTTCTGTGTACACGCATTATCCTGTTCTGGTTTCACCCGAGATGAGCAGTGTACATGGATGGAAATTCCCCATCCATCCTGCTGGAAAGTTTTGCATTGACATATATAGAGAGCATACCATGCAGGTGTTCACATATGAACATGATCCATAAAGTTGAAGCTCAAAATCATTAGCGTGGTTACAAATTGGAGCCGTATCCATTTGCACACAGTATTCCAGCTTTGGACGTTAGCGTACGTACGTATTGCTACCAAAATACACTTGCACAACCAAAACATCAGTTCAGCATTTTACTTGCATATTCGAAATTTCGAATCAACTATGTATGTTCGGTTCGGGTCCACGGTACCCAAACCTTTACCTTGAAAATGCAACAGTTCAAAGCAAAGTTTCTCTATAAATACTAGCAAGGTCATCATCATCACACAACCACCACCACCACGCACAGCTATAGCCTCTGCCACTGCCAGGCACACCGGACAGACCAGCTCTACCAGCCTGCTGGTCCGCAATCCGTCCGCGCCGCACAAGCAATTTTGTATCAAATCGGCAAAGTGGTGGAGCCGAGGTGAAAGCCACTTTCCCGCCGCCGACCATGGCATTCCTGCCGGGGGCGGCGCGGCTTGCGCAGCGCCTCGTCTGCAGCCTCTTCCTCTGGCTCTCGCTGTCCACGCTGCTGGCGCATGCCGCGACGCGCCGCCACGAGTGGGAGGTCAGCTACCAGTTCAAGTCCCCGGACTGCGTGCGGAAGCTCTCCGCCACCATCAACGGGCAGACGCCCGGGCCGACGATCCGCGCCACGCAGGGCGACACCGTGGAGGTCAAGGTGAGGAACTCCCTGCTGACGGAGAACCTGGCGATCCACTGGCACGGCATCCGGCAGATCGGCACGCCGTGGGCGGACGGCACGGAGGGGGTGACGCAGTGCCCGATCCTCCCCGGGGACACCTTCACCTACGCCTTCGTCGTCGACCGCCCGGGCACGTACATGTACCACGCGCACTACGGCATGCAGCGCTCCGCGGGGCTGTACGGCGTCATCGTCGTCGTCGCGGCGGACGACGACGCGGAGCCGTTCGCCTACGACGACGAGCACGACGTGCTGCTCAACGACTGGTGGCACAACAGCACCTACGAGCAGGCCGTCGGGCTCGCGTCCGTGCCGATGGTCTGGGTCGGGGAGCCGCACTCGCTCCTCATCAACGGCCGCGGGAGGTCCAACTGCTCGGCGGCGGTGCCGGGGACCTGCAACGCCACCAGCCCGGAGTGCGCCACGCCGGTGTTCGCCGTCGTGCCAGGGAAGACCTACCGGTTTCGCATCGTCAGCGTCACGTCCCTGTCCGCTCTCAACTTTGAGATCGAGGTACGCCGTACGCGAGCACATGTGCTCTCATTTAGCGCCTGGTTTTCGTTTTTTTCCCGTTGATTTGTTTGTTCAGATTTCAGAACAGCATTTTCGCGGCATTGCCTTGAGGAAGCTATAAAAACTAGTAACCGATACTGATGAAACATCACGCATTGATCTTGTAACAAGTGGTGCTTCATACAAATAACACCAAAACTGTATACCATACAAAATACCGTCAAGTCGTAAGTGCAACAACTTTAATCCTAAATAGTAACATATATACTAAATATTAAAGACATTATGTTTGCATATATGAGTACCAAACTATTAGATTCAACAATTGCGTAATATGAACCGGTAGTGTGGGATTCACCAAAAGGTCGACGTAGAGAGGTCCTTCCTAGCTACCGGCCCTGGTGAGGAACTAGATCACGAGATATATATGAACCGGTAGTTTAATATTTTTGTTATTATAAATGAAAATAGCAATTATCAGCTAATCTCTCCTTTCTCTGAAATAAATATTAGCTAGGGTCATCATAGTTACATGGTCTACGAGATGAAATTTTGTTTCGCATTGCATAGAACATATGATATTTATACTTTTAAAATAACTATTTGGTTATAGATCTATTCCCTCCATTCCAAATTATAAGTCGCTTTGACTTTTTTTTACACCCATTTTGCTATGCATCTAGATAAATAATATGTCTAGATACATAACAAAATAGATAAACCAAAAAAATCAAAGCGACTTATAATTTTAAACAGAGGGAGTAGTAACATAAATCTAATTCCTTGTTCAGTGGTCAAATCTAAAAAAACAGCAAGAGAACATTGGAATTAGGCAACGTAATAGTCTTCTTTCCGTCCTAAATTATAAGATGTTTTATCTTTTTTAAATATATCGTTTTTATTATGTATCTAGACAAATGTATATCTAAACGTCTTATACTTTGAAACGGAGGGAGTATCTATATACTTATCTTTCACCTTTGTAACCTACCCAGCCAATGGAGCACACTCGAGGTCGCCTTCTATCGGTTAGTGTAACAACTAACAAAAGAGTGAAGAGATGCATGGTCAGCACAGCGTTCTTTTAGAATCCTTTCTGTAGTCTGGTCTTTTCCTCTCACTATAACCCTCGCGTTCATTTGGTAGTACAAATACTGTTAAATTTATGCAACCATCAACCACCACG
The DNA here is from genome assembly GCA_038087645.1 of Saccharum hybrid cultivar R570. NCBI lineage: Eukaryota > Viridiplantae > Streptophyta > Magnoliopsida > Poales > Poaceae > Saccharum > Saccharum hybrid cultivar. The sequence continues at coordinate 3,401,270 of JAQSUU010000319.1, read as the reverse complement.
AAAGGTCGAAACTGTACCGAAATGGAGGAGTTGGACAAAGAAGGTTCAAGGTTGTTGTTGACTCAATGGTTGTTGTTTCCCGGAGTTGCTCTTAGCTTTTCGTGGAAATTACCAATTGAAGCTCATGATTTCCGTATATTCCAGCGCGTCACAGCAATGAAGTTTCCATGGTCCTTACTCTTCAGAATCAGAAAAGTTAAAAACTGCAAATTCTGAAGCAACAAAAGCCCACAAACTGTATCTTAGGATATGTGTAGACGTTTAGTAGTATTCATATTTTTTTTTGTAGAATTTCACCAACGATAAATGAAATTAGTAACTTTTTTTAAACGGAAGCTATAATTTTCAATGTTAAAAAACTATACCGTCGCTAGATTTACATTTTAAAAGGTTTACACAGTAAATTTGTTTTACGACTATATAGATCATAAAATGGCCCAAATCTAACTTTAGTGTTTAAAGATCTGCTCAAATAAACAAACCTTTCACTATTGAATGGAGCAATTGAAATGTAAATTTTGACCTTCAAATAGTTTGTTGACCGCACGCATCGTCTATACCAACATTTTCACCTGATCGAATAACTTGTCGTCTAATTGATCCATGGCATGCATCATGCTTTCAGGGCCACGAAATGACGGTGGTGGAGGCCGACGGCCACTACGTGAAGCCGTTCGTGGTGAAGAACCTCAACATCTACTCCGGCGAGACATACTCCGTCCTCATCAAGGCAGACCAAGACCCCAACCGCAACTACTGGCTCGCCTCCAACGTCGTCAGCCGCGAGCCTGCCACACCTACCGGAACCGCCATTCTGAGCTACAACGGTGACCGCGCACCGCCGGCGACAACCCCGCCCACGGGCCCCGCCTGGAACGACACCATGTACCGGTTCCAGCAGAGCGTGGCGACGGTGGCGCACCCCGCGCACGTCGAGCCTCCGCCGCCGCGCGCCGACCGCACCATCCTCCTGCTCAACACGCAGAACAAGCTCGACGGGCACATCAAGTGGGCGCTCAACGGCGTGTCCTTCGCGCTGCCGCACACGCCGTACCTGGTGGCCATGAAGCGGGGGCTCCTGGGTACCTTCGACCAGCGGCCGCCGCCGGAGAATTACACGCACCAGGGGTACGACGTGTACGCTCCGCCGCCGAACCCGAACGCGACGACCAGCGACGGGCTGTACCGGCTGCAGTTCGGCTCCGTCGTCGATGTGGTGCTGCAGAACTCCAACATGCTGGCGCCGAACAAGAGCGAGACGCACCCGTGGCACCTGCATGGGCATGACTTCTGGGTGTTGGGCTATGGCATCGGCCGCTTCGACCCAGCGGTGCACCCGGCGTCATACAACCTGAAGGACCCGATACTGAAGAACACGGTGGCGGTGCATCCCTATGGCTGGACGGCGCTGCGGTTCAAGGCCGACAACCCTGGAGTGTGGGCGTTCCATTGCCACATTGAGGCCCATTTCTTCATGGGAATGGGAATCGTCTTCGAGGAAGGCATTCAACGTGTCGCCAAACTCCCGCCGGAGATCATGGGATGCGGGGAAACTAAGGGTGGCCACTGATGATTATATCAAGTACATAGCTAGCAAGAGTAGTAAACATTTTCTTTTCTCTGATGATATTGTTTCGTTCATTGTTTTTTCTCATTAACTACTACACAAAGTGTCTCTATCTACCGTTATAAAACATGTCAGCACCCACCAATGACATGTGGGGTCTGCTCGTAAGTGAGATAGACTGATAGTAGTTTCTTTAGAGCTATAGTTATTCAACCAAACGACTTTCAGCTTTTCTATAGCCCACAGCTCACATCAACTTTTCTACAGCCCATAGCTCACCATAGCTATTTCAAAAGCCACAACTCAATCAAACATGGCCTTAATTCACTATAAAGTAATTTGTTAACTTTGTTCCTTCTAGGACATGCCCTTCTTGAGACATCGATAATCATTGAGGAATATATTCTACCTTAGAGTTCTTAAAACTTGGTATGAGATTTAATGTCTATATCTTGTGATTCTATTCTTTGAGAACTATACAGATTTTTAAAACCCACTTATTAATTGCATATTCTATATTCATTTATGCCATTTGCCAGAGATATAGCAGAACATTTAATTATTCTTGGTACCAGATTCAACCTCAATTGCTTTCCTCATTGATCTTATATAACCGCTATAAGTGATTTTGCCATCAATTTTGCTTTATGGATCAAGGTTCTCATAAGAGAAAGATTTGTAATTACAGAGGTAGTGCTGACGATAATGATTATTTTCTCTCAATACTCATACTTAGATGACACACCCCGCTTTCCTTAGGAATTACATTAGTTGAGGTATTGATGAAATGTGCATACAAAATAGTAGTATGGATGCGAATTGAGTGTAGCTCAGCTGACAACCCAACCACCCCTCTCTCCCTAAGCAGCACCGCTGCCACCGCCACTGCCGCCCACCACCGCTGGTCCCCCTCCCTTCCCCTTGGGCATCTCGTTGGAGGCCAGAGGGAGTGGGGATCCATCATTTTTAATAAGTTTTCTAGTATATCAAGTCCTTATGGTTAGGGTCTCTCCATGCCAAGTTTCTTGGTGTTAGAGATTTATCTCCTCCTCTTCCTCTCCGGCGACGGCAAGGAGGTAGGGTGGAATCATTTTCTCCATGACAGCGTTGCTCTCTGGTGACGGCGAGGAGGTAGGGTGGAATCGTTTTCTCCATGACGGCGCTGCTGAACATGAGGGCGACAACTACGGCATCAACAACTTCATCGGTATGACAATAGAGAGACCTTTCTTTCCAGACGGCGACATCAAGACGGAGATGGTGTCACCGCCATGGAATAATTTGCTCCTGTATCTTCCTCATTTTGTTGTGGTTAGACCTGGACACGATGAAGGACTAGGGAGAATAAGTTTCAGTCTTCCTCATTCTTCGGTGGCAAAAAAAAAGAAGAAGGAAGACACAAGAAAGAAGAAGTTTCTCAACTTCACCTGTAGGAATGTTGGCCGTCGTTCGTTGGGCATTTGTTCTCAGGCCTTTTGCCGAGTGTTTTTCTATGCGATCATTTATACAAAGTGTCATACATGTTTGGTTTTGAGATCGGAAGCTATTTACAGCGTGGGTACAATTTAGATGAAAATATGGATATATGTAGTGTATTCCAGAGTGCTTGTAACATGTTGATGTACCCATCTATTATTATCTAATAAAATTCTTCTTTCGTTTCAAAAAAAGAGAGTGTGGCTCAGCTGGTTTGGTTCTTTGTGGCAGAACTTGTCTACATGGGTTGAAGTATGATGTGCAAAAATAGTGTTATGGATGACATAAATCCTTAAATTAATGATAGTATAGATGAAATTGTCTCAAGACCTGCAACCTTAGTCTTTGGAGGAGCTCGATCGAGGTAGGGTGTGTGTTTATAGGGGGGGAATATAGGTTTATATATGAGTGTTTGTGTCTTACTATACAAATGATATGAATCTTAATGGCAGTACAGATGAAAATTGCATCGAATAAATTTTTGGTAGGATTGGGTCATTCTGTTTGAGCCAATGCAAGCTTAGAGGTACCAACAAAACTTAACTAGAAGCAACCGGTCTCTAGCATGATGCCCTAGTAGAGTTGCAGTCACAAGAAAACCGCAGCGAGTTAGGGAGAGCACCCGAGAAACCAGCCCAGACAACTGGGGCAGTTTTTGCCTAACAATGCCGCCGGCGGCCGCATTCAACTGAGGGAGTACTTAGAACACCCAGGAATGAGAAAACCAGCCCTCAACTGGGGCAGCTTTCCGCTAACAAAGGAATCGAATTCTTGCCGAAGCATGAGGTACCATCGTTCAACCGTTATTATGGAAACTATTTACGAGATCTCTGTGTACACGCATACATTGGCTTCATCTAGCTAGCTAGGGAGAAACAGTTGTATCATTGTAATATAGCAGTAAGCGTTGTACTGTTTAATTCTAAAAAAAACTGATAAGATTCGCCGTCATATCGGAAAAAAGGGGCCTAAAGTTTTACGTGCAGTAGCTAGCTGTAAAGAGAATTGCTTTTGTCTGATCGATGATTGTTCTGAGCTGCGAATTTTCTGAAGAGATTATTATTTGTCCTCCAAACCGCGTCCATCCAGCGAAAAAGCTGTTAAAACAGGCGACATAAATATGAACTGAGTTTAGAGAAAGCATAAAAGAATTGGTGCAGAAAGGGCCATAGCAGAGCTGGGGAGCTTTTCTAGAAATTCCATTGCACATTGAAATAATCTCGATTATATTATTATTAGCTAAAATTACAGTATAAACTTGTCCAAAGAGAAATTTGGATGCGCTTTTATGCATAGGTGTAGGCATTCGTTAGCTCGTAATCTTTTCCGTGCATGTGCGCCCAATGTGCAAGCTCGTCATCATGTACTATGCCTGTAAATTTCCGGCAAATTGATTGGTCAGAGCACATGTACCGAGATGCAGACACATACGCTCCACGCCACAATTGTGCACCCCTGGCCCCGTATTTCTGCAGAAGGGAATTGACTAGTAGTAACATGTATAACGTGGGATTGACTTTTTTTAATTAAGAAATACACAAATATTTTGGCCTCCAACGTTCACGATTTTAGATATTTGTGCGAATTGTCGAACAGAGACTACTTCAAAATTGGCTTTGTTCGAAGAAGAGAGGAGACAATGCTATGCTCAATCCTTTTCGATTAAAAGGTACGGTGACGAATTCTATGTGAGCCTAGCTCTGCCCAGCTCTGTTGATGCGGCCTTGGGTCTGTGTGTGAATTGTGATCAACTGATCACCTTCGAGGGGGTTTCAATTTCAACTGGAAGATCTCAATAACTTAAACAAATGCATGCTGCCTTTTGATTTGTCTCTATAGCAGCAGAATTCAACGGGTACTTGCATCTGTGGTTCCTGCTGTATAACAAGTCGGCAAGTGACAAAGCCGTTTGGTTGGTGGCAGCGCGTAGATCATTTGATTTATTTGACTCAATAAAATATGCTTCGTGTCATGGATCTCAGCTCGCTAGTACTCCGTGTCTATGAGCCTGTTCATCTGGCTTATAATCCGTCTTTTTCAGCTTATTTTTTCAGCTGAAATAGTATTTTTCTCTGACAACAAATCAACCAACAGTGTTTTTCAGCCGGCTTATCAACCCAACCGAACGGAGCCTATATATGCAATGCCAATGCAGGACAAGAGCACCTCCACACATAGCAGCTATAGACCTATAGTACTTTGCAGCTGCGTCCAGTAGCAGCCAGCTAAAGGATCGCTCCAAACCCAGCAACCAACGCGGCTTGCCGTCCGACGGTGACAGGGGTAGCTGGCCAAAGGAGCGCCGATCTATCGAGCGCCAGCGGCTCTGCGCTGAGTCGATCCGGCCACCATGGGCTGGCGACCACGGCTCCTCTGCTGCCTCTTCCTGTCCCTGTCGCTGGCAGCGGCCGCGCGCGCCGCCACGGTCCACCAGGAGTGGGAGATCAGCTACCAGTTCAAGAGCCCCGACTGCGTGCGCAAGCTGGCGGTGACCATCAACGGGCAGACGCCCGGGCCGACCATCCGCGCCACGCAGGGCGACACCGTGGTGGTCCGGGTGAAGAACTCGCTCCTGACCGAGAACGTGGCCATCCACTGGCACGGCATCCGGCAGATCGGCACGCCGTGGTCGGACGGCACGGAGGGCGTGACGCAGTGCCCCATCCTCCCCGGTGACACCTTCGCCTACACCTTCGTCGTCGACCGCCCGGGCACCTACATGTACCACGCGCACTACGGGATGCAGCGCTCCGCGGGGCTCAACGGCCTCATCGTCGTGGCCGCGGCGCCCGGCGGGCCGGATGCGGAGCCGTTCAGGTACGACGGCGAGCACCACGTGCTGCTCAACGACTGGTGGCACAAGAGCACCTACGAGCAGGCCACGGGGCTCGCGTCCGTGCCGTTCGGCTGGGTCGGGGAGCCGCAGTCGCTGCTCATCAACGGCCGCGGCAGGTTCGTCAACTGCTCGTCCATGGCGGCCGGGGCCTGCAACGCCACGCTCCCGGAGTGCGCCGCGCCGGTGTTCGCCGTCGTGCCCGGCAAGACCTACAGGTTCCGCATTGCCAGCGTCACGTCGCTGTCGGCGCTCAACTTTGAGATCGAGGTAAGCACGTTTAATTTTGACTTTGATCTCCTTCTCGATCGCTCGCTTTATTTATTTGTTTCTCCACATCCTTTTCTTTCTTTTTAATAACATTTCAATTTGTTAATAGTTACAAAAGCCGGTGTCAAGATCTAAAACATTGTAGTTGAAACAACTCCATGTAGTTGAATAGAAGAAAATGATGGCAACCATGCATGTTTGGTAAAAGATTTATATATATTTTTTTTTGAGGGATGGTAAAAGATTTATAATGCATACATGCATGTTCTAGTAATGCGCAGCTTAACTATACATTAGCGACACGGTTAAATGTGAAAATCGTCATATAGTCACAACTCAGAATATATACAAAGCCAGCATTTGGATGAAATAAAATAAAAATTTAGATGACGCGCACCACTTTGGTAAAGGTACCATACATACGAATACATAGTATATATACTTGCTATTTTGGTATGCGCATTTCAACTTTGATGGCATGTAGAGCTAGATGAACTCTATAGGTCCATTATATATAGGAGATGGATGGTGCTGAAATGGCGCGTGGTATATGTATGGATCAAGTTTCTATTTAATTTAAAATTTCAGCGGGATTACTCCGTGATTCTGTTTGACCCAAGACTAGAGGCACGGAATTGAACAACTACACTCTCATTTAGAAAATTTATCAACATTTATGATACAGAATTAGTTATACTATGAAAATATATTCTATGACAAATATAATGATAATTATTTGATTTGATAATATAAATACTTTTTTACAGATTTATTTAGTAAAAAATGGGACAGTTTCACCAAAAAAAACCTAAAATAATCGGGAAAAATTAGGACTGTGGTAGTACTATTTCCTTAGATCGGTAGCGTGCGACAGCATTGCACGTTGCCCATTACAGTACTATATTGCAGTCAAAAGCAAACCGCGGCGATGGAAGCCGCCCATGGATCCCCATGTGCTAAGCTAGCTTGTCGCCAAATTAAGCACGCGGGGGAGCGTACAACGCGGGCGGTTTTATTTGCTAATGCCGCCGGCGGCCGCGCGCGTCAATTCATGGTTCCCGGTTCATGGGTGGTGGTTTGCATTGGGTGCTGCGCATTTCCCAAGGCCGGCAGTGGCGACAACAAGAGTGGTCTGCCGCAATCTCGCGCCAGAAATCTATGGCAATGCCGTGTTTTGGGCAAGCCCGATGCATGCTACTCGTGAACCATTTTTTTCTCGAAACGAGGCAGCCGTGTAGTACTTACTGCTGTACACAGTACTACTACTAACACTGCCGGAAACACAGCATTTGCCGAGGGCTTCCGGCTTTGCCGAGGGCTAAATATCGGGCACTCGGCAAAGACCCTCTTTGATGAGGGCCGGCCCAAGGAGCCCTCGGCAAAAAAAATCTTTGGGTCAGGCCCTCGGCAAAGAGATTTTTCAAAATATATTTTGAGACACTAAATTAACTCAAATAAAAAAAGTTTTCTACTACAAAATTGTCTAACTTTTTAAGATCTACAAAGTATATATTGGTCATTTCTTCATTTAACAAATCAATAATAATGTTGTTCACAAAATCTACATCTCTCTAATAAGTTTTATGAAACTACTAGAGAGGATATATAAGGATTGTGAAATATGTTAGAACCACCACGTCGGTTGAACAAATGACCAAACAACCAAAATAAAGTTTGTAGATCTTGAGAAGTTATAAAATCTTGTAGTTGAAAACTTTTTTATTTGAGTTAATTTAGTGTCTCAAAATGTATTTTGAAAAATCTCTTTGCCGAGAGCCATAATGTAGGCCCTCGGCAAAGAGGGTCTTTGCCGAGGGCCTACCTTATAGCCCTCGGCAAAGAGATTTTTTAAAAAGTCTTGGATGGAAAAACACTCTAAACGAAAGTTGTAGATCTTGAAAAGTTATAAAAATTTATAGTTGACAACTTTTTCATTGGAAAGCATCTAATTGAGGATATTTATATTTAAAGTTAGAAATTTCAAATTTCAAATTTTAAAAAAAGTCTTGGATGGAAAAACACTCTAAACGAAAGTTGTAGATCTCGAAAAGTTATGAAACTTTGTAGTTGACAACTTTTTCATTTGAAGCATCTAATTGCCGATAATTGCGTCTTAAGTTTGAAATTTGAAATTTAAAATTTTGAAAAAAAAAAGCCTTGGATGGAGAAACACTCTAAACAAAAGTTGTAGACCTCGAAAAGTTACGAAACTTTGTAGTTGATCATTTTTTCATTTGAATTCGTTTAGTGCCTCAAAATGTATTTTAAAGTTTTCTTTGCCGAGGGCCATAATGTAGGCCCTCGGCAACTCGGCAAAGAGATTTTTCAAAAAGTCTCAACTGGAAAAACACTCTAAACGAAAGTTGTAGATCTTGAAAAGTTATAAAACTTTATAGTTGACAACTTTTTCATTTGAAAGCATCTAATTGAGGATATTTATATCTAAAGTTTGAAATTTAAAATTTCAAATTTTTAAAAAAGTCTTGGATGAAAAAACACTCTAAACGAAAGTTGTAGATCTCGAAAAGTCATGAAACTTTGTAGTTGACAACTTTTTCATTTGAAAGCATCTAATTGCCGATAATTACGTCTTAAGTTTGAAATTTTAAATTTTAAATTTTGAAAAAAAACCTCGGATTGAGAAACACTCTAAAAAAAGTTATAGATCTCGAAAAGTTACGAAACTTTGTAGTTGATAACTTTTTCATTTAAATTCGTTTAGTGCCTCAAACAATCAATTTAGACTCGATTTGTTATAACATATGGGGAATCGAAATGGAATATAAACACAAGTGATAGAGGGTTGGAGTGGTTATAGGAGGTAAGTGAGAGAGGGTGTGAGAGGTCACGAGTTCAAATCCCACCGACCACGACTTTAGGTGATGGCTTGTGGACGCCTCAAAAATAAAATAAAATTATTTTGCTATTTTTTCGTGTTTTTTTTTTCAATTTACATTTTGCCGAGGGTTTTTTTTTTCTGAGGGTTTTTTTGGTCATCGGCAAAAACCTCTTCGCCGACTCAAAATTTTCCGATGGCTCTTTGCCGAGGGCCGTCCTCGGCAAAGCCTTTGCCGAGGGTTTTTGGGCCTTTGCCGAGGGCTTAACCCGAGTCCAGTAGTGTAACATATTACTAGCCGTTAACCGTGCATCGAAGCAAGTCTCGGCCGTTCGTCTGGCCTTGGCCGGCGTAAACTACTGTACATTGTTTCGATCCGATCGAATACTTTGGCTGAGTAGGGCTAACTTTAGCCGGCAACCAGGGAATATGCCTGCGTGTACGTTCTTGGCTCGTATAAGACACTGCTATCCCACGAAATTATTCCACTCTAAACTATTCGTACTACTGGTAGTGCTGCTGTAGTATAGTAGTATACTTACTTACTTCTAATAAAAGCCACGAAAGCTGCAACGCGCCCGAGGCAGATCGGACACAGCACATTGCTTATCGACGAGACAAGGCAAGACAAACGAAGCAAGCTAATAATGAACACATATACTCCTACACTACCTTCGGTCATTTTGGATCTGTCTGCACTCTCTGATGATATCCATGCATTTGATTGGTTACATTAACCACGGTTAGGGCGTCCCCAACAGTGCTGATGTCGCTAGCTCAGAACGACAGATACCAAATCAGGAGGAGAGATAAAAAAAAAAAGGAAACTTTACAACGCTAGGCGAGGACTCGAGTGAAGTGCCTAAATCGCATGTCTCCCAAGATTTTCAAGTTTGAACATCGACCTTTCAGACGCATGTAGAGCCATTTTGCAAGGCGATACCAATGGAATGCGTCTCTGCCAACCCAGATTTTTTAATCCTAGAGTTACCAAAAGAGTTTACCACAGTTACAATGTGAATAATGATCCACGGCATGCATGCTTTCTGCAGGGCCACGAAATGACGGTGGTGGAGGCCGACGGCCACTACGTGAAGCCGTTCGTGGTGAAGAACCTCAACATCTACTCCGGCGAGACCTACTCCGTGCTCATCAAGGCCGACCAGGACCCCAACCGCAACTACTGGCTCGCCTCCAACGTCGTCAGCCGCAAGCCCGAGACACCCACCGGCACGGCCGTGCTCAGCTACTACGGCGGCCGCAGCAGCCCGCGGAAGCCACCGCCGACCACCCCTCCCACGGGGCCGGCCTGGAACGACACCACGTACCGGTTCCGGCAGAGCGTGGCGACGGTGGCGCACCCGGCGCACGTCCAGTCCCCTCCGCCGCGCGCCGACCGTGTCATCCTCCTGCTCAACACGCAGAACAGGATCGACGGGCACATCAAGTGGGCGCTCAACAACGTGTCCTTCACGCTGCCGCACACGCCCTACCTGGTGGCCATGAAGAGCGGCCTCCTCGGCGCCTTCGACCAGCGCCCGCCGCCGGAGACGTACGCGCACCAGGGGTACGACGTATATGCTCCGCCGCCGAACCCGAACGCGACAGTCAGCGACGGGCTGTACCGGCTGCAGTTCGGCACCGTCATCGACGTGGTGCTGCAGAACGCCAACATGCTGGACGCCAACAAGAGCGAGACGCACCCGTGGCACCTGCACGGCCACGACTTCTGGGTGCTGGGCTACGGCATCGGCCGCTTCGACCCGGCGGTGCACCCGGCGTCGTACAACCTCAAGGACCCCATCCTGAAGAACACGGTGGCCGTACACCCCTATGGCTGGACGGCGCTGCGGTTCAAGGCCGACAACCCCGGCGTGTGGGCGTTCCATTGCCACATCGAGTCTCATTTCTTCATGGGAATGGGCATCGCCTTCGAGGAAGGCGTCGAGCGCGTCGCTCAGCTCCCGCAAGAGATCACGGGGTGCGGGAAGACCAAGGGCGGCCACTAACAACTAGTAGGAGTAAATCATCAACCAGGACTGATGCTCTTCAGCAGCTGCATCATTGGTCGATTTCATTCTTTTGTTTCTTACTATCCATCTAATTGTTGTACGAACGAAAGACCGTCAGTCGCGGGCATTTCTGGAGGATGACAAATTGTTGCACTATGTATTTTTGTTTCATCAATGTTCCAAAATGAAATCCAGATGATAAGTTTCGTAATGTTACATTATATCCAGTTCTGTGATTTTTAATATACTGAATACTGAAATGAGTGCCATTATGTATTGAAAATAATGTCCTGATCAAATGAAATGAACGCATTGTTCTAGATACTGGCGGAGCCAAAAACTTTTAAAAGCCTGGGGATTCTCATTGTACAAAAATATTTATATAGAAAGACACAATATTTTTCTACAGTACAACGAAAATTTTCATTTGTACTTTACCGACGAGCCCGACTGCCTGAGCTCGAGGGACGGTGGCTCTGCCAGTGGTTCTATTTTGTTCGTAATGGACAAAAAATTAAAATGCACATGTATTATCTCCCTTTAATTTTCTCCATGGTTAATTTCTTTGGTTATACAATTTGTTCATGTTTACCAAGATACATATATGAGGATGTCTTTAGTTAGAATGCAGGATCTTTACATCATCAGATTTTAGTGAATTAGCTACTGCAAAAATAAATAGTACTAGTTTATATAGACGGATGCCATATACTCCCTCCGTCCCAGAATATTTGTCGCCGTTGGTATACGTGCCACAAGTTTGATTTGATTTATAAAAAATACGTGTAATATTTGTATCTCCAAATAAATTTATTAAAAAAGCTAAATTCAAAGATATTTTCAATGATACTAATTATGTACCATAAATATTAATATTTTTTAATATATATTTTGTCAAAATTGTTTCTCAAAAAGCGTAAACGATAGATATTTAGGGACGGAGGTAGTACTCATCGTTCCGGAACAATGCCATGTGCATCTTTTTTCAGGCACTGCACGATACTCGGTGATCTTTATCGAGGTAAGAAAAAGAAACTGCTAGCCTGCAGGCTTTACTAGATCGAGAGGCTGATGAGCTGATGAGACAGCTTTGAAGCTGTAAAACAATCGGATCTCACAGTTTTGATCTTGCAGCATGTATCACACTAATTCGCACCGTCCAACTTTTATTTTTCAGTCATTTTGTCAGATGCGGTCTGGAATCATTTGCATGTGCGCACGCATCAACGACTATCTAAGGACGGCAGATAATCCCACGTACAGACGTACTTAAGATAAAAGAATAAGAGTCCAATACACTGTCGGTTCTTAAATTTTAGACACGGTGTCATCTATCTATGTCCTAAACTTTCTTTTCTGATTATTAGGTCCGTAAACTTGTCTGGGGCTCCAGCACTTGTCTGAATGGGTTTTGACCTGCTCAACATCGACCTGGAGAAAGAGCGGCGGACGCAGGTTACAAGCAACTCGAAGCTGACCAACGTCACCTCTCCGTGCATAAAGAGCTCGAGGCTTGTTATCGTGACACCTATTCTGCCTCAGCCAACATGATCTTGAGTCGGTAGACGACGAGTTTACCATATCTTGCAATCGCTTTTTGGCCCTGTTTAGTTCCACTTCATTTTGCAGAATTTTTCAAGATTTCCCGTCACATCGAATCTTTGGACGCATGCATGAAACATTAAATATAGATAAAAAATAAAACTAATTACACAGTTTAGACGAAATGGACGAGATGAATCTTTTAAGCCTAATTAGACCATAATTAGACACTATTTGCCAAATAACAACGAAAATCGCTACAGTGTTATTTTGCCAAAAAATTTTTTTGAACTGAACCGACCTTTGTTTGTCTTTGTTTGCCCCCTGATCATTTATTGCCTCATGCAGAGAGGGCCTACACGATCTCTCTGGCTGAGCCAGGAATAGGCAGTCGGGAACTCCAACAGCTAGAGTAGGAGAGAGAGAGCGGTTACCAGTGACGAACAAATAGCTAATCTATTTTACGTAGTCCAAAAATCAGAGAGAGAAATATATGAGTCCAATAATACATAGAAAAATAAGAATGTATAAAATAATCTTTGCTTTTGTCTCACTGCTGCACGTTCGGCCTTTAGTCCCGGGCCTAAAGGGCCTCTAGTCCCGGTTCCAGAGCCAGCACTAAGAAATCGGGACCTTTAGTCCCGGGTACACGTAGCCGGGACTTGTCACACCCGGTTTTCTAAAGAACAAAACCAGGCTAATCATATGTGTGCCCAGGAAGTCCACACATATGTCAGAATGAAAAAGTATCAAAATAATGTTTATATAAAGCGGAAAACATACTATATTAACACTTACAACTATCAGAGTGTCGCGGAACGGTCACTAATCTTTTCTTCAGGCTCCAACATCACAGGGACGGCTGACTGGTGGCTCCGTATGCCAAGCACTTCTTATAGACTTCTGGAAACTCCACTACACATTTATTCTTCTTCTAAGCAGCACCTTACTATACACTGGAGTGTAGTGGAAATAACAAGAGTGAGTCCATGTCGAACTCAACAAATATAACATGGGGTTCATGAGGCTCAAAGGCATAACATAGGTTTATCAGCATGTAGCTTTTAATTAGCATTATTTCAATATATCAATAATATCAAAGTGTCTCAATGTAACAATAAACATATGATCCATGTGAAATGATTAACGAATAGCAAAAACATATCCATTATTAATGATCAACTATTCCATAAGGGTCCAAGGCCACTCGTGACCGTGAGCACGGCTGTTATAACAGTTTTACACTCTGCAGAGGTTGTACACTTTCACTGTGAGTCGTGATTTACCCTTTCGCCCGAGGTGATCAGCCTCTTGACCCACTACCAAGGAAGGTCGGCAGGGTTCACTATGAAGTCTTTCAAAGGTTCGTCTAACAAGTTAGGGCCATTAGATTTCACTCGGCAAACAGATGTAGAGCCCCCTTCCTGATGGCACAATAACACGCAGCCTATACACATGAGGACAGAGGCCGCACTATACCCGATTCGTCAAGCCATTCTTACGCCATAAAGGAATACCTCTAACAAGCTAGAAAAGGTCCTTCTATATGACTAAAGCCAGAGCCATTTTAGCCCTCACAGTTGTACTGTAAATCCCGGATTTTCGCTTATAGATGAGTCCTTATGGAGAGTAACAAGAGCACCAAAGTAACCCCATGCTCTAGTACCCTTAAACAGTAATAAAATCATCTTTTAATGTTTATTGCATATTCCATTAGTCAAATTACATGATCATAGTTCATGTTGAGCACTAGCAATACTAATCCATGCAGTATAATAGGTATCAAGGAATAAGATCAATACTAAGTCATCCTTATCAAGGAATATATGCATAATGATATTATTTGCTTAATATGAATAGGACAACAAGGATAATCTCATGCTATACTTGCCTTTTTTTTTCCCAAGTTAGCTGCTCAGAATCTCCAGTTGCTATCCTTCAGTCTCCACTTTTGCTTCAACTGTCAGTCCTCAGCTCCTAGTCTTCAGCGCTGACGAACCACGCTTCCTCTACTCGCAGCAACCAAGCAACGCAAATAGACAAACAATACACACATCTAAGAACATGCATCCAACAAAAGAAACGCTTTAAAAGAGAACGCACTAAAGGACACGGTACGTTGCTACAGTCACGAAAACGCAAGAACGACGGATAACGGAGCTACCATTAAAGAGGACACACGACTATCGAGACGATTACAACATATCGGAGAAGACAAACTATAAACTTAATACATTTTAGTTATTGAAATAAGGTGATAAACATTCTGAAGAAATATTGTAAAATTAGATTAATCAATTGAATTATAAAACTAGGTTTAACCCTGGTCATATTTTATTTATAAGTATTACCGACTTTGCAGAGATAAAAGAACATGTGAGAACAATTATTCCAATTATATGAGATATGTGGTTGGGCTAAGTAAATTATAATTTAAACATATTTAAGTTGCCATTAGCTAAGTTCATGCTTAGTTACAAAGGACTAACGTGACAAGATTATATATTATTTTTAATTATAAAACTAATAACAAGCATATTAATTAATATAATATTCAGCTATATATGGAAAAGCATATGACATGAAAAACATTAGTGCTACTTCACAGAGAACGTCGATGCGAATCTAACGCAACTTAATTGGAGCAAAATAGATTTCAAACGAATAAATGCTCGAGGATTAAAGTCATATAACTATGAAGAACAAATACGTACTGTAATGTGAAATTATCTACGCAAGTCTATCATATATGCAACATAATGAGACTAAGCAAATTTTAATTTGAAATATATTATACATTAATCATATTAATCAATTTAATATTGAACTATATATATAGAAAACATGTGGCAACTGAACGAAAGCACTTATGTTTCAAGGTTGAACTAAACATCTTATAATTCAAAAGAAACATTTAGTTTAATATTAATTAGATTAACATTAATTTAGAACAGACTGCCTGTGTTGCGTTTAATTAGAAACTCAATTGCACAAGCATAAATCAAATTAATATCTAACTTATAAATTTTAAGGATGTAAGACATGTCAAACGTTGTTGCTAACACATAACCTCGATCGGCACTATTGCAAAACAACAAGAACGGATTTAAACTGGAATTTCTTTTAATTGGAAAGCTATTAAATAAATATATTAATCTAATTACTATTCAAATTAATAAATTCATAATCAAGTGACATGATAAACATCATTACTCATGTGTAGTTTACATCGGCACAATCACGACTCGACACGCACAGCATCGCAACCCTAATTCGTTTTCTAATTAAAAGCTATTAAATTATTAGTAATCATATTAGTATTTCAATCAATAAATTCGTAACTATAAGACATGACAAACATTAGCACTACCGTGTAGAGCGCGACGACATGAATCTAACGCGACTTGAACGACTCAAATCGGACGTAAAACATAAATGATATGGCCTAAACAAGATTATATGTATACGTATTTCTATTGTATTTCGGGATTTATTTTTCTAAAGGAAAAACGGCAATAATGTGTGTGTGACATCATCATGACATCATTGCGATGTCATCAAGCTAGCAATCGGAATTGAGCCGCGCAGCACGCACGGTGCACGGCCGGTGCTCGGACGACGCAGCTGCGTTTCTTGCATGCGTGCCGAGGAAAGTACAGGGAGGAAGAACGATGATCGCAAAGCTCACCTAGGGCTGTCTCGAGATCGTAGAAAACTTGGAGTTGGCATGTCACTTGGTCCGGCAGATGGCGGCTCCCTCGGCTCTGAGCGCGACAATGGGCCACGAACGTCGGGAAACAGCGAATGGCGTCAACAACACGGCAGGCTTTGGCTCTTCTCCGGTGAGATCCAAAACACGCACACAGCGGGCTTCCCTGGATGCAGGACTCGACAACGGTCTAGGCACGACGGTGAAGCAGGAGACGACGTAGACTCGAACAGGACGGGCGTCGGCTTCGGCTTCTTCACCTCGACGCAGAAATCAGCAGCGAGTCACGAACGCCTTCTTCACCTCGACGCAGAAATCAGCAGCGAGTCACGAACGCCGGTGGGGCTTCAGACGGTGTGCACGGCTGCGACGGCGGCGGCGACACAAGAAGGAGGAGAAAAATATAATTTACTACACGAGAGATTTCCCAAACTAGGGGCTCCTCCACGGTAGTTTTGGTGTGCTTTTACCCAAGGGATATGTACGTATATATAGGGAGGAAAACTCTCCACCTCCATGTCAACTAGCGATATGGTGCTAATTGACGTTGCACCATCCACCTTTACTAATAGGCCTAATTAATTATAAAAGCCCATTAGTAAATAAAGACATGGGCCTTTGGGCATGAGGAAATCTGAGATATTTTATTATTTTCGGAATTAATTAATTTCATGGATAAAATAATTCTAGAAAAGTCCAGAATTGAATTTTAAGCCACGAAAAATACCTCGAAGGCTCCGAAAATTTAGGGAAAATTCTCAGAGATATTTTAGAATGAGACGAACCCAAATAAAGTATTTGGAGCTCATGAAAAGATTGATGAAGATATCAAGGAAAAAGATTAAGCTCACAGAAATTGAAATTTTAAATCCAGAAAATACCAAAAAGTTTTCCGATGAGAAGCAAACGTCGTCCTATGGTAATTTAAAAATAAAAGCACTCACCAACACCAAAGACAAGCATCACACAAACACCACATTATCAAATTAATATGAAAAAGTTTAAAACCACAATTTTCTATATTTAAATTAGCAGCAACTTAACTTATCTAATAAATTTATTCAGATATTGAAATTATTTATTTTATTTAGTGTTTTCCAAGCACAATCCAAAATTAGAAATTTTGGGGTGTGACAATTCTACCCCACTTAACAGGAATCTCGTCCCGAGATTCGAAAAGACTAGGGAGAAAGATAAAGCAGACCAACAAGATTATTTTAAGACTTTTTGACAAGTTCGGATATAAGCGTCAAGGATTATCAAAGGTTAACAAAAGAACATAGGATTGATCGTTAAGATTGATTCAAGTTAATGAAAGAAGGTCAAAGGATTGAATGTCAATATAGGCGAAAAGGAAGATCAAAGGAGATTGAAAAGATATATCAAGGTTGATCATCGAGTCTTCACTTTATAAGGTGTAAAAACAAGGGTGGAGATTAGCAAGAGATAACGTAAGAGATAAAGAGATATCTTAAGGTACTCAAAACTCCTAGATTCAAGATTTATGAGACATCACGAAAAAGTGGCAGACTAGCATTGGTTGAAGAAAGGTAAAGACTAGTCTTCCGTTTTACCATTCTGGGAGACCAGTGAGAAGGATAAATTGATCTTCAAGTCTTTGTAGGTCCTTGAATCAGGATTTATAAGATGTAAGGACAAGGGTCAAAATTTATCAAATGTTGATAAGAAAAGTAAAGATTGATGGCAAGAAGGTGAGACTCGTTAAGAGGCAAGGACTAGTAAAAGATGATATTATGATAGCGATTGGTCTTTGGATCTTCTTGTCTCATGACTTGAGATTGGTGATGGTGGCGGACGCTACCCCACTTAACAAAGATCTTGTTCCACCTGGCGATGTCATTGAAGGCAATACTTTCTTTAAGGCTTGCTGCTATTGATGAGTCCTTCATGTGTTGATCCTCCCTTGGGTTAAGATAAAGAAGAAAGCATAGAAACCAAGAGTAAGCATGGATGATTTATGAAAAAGACTATAAGAATTAGGATTGATCGAAGGTTAGGTAGGTCAAGAGAGGATACTACCCCACTTTAACATAGATTGAGCTAATTCTCAAGATGAAACCTTTCGGGCCACCTTCAAAGCACGAGAACAAGGACAACACACAGGCATCACATCCAACAAGACAAGCACACATCACATCATCGATACTACACGTGCTTTTTCAACAATGGTGGTCATCCTAAATGGTAGATTATAGATGATGAAAAGCCATTGAACTTTAGAACAAGATAAGATCAGAAACCTTTTGGTAAAAACAACACAAATCAAAAACCAAGAGAGTAAGAAATAATAGCTCAAAGGAAGCTATCAAGGAAGGGATACAACAAGACAAGGAACAGAAAATAGTCAAAATCAATGAGTCAAGGGATGAGGAAATAGTTTTATAGTAAAATAAGTTTTAGAATACGTCTAGAGCTATTTGGCATACGTCCTACAGTCAACACCGCTCTGATACCACTCTGTCACACCCGATTTTCTAAAGAACAAAACCAGGCTAATCATATGTGTGCCCAGGAAGTCCACACATATGTCAGAATGAAAAAGTATCAAAACAATGTTTATATAAAGCGGAAAACATACTATATTAACACTTACAACTATCAGAGTGTCGCGGAACGGTCACTAATCTTTTCTTCAGGCTCCAACATCACAGGGACGGCTGACTGGTGGCTCCGTATGCCAAGCACTTCTTATAGACTTCTGAAAACTCCACTACACATTTATTCTTCTTCTAAGCAGCACCTTACTATACACTGGAGTGTGGTGGAAATAACAAGAGTGAGTCCATGTCGAACTCAATAAATATAACATGGGGTTCATGAGGCTCAAAAGCATAACATAGGTTTATCAGCATGTAGCTTTTAATTAGCATTATTTCAATATATCAATAATATCAAAGTGTCTCAATGTAACAATAAACATATGATCCATGTGAAATGATTAACGAATAGCAAAAACATATCCATTATTAATGATCAACTATTCCATAAGGGTCCAAGGCCACTCGTGACCGTGAGCACGACTGTTATAACAGTTTTACACTCTGCAGAGGTTGTACACTTTCACTGTGAGTCGTGATTTACCCTTTCGCCCGAGGTGATCAGCCTCTTGACCCACTACCAAGGAAGGTCGGCAGGGTTCACTATGAAGTCTTTCAAAGGTTCGTCTAACAAGTTAGGGCCATTAGATTTCACTCGGCAAACAGATGTAGAGCCCCCCTTCCTAATGGCACAATAACACGCAGCCTATACACATGAGGACAGAGGCCGCACTATACCCGATTCGTCAAGCCATTCTTACGCCATAAAGGAATACCTCTAACAAGCTAGAAAAGGTCCTTCTATATGACTAAAGCCAGAGCCATTTTAGCCCTCACAGTTGTACTGTAAATCCCGGATTTTCGCTTATAGATGAGTCCTTATGGAGAGTAACAAGAGCACCAAAGTAACCCCATGCTCTAGTACCCTTAAACAGTAATAAAATCATCTTTTAATGTTTATTGCATATTCCATTAGTCAAATTACATGATCATAGTTCATGTTGAGCACTAGCAATACTAATCCATGCAGTATAATAGGTATCAAGGAATAAGATCAATACTAAGTCATCCTTATCAAGGAATATATGCATAATGATATTATTTGCTTAATATGAATAGGACAACAAGGATAATCCCATGCTATACTTGCCTTTTTTCCCAAGTTAGCTGCTCAGAATCTCCAGTTGCTATCCTTCAGTCTCCACTTTTGCTTCAACTGTCAGTCCTCAGCTCCTAGTCTTCAGCGCTGACGAACCACGCTTCCTCTACTCGCAGCAACCAAGCAACGCAAATAGATAAACAATACACACATCTTAGAACATGCATCCAACAAAAAAAACGCTTTAAAAGAGAACGCACTAAAGGACACGGTACGTTGCTACAGTCACGAAAACGCAAGAACGACAGATAACGGAGCTACCATTAAAGAGGACACACGACTATCGAGACGATTACAACATATCGGAGAAGACAAACTATAAACTTAATACATTTTAGTTATTGAAATAAGGTGATAAACATTCTGAAGAAATATTGTAAAATTAGATTAATCAATTGAATTATAAAACTAGGTTTAACCCTGGTCATATTTTATTTATAAGTATTACCGACTTTGCAGAGATAAAAGAACATGTGAGAACAATTATTCCAATTATATGAGATATGTGGTTGGGCTAAGTAAATTATAATTTAAACATATTTAAGTTGCCATTAGCTAAGTTCATGCTTAGTTACAAAGGACTGACGTGACAAGATTATATATTATTTTTAATTATAAAACTAATAACAAGCATATTAATTAATATAATATTCAGCTATATATGGAAAAGCATATGACATGAAAAACATTAGTGCTACTTCACAGAGAACGTCGATGCGAATCTAACGCAACTTAATTGGAGCAAAATAGATTTCAAACGAATAAATGCTCGAGGATTAAAGTCATATAACTATGAAGAGCAGATACGTACTGTAATGTGAAATTATCTACGCAAGTCTATCATATATGCAACATACTGAGACTAAGCAAATTTTAATTTGAAATATATTATACATTAATCATATTAATCAATTTAATATTGAACTATATATATAGAAAACATGTGGCAACTGAACGAAAGCACTTATGTTTCAAGGTTGAACTAAACATCTTATAATTCAAAAGAAACATTTAGTTTAATATTAATTAGATTAACATTAATTTAGAACAGACTGTCTGTGTTGCGTTTAATTAGAAACTCAATTGCACAAGCATAAATCAAATTAATATCTAACTTATAAATTTTAAGGATGTAAGACATGTCAAACGTTGTTGCTAACACATAACCTCGATCGGCACTATTGCAAAACAACAAGAACGGATTTAAACTGGAATTTCTTTTAATTGGAAAGCTATTAAATAAATATATTAATCTAATTACTATTCAAATTAATAAATTCATAATCAAGTGACATGATAAACATCATTACTCATGTGTAGTTTACATCGGCACAATCACGACTCGACACGCACAGCATCGCAACCCTAATTCGTTTTCTAATTAAAAGCTATTAAATTATTAGTAATCATATTAGTATTTCAATCAATAAATTCGTAACTATAAGACATGATAAACATTAGCACTACCGTGTAGAGCGCGACGACATGAATCTAACGCGACTTGAACGACTCAAATCGGACGTAAAACATAAATGATATGGCCTAAACAAGATTATATGTATACGTATTTCTATTGTATTTCGGGATTTATTTTTCTAAAGGAAAAACGGCAATAATGTGTGTGTGACATCATCATGACATCATTGCGATGTCATCAAGCTAGCAATCGGAATTGAGCCGAGCAGCACGCACGGTGCACGGCCGGTGCTCGGACGACGCAGCTGCGTTTCTTGCATGTGTGCCGAGGAAAGTACAGGGAGGAAGAACGATGATCGCAAAGCTCACCTAGGGCTGTCTCGAGATCGTAGAAAACTTGGAGTTGGCATGTCACTTGGTCCGGTAGATGGCGGCTCCCACGGCTCTGAGCGCGACAATGGGCCACGAACGTCGGGAAACAGCGAATGGCGTCAACAACACGGCAGGCTTTGGCTCTTCTCCGGTGAGATCCAAAACACGCACACAGCGGGCTTCCCTGGATGCAGGACTCGACAACGGTCTAGGCACGACGGTGAAGCAGGAGACGACGTAGACTCGAACAGGACGGGCGTCGGCTTCGGCTTCGGCTTCTTCACCTCGACGCAGAAATCAGCAGCGAGTCACGAACGCCTTCTTCACCTCGACGCAGAAATCAGCAGCGAGTCACGAACGCCGGTGGGGCTTCAGACGGCGTGCACGGCTGCGACGGCGGCGGCGACACAAGAAGGAGGAGAAAAATATAATTTACTACACGAGAGATTTCTCAAACTAGGGGCTCCTCCACGGTAGTTTTGGTGTGCTTTTACCCAAGGGATAGGTACGTATATATAGGGAGGAAAACTCTCCACCTCCATGTCAACTAGCGATATGGTGCTAATTGACGTTGCACCATCCACCTTTACTAATAGGCCTAATTAATTATAAAAGCCCATTAGTAAATAAAGACATGGGCCTTTGGGCATGAGGAAATCTGAGATATTTTATTATTTTCGAAATTAATTAATTTCATGGATAAAATAATTCTAGAAAAGTCCAGAATTGAATTTTAAGCCACGAAAAATACCTCGAAGGCTCCGAAAATTTAGGGAAAATTCTCAGAAATATTTTAGAATGAGACGAACCCAAATAAAGTATTTGGAGCTCATGAAAAGATTGATGAAGATATCAAGGAAAAAGATTAAGCTCACGGAAATTGAAATTTTAAATCCAGAAAATACCAAAAAGTTTTCCGATGAGAAGCAAACGTCGTCCTATGGTAATTTAAAAATAAAAGCACTCACCAACACCAAAGACAAGCATCACACAAACACCACATTATCAAATTAATATAAAAAAGTTTAAAACCACAATTTTCTATATTTAAATTAGCAGCAACTTAACTTATCTAATAAATTTATTCAGATATTGAAATTATTTATTTTATTTAGTGTTTTCCAAGCACAATCCAAAATTAGAAATTTTGGGGTGTGACAGGACTAAAGCCCGTCCTCGGGTGAAAAAATAAATGAAATTCTAGAGGCCTCTCCTGTGGTGCGTGAGAATCAAACTCAGGACCTCTCACCTCGCACGTAGATTCCTTACCAACTCAACTGAACACAACATGTGACAAAGTCCTTTGCGCTCTTCCTTTTGATTTGACTCATGGGGGACCTTTAGTCCCGGGTCGGAGACCTTTAGTCCCGGTTCGTAACACCAACCGGGACTAAAAGGTCACCCTTTAGTCCCGGTTGATATTACCAACCGGGACTAAAAGTTGGAGGACCTTTAGTCCCAGTTCGTAATACCAACTGGGACTAAAAAATGACTTTTAGTCCCAGTTGGTGTTACGAACCGGGAGTAAAAGTGGTCCGGCCGTTGGGCAGGGTACCAACCGGGACTAAAGTCGTTTTTTGTCCCGAACATAAATTTCACTGGGACTAATACCCATTTTAAATATCGACGAAAGATCTGTTCTCTAATAATGTCTCTCACCTCCATGTAAGCTGGCTACGTAACTAGCACCATCGTGGACGCCCATTTGCGATGGCATGCTCAGCTGCTTAGAGACGTCGAGGGATGTTGTCAGCGTGAAAGAGCGTCTTCAGGCAATCCCCAGGCAAGTCCAGGTTTTGATAAAAGGAGGCCACCATCAGGGAAACTTAGGTGGCTTTTGTGGCAGTGCGCTCGTATTACCCCACAACAGACATAGAGTAGTTGATTGACGGGCTTGCGGCCGACTTCACCCTGACAATGAGCCCGCCCTTTTCTAGGGTTTCAGAGTAGCCACCTCAAACCTCGCTGACCAGGTGAGCCTAGAAGATATTAGAGACAAACTTGTCTGATTTTGTAATGTGTGCTTAAAAATGTTGTGGTCGGTGCTTGGCCCCTTTGGTTATGTTTAACACTTTTTCTAATTAAGTTTGTTGTTTTGTGCACGTTTTTCTCCACGGACCAGATGGTCAGGAGGTCCGGTCGGCACCCTCCTGTGCGCAGGGTTCGAGCCCTCGCAGGTCCGTTCGTCCTCCTGCCGGAGGTAAAAAAATCCCCTCCATGTCCTGTGTTTCCCAAAAGTAAAAGATCGGTCCACTCACAGGATAACAGGCCCCTATATGAGGGCGGGGCATGGGGTTTGAGAGTTTTCTTGGAGGATAACAGGCCCCTATATGAGGGCGGGGCATGGGGTTTGAGAGTTTTCTTGACCTGCGTGAGAGGTCTCTTCTGCCTTAAGCACAAAGTTGCGGGGTTGTTTGCCCACTGTAGGCCGAGTTTTTTTTAACTTTTGTGCACGTTTTTCTTAACTTTTATGCCCTTATTTTGTGCACATTTTTTCTTAACTCTTGTGCGCTTTTGGATTAGGTAGTAATCGTGGGCTTATTAGAAGTTGGCCCTGTGAAGTGCTTGGTTATGTGATCAACTCGGGTTGAGCTCAGTGATGTTGCCTGAACGATAGTCGAGGGATGCCGAGTGACACAGCGGGATGCCGTAGGTCAGCAAGGACACTGCAGGGACACCGAGTCATGCTGCAGAGGGATGCCATGGGATAGCGAGGGAAGCCACGGGGATGCCAAATCACACCGTAGTGGGATGCCAAATCACGCCGCAATGGGATACCAAGTGCCGCAGCGGGAGGTTGAGTGACACAGAGTCACGTTGAGTTATATCGTGAGCCGACACAGGAGGTCAAGAGGTGCGATGAGGACACCATGTTGTGCCACAGGAGAGCAAAGGATATTTGGGACGTCGATCATGCCTTTGGGACATCGATCATGTCGCAAGATATGTTGCCTGTCGCATGCATCCACAAGAGATGAGTATTGTCATAGGTTTTTCCGCGATGGTGGGTGTGATTTGCTCAAATTCCATGAACATGAATACTTGAATACATGTCATGTCTCCATGTCGTCTATTACTTCACAGACATTCAATCAATCATACTCGTGGCTATAATCAACATTGTCAACTAAACACTTATTAAAAGGTTCATTACATCATTCATTAATAAAGTAAATAACACAACAAAGAGTCATGTATGCTAGTCATCTAGAGAAAAACTGAATATTAGCCTATATTAGCCTTGGTTGGGATTCATGGTGCTAAAATATTTATCGTTAAGCCAAATAGAAATGTTTAGCAAAATTAGAGTGTCATTATAGTTGTAATAGCAAAACAATTGGCAATACCATAGTGCAGTAGGCCCTCTGAAAATGCTACAATGGTTTATTTAAAACATACCTTTCGACTACAAATACCCGTATATCTATCTATAAATTACCTATCATTGTCAATATGAACAGAAAATAAATTCAAAATAATCAATACCTGCTTCTCCATTAGTTTGTCACACCCCAAAATTTCTGATTTTGGGTTGTGAATAGAAAATACTAAATAAAATAAATGGTTTAAATATTTGTATAAGACTTGACAATACTAATTTAAGTTTTGGCAAATTTAGTTAGGGGCCGTTTGGATTCTTTTATTTGGAGGAATTGAATTATATTTAATAAATTAGGCTATTTGGCTTGGAATTTGACATTCCACCACTTTCTAAAGTTCACATATAAGCCTATCTCAAATTCATAGGGTGGGAGATGAAAATTGATTTTATAGATCACCATTCTATGATTCAACTTTGCAACTTATAATACGTTCTTCAACTCGCTCCCCTATGATAGAAATGCAACACATAAGTATATCACTTGTATAGCCGATAATAATACAAATATAATCCATGTACAACCATATTAGCTTAATTAATATGTGTCTAAATCATAATTGTTAAAATAAATTCAATTTCAATGATCCAAACAGGCTAGAAAATTATGGTATTTCAAACTTTTCCAAATTAATTTGGTGGACTCTTGCCTGCTGTGATGTTTGCTTGTTGCATGACTATATTTGTGATTGTGAAAAGTTTTAAAGCGCATTTAGTAAGTCATTTATCTTTCTCCGGCTTGTGTTTGTATTTTTTTGTAATCAAAATACCTGCTTTCTCGATCTTAACCTTTTCATTCCGAGTTTCCCAAGATCCTTTTCTTCTGCTCCAAATCTCACTCATTTGAGTTGATCATCCATCAACCTATATCTCCAAACTTCTCAGAATTTTTATAGCTTTTTCGGAACTTCTTTTCACTTTTCTATGAGCACAATCTAATTTTTTGATGCTCCAAAACATCTTTTCAAGAGCTCCAAATGCTTTATTTGGGGTCACCACATTCCAAAATGTCTTTGGGAATTTTCCCCGAATTTTTGGATCTTTCAAAGTATTTTCCGCGGCCTAAACTTTAATTCTAGACTTTCCTAGAATTATTTTATTCACGAAATTAATTAATTTTGAAAATAATAAAATATCTTGTTTTTCCACCGTCCTCAAATCCTACCAATTTATATATGCCGGCGATCTACTCAATGCGACCTTTTTAGAAGTACAACCCGTTTCGTAGCCGACGCTCCTATCTCCGTAGATCTAAAGCTGAAGTTTCGAAACCCTACAACTCCGGTGAACTTTTCCGGCCACCTTGGGCGTCTCCAGCGAAAACCAACACCAGCACAAGGGTGGTCTCGTCATTCTCTACTCCGTGGTGTTTTTCTTTTTTCGAATCCATGCCTAATCATCTAATGCTTCCTGTTCCTCTCTTTTGTCGGCGAGTGCTCCGGTTAACTCCATGGGTGCTCTTCGTTATTCGTCGTTCCTAGCTGAGGTGAACTTCACTGCGGCACCTCGTCCCGGACGCCCTGCACCACCCCGCCACTGCTTCTCTAGGTGGGTCTGGCCTCGCCCTCGCTGGCCACTGCACTGTGCCGACACCCCTGCTGGTGTTCAATCTGAGCAAGCATTGCACGCACCACCATAAGTTGTGCCGCCCCTACTATGGGATTGTCCAAGGAGAACTACACCAAGCTGGGAAACAATGCGTCCGAATCCCACACTCGACTAATGGGGTTGCTACTGGCCTACTACTCTAACATGGAGACAGCTATGGAATATTTCTATGAGAACAAGCATCTTCTCGAGGACACATATTGGAAGTCTAGGGTGTGCATCTCCATCTGGGATGAAGCTAAGGGAGCTTTTCAGGTGTACTCGATCCACAACCATAGGGTTAGTCATGCCACTATGGAAGAAAGCATGGATCATGCAGCTTTTGAAGCCTACATGGGTCTCCGTGCTCGATGTTTTGGGGATATGATGATCAATTCCGGTTCCTCGGGCAATGATGAAGCTTGAAGGTCTGGATGCAACTACTGTAGTGATGGTCAACTTTGCCCATTAGCTGATTAAGCGAAATAAGCGGCTTGAGGAAGAGCTGAAGGCACAACAAGAGGCTTGCAAGCGAAGCCAAAAAATGGTGGATGACTATAGAGAGAGCCTCAGGATGCCAAGGATGTATGAGAAGCTTTCCCGAGACCCTCTACCAAAGGAATATGAGTCCCTTTTATATAATAAGACGCTAGTAGCGTGAGTCAAGTTGAGTCGAGTCGAGTCGAGTCTAGTGTGTGCTTGTGAAATTTGGTGTGCTTAGTTAGGTTGTGCTTATGCTTATTGTTGATATTTCTTAACAGCGCACAGAACTATTACGTAGCACTTCGCTCGGTGAGTACTGAGTGTCGAATTTATATTTTTTCCCATAGAAAGGCGGAAGGCTAGAATTATATTTAGCTAAGAATTGCTAAGGTAAAGCCTAAGTTAATTCTAGGTAGGTGAACGATAGTGAAAGTTGAATATGAACTACCTAAACTAACTACTAATAACAAGCTAACATAGAGATAGATAGGTGGGAGAGCGAGTGTTTTATCTTTCTAGTAACTAAGGTGAACAAATGACTAGGAGAAATACGATAGTACTTCGGGGCATAGCCCGTCTACCAACTAGGAGAGCTAAATAGACAAGGTCGGCCACGAGCCCTACGATTTAATAACTAGACCTAACATGGTGGAATACAGAGGATGGACAAGAGTATCACCACTTGCCACCTACCACAATCTATCCGGAGGCCTAGCCATATCCACAGGTAATCTATAGCCTAAGCACCACGCTTAATCTATAAACTTACTCCTTCGATCCGAGCTCCAATGAAATAAGATCAAAGCACCCTAATCAGACGGTGGAACCAGTACTAACGAATATCTACTAATTATAAGATAACATATGCTACAAATGTCAAACAATAAGCGCCTAAGCTCACTAATGATGACACTATTGACTAAGTACTTAAAGTAAAGCAAAGCAATAATACTAGAATAAAGTACTTAAAATAAATACAGAATAAAGTAAATGCTGAAATGAAAGAATTACAAAGGAGCTATACCAGACCCAGAAGACTCTTCCGAACTCTGAGAGAAGCTCCGCTCTTGCTCTACTCCACTACTAGACTACTACTCTTTAGCTAATGCTAAGCTAGAAAGCTAAGAGAAGCTTGGAGAGCTTGAAAATGAATGACACACTCTATTTATAGTGTAGAGAGGCATGGGGTGTACTTGTAGGCAGTAGGGAGGTCGGTAGAGCCAGGGGGCGCCGGGCTGCGGCATAGGGGCACCGGCCGACCCTTGGATGCACCATCTTTGCATTCAATGGTGCTGGCTGGCTCCCAATGGCGGTTGTGAAGCCACCACATGCCAAAACTTGGCCGGTAAGACGGTTCCAAGGTCGGTTGGAGCCACCATGTGTATGACGGTGGGCCGGTGGATCCGCGTCAACTCCATCTCGTCCATCGGTGCAAACCAACTTTGATCAACTCTTGACATTGCTTCTGGGGTAGCTCCCACATATCAGTGACATGGTAAAGTGCCAGGTGGCACCCAAGTGGGACCGGGGGCACTGCCCTGTGGGACAAGTGGCCCTGCCATGTCCACTTGCTTCCTTGGTTCTTGTTTGTCACCATTTTGGCCAAACTTTGGTATATTTCCTGCATACAAATAATTCTACAAGCACAAGTGGAACTAGGTGAATTATAAGCAAAATTCTACACATGTGATGATGATTTACCTCACTTTGTCATGCTTTTAGGTGGAATGTTGATGGTCAAAATGGGTGTTAGTGACCGTCAACACTTATGTTTTAGTCAGATTTTTTGTAATAATTGCTAGGAGTTTTGTGGGTATGTCCAAAAGTCCCACAGATAAGGATCATAAGTTTAAGATTGATGAATAAATAGTTTGGGTTGTTTATATCTGTTCTCTCAGTTCTGTTTTCTAGACCAGTCCATCTTTATCATAATTCTCATTTAATTTTGTATGACTAAAGTTTATGAAATTTTTATGGGAAACAGTAGACTATTGTGCCTTTCTTTGACCGCAAGAATCATCTTTTTATTTATTCTGGTTTGTGAGATATCACTGTTACAAGTTGGAGGTTCTATGCTGTCTGGAATTCTAAGCAGTCTCTATTGCCCTCTATTTTTGGCTAATTTAACGATAGAATCTAGAAAAGTAATTTTAATAAAAGTTGCAGATAACTTCCTAATCTTTCCAACCATATAAAGAACATCTCTGTTGGATATCTAGAACTCGACTTATGACTATTTTACCAATCTATTGTTGATGGAACTCGCCCAGAAAACTTCTAGCATTGTTCTTTATCTTTTATAAGTTATTTATAACTTGGACATCTCTAAATTTTGAAACTTTGTTTTAGAAAACAGATGGCCGCCATAGGAAGAGGCAAAGGCCATAGCAGAGGTGAACCTATGGATCCACCACCACCACCACCTACTATGGAACAGCTCGTGGCAATGCAGGCGCAACTGATGCAGACAATGATGCAACACCTACAAAATCAGCCCGTGGGAGGACCACCACCTATTCATGTTAGAGACAAGCATGCTAAATTCATGAAGGGACACCCTTCAATGTTCACTCATGTTGCAGATCCGTTAGAGGCGGATGACTAGCTATGTGCAATGGAGAAGCACCTCAACATAGCGTAGTGCAACGACCTAGAGAAGGTGTTGTATGCGTCAGGACAGCTTTAGGGAGCAGCCCAGGACTGGTGGGAGTCATTCGAGTATGGGCGTCCCAACAATGCTCCTACTATCACTTGGCAGGAATTTAGGGAGAATTTTGGATCATATCATATTCCCGCAGGATTGATAGAGCTCAAGTAGGAGGGGTTTAGGGCCCTAAAGCAAGGGTCAATGTCTGTGAGTGAGTATCGTGATAAGTTTGCTCAGCTGTCACGCTACACCCCGGATGAAGTAGCTGATGATGACAAGAAGTAGTTTCGCTTCCTTAGGGGATTGTATGACAGTCTCCAACTTCAGCTTATGTCCAACACCTACCCTAACTTCCAAGCACTTATGAATCATGCTATTGTGATTGATAACAAGCGCAAGGATATGGAAGCAAGAAGAGGAGGCTTCAAGGATAGGCCTTTGGAAGCAACACTAGCCAATGCGCCAACCCATAGCAAGGCTTCTAGCAGAGGTCTCCAGGGGCCATCTAATCAATGGAACCGTGCTCTGTACCCGCAGCGCAACTAGTTCCAATAGCACCAGTAGAACCAGCAGTAGGGAGGTCAGCAGACATCACGTCAAGGGTACCCCAATCTACTCCAATGAAGACTAGTGCCCCTAACACCCCCAACAAGTGTTTTCTTTGTGGAAAAGAGGGACACATGTCTTACAACTGCCCTAAAAAGCTAAACCAGCAAACTTTCTAGAAGCAGAATAGCAACCAGAAGACAGCACCCAATACTGGAAGGGTGAACCATGTATCTGCCGAGACAACACTTGAGGCACCAGAAGTTATGGTGGGTACGTTCAGTGCCAACTCCATCTTTGCTACCGTTCTTTATTATTCTGGTGCTTCACATTCCTTCATTTCATAAATTTTTGTTAGAATGCATAGCATACCTTTATGTGCCATGAAAAACCCCATACTAGTAAATTCACCAGAAGGGGGTAAGCAAGCTTCTTATTGGTGTCCCTTGGCTAGTATTTCTTTAAGGGGGTAGACTTCATAGTGAGTCCTATTGTGTTGAGAACAACTGGTATTAATGTTATTCTAGGTATGGGCTAGATGAAGCATACATCGAGCAGTCATTCAATGTTAGGAGAAGGTGGTTGTTTTGACCACACCTAATGGAGATAGAATCAATGTTGATGTGGTGGTGCAAGCACAACCAACAACCACTGTGAATGAGCTAAATGATGATGTCAACCAGTAGGACCGTGTTGTGGAGGAGTTTCCAGATGTTTTCCCTGATGACTTGCCAAGTATGCCACCTGACCGTCATATTGAATTATTACCTAGAACTGCACCCATAGCTAAGCGTCCATATAGAATGGGGGTTAATGAATTAGAGGAACTTAAGAAACAATTGAAGGAGTTGTAGGAGAAAGGTTTCATATGCCCTAGTTCATCTCCATGGGGGTGCCTGTGATCTTTGTTGATAAAAAGGATGGTACTAAATGGATGCATGTGGACTATCGGTCTCTTAATAAAATCACTATCAAGAATAAGTACCCGCTACCAAGGATTGATGATTTACTTGATCAGTTGAGAGGTGCTTGTGTGTTCTCAAAGATTGATATACGCTCTGGTTATCATCAATTGAAGATTTGTGCAACTGACATACCCAAGACAACATTTACTACAAGGTATAGGTTGTATGAGTACACAGTTATATCCTTTGGCTTGACCAATGAACCTGCATACTTCATGTACTCGATGAATAAGGTGTTCATGGAATTTCTTGATAAGTTCTTGGTGGTATTCATTGATGATATACTGGTATTCTCCAAGACTAAAGATGAACATGCTGAACATCTAAGGTTGGTCTTACAAAAGCTTAGGGAATATAAGTTGTATGCTAAGCGAAGCAAGTGTGAGTTCTGGTTGAAGGAAGTCACTTTTCTAGGTCATGTTGTCTCCAATGTTGGAATAGCAGTGGATCCCAGCAAGGTAGAAGACGTGTTGAACTAGAAACCGCCAACTGATGTGAGTGAGATTCGTAGCTTTTTGGGATTGGGTGGGTACTACAGAAGGTTCATTGAAGGGTTTTCCAAGCTTGCCAAGCCTATGACAGCTCTGTTGAAGAAGAAAGCTAATTCTATGTGGTCTGATAAGTGCCAGGCTAACTTTGAGGAGTTGAAGAAGAGATTGATTATAGCTCCAGTATTGGTTTTGCCAGATTTGAACAAGAACTTCTCTATCTATTGTGATGTATCTCGGTAAGGCATCGGATGTGTTCTTATGCAAGAAGGAAGAGTTGTGGCATATGCATCAAGGCAGTTGAGGAAGCATTAGATGAACTATCCTACTCATGACTTGGAGTTAGTAGCAGTGGTTCATGCTTTAAAGATCTGGAGACACTATTTAATCAGGCATAAGAGTGACATCTATACCGATCATAAGAGCTTAAAGTACATCTTTATCCAGTCAGATCTGAACTTGAGGCAACGTCATTGGTTGAAATTGATTAAGGATTATGATTTGGATGTGCACTATCATCCTAGGAAAGCAAATGTCATGGTCGATGCTCTAAGTAGAAAAAGTTATGTTAATGAGGTTCGGGCGACACCATGCCTAAGGAGTTATGTGCAGACTTAGAGCAACTGACTGAACCTAAGCATTGTCACTAATGCTATGGAGCTAGAAGTGTTGCCTACCTTGGAGCAAGAGATTTGCAAGGGTTAGTTGGAGGATGAGAAACTTAAGGAGATAGCAGAGAATGTAGTGATTGGAAAGTCACCAGACTTCAGGATAGATGAAAATGGCACTCTATGGTTTGAGAAAAGGATATGTGTACCTAAAGTGTGAAAGCCCTAGTTTATTTTTGGATAATTGATGAAACCTATGCACTAACCTTTGTCATGAGTTGTGAAATGAGCTAGGTTGGTGCAATCTAAGTGTGGAGCATGGTGGCACTCAAGAGAAGGTGTTGATCACATGAAATGATAAGATGGCAACATATGATGATGATCAAGTGCTCAACTTGGAAAAGAAGAAAGAGAAAAACAAAACCCTATGGAGGTCAAGGCAAAGGTATAAATAGGGATTTTGTTTTAGTGATCAAGACACTATAGAGAGTGTGATCACATTTAGGATAGTTGGCCATACTATTAAGAGGGGTTCTCTACTAGACAATTTGGTCATCTAGTGCCACTAGGTGTTGGACTTCATGCATTGCATTTAGTCCTAGTGCGTAATCGGAAAGCAAGCAAAAATATTTATTGAAAATGTTTTGAGAAATGCTACCTTGGCTCTAACATGTTTTGAGAAAACACTTTGAGAGTTACCATTGCTTGCGGTAAAGTAGGTTGAGTTGCCATGGATCGAATCACAAAAAAGTTTGCAAGTCGGAGAGCTAATGGAGGTGCCTGGGTGGCATCGCCACCCCTAGGGCGATGCCCACCTGGGCTTGGCTGGGTGCAACAGTTTTAGGGCTAGCACCGGAGTGTCCAGTGTACATTGACTCAGCAAGGGTGGTGCACCGCCTAGTCACCGCCACAAGTAGGGCAGTGCCACTGTCGCTTTTCACCCGAGAGCAAGGGAAACCGGGACGGGCACTGCCACTCCAAGGGCGGTGCACCACCATTTTTTTCTAGAGACTTGGTCTTTGGGGACTTGGCTAGGACGGTCACCGCGCACCCTATTGTGGTGCCTTGGATTTCGACCGTTGGGGAGGTCACCACCATGTCCGATGCCAGGCAACGCCCTGTTCGGTGACCTCACAGAAACAGCTCTAAGGGGTACAACGGCTCTATTTGCTTGTGTGGCTATAAATAGAGGGTGTGGCCATCCTTGGCCTCACTCTTGGCACCTCACACTTGTGCACCCTTTGGGAGATGAGCAAGCACAATTCACTCACTTGCACACTTGATTTCATCATTTGAGTGAGATTGGTGAGCCTCTAGTGCATTGCATTGAGTTGCATCATCTTATGGCATTAGTTGGATGATTTGGGCTGGTTGTGAGCTTGTTACTCTTGGTGTTTGTCGACACCTAGACGGTCGGGTGATTGGAGGATCATTGAACGGAGTTGGTGATTGTCTCCGGCCTCAATCGGTTGCTTGTGCGGGTTCTTGACCTTCTCCCGACGAAGAGCCAAAGGGTACTCTATTGGATTGCTTGTGTTATTGAGCTACCTCACTTGTGGGTAGGTTCCTGCAGCACCATTTGTTGGCTAGGTGTATGATACCTATTAGCCGCCGAACCACCAAGTGTTGGTCAACACAACAGAGACTAGCATGCCGGCAAGCATGTGAACCTCGGGAGAAAAATCTTGTGTCTCTTGTGTGATTGGAATTCTCCCGATGATTGGATTGACTTCATATTGTGATTGGTTCATTCCTCAACACGGCGGTATAATCACACAACTCACTCCCTTATATTTCTTGCAAACTAGTTGCCAAGCTCTTTAGTGTAGTTAGTCTTTGAGAGCTTGTTGGTTTGGTTAGTGTGGCTCTTTAGTTAGTCTTTGAGAGCACTCTAGCTTAGTGAGTAGTGACTTAGCTCTTGTGTGTGCCTAGTGATCATAGAAACTAGAATTATTAGTATAGGTGACTTGCAACCCTTGTAGAGCTAGAGCAAAATTGCATTACGCTGTTTGTTGTACTAATCAATTGTTCTAGTGCTTTGTAGAGTTTTTAAATAGGCTATTCACCCCCTCTAGCCATATTAGGACCTTTCAAAGTGAAGGCTATAAGCCCATGAGTCAGCTTATTTCATACACCCAGGAAGTACCAAGATGTATTTGGATCTTAAAGAGAGGTATTGGTGGTATGGATTAAAGAGAGATGTAGCAGAGTATGTTGCTTTGTGTGATACATGCCAAAGGGTTAAAGCAGAACACCAAAGACCTGCAGGGTTGCTACAACCAATGAAGATACCTAAGTGAAAGTGGGAAGAAGTTGCTATAGATTTTATTGTTAGATTACCTCACACGTAGAGAGGTTATGATTCAATATGCGCAATAGTGGATCGGCTTGCTAAAGTTTCTCACTTTCTACCAGTCAAGACTACCTATACGGGAGCAAGGCTAGCAGAGTTGTACATGGAAAGGATAGTGTGCCTACATGGAGTCTCAAAGAAGAACATGTCTGATAGAGGTACTCAGTTTACATCATAATTCTGGTAGAAGGTACATAGGTCTTTAGGAACAAAGTTGAATTTCAGTTTTGCTTATCACCCCCAAACTAGTGGACAGACTGAAAGGACCAACCAGATTTTGGAAGACGTGTTGAGATCTTGTGCACTGCAATATGGTACTAGTTGGGATAAGAGTTTTCCATATACAAAGTTCTCATACAACAATATTCACCAGAAGAGTCTCAAGATGCCACCTTTCAAGGTGTTGTATGGACGTAAGTGTAGAACACCTTTGTTTTGGAATCAAATGGTGAAAATTCACGTAAAACGGCTGCAAGTCATGTATTCATGTCTCAAACTAAAGAAGTGTTTGCGTATACCAGAAGAGCAAATATCTTTGGAAGAGCTTGTTGTTAAGGAGGTGTTGGTATAAATTAAGTGCAAATAAAATATGAAGGATTCTGCAAGCACACAGAATATACCATTGTAGCATTTTACCGGAAGTATTCCAGGTATCGTTATTTATATTTTACCACAGGGAAGCAAGGGTTAAAGAATCTGATAATTTACCATCATGTATCTACTAACTTAGTAAACCAACTAGACTATAGCAGGGGTAAATGATACATGAATGATAGGATTTATGCAATATGACACACATGGGATAAGGTAGATACACAACTAGTTAACTTGGGAGGTCAACGGGTAAGGTAGATTCCTTTGATAATCTTATCACATGGTAAAGGTATACCCAACTATGCTAAGACTTACCATACTCTTGTGCACTTCAGGACGCCACTAGATAGGAGAAAGTACCACAAAGGATACCTCTACTGACGTGACTACGGTCCTACAATTTAAGAACCTGCTCGATTCGATATGGACGGGGCTGTCACCTCCCGTAACTACCATACAACTAGGGAACAAGGTGTACTCATAGGCAGAGCATCGTGTAAACACCACACTTACACGAGGCTTGGCTACTTAGCCCAACCGGTAAAGCCTAGACTAAGCGCTCTATAAACTAGCACACAAAAGCAATGATAAACTCAACTAGAAAGATATATTCAAAGTAAGCATATGCATGTAAATAAGAGAATAAGTATAAGTCTTACATAATGTTGAAGTGAAGATATAAGGCTTTACCAAGCCTCCATGACTAGATCTGGAACATTAAGCAAGATCCCGACTCGACCCTCTCTCCCGAGATACTAATCTACTACATTGGAGAAGCTAGACCTAATCCCTTAGAGAGGTCATCCTTTCATGGGACACCTCTCACTTGATCCTGGCTAGGAAATAATAAATTAGGGTTTAAGGGATGCCTCCTCTAGGGACCAGGGGTCTTGCTTATATAGCCCTCTAGGAAGCACCATAGCCCTCAGATCAAACCGACCTTGATCTACGATTATTATTGATCCTCAAAGGCGGTGGAGGCATGATCCAGGAGGTAGAGCCTGATTGGCCACCTGGGTAGGGCGCCCGCCCCCACCCTTGGGGCGCCCGCTTGGCCTTCGGGCCCGTTTCGCCTCCGGTTTGTTTCTAGAGTCTTCTCGTATCTTCTAGATTACAGAAAAGTTATGTGTGGGCCTGTTGTCTCTATGTAAACCTAACATGTGGGCCTTCCTTGGTTCTTTTCAGCTGACACCCTGTAGAAACAGACATTCACTAAAACTCGTGGAATTATGTCAGTAAACCCTCTATATCTAAGTGGTAATTATTGTTTAGTCCTTTTTCATGCTATGTTTATGGTTAAAAAATGATACTTATCTATCATCAACAGGAGGATATCACATATGAGGAATACCCAGAAAAGATCTTGGAGACAACAGAAAGAGCTACAAGGAGCCGAGTTATAAAGATGTGCAAGGTAGAGTGAAATCGGTACACAGAGGACGAGGCTCCTTGGGAAAGAGAGAAAGATTTGAGCAAAATACCCGTAGCTATTTGAGTAGGCACCTTCCAAATCTCGAGGACGAGATTCATTTTAAGGGGGGTAGAATCACTTATAAATCACTTATAAAAGATAAAGAACAATGCTAGAAGTTTTTTGGACGAGTTCCATCAACAATAGATCGGTAAAACAGTCATAAGTCGAGTTACAGATATCCAATAGAGAATTCTTTATATGGTTGGAAAGCTTATGAAGTTATCTGCAATGTTTATTAAAATCACTTTTCCAGATTCTATCGTTAAATTAGCCAAAAATAGAGGGCAACAAAGACTGCTCAGAATTCCAGACAGCACAGAAACTCCAATTTATAATAGTCATTTCTCACAACCAAAATAGATAAAAAGATGATTCTTGCGTTGAGGGAAAGATACAGTAGTCTACAGTTTCCCATAAAAAATTCATAATCTTTGGTTGTACAGGATTAAATGAGCATTATGATAAAGATAGACTAGTCTCGAAAACAGATCTGAGAGAACAGATATAACCAACCCAAACTATTTATTGATCAATTTTAAACTTATGATCCTTATCTATGAGACTTGTGGACATGCCCACAAAATTCCTAACAATCAATACAAAAACTCCAACTCAAACATAAGCATAAGCACAACACAACTATGCACACCAAAGTTCATAAGCACACACTAGATTCTACTCGACTCAACTTGACTCATGCTACTAGCATCCTATTAATAAAAAGGGACTCATATTCCTATGGTAGCGGGTCTCGGGGAAGCTTCTCATACATCATGGGAATCTTGAGGCTCTCTCTATAGTCATCCACCATCTTTTGGCTTCGCTTGCAAGCCTCCTATTGTGCCTTCAGCTCTTCCTCAAACCGCTCATTCCGCTTCATCAGCTCATGGGCAAAGCTAGCCATCACTATAGTAGTTAGGTCCAGACCTACAAGCTTCATCATTGCCCGTCCTAGTTCACAGTGATAGCGAGGAAGGAACCAGAATTGATCCTCCGTCATATCCCAAAAACATCGAGCGCAGAGACCCATGTAGGCTTCAAAAGTTACATCATCCATGCTTTCTTCCATAGTGCATGACTAACCATATTGTTGTAAACTGAGTACACCCGAAAAGCTCCCTTAGCTTCATCACAGATGGAGATGCACACCCTAGACTTTCAACAGGTATCCTCAAGGGGATGCTTGTTCTCCTCGCAGAAATATTCCACAGCTATCTCCATGTCAGAGTAGTAGGCCTATAGCAACCCCATTAGTCAGCTGTGGGATTCGGACGCATTGTTTTCTAGCTTGGTGTACTTCTCCTTTATCCATCCCATAGAAAGGGGCGACACAGCTTGTGGTGCTGCGTGCGATGCTTGCTCAGACTGAACACCAGTAGGGTTGTCGGCCCGATGCAATGGCCAGCGAGGGCGAGGCCAGACCTACCAGAGAAGCGGTGGCGGGGTGGTGCAAGGCATCCAAGACAAGGTGCCATAGTGAAGCTCGCCTCAGCTAGGAACAATGAAGAATTAAGAGCACCCATGGAGTTCACCGGAGAACTCGCCGGTAAAAGAGAGGAAAAAAGGAAGCATTAGATGATTCGAGCATGGATTCGAATCGAAAGAAGGAAAACACCACGGAGTAGAGAACGACAAGACAAACCTCGTGCAGGTGTTGGTTTTCGCAGGAGACGCCCGAGGTGGCCGAAAAAGCTCACCGGAGTTGTAGGGTTTCGAAACTTCGGCTTTAGATCTACGGAGATAGGAGCAGCGACTAAAAAACAGGTTGTACTTCTGAAAAGGTCGTATCAAGTAGATCGCCAGCATATATATATGGTAGGGTTTGAGGTCGGTGGAAAAACAAGATATTTTATTATTTTTAGAATAAATTAATTTCATGAATAAAATAATTCTAGCAAAGTCCAGAATTAAAGTTTAGGCCGCGAAAAATATTTTGAAAGATCCAAAAATTCGAGGAAATTTCCCAAAGACATTTTAGAACACGGTGAACCCAAATAAAGCATTTGGAGCTCATGAAAAGATATTTTGGAGCGTCAAAAAATAGATTGTGCTCGCAGAAAAATGAAAAGAAGTTCTAAAAAAGCCAGAAAAATTCATGAGAAATTTTGAGAGATAGATTGATGGTTGATGATCTCAAATGAGTGATTTGGAGTAGAAGAAAAGGATCTTGGGAAACTCCAAATGAAAAGATTAAGATCGAGAAAGTAGGGATTTGATTATAGAAAAAGATAGAGATAAGCCAGAGAAAGATAAACAACTTACTAAATGCGCTTTAAAACTTTTCACAATCACAAAACATAGTCATGCAACAAGCAAACATCACATCAGTCAAGAGCCCACCAAATTAATTTGAAAAAGTTTGAAATACCATAATTTTCTATAACTAAATTTGCTAAAACTAAAATTAATCTTGTCAAGTCTTATACAAATATTTAAACCATTTATTTTATGTAGTGTTTTCTATACATAACCCAAAATCAGAAAGCTTTCGTGAAAGTAGTGGAATCATAAATTCTAATCTTCAATGGAAGCCTCCAAACACTATAGGGATAGTTGACTAGGGGTACATAAGCCTAGCACTTCTCAGAAAACTCACTAGGTTCACGTTCTATTACCCATCCAGGATTTTTATCCAAGCAGTAAAAATAAACAAGCATAAGTTCATCTTGTACTTAACAAGAATAACATGAGGTTCATGAAGTTCAAAAGAGACAACACTGGTTTACTGCAGTTCGCATTTTAATAAGTCACAATTTTAGCACTAAATTAGCATATAGTTGTGCTTAAGCCTAATTAAACCACATGATCATATAAAGCAACATTTTATCTCATGATTAATCAACAACATAAATGATTCCACTATTCTGTGAGTTTTTCGGGTCACTTGTGACCATGAGCACGGCTATTATAATAATTTTATACTCTACAGAGGTTATACACTTTCATCGTGAGCCATGATTTAACCTTTCGCCCGAGGTAGCTAATCTCTTGACCCACAACCAAGAAAGATTGGCAGGATTCACTATGAAGCCTTTCGAGGGTCTCTAACAAATTAGTAGCCGCTAGGTTTCCAATCGGTAAGCAGATGTAGAGCTCCCCTTCTAGATGGCACATTCTACGCAAGCTATACACATAAGGACAGAGGTCGCACTATACCTGACTCGGCAAGCCCCTTTTGCGCCCTTTCGAGTAGCCACTAACAAGCTAGAAAAGGTCCCCCTAATTGACTAAAGCTAGAGTCATGTGGCACCCTCGGTTGTACTGTAAGTCCCAGCTTTTGCTGACAGATAAGTCCTTAGGGAGGGTCAAGAGCATCATGTAAAACGCCAAGAGCTCTCTCACCCTATAATCAAGTTGCTAAAAAGCAAGTTTTACTCCTTGTTGCATAAAACCATTAGTCATTATTCAGAGCATGTGTAATTAACTTGAGCGCTAGCAAACTACCCATATGCAAGTATATCCCATCGGTACCAAGATAACAATTCACTAGGATGTCTGGTAACAAATAAGACAAATGCATATGACCAAATAATTAATTATGAATAGAACATCAAGGAAGATCACATGCTATACTTGCCTTGCTCAAAGTGCTCCTGTTGATCCTACTTGTCAAAATACTCCTAGTCACCAATGTAGTGCTCACTGTCTATACTCGAGCAACACAACAACATACAAGCCTCCAGAGGCAACATGCATAGAAAACAAAGGCTATAGATTAGAACTGTATACCAATAGTAGAAAATATGTTTAAGAACCTTATAAATCTAATATACACATTGCTACGATCATATAGACGCAAATTGCACTCAGATCGGACCTAAAACGGAGAAGATATGATGAAAATGGGCTCTAGATGGTAGTTCTATAAATAACGCGAACTAATTTATGAATTAAAATAAATCAAAAATCTGTATTTTTAAATCTGAGTAGGACTGTGGGTAGAAATATGAATAAACCGAGGGTATCTTTAACAAGATTACCAACGAAGGGGTATCAGCTGATCTGAGAGACTGGATCAGAGATGGACGATTTAGATTAAATGAAAGAGAGGGAGATGGGAAGCAGCCTGCCGAAATAGTGTCTCCGACGCGGTGCCAGCCATTGACGGCGGCGAGGAACTCGCCGGTGAGAGCGGAGATGGCCCTAGAGACCACAATTCGACCAGGAAAATACACGGGGAGAAAGAGGAGGGAATGGGGGTCTCACCGCAGACAAAAATGAGGGCAGAGACGGGTCGGGGACGGCTTCCATCTCAGTACGGTAGTGATCCAGTTCCTACAAGGTCCGACGACAATTAGCGAGCAACCGAGAGCGAGAAAGTAAGAAAGCGAAGCTCCGTAGCCTTTCTCACGGTAAGGAGAGTCTCGGTGGCGTGCTTACAATGGTGTTGGAATGGTGGAATGGCGGGTTGAGCTCAGCGGCGCAAGCTAGGGTTGCAGGCTTAGTTTTGGGTGATGGCGGCTTGTAGATCAGAAAAGGAAACACCAAGGGAGGGCGGTGGCTTATATAGAGGCCTGGGCGTGCACTCCACATGGAAATCACCATGGAAAACATGCTCAAGTCGTGGATTTTCCCCCAGGCGAAAACTGGCTCGGGCACGGGGGAGGAAGGTTGGGGACGACACTGTAGTACGGGCCCCGGATGGCAGTGAGAGAAAGCGAGGTCGGTGAAAGCCCTAGTTTGGTTTTAGCTAATTGATGAAACCTTAGTACTAACCTCTATGCTAAGTGTGTAAATTAGATGAGGTTGGTACAATCCAAGTGTGGAGCAAGATTCAAGTCCATGGTGAGGAAGGTGGACGTGAAATGATGATCAAGTGCTCAACTTGGAAAAGAAGAAAGAGAAAAATAAAACCCGATGGAGATCAAGGCAAAGGTATTGCATAGGGTTTTGGTTTTGGTGATCAAGACACCATAAAGGGTGTGATCACATTTAGGATCGATAGCCGTACTATAAAGAGGGGAAATCTTTGGCTAAACGGTTTTATCAAGTGCCACTAGGTGACATCGTTCATGCATTGCACTTAGGAACCTAGTGTGCTAACTTGTGACCCTTGTAAAATGCTAACATATTTGCACATGGTGGTGTACACTTGGTGGTGTTGGCACATTTGCAAAGGAGAAGAAGTTTGGGAAGTTTTGGAGGAACTTGAGTTAAAAAAAGAGAAGGGATGACTCTTGGAATGGAAAACTATATTGATCCATTATGCTTTAGATAAGTATTCATGTGGGTTGTGTAGCCCTCTAAATAAGCTTTCCATATTGTCCAAGATCATCGAATTCGGAGTTTGGAGCTAAGAGTTACGGCTGTTCAAGCGAACGAACGTCTGTGACCGGACTCTGCGACCGGACGCTACTGTAGCGAATCCGGTCGTACTGTAGCGAGTCCCGTCACAGAGTCCGGTCAATGTTGCTATGTGGGTTGTTTCGGGGCTGCGATTGAACTCTGGCTCCGGGGCGCGACCGGACGCGCATGCGCCACCGTTCGGGGCCTGGAAAAGCTGAGAGAGAGCGACCGGACGCTAAGAGAGTCCGGTTAGTAGTGACCGGACGTGTCCGGTTGATAAAAATTGTCTCTGGAACCTCTCTGTTAGTGACCGGACTCTGCGACTGGATGCTACTGTAGCGAGTTCGGCCGTACTATAGCGAGTCCGGTCAGTACGAAAATCAGCACTATGAAGGGGCCAACAGCTCTATTTTCTTGGGACGTCTATATAAACTCGTTAGCCGACCTTTGCTCACTCTCTTGGTCATTTTTACTTGTGATAGCATCCTTTGAGCTAAGCAAATTCCCTCCCACTCATCTCTCTTACTTGATTGCAAATTCAAAGTGAGATTGAGTGATTCCAAGTGTATTTGCTTTAGTGATTGCATCTAGTGGCA
This sequence comes from Saccharum hybrid cultivar R570, assembly GCA_038087645.1. Lineage (NCBI taxonomy): Eukaryota > Viridiplantae > Streptophyta > Magnoliopsida > Poales > Poaceae > Saccharum > Saccharum hybrid cultivar. The sequence continues at coordinate 3,358,514 of JAQSUU010000319.1, read as the reverse complement.
CTTGGGGATCATTGTCGCTGCGGATTTCTTATTTTTCTTGGTGGTTGCCGCCACCTAGACTGCTTGGAGCAGCGGAGGAGTTGTGACAAGAGTTGGTGATTGTTCTTGGCCACCTCCCAGTGATTGTGAGGGGTTCTTGTGCCTTCCCCGACGGAGCACCAAATGCAACTTTAGTGGATTACTCGTGTCATTGAGCTACCTCACTTGTGGATAGGTTCTTGCGGTGTCCAAGTGTGTGGACGAGGTTTGTGCAACACCTCTTAGCCGCCAAACCACCAAGTGTTGGTCGACACAACGGGGACTAGCGTGACGACAAGTGCGTGAACCTCGGAAGAAAAACCTTGTGTTCATCTTGTGTATGATTGGATTTCTCCCGGTGATTGATCTTCATATCTTGTGATTGGTTCATCCTCTACGCGGCGGTATAATCACCTTGCCCCCTCATTTACATTCTTGCAAAGTAATTGACAAGCTCTTTAGTGTAACTAGTCTTAAGAGCTTGTAAGGACTTGTTGGTGTGACTCATTTAGCTAGCTCATTGTGAGTACACTAACTTAGAAAGTAGCAACATAGCAATTGTGTCACTAGTAATCATAGTGACTAGAATTGCTTGATTAGGAGGCTTGCAATCCTTGTAGAGCTAGAGCAAAATTGCATTTTGCCATTTGTTGTATTGACCAATTTGCTCTAGTGAGTTTGTAGATTTTTAAATAGGCTATTCAACCCCCTCTAGCCATATTTAGACCTTTCAGTCGGCTGGTCAGCGAGCTTGAGCGAGGAGGGGCGGTGGGATGAAAGAGCAGAGAGAGGGAAAGGGAGCATCCGCGTTGGCTGGGCTGCTGGGTCGGTGGGTGCGTGCTGCGCAGAGATAGGTCAACGCCTGGGAAACAGGTCAGCGGTCGAGAGAGAAAGAGATAAAGAAATTTCCTTTTTCTTTTTCTGAAACTGAAAGTCTGATTTTTCCAAAGCTATTTTCAAAAAGAGTTCAATTCAGTTTGAGTTTGAATTCAAAATAAAAAAATACAGAGATCAATATGAAACAGCATGTATGCATCAACATGTTCCTAATCCTTATGATGGATTTTAATTTAGCAAAAATTATTATTTCCTATGTTTCAATGCACACACAATTGCATAAATAAATAAATAAATTTTGGCTATTTCAAAAGAATGCAAATTTTAGGGTGTTACAAAAGATGAAGCTAAGTGCATAAATAATATAATGGCACACTCTATGCATTCAAAAGATCAAAGATGTGAATTTAGTTAAAAATAGGAACAAAACGTAACCTATTATCCCTGCCTCCAAAATGAGATAGATGCAATTACACAATCTGCGCTAGCGCTAGGGATAGGTACAGAAAATAAAGAAAAAAAAAAGAGTGAAGATAGAAACATAGTTCTAATATATCCTCTTAATAAGGCGGTGAACCAAAAAAAAAACCATGTCACATACGTTCTTCCTATTATGTAAATGGAGTGCGGTTTGATGGGCTGATGATGGACATGCTCACTCTGCAAGAAACAAAATGGCATGGTTACAGTGTCAGGTTGAACAACATTGGACATAAGACTGTCATGATGATATAGAATTAGGAGATGAATTTTTGGAGCACAAGCTGCGTTGAAACCAAAAAAAAAAGTACAGTAATACCCGATTTTTTTTTGGTCTAGCCGTGTAATTGTAGAGGCCCCCTCGCTGGTTAAAGTGGTTCAAAACTAGTATAGAATATCTGGAAGAAAAATTCAAGGGATAGGGAGTCGGAGACGAGAATAGAATAAAAAAAAATGCAATTGCGTAAAATAAATCATGCAGGGCGTTTTGGAGTCCGTAGGTTTCCCAGCATGTTATTTAGCCCATGTGGAAATATCATCTGATGGGCCTGAATCTAGGCTTCTGCACTTTATCTGGGCTTCAATTAGATGGGCCTACGGAAGAACCCCAGAGATGGCAGTAGATCTCTCGAGCCTGGAACATGTTAGGGGTCAGTGGCGAGTACTGTAGGTGTCATTCTACTTGACTTCTAATCGAGTACGCTTCCATTTTGCTTTAAATATTCCATGCGTGGAAGTTTCTGAAGTGACCTTTTGCTTTGTGAATAGAGGGCTAGTGTCGACAACAAAATTCTTCCCCGGAAAAGAAGGGGACGGAGGACGTATATGGCAATTAATATTTTGAGGAAGTTTCTACACTTTCAACGGAGCGTTCTAGGTTCAACTTCACACTTTTTTCACGACTATTTTTGAAAAAAATAATTATTGTTGGGGATGCATGAATTTATATATATAGTAATGAAGATGGAAAGGAAAAAGTAACTAGAATGCAATAGCATTTTTTTGAGGGATGCAATAGCATAAATATAAGAGTGAAAACACAAGACATAGCTAGGATGATGTGTTCGCCAATGCAAAACAACGGGTTTTTCATTATGGGCCCTGTTTGGCTTTGACATAGATAATAAGGCCTCTTTCAAAAAGCGGGAAATTTTTCCTCTTTTTAGGTTTTCCTATAAAAATAAACTAAATTTTATTTAAATTTTGCACTATTTTTTTTAAAATTCCTGTTTTCAAAGGAGCCTAAGAGTACATCTTTCATTACAACTGACGTGCCTAGCTGGAGTTGATTGAAGCATATATCAGGATATAAACTTTGGAGAATAAGGAAGAAACTCAAACTTGGAGCTCAGTGGGGAACACAATCTGTAGAGGTCATTTTCTTCCAAAAGATTAACTACTTCTGTTGTTGTTTTTTCGAAGGCCTAAATAACCTACACTTCGTTCATGCTTTATTAGTTTACTAATAAACACCTATTCGTTAAAAATATAGAGCCAATTCCCTACAAACCATTATAAAAGATCCAGATTTCATATGGACCACCGAAAAAGTTATTGTGACCTTCCCATCATCGTTTTATTTTTTGGCTGTCTTTGTTCCTACCATCACCTTCGTTACCTAAATTACAATTAGGATGTCAATTCTTCTAAAAAATTACTAGTTTGCCCTTGCATTCCTCTATCTCTGCGAAGAACCATTTTGGTGTCATTAGCAATAATGGTCATGTGGAACCTACCTGCCAGCCGTGTGCCTAAACCGTCAGCCTCTCCTACATGTATTTCTTCTTCTTATTTTCTTCTAGAGCCGCCCATTTTTCCGCCCCTAATCTTCCACCACTCACCATGCGCCACCACATCGACCTATCCTGCTAGCGCCACTCACCCATCCACCCATGTCACCATGGCAGCGCAAAAGGCAGCGATCTCGAATTACAAAGAAGAGAGAAGCCAATGGGAGAGAAGAAAGGAGAGGAGAGATGTAGGCACAAGTTCCTATCGGCTACCGCCATGGTGTTGTACCTGATGCTCTGGCCGCACGCGGTGCTAGTAAACTATGTGTGTAGTCATATGTCTAGCATCACATCCCACCATCGCTTGACCTGGAGCCTCCCGTGCCTAGACCAAGCTCGTCATATTCTCGGCCATCGATGACCTGCTCACCATGACCAACATCTCCCCGGTGGACATTGACATCTTGGTGGTGAACTACAGCCTACTCTGCATGGGCCAGGAGCACGCGAAGGCGTTGCCCAACTGGTTGTTCCACATGGGCGACGTTGCTATCCACCAACAACGCCAACTCATTCGTCCAGGTCATTGGTGTAAAGAACTATCGGCCGTAGCTGACCCTCTTCCAACATTCGTCGCAAAAAAAAAAGACCCTCTTCCAACACAGAAGTGATGTGGTGAGGCCCACCCCTCCCACCCTATCTGTAGATGTAGGCAGATTTGAGTCTTTCTTCCAATTTCTGATTAGTACCAGAAGAGAAGAAGAGAGAAGATAGAAGTCTAGGAAAAGAGAATAGGAGGATGAGATAGCAGGGGCAAAAAAAAAAGACATTTCAAACCTCTCTTAGCTGTCATTTTAGCTAAAATGGTCAAGAGTAACATAGAGGAAGACATTTGAAAAATGATTTCAAATAAAAAGTAGTCAACTACAAGATTTCTCAAGTAATCAACTTTGGTTTAAGCCATTTTTCCATCCGAAGTCATTTGAAAAACTTTAAAACTTTGAATTTGAAATTATGAAAATTTAAAAGAGAATTTTAGGGCCTTAAATTATTTCAAATGAAAATGTCGTGAATTATAAAGTTGTAGATTTCTTTGAGTACTACAATTTTTTTTATAAAGTTTGAAAAGTTATGAAATTTACTATGGTGCACCTATTTTTGAGGCGGCCAAATTGCTAACCGACTCTAGAAGGCGGTTCAGTTTGCCAGCCGCCACTAAAAATAGAGGACATTTGTAGAGGCATTTGAGCTTTCTAGCGACCTCTAAAGATTGATTTCTAGAGATCTCAGAAACCATTTTTAAAGGCGGTTTTTGATAAACTTACCTCTACTAAAAATGGAGGTATTTCTAAAAATTATTTTCTGTAGTAGAGCTACCAAAATAATCCTAACTATCTAGTTGAAGTACCTATAGGCTAAGACGTGTCTATGTGCATACGCATATATATACTCATAAACAAACATTTTATTTAGCTAAATATCAACTATATATAGTGGATATTAGTGGCTATTTTGTACCACTATTCACCTATAAACGATCATTTGTCTTAATTAAATAAATGCTGCATATGGTATGGCACTTTCATTTAACCAACCGTTTAATTAGTCTGAATAATGGCTAAGCGGTAGGTGACCAATTATTTACTGCTTATCCATTCGAACAACTCACGCAAAAGACTTGATTTTTCTCTGTATTAATTGTCATCTTTAGACGACCAACTCAATTATATCTCTCCCTTAATTATATATTGAATGGTGCAAAAGCATGTTAAATTAATCAAACAGAGCAATCCAACTGCACTATTAATTAATAGAATACACACACACATATGTAATACACACACCAAACGATTATGCATACAAGCAACATACGACACAACTCTACATATGAAATCTATAACAATCTAAAGGCGGTAGGCTAAGATTCGGCAGCACATGCAAAAAGAAGGAGACGAACCTTGGGGAAAAAATCTCTCTGCCACGCATGCTCTCTTTTGGTTGTATCAATATACAAACAAAACAAACATATAGCTACGTACACGTGTCATGGACATGAACATCCAACCGAGACGATCATATATATCGATATATATATGTATTATATTGCTTCACATTTCTCACATCCACGATTTTGTTTTTTGTGTGATCGAAGAGAGATCTGCGTGCACCCACTGCTGCACGGTCGATCTGTAGCTAGCTATTTGACTGTAGTAATTTACATGATGGAGCATGCGTTGGGGTTGTCGTCGCTAAACATGGTGACGAGTCGCTCCTCCTGCGGGCCGGCCGCCGTGGGTCCGCCGTAGCTGGAGACGGGCATGACGGCGTCGACCCTGCGCACGTACCCCGGCGGCGCCTTCTTGTCGTAGGCCGGCGCGGCGTAAGGGTGCGCGACGAGGCTGTAGGGCACGTAGGGCCAGATCTCGGCCTTCTTCCCCGTGGCCTGCACCCGCTTCACCACCTTGTGGGGCTCCACGTACCCCTGCACCGTCACCTTGTACTGCTTCCGGTTGATCTCCACGGAGTGCACCCCTGATGAATCGAAGAAATCATGCATCAGGAAGCGTCATCAGTTGATATGCTTTGAGTACAACAGCAGGTTGTATTTCTTGAGAGTGAAATCTGATGAAATTGAAATAGGCACTGTATGTACCTTTCATGCGGGAGAGGGCGTTCCTGACTTTCATCTCGCAGCCGTCGCAGTCCATGCGCACCCTGAGCTCCACCGTCTGGAACTGCTTCCTCTTCTTGTACCGGCGCCGGCTGCCGCCGCCGCCCAGCAGATCCGACAAGTACTCCAGCGTGCCTCCCATGGTTTAGTCGCTTCGACTTTCAAGCAGGAAGGGGTCGAAGAAACAAACGGATATGATGATGAACGAAGCTTCTGCTGTTCTTGAAATGGTCACCACTCACTCACTACTCACAGTCACAGAGCGCGAGCTGCACAACAGCTTTTCTTTGAGCTCTGATGTTGAATGGTAGCTAGGAGAAGGTTGCCTGTATATATAGGCCTCCAACAGCTGTTGCAAGCAATCCAGGCACCAGCTCACTGACCTGAGCTGCTTCCTTGCAGGCAGTGAGGCGTTGTATATGTGTGTGTACAGCTAGCCTATAGCCTAGCCGCGGAACCGTGTCTAGCTTTGCGGGGTGACGCCCGCCAGAAGTTTCCCAAGATGCCTTGCCGCGGCTCCTGCCTGCATGCAGATGCACTGCCGCATCCGCTTGCTTTCTACCTGTCCGTCCGCGGTCCGCCTGCCGAATTCAGCTCAAACCGACTCCGCACAAAAAGCCAGCTTTGGTGTGGCAAGGCAAGGCAAGGCAAGGCAGTTTATTTATCTTTCCCCGAACAGGGGAGGGAGGGCACCACACCACGGAGGAAACGGACATGTCCTTGTGTCCCTTGTGTTGTTGGGTAGGCTTCTTCAGGCGGTCCTCCACATAACCATTTTCTGTCCATAATTTTATTTTATAATTTCGTATGTTTGCCTACACCTCAAGACAAAAGTCAGTGGTCTTCTTCTCCCTGCAGTTGGGTTTCTATTTTCATAACATTGTCTATGTAATTTTGTATAGTTGCTTATTACATGTTGCTGTTTTTTAGGTAACTGAAGACTAACAAATTTGCCCTCATGATTGCATTGCCCCTCCTCAACTTGCTCCAGTTTTCTGGAGGCGATGAACCAGCGTAACAGAAAACCCTGCTCTGCTGCTCATGCATTTGCCGTGGGCTGGTGTGAATGATGCCATTGCCATGCTGGTTGCTCAACAACTGCTGGGCTGCCTCAGCTCTGTGCTTCAGGTGTAAGCAAGTTGCTGGCAGCAGGAAAGGAAGGTAGTAGTGGAGTCCCAGCAAGGGACAGGTGGGCAAGGAAGACTCCAATCAGGGGTCGCCAACAGCCACGCTTCCTCTGCTGAGCTGTGCCGATGTCCCCTGATTGGGTACCTGCATCTGGGCCACCACATTGCGGGTCATAGATAATTCCGGGATTTAGGCGTGATTGTAGGACGAGCGTCCTTTAGTTTAATTTCTTATTATAAACTTTCGCTCTCCCTTCGTTAGGCCAGTCTCAATGCAAGGTTTCATATCCCTGTTTCCAAGACATGAAACTACGTATGAAACAGACTCCCTCAATGTGCAGTTTCATTTTACTGTTTCTTAGGCTAGCTTTAGCATTTAATTCTTGCAACGAGTTGTGATCAAATGTGCCATATAACTATATAGCCATTTGATTTGATGTTGTTTAACTAGCTTTACCATTTGATTTGATCCTGGTCGATAGCCCCTGAAATTGGGGAAAAAACTAACATGGACCATGAAAGAAGATATAAACCTTGCAGGTTTGCATCAAGCTTCTATCAAACTAACATGTACAGCAAATAAAATAGGATACGGACTAAACTGAAATGAACAGGAAAGAATATATGACTGAAAGTGTCTATTGTCTATCGTTGAAACTAACTGAGATCTAAAAAATTAGAATGTAACGAAGATTAATAATCTGAGGGATCTGAATGACAAGATCTAGCATATGCAGGCATGAATCACACAAGCATATGCAGACATGAATCCATCTGCAGACATGAATCACATTCAGTTTTCACATCTCAACACACTTTGTAACAGGAAAAGTGCATATCTGTTGCATCAGGTAACTATCTACTTGCAGTTCAAGCTATCTACCACTGCTGCATCAGGTAACAATCTACTTGTTCAAGTACAGATCGAAATTTAGAGATGATACAAATCACTTGTATTCAGTTCAAGCACTTGCAGGCATCAAAATCAAATACTTCCAGGAGAGGAAATCAACTGCGTGCACAGATCGAAAACACCTACTTGCATAGAACGAAATCAACTACTTGAGATGGAAAATTTGGGGTATGGTTCCCCATTCTACTCCTTGGTTGTGGCGGCATAGTCGACGTCGGCGCAGCAGAGGACGAAATCAGCACAGCAGGAGAGGAAGATGGCACAGCCTGCCGCTGAACCGGTGGCGGCGCTGGGAGGGACGTCAGCGGCGGCGGCGCCGACGGCGCAGGCGAGGACGCCGTCTTCAGTCTGAGGCGGCTGCCCCCGCGCCCTTTCCTCTCCAGGGTGGGCGCTGCTCGGAATCCTTAGACGACGGTGGATCCATGGCGCCGGACCTCTGCCATTGCTGCACGGGAGCTGGAAGAAAAGAACGGTGCGAGCAGGAAGGAATGGCGGGAGGATTGGGGCAGGGCGCGGGAGAGATGGCGAAGGTGGCAGGATGGATTGGGGCGGGGGACGCGGGAAGGATGGCCAGGCGGCGCGCGCACGGGATCGAAGACGATGAAACATTCCGCCTCAACGCTCGTTTCATGCGCTTTCCAACGACTTGGAAACGGCGCTGGCTCGTTTCGTGGCCACGAAACGAATGCCTTCTCTCTCCTCCCCATTTCATGCAAAGATTTCATTTTTACTGATGTGTCATCTCATTTAATACGCATAAAACTCTCATGAAATGCCCATTGAGACTGGCCTTACTAGCGTGTTTGGTCTATGGATTGACTTCGTTTGGCATGGGTTCACTCCGCATGTGCTCGTCCGCCGTTTTTTCGTGGAATGATTTGATTCATGAGATTGACTTGCGGAAGTTACTAAATAGAATCGTTTGGTGGCGGAAGACACAGAGTGACGACGGAAACGAAACAAACATCTCAAGTCTGGTCTTAGGATCAGGTCATTCCGAACGGAACACTTCCAAACCAAACAGGTTGTACATGTCTACATGTCTGATGATGTGTCCCTCAAAACACCAAAGAATGAGACATCCTACAAAATTTCATTTGAGTTGTTTATTTTTGTTGTTTTTTAGAGACAGAGAAATCTAGCTAGGAATAAGATGAGATCTACATATAAATATCCGGTTGATGGAGTGTTGTCTTGTGCTAAATACGGAATTTCATTTTCGTTGTTAGTTTTTGTTGTTTATGAAAATAAGAACATGAGTGGTTGTGATATGGATGCATGACCAAACCTCTCACCCCAAGTAATTGAGCTAAGCCCACTTTCTAGTTTTTGTTGTTTATACATAGAATGCTATATAAATATCAGGGAATACTAATGTTGTGCATGAACTTGGGGGCAATTTTATTTGCGCCTCTAAAATATATGAACATGGGTGTTCTTTGATTCATATATACGGTGGAATGCTTAAACATGGGGACGATTCTTGACATGACAAATTCATATAAATGTAGCAATGCTCTATGCCATCCATTCCAAATTATAAGTCGCTCTGACTTTTTTTTGGTATATTCATTTTGCTAGGCATCTAGATAAATAATGTCTTAGATACATAGCAAAATTGATGAATAAAAAAAGTCAGAGCGACTTATAATTTGGAACGGAGGGAATATTATTGTTCATGTGGAACGTCTATCATGGGGTGTGGAATGCCAATATGATGCTATGTTGTCAAATGTATGTGTCACGCTTTTATATCTCGCAGACAAGAGTGTGCTAATATTGTAATAGACCAAAAGTTGGAACATATATGATTTACCTTTTGGAAGTAGTCAAACCTACTCTTTTACCTTATGTTGAAAAGTAAACTTCGATGAAAACCTCATTTGGACGGTAATGTGAACAAAGGTCTAGCCACTCATGTGTGGCATGGTATTTCTTCTCTATCTTTGAAGGTCCTGGCCTAACCTTCTCTTTAAACCCCAGCCGGCCAGTCCTCTTTTACTCAATTTTGTTTCCACTTCTTTGGAGAGAAGAAATGATGCATTCCTTTTTAATAGGCACCACCACCTCATAACATTCTGCTAAAGAAGTAATAAATTATCTAATTATTGAAGGCATATGCCTCGGTATATCAATTATGTGAAGATGTATATGATGTGAAATTATATATGATATCTGTTTCAGACAGTTTAATTGAGCTAGATTGTCTTTATTATTATGGAAAAGCTAATTAATGTTGTCTCTATAAATCGTCTAGTGGTGATTCTTGTAATCGTGTTCCATATGACATAATCATGTCAAGAATTGATCCTTTGGATCAAACAAAATGAATATATCCTTCTGATAATTGATGTCGATGTTGCTGCATGAAAAAAAGAAAAGAAAATAGAAACATTTGAGTAGACCAATGAAACTTCGAATCAATGAGCCTGTAGCACTGCAGGCATCTTTTCAGATCGACAAGCATCATGGTACATGTTCCGAAACAAGAAAAATATAAAAATTACTAGGTAGAATCCGTACTTTCCAGCTTGTTTTTTCAGCCAGAACAGTATTTTTCTCTCACAACAAATCAGTCAACAGTATTTTTCAGCCGGCTTATCAGCACAGCCGAACGGGGCCTAAGACATTACTAGGTGGCTCTATGTTACGGGGATTAATTGGCAAGATATACCAATTCAAAAGAAAATTTACTAGGGGCCTCAAATATAAAAGAAAAAATTAAACTGAAAAAAAAACTGAGCTCAATATGCGTGCTTACTGAAATTCTTCGCCAAGCATTATTATTAGTAGAAATTTATATCGTAATAAAAGGTAGGTGTGCTGGTTGAATTTTTCTCCAAACATCGTGTGGTAGTTAGGTGGGCGTGTTGTTTGATAGTCTCTTGACCTTTTCAGATTCATCCTGTAACAATGCACTGTGAATTGATTATGATTAGGTTGTGTGAATAATCACAACACGTTGCAGTGGCCATATATAATTAATTATTGTTTTCCCATTATTGATAAAAAAGGTCCTGGCCCAAAGATGCAAATGAAGGGGAGTGTTAGTTGAAGTGAGCCCTGCAGCTTTCTCCACTACTGACAGGAGCGTGTGCATGCATGGTGTGCTACCACCACTCGACATCATGGGATTCTTGAGGAGCCTTGGCACGAAAGCTGTACCTTCAGGGCGGCAGGCAGGCTTGGCAAATCAACGTGACAGCGGCATCACAAATTGGCATGAGGAATATATCATCATGACTCCCCGGCCGTTATCTTTCTACTAGTAGTAAAGTTAGGCGCAATTGTTTATTAATAACTACTAGTATCTTTGACTCATTTGACGACCTTACTTAAGAATTGGCCTTTCCTCCATATATTTTCTGAAGCTACCTTGCTTTGTTCTCCTTGCTTGCATTGCTTGGTGCATGCCGCCGTTGGAGACTTAGCCAGTAAGAAATGGAACACGTGCGTATATATATTATTAGGTGTTCGATGTCATGGTTTGGTTTCTACGATGCACTGCAGCCTTTAGTTTGTTATTACAGTGCTTTAATCGATCAGATCGACACGTTTGTTTGATTTAATTCTTGTTAAACTCTGAAGGAAGAAAAGGAATCCAAATTAAAGGAACCCTTTTTTCAGACACTCATTGAGCTATTGTGTATTTGTGTTGTGTGTTCTGACGTAGGTGAACTGCTTCAGCAGTACTTTTCAGCGAAAGAATATTGTTTTTCTCTCACGATAAATTAGCATAAGCCAAATTTTTATACGCGTTAGCACCACGACATTTACGTGCCAAGCAGTGTCGTGTAATAAACGGTCAAGAGCGCAATAATACTATACGGCGTTGCCTCACCTCACGTACAGCACCTGCGTGCACACCGTCATGCATAGGACGACGACGAATCGGTGGAGCTGAGAATCAGGAGTCGTCGGTCCATAGGAGACTGACGGACGGGAAAAGGGGCCGTTCAGATCTCTTGGAAACAACGTGGTCAGGCACGTCAATCGGTTGTGACCATGAGTGCCACCGATCGAACAGGACTACAGGAGGAATAAATGCATGCATGTCGACATGTTCACCAATAATTGGTAGTACTCGAGTGACACCTTTTCTGATCTCAAAAATGGAAAAAGGGTGACATTTCCGATCAGGCCGGCTGGTTTGCAGGTTAGGGATCCCCTCTCAGCTCGGCTGGCTGCAAGACGAAACTCGTCACAAATAAACTGACTTGTGTGACATGAACAAGTATCACTTATACATAGTATAGCCACTACACATAAACTTGTCCACAAATAGACCACCAGCTATTAAGCAAAACTTCCTCCGTTCCAGAATAGATGATGTTATGGGATACGTGCAAATCAAACTTTCTCAACTTTGACTAGATTTGTAAAAAATATGTGCAACGCTTATATCCCCAAATAAATTTATTATAATAGTATATTCAACGATCTATCTAATTGTCGGGTACCTAAAACTAGGGGTACCCACAATCAACGATTAAGAAAAATAAAATGCTACCCGCAAACGAGACAAGCCAAAATAGCGGACGGAACGCCTCGACCGCGTTCTGACTCGTACGAGGCACGCTCGACAGGACACCGTGTTCTGACTCGTACGAGGCACGCTCGACGGAACGCCTCGACCACGTTCCAACTCGTACGAGGCATGCTCGACAAGGCATCTCGACTACCGGGAAATCTCCGACTCGCACGACCCCGGGTCGTACCGCACGACCCACCTTGTTCACCAACTCTGAGACAAAAGTCAGAACATTTAATGCAACCACCTACTACTTCCTACCATCATGGCTACAGCAGTTACCGACGTGAAAGCAGTACCGGTGTCAAATCTTACTTTTTACTGCCCATCCCGGGATGGGTGGTGAAAACTTGTCACTGTACCCACCATACCGTGCACTATTTTGCCACCGATCACCCTCGAGGGAGGATACGACACGGACCGTACTCCACGATCTCGGGATTCGGCCTTATCCACCCGTCCTCGACCTAGCCTCGACCCAGCCTCGACCTTCATCGGTCAGCAGGGAGAAAAGGCCGACGTGGCACAGGACTCGGGGTCTTTTCAACGTCTCGTCCTCTACATCACCATGGTGTCCAGGGATGGCCGGCCATTCCCGGGGCACGTCGCTACAGCCACCTCCACAGGGATCGACAAAACTTCACTTCAAAGGCATCCCGGCGTCCCTGCCTCCTCTTACCCTATAAAAGGGCAGGCAGGGGCTCTACAACGAACGGACAAGGAAAGACAGACAACGAGAAACCAGTCTCCATCCCACCAAAGAAGATCAACATCTCAAGTAATCTCCTTTGAACTTTCATTTTTCCTTTGACACCTGGGCTCGATTCCCTCTCTCACAGCTGGTAATCCCTACGCAAGCACTTAGGTGCAAGGAAATACAATACTCCCCCTCCCTGCTGGACGTAGGGTCTTCCTTTGCCCGAACCAGGATAAACCTCCATGTATCCTCCTTGCATCACCATCTAGATTAGGGACACGCATCATTTGATTCACTCGTTGGCTTAGGACCCCCGCGGGACCAAACGCCAACAGTTGGCACGCCAGGTAGGGGCCGCTGCGTGCCAACATCGTTTTCCTGCCATTTTTCTAGATGGCTGACCCCGAACGTCCGCTCCCGTTGGCCACAGTGATCTGGTTTGGGAGTTTGGAGTTCATGTCGCTTGGCCATGGCTACGACATGGTCCTCCTCCCGCCCAGGCACCCGACCGATGTGGACCACGGGCTCTCCCAACCTGGGGGAGCCCTGCGCCGGTATCGTCGCTCTCGTTAGGCACGCGCCGCCAGGCGACGGCGAGCCCGGCGCAACCACCATCACCGCCTTGCGGAGGGTGATGGTATTCCCCGATCCGGCGCCTCTCAGCCAGACGCCGACACGGATTTCCTCGCTGAGGATCTATGTAGGATGAGCTTGGCTGAGGGTAAGATGTCGACAGGGAATCCCATCGCTCTACCTTCCCATGCGGTGCCGCCACCAGCCTGTTTGACTACACCGGCACGAGGAACGATGCCTTCGTCAGCATTCCCGTATAGACTAGACTCGGTTGCCCAGGCATATGTTTCTTCTATAAGCACCAGCATGAGTGCTTATGAGGAACTCCCCAGATACCATCTACGTTCCACCCTCGATCTTGTCGCATCCATGCCAGCTTCCGAGTACCTGAACTCCACGGAGACCCTAGATACGGAGCCTCGTCCGACTGCTTCTCGACATTACGACCCTAGAGATGGACGACCTCACATGCACCCATCGTACTACTATTTCGGTGTTCCAGACTCTGACTCTGCTGATGACACCTACGACCCGACCCACGAGTGCTTCAACATCGATGGAGCTAGCGCGTCGGATTCGGAGGATGAGGCAGCCGTTGGAGGAAGGAACACGCCACCTCGGGTCGAGCTCCCTGCTGAGCGGGATGAGGCTCAATTACTTGTGGATCAAGGAATGCAGCTTGAGCAAATCCATGAGTTGCAGGACAGACTCGACGAGGAACGGGAAAACCTACGTCTACTTTAGCGAACCCTCGAGCAAGAGCACGCGGCGCGCACACATGGCGGAGGAGCTCGAGAGAGAGCTCGTGACGTTAATCGTTGCATCATCGAGGACCGGGTGGTCGAGCCCCCGGTTTTCGATCGAGCCAGCCAGAACGTGGTCGCAGCCGCCATGCTCCTTCGTAACATGTCCGAGCCATCGAACCCCGAGGCCCGTTGAGCCCATGATGAAATCCGAGGACTCCTCGAAACCGCTGCCATGCAGCAGGCCGAGAGTTCCGCCTCGAGGCGACGCGAGCTTGCCTCGGAGCAGCCTATCGAGCCCTCCCGACAGGAGATAGAGGCCTCGGTTCATCCCAAGCACGCCCAACGAAACAAGGCGGCCTCTATCCGTGAACGCATCATCGACAACCGTGAACCTCGATACGCCCGTGACAACATCGTCGAGCACTGGAGGCGCAAACACAGTGACGGTGCAGCTCGAGGCTACCACGAGCACAGAGGCGGGCGCTACAACAGCTCAGAAGATCGAAGCCCTTCACCCGAGCCACCGGGTCCTCGGGTCTTTAGCAAAGCCATTCGCAAAACGATACTCCCGGCTTGGTTCCGCCCCCCCCATGACTCTTACCAAGTATAACGGCGAGACCAAACCCAAACTTTGGCTCGCTGACTTTCGCTTGGCTTGTCAGTTGGGTGGGGCCATCGACGACCGGGTCATCATTCGACAACTCCCCCTGTTCCTGTCGGACATCGCTCGAGCCTGGCTCGAGGACCTTCCACCTCGACAAATCCACGACTGGAACAACCTCGTGAGAGTGTTTGAGGGGAACTTCAAGGGAACCTACAAGCGCCCCAGCAACTCATGGGATCTCCGAAGCTGCAAGCAGAAGCCGGGTGAATCCCTCCGGGATTACATCCGACGTTTCTCCAAGCAACGCACCGAGCTCCCCAACATCACCGACTCCGACGTCATCATGGCCTTCCTCTCTGGTACCACCTATAAAGAGTTGGTCCGAGAATTAGGCCGCAACACTCCTATCACTGCCAACGGTTTGATGGATATCATCACCAACTTCGCCGCCGGCGAGGAGGCGGTTGGTGCCATCTTTGGTGGCGATCAGGACAAGGGGAAGCACAAGGAGGAGGATCCCGTGGGCTCCAGCCGGAGCTCAAAGAGGAACAACAGGAGGAAGAAGAAGAAGAAGAACTAGCAGGGCAAGCTCGAGGCCCCGGCCGACGACCTTGTTGCTGCTGTTGATCGCAAGGGAAATGACAAGGACGAGGAGTTCCCCGAAATCCACGACTGCTTCATGATATACAGAGGACCCTCGATGCGCCTCTCGACACGCCAGCGCAAGCGGGAACGTCGAGAGGTCTTCTCTGTGCAGCCCGCAACCCCCCTCTTCCTTGACTGGTCCGAGGTGGCCATCACTTTCGACCGTGATGACCACCCGGACTACGTCCCCAATCCTGGGGTCTACCCGCTTGTTGTCGATCCCGTTATCGCCAACACACGCCTCACCAAGGTGCTCATGGATGGCGGCAGCAGCCTCAACATCATCTATGCCCAAACCCTCGACCTCCTAGGAATCACGAGTATGCTCCTCCAACCCAGCGTTGGGGGCTTCCATGGAGTCATGCTAGGAAAGTGAGCAGAACCCGTCGGGCGGGTCGACCTGCCTGTCTATTTTGGCACTCCTGCCAATTTCAGAAAGGAAACTCTCACTTTCGAAATAGTTGGATTCCATGGAACATATCATGCCATCCTTGGGCGCCCATGCTACGCCTGGTTCATGGCGGTCCCCAATTACACCTACCTCAAGCTCAAAATGTCAGGCCCCAACGGTGTCATAACTGTCGGGCCCTCATACGAGCACGCCTACGAGTGCAACGTAGAGTGCGTCGAGCACGGAGAGGCCGTCTTGGAGTCGGTGACCTTGGCGGCAGACCTCAACGGTTTGGCCAACGAGATCCCCGACCCCAAGCGCCACGCCGGCAGCTTCGAGCCTGCAGAAGACGTCAAGCTCATGCCCCTCGACCCCATCGACCCAAAGGGAAAGGCATTGAGCATCAGCGCCACCCTCGATCCCAAATAGGAAACAGTGCTCATCGACTTTCTCCGCGCAAACATCGACATCTTTGCATGGAGTCCCTCGGATATGCCGGGCATACCCAGGGAAGTCGTCGAGCACGCCTTGGAGATCCGAGCCGGCTCCAAATCGGTGAAGCAACGCTTGCGCCGCTTTGACGAGGAAAAGCACAAGGTCATCGGCGAGGAGATCCACAAGCTGTTGGAGGCCGGATTCATCAAGGAGGTTCATCATCCCGAGTGGCTAGCTAATCCTGTATTAGTTAAGAAAAAGAATGGGAAGTGGAGGATGTGTGTAGACTATACTAGTTTAAATAAAGCATGTCTAAAAGTTCCTTTTCCTTTGCCACGCATTGATCAAATCATTGATTCAACTGCGGGATGCGAAACTCTATCGTTCTTAGATGCATATTCCGATTACCACCAGATCAAAATGAAGGAGTCTGACCAGCTCGCGACTTCATTCATCACCCATTCGGCATGTATTGCTATGTTACTATGCCCTTCGGTCTCCGAAACGCAGAGGCTATGTACCAGCGATGCATGCAACACGTTTTCGGGGAACACATTGGACCAACCGTCGAGGCTTACGTCGATGATATCGTTGTCAAAACCAAAAAGGCCAGTAATTTGATAAGCGACATCGACGTTGCGTTCAAGTGTCTCCGGGCAAAGAGCATTAAGCTCAACCCCGAGAAATGTGTTTTCGGTGTTCCTCGAGGCATGCTCCTAGGGTTCATCGTTTCCGCACGTGGCATCAAGGCCAACCCAGAAAAAATCTCCGCAATAACCAAAATAGGCCCCATCCGAGATCTAAAGGGCGTGCAGAGGGTCACGGGCTGCCTTGCGGCCCTTAGTCACTTTATTTCGCGCCTCGGCGAAAAAGCACTCCTACTGTATCGTCTCCTAAAGAAATCAGAACACTTCTTGTGGACCCTCGAGGCTGAGGAAGCCCTTGCAAGGCTCAAAGCTATGCTCTCCAACTCACCGATCATCGTCCCTCCGACCCTAGGGGAACCCCTCCTACTTTATGTCGCCGCAATGACACAAGTAGTCAACTTCCTCTGGTTCAGCTCCAGGCTGAACTTTGGACCATGTATTTCGACGGATCGCTGATAAAAACGGGAGCACGCGTGGGTTTGCTCTTCATCTCACCCCTCGGAGTCCACATGCGCTATATCATCCGGCTTCATTTTCCTGCCTCCAACAACGTCGCCGAATACGAGGCGCTCATCACGGGCTTGCGAATCACCGTCGAACTAGGGTCCGACACCTCGATGTTCGAGGTGACACTCAGCTCGTAATCGACCAGGTCATGAAAGAGCTCGAGCTGCCGTGATCCCAAGATGGAGGCCTACTATGAGGAGGTACGACGCCTTGAAGACAAGTTTCACGGCCTCGAGCTCAACCACATCGCACGCAGGTATAATGAGGCCGCCGATGAACTCACAAAAATCGCTTCCAGTCAAACTAATGTTCCACCGGATGTTTTCACAAAAGATATCCATCAACCGTCCGTCAACATCAGGGCAGACGGAGGGGTCGATGGGCCGTCACTCGACCCTCCACCTGAGGTGGAAGCCCCCTCGACCGGGGCTGAGGCCATGCAGGTGGAAGGCTTGACCCCACCAGCCAACCCCGAGCCATGCAGGTGGAAGGCTCGACCATCTCACTCGAGGGGACCTCCCCTCGGATAAGATCGAGGCTCGATGGATCGCTCGCCTGGCCAAATCCTTTATGATATTTGGCGACAGTAGGGAACTGTATCGCCGCAGTCCTACTGGTGTCCTCCAACGCTGTATCACGAATGAGGAAGGCAGAAACCTACTCAATGATCTACACTCGAAGGCTTGTGGTCATCACGTAGCGCCTCAAACCCTCGTTGGAAACACTTTCCGACAAGGTTTCTATTGGCCGACCATGGTCTCTGACGCTGTCAAGCTAGTACGCTCCTGTAAAGACTGTCAGTACTATGTAAGACAAACCCATCTCCCGGCTCATGCCCTGCAAACTATCCCCATCACATGGCCGTTCACTGTTTGGGGGCTCGACTTGGTCGGACCCCTAAAAAGGACAACTGGGGGCTTCACCCACTTGCTCGTCGCCGTTGACAAATTTTCCAAGTGGATCGAGGCCCGTCCTATCACCAACATCAGGTCCGAGCAAGCTATGCTATTTTTTACCGACATCATCCACCGCTTTGGGGTTCCTAACTGCATCATCATGGACAACGACACCCAATTCACTGGTAAAAAGTTTCTGGATTTCTGCGACAACCACCACATCCGTGTGCTCTGGTCGGCCGTAGCTCATCCTAAAACAAATGGCCAAGTAGAACGTGCCAACGACATGGTCCTACAAGGCCTGAAACCAAGAATTTTTGACAAGCTAAACAAATATGGCAAAAAATGGGCCGCCGAGCTTCCCTCGGTCCTGTGGAGCCTAAGAACAACGCCGAGTCGAGCCACGGGGTTCACTCCGTTCTTCTTAGTCTATGGGTCCGAGGCTATGCTCCTAACCGATGTAGAATATGTATCCCTCAGGCTGAAAGCCTACAATAAGAAAAACAATGACACCACAAGAGAGGACGCCCTCGACCAGCTCGAGGAAGCCCGTGATGTGGCTCTGTTACACTCTGCCAGGTATCAATAGAGTCTCCGACGCTACCACGACAGACACATCTGTAGGCGGGACCTCAATGTTGGTGACCTGGTGCTACGACGAAGCCAGAACGCAAAGGGACGACACAAGCTTACGCCACCGTGGGAAGGGCCATACATCATCGTGGAAGTGTTGAAGCTCGGCACCTACAAACTATTGAATGAGTAAGGTGAAATCTTCACCAATGCCTGGAACACATCGCTTTTTTCTTAAAGCCTCGAGGCTCTGTAAATTGTTTCACTATCTCATAAATAAAGAATACAGCGGTGTTCAAAGCTTTGTTTTCATAACAACCAGGAAGGATCGACCCTGCTCCCTCAGAGTCGACCCTTCCTTGGGGGCTGCAAGGGGGAACCTCCTGCCCCCAAAAAAACTCGCATTTTTTTTCAAAACACGTTTTTTTCGAGCTTCTTCAAAAGAGAGAACTGTCACATAGGTCGATAAGGCAGCAAGAGCACCCTAAGGCTCAAGGGTCGTCGAGCCGCGAGATCACTTATGAGTCTGAGGCTATGGTACCTCCACTCACCCCTCACGCCAAGGGGCACAACCGCGCGCTAAATAGACCTAATAACAGTTCACGACTTTGAAAAAGCTCACATCCCCGTTCGCTTCGAATTGAGTTCTTACACGATTTGTAAGGCCACAAACGCACCCTAAAGCACGAGGGCAGTCGAGCCACAAGATCACTTATGCCTCCGAGGCTACGGTACCTCCACTCGCTTCCTTACGCCAAGGGGCGTAACCGCGCGCTAAGTAAATCATGCGAGAACGTGATTCAAGCGATAAAGGGGAGAAAAAACTCAAACAAAACTTAACGATCAGTACAAGTTTACATCTAAAAATGTTTCAGGCCCCTGAGGCCATCACGACTTAGGTTACGAATACTAACTTATTACACGGGCCTTCATGCCCAGGTTTGGCTCATAGGCCCACGTCATCAGCAGGCGGAACCACCTCAACCTCGAAGAGCTTGGCAAGGCGACTCCCAGGCTCCTCAGTGGCCTCGATCAGGCCCAGGCAGGCGACTTCGTTCTCCTCGTCCGTCCGATCTGGATCCGTGATGAAGCCATCAGTGACGAGGTCCATGTCATACATGAATCCGGACCGAGCAACCGCTAGGGCCCTCTTCACGCCGTGATGAAGCCCGCCTCGTATCCTCTCATGGATGAGGCGGCCCAGCGCCACCATCCGACGGATGAAGGAGTTCCCCGGGGCATCTTCCTTGGTGTCGGCATCGGGCTCGACCCCCAGGCTATCACATACTGAGGTGATGGCACCCTAGAGCAACTGAGTCCGCCTGGCCTCGGCCTCGAAAAGGTTCTGGAATGAGGTGGCCGTCGCCTAAGCCGCTTGCTGCTCCTTCTCCAACTCTGAAACATAAGCATCAAGTTAGCATAAGCCTGGGATCTCGATGCCAAGGCCACAGCATAACAAAAAGCTTACTCTTGGAGTGGGTCTGCCAACCCACGACCTCGTCACGTAGCTCCCCGCACGTCTTCTCAGACGCTTGAAGAGCCTTGTCCCTGTCATGGACCGTCGCCCTCAGCACCTCAACTTCTTGGCCGGCGCCCGAGAGAGCCTCGTCCCTCTCTCGGACCGTCCTCTTCAACATCACAACCTCGTCTTCCAAGGTTCTGACGTGGGCGGACGCCATCCCGACCTGGATGTTAAGGGCATCGCGCTGACCACCGACTAAGGCGATGTCCTCCTCGAGCTTCTTCACACGCGCCAGCAGTGGCGTGAGATCCTCATGAGCTTTGGCAGCCTCTTCCCGAGCCTTTGCCGCGTCTTCACGCACCTTGGCCTCGGCCTCCCGGGCCTGCGCCGCCTCCTCCCTAACCGCCGCGTGAGCGATGCGAAGCTCGGCCGTCTCGGCGCTCTTCTTGGATAGCCGCTTGTTGGCTTCCTCGACCAGGGCCCGTTGACGGACAAGCGCCACCCACATGCCACTCTCATGACGAATGAAGAGTGACTTGCGGCGGGAACGCTCCTTGAGCTCCTGACCACAGTTAAAACCTAACAATCAGAACCAAGGAAAAGGGAAGGATAAAGCACGGGAAAAGACTAACAAGCCCGGCTTACCTCAAAGGCCTCCAACATACCCCGCACCAGGGTATCTGAGACCATGCGCAGGGACTGCAACGAGTGCTTTCGGAGTCCCTCGAGGTACTCCTAGTGGTGCACCTCGTCCTTGTCGTTGAGCGCAAAGAAGGGCTCGGCGCTAGGGTTGGACGCGTCCCTGAATTCAAGGGTCGACCGGCCCCAGCGCGGAAGCTCCTCCTCCGCCCACACAAGTGCTAGCCCAGAGAAGTCAGGCCACCTGGCCAACGCCTCGGCCTGGTCACCCCCTAACGCTGCAGAGGTACCGGCCCGATCTGAGGCCTTGGCCGTCTCGATGTTCACCTCATGCTTCCCCTTGTCAGCAGGAGAGTCGTCGGCGGTGAGGTCGATCAGGGCTAGGGTCAACCCTTGCGGCGGGGCTAGCGCCTCGACTATCGGCACCACTGCCTATACGATAGGCGGTGGCACGACCGCCCCCTATTCCGCCTCGACCGCCGGCTCCGTCGGCCGGTCCTGCTGCGGCTGCGGCTCCTCCGGCTGCGCCGCCTCTTGCCCCGCCTCTAGCAGGGCCTCCACCACCTCCTTCAACTTTTTAGCATCCGCCCGCCCTGCATTGTGGACGGATGCTCCGGCCTCAGCGGCCTCGACGGTCACCTGGGTCGTCGCGGTCGACCCAAGTTCTGACCCACCAGCGCCGGGCACCTCAAGCCCGACATCACCCGAGACCACCTCGGTTGGCCCTGACCCTCGCGCAGCGGGATCAGAGCTGGGGACCTCTTGGGCGCTCGCCCCCGCCTGGGCGGCCGCCTCCCGCAGCCTGAGCTACTCCACCGTGGCCTGGTACTTGGCAACCCAGGCGGCGTCGTCGGCCACCGTCCGCATCATTACGGCGGCGCCCGACCTGAGCGCCTTCACGGGAGTCGGACCCGTGAGCTCCGCCTTACGCTTATGACTGAGCGACAAACAAATGCGTCAGAACCAAAAATGGGATCACTAATCATGGAAAACAGAGCGAAAAACTTACCCGGATAGGGGAACCAGGGGCCTAGACCCCAGCAGGCCAGAGCCACCCGGCGGCGCCTGTGATGGCCCTACTGTCGAGCCTCCTGCTAGTCGGGCGCTCCTCGGAGCCCTGGCTAACGGGCGTCCAAGGTCCTTTGCGCTGCCGAGGCTAGCTGGCCTCGGGTCCTCACGCTCATCAACGGTGCCCCGGCTTTTGATGCCGACGCCGCTGCCCCGACCACCGTCTGAGCTCGAGGCGCCACCAACCCCTCCTGTGGGGCCCCAGACGAGGTGGCTCCTCCCACTGAAGGCCTCGCTCTGGCCTCTCTCTCTCTCGGCTCTCCCTTCCCCTCAACGGGCGCCGAGGCTCCCCTCGACGCATGGGAGGTCAACCCCCCGATGGGTTCTAGAAAGGGCCGCACATTGGGGAGGTGTGCCAGGGAAGTCGCGGTGTCGTACCATGACCAGGCGCCGTCGTCATCACTGTCATCATCCTCCCCCGAGACCGTCTCGAAGGAAGACTCCTCGAGCGGGAGCCCGTCGAGGCTCTGTTGGCGACGGCGCTTCTTCAATGCCTCCTGCTCGAGGGCCTTGCGGACTTGACACTTCTTGGCAGCGTCTTTCTCCTCCTTCTGGGCCGCCAAGAGGCGTCGAGCCTCCTGAGTGACCCGATCTTCTAGAACCGGTGGCCGCGTTTCCTTGACCGCCGATAGATCCTGTACACATTCCTCGACCGAATTAGTGGAAGGAATCCGGAAGCAAAAGAACTTAAGATCATCAAAAACAACACTTACCAGGGGCTCGAATCCCTGGGTAGGGCGCATTAGGACCCTGTCGATGTACTCCTGCCGGAAGCTCCCCACCATCCATCGTGCACGTCTGGTGACCTCGTCGAGGGAGAGGGACTCGTGCGACATCCTGCTCCTCTCCAACGATGCCTCTGACATCATCTCGTCGAGCCGGAGCCGGCGCTGCGTCAGCGGCAGCAGCCTCCGGCGGTGGAACGCTGCGGCCACCATCCCCACCATCAGCCAGCGCTGACGAAGCCTCCTTAGTGCGTCGAGGAGTGGCTCCAGCTTTGGCTTGTCGTCTTCAACAACGACGTATGTCTAGTTCTCCTCTCGCGCCATCAGCACCCGCTCGGAGTACTTCGGTAGCTGGTCGCCGTCGTTGCGGAGGTAAAACCAGCTGTCATGCCAACCGCTGTTCGAAGAGATCAACTACGCCAGGATGTACTGGTTGCCTCGACCCGAACGGACTTGGAGGGTGTAGCTCCCCACGTGCACTGCGCACCGCACCCCTCGCTCGCCCGCCTTCTTGGCGAAGTGCTCCGCCCTGAAGAGGTGGAGCCACATATTCCACTGTGGCTCCATCCCTAGATATCCCTCGTAGACCATCGCGAAAATGGCGCCCTGCGAGATGGAGTTGGGGGCGAGGTGGTGCAGCTCCACATTGTAGTAGTGAAGTGCCCGCATGAAGGGACTGGCCGTCACGCCGAACCCCCTCTCGTGGAAGGCCATGAAGCTCACCACTTAACCTTCTGGGGGCGCCGGTTCCCGGTGGTCAGATGGTGGCACTCTCCACTCTGGCTGGGTCCGACTCACCCTCCGCCGTAGAAGCCCGTCGCGGACCAGATCCTCCAGCTTCCTCTCCGTTACTGAGGAACGGGCCCAAGTGTCGGCGGGGAGGATCCAGCTCTTGCCTGCCATTGTTGTTGAAGAAACGGTGCAGGCAAAGGAACGATGGCGGCGCTGGACGGTGGCTGAAGGGCGCAAGATGGCAAAGGGGGAGAAGAAAGGCAGGGAAGGCGAGAATGCAAAAGGTCTATAAGGGTAAACGGAACCTCGGGCCTTGCTCTTATACCCCAATGGAAGTCCAATGGGCGGGTGAAAAGGTAGGAGCACTTTTTACATTCAATGACCTTACCTAACCACTCTCTCAAAATCCACAGATATGGGCACGTGTCCGCTATGCACGCCGTAACCGTCGCACCATGCCGCCCACTACCGCGCCGATCTCGCTTCCCCTCCTGAAAAGACGCGCCCAAAACAGGTAGGAGAAGGATCTGCGGACGGATATTCCTAGACGCATGGGTAACGGGCTCCGAGCCCGATATAAACCGCGAGGGATCGAAAGCTGGCCCTCGACCAGGGTTCGACAGCTGCCCTCGAGTAACGGAGTCAGGGACGACTAGGGATACGCTCATACAAGGCCAGGGCTTGAGCCACGCTCTCGAGGCACCCCAAGACGTATTCAAGGCTAAAAGAGAAGGTCGATGGAGGAATCCCCTCAGAGGGAGGCATCGAGCCCTCGAATCCCATCGCAAGGAATCGAGATCCACAAGACCACTCTTTGGCATTTTTGAGAGCACCTCCACGGCCGTTGCCGACTCTTATCGAATGGAGCACGGGCTCCCACTCGAATTCCCCGTTAATAGCTCACCGGAGACCGTCGGAACTCGCCCAAACGAGGGTAGTACAACGTTCCCCACCCCTCCTCCCTTTTTAGCATGAGGGTCGAACAATAAAAGATGGCCAAAACTCTGATCGACCTCACGCGCACGAGGCTCGGGGGCTCGACCGCAGAAAGCCAAACCTCGAACGGGAAAAGACAGAACACACCACGATACGAGAGCGTTCCTCAATAGAGCATATAAAAGACCTCGGAGGAGTCAAAATACTCCACCGAGGCCTCGAGGGCTACACCCGGCGGGTGCGCTCGCGCGCCCCCACCGAAAAAAGTTACGACCGCTACGACTCTAGTTCATTAACTACTGAGCCTCTGTGAGAGTGACCCACACTCACTCAAAGGCTCGGGGGCTATTATCGGGTACCTAAAACTAGGGGTACCCACAATCAACGATTAAAAAAAATAAAATGCTACCCGCAAACGAGACGAGCCAAAATAGCAGACGGAACGCCTCGACCGCGTTCCGACTCGTACGAGGCACGCTCGACGGAACGCCACGACCGCGTTCCGACTCGTACGAGGCACGCTCGACAGGACACCTCGACTATGTTCCGACTCGTACGAGGCACCCTCGACGGAACGCCTCGACCGCGTTCCGACTCATACGAGACACGCTCGACGGAACGCCTCGACCGCGTTCCAACTCGTACGAGGCACGCTCGACAAGACATCTCGACTACCGGGAAATCTCCGACTCGCACGACCCCGGGTCGGACCGTTCGACCCACCTTGTTCACCAACTCTAAGACAAAAGTCAGAGCATTTAATGCAACCACCTACTACTTCCTACCATCATGGCTACAGCAGTTACCGACGTGGAAGCAGTACCGGTGTCAAATCTTACTTTTTACTGCCCATCCCGAGATGGGTGGTGAAAACTTGTCACTGTACGCACCATACCGTGCACTATTTTACCACCGATCACCCTTGAGGGAGGATACGATAAGGACCGTACTCCACGATCTCGGGGATTCGGCCTTATCCACCCGTCCTCGGCCTAGCCTCGACCCAGCCTCGACCTATCATCGGTCAGCAGGGAGAAAAGGCCGACATGGCACAGGACTCGGGGTCTTTTCACCGTCTTGTCCTCTACGTCACCATGGTGTTCACGGATGGCCGGCCATTTCCGGGGCACGTCGCTACAGCCACCTCTACAGGGATCGACAAAACTTCACTTCAAAGGCATCCTGGCGTCCCTGCCTCCTCTTACCCTATAAAAGGGCATGAAGGGGCTCTACAACGAACGGACAAGGAAAGACAAACAACGAGAAATCAGTCTCCATCCCACCAAAGAAGATCAACATCTCAAGCAATCTCCTTTGAACTTTCATTTTTCCTTTGAGACTTGGGCTCGGTTCCCTCTCTCACAGCTTGTAACCCCTACGCAAGCACTTAGGTGCAAGGAAATACAATACTCCCCCTCCCCGCTGGACGTTGGGCCTTCCTTTGCCCGAACCAGGATAAACCTTCATGTATCCTCCTTGCATCACCATCCAGATTAGGGACACGCAGCATTTGATTCACTCGTTGGCTTAGGACCCCCGCGGGACCAAACGCCGACACTAATAATACTAGTTATGTATTATAAATATTAATATTCTTTTATATATAATTGGTTAAAGTTAAAAAAACTGACTTCTCGGAAAACGAGAACGACTTCTATTTTGGGACAGATGGAGTACTGACTAACGTTAGTGATTATGGTGATAGTCTCAAAAGTTGGTGATTGCCATTAACTAATGGGAATTGTTTTGCTGTCAACTCATGTCTTATGGTGTGTTTGGTTTATGGAGTCACTCTATGCTCTATGATGTGATCCATCATAAGTTCATTCCATGAATTTTGGTAGCATATTCCTCATCCATATACTAATTAGCTTGTGAGAAATGAGGTGACAATATATCAACTCATTATGTTTCAGAAACCAAATAAAAAAAGTGAGAAGTGAGAAGAAGATTGACTATCTCATTCCTCAGACCAAATACACATTTTTCCTTTCATTCCCAAACGCCATCAGTTAACACACACCGAGTTCTGAACCCTGCAGTTTACCATCAGGTTTGATGATCCAAGTGAGACGAGAACAACTATCAAAAACCCTCTGCTGGGTTCAAGAAACGATCTACTCAAAACAATAGCCAAGAAAATTCTCAAACTGGTCGAGGTAAATTTTTGTCAACTGTACATAGTCCACAGTTCCAAAATTCTGATGGATTGAATTGAACTCTTGATATCAGTGGTGAAACAATACACTGTGGAAACTCCCCTCAAGAATCAAAAGATAAAACTCCATAAAGCATAGCCGTCAACAACCGGCCTTCATGTAAAGGGATTTGGCGCGTTCCTTAGATTAATTCAAAAGCCTGTACTTTATGTCAAAGGTGGCAGCATCTCAAGATTTTGGTTGGAAAGGGTCCTCATCCCCCAGCAAATCTTTCATACAAGTTCATCCTTTTCTCTCTTTTTTATGCAATGTAATAACACATTAAATGAGTGTTTGACAACTTGAGAGACAAATCAGGTGAAGGGACTAGTATTACCATAAAAAATAGGACAAGGCTTGGTTTACATACATGAACTATATGTTCTGCCGGATGAATTATAATATAATATATTGCTGTCGCGCTTGGAAACCAAAAACAGATACATGTGCCAATACTGCAGATGCGTATGGCAACACACAGCAGTATACATCTACCTCATATTGCAGCGTGATGAGAGCTCAGAACGCAGTACACATGAATCTTCTAATGTCTTCACAGTTTCAGACATCCGTCCATTTAGCATACTAGAGATCGACTGCTGCTATACATCCATCAACCACAAAGAAATCTTGTATATTCATATGGTACAGGGACAAAGTATGTGCTTTCTGCTGTCAGAAGCTCCAAGCCTCTTCTGTTTTCACTAAAAATGACTCATTATTGAAACGGTGTAAAATCGAACATGTGGACTGTAACTTCAACCACCCAGAAGCATATGGGAATGGAAAACAATTTAGAAACAATGATTCGATTCAATACAAAACGCAAATGATGCATCCAAGAGCCCAACAAGAAATTGAGAGAAATTTCATTAAAGCTAAGCTGTGGTCTGAGAAAGATGCACACGGGATATATATATAATGCAGGAAATGTTGACGAGAAATAGCACAGACATCCGTGAAACCTATATCAAAGTTCAGAGTATAACTTTACAAGGCACAATCATGAAACCTAAAACTGAATAATAAGATCAAATGTAAATCTTAATGTCTCTACACCTTCCTTTTAATGCTGGAACACAAGTACTCATATTGGATTTTATAAGTTAACATCAAAACATCTCACAGACTATTTCCTAACTGACTGACTCTCCAGAATTCGGAGAGGTCTTCCATAACTGACTGACATCTCAGTGTATTTCCTAACTGACTCTCCAGCTCAGCAAATTAGCAAAGGTTGAAAATTTAGAGCTTTATGAAACATAGAAAATCCTTTGTTGAGGACAGGTTCCTCCTGGAGAAAATACATTGCACACTCAGCTTCTGCTTCTGAATTCAATTAACAGTTTCTAGGGCCAATGCGGAACATTGTGGGCTCCAACATGATCAACAAAGTGATACTCCAGTCACAGGACTGAATGAAAACACTCAAGCATCTATGGTGGAAGCAGGTTCTGAAGCTTCTGGCTCTGTGAGGGGAGAAGAACTTTTGGTTCTCTCCTTCTTCTTGTTTAGCTTCTTGGTGCTCTTCAGCTTATTGGTCATGCTATCTGCCTTAGAAACAATTTGTGAAACTGTGAAACCAGCTTCCTCAAAAATTGAAGCCCTCTCATGGACTAAGGAGCTCCTGGAGATGACATCAACACCATCATATGTCCATAATCCTAACACCGCCTCTCCTTTCAGGCCAATTCCAAACCAGCCAAGACCGGCAATGGCTATATCCTTAGAATTTGTATCCCAACTGTTCCCAGAAACTTTAAACTGTTTCCTCACCCATTTACCGAGCTCCTTTACCCGCTCCTGGCCTATGGGAGGCTGCAAAATTATCAGAACAGTGGAAATGTAGTTTATCCAAAGTAATAGAACAATATCTAGGAAAAGGCATGTAATGCTATGCTACCTGTAGTTGTAAGCCAAAGTGATCTTTTATCAATGTTGCTGCATTGTCTGTCTTTCCCATGTGAAGTGGGACAAGTGGTGATGCCCAAACTGTAACGTAGATCGATCCTACAGTTAACTCTTCAATGTCCAGGCGCACCAGTCCACCAATATGTATAGACTGTCCTGTCTGCAAATGATGCAAGAGCAAAGTACACTTCAAATAATGATAATTTGACAACTGCTGTTTAGTGAATAATCCTGTGTCACAAATGCTTTATCTAATGATGCTCCAAACAATTTAAGATCAAATCAACAATGTCAGTGAAGCACATCAATACCTACTAACTGAAAATTCATATAACTTAATTATTTGTCCATTACCTAGCCCAATTCAAAACCAATGAATTGCTAAGTTCAGTTTCGCAACAACTGCAGTCCTATATTTGAGTAGACATTTTACAGATTAAACCCAGTTGCAGCGAACTAACGAAATGCTGTAGTTTTCACAAGAAACTTTTGTGGAACTTGAGAAGATGGGAAGCAGCCAGACCATTGGACATATTGGCACATATCATTAGGGAATATATCAAGATAAGGAAAATAAATGTCACCTTTATTCTATAAGTTCTGGGACTCATCTCCTTTCTCACTTGAACCAACTTCATCTCCTCGCTCGTCAGTCTAGATGTCAACTGATGCCCATGGAGAAGTCCAGGAGTGTCAAACAGCTTTGCTTGAGCGCCAATAACACCGTCTAGCTTAATCACATCAAGGGTCGTTCCTGGAACTGGCGCCTCCGTCAAGGTCTGTCGCCCGGCAATGCCAGAGCATCTGACAATTGCATTGAGCAGCGTTGACTTGCCAACGTTCCGCGCACCCACCGCCCAGACATTGCCGCGCGTTCCGGCGAGCTCGCGCACATGTTCGAGCAGGTCGCGGACGCCCCATCCGCGCGCGGCGCTAACCAAGTGCACCCCAGCGAGCCGAAGGTCGGAACCCGCACCAGCGCGAGCGCGGGAGTGCGCCCACGCGTGCACATCGTCGGGGGACAGCGACGGCGTGGGGAGCAGGTCGAGCTTGGTGACCACGAGCAGCGCGCGTGGGAGGTTGGCCGGGGCCCCGTGCTTCCAGTCCGCGCGGTGGGCCTCGCCAGCTGCGGCCACCAACCGCGCGACGGCGCGCGGGAACGAGCCGTCGAAGTCAGAGGCGTCTGCCAGGAGCAGCACGAGCGACCTGGCCCCGGAAGGCGATGCGAGGCGCGTGCCGACGGCGGCGACGAAGTCGAAGTCCGGGAGGAGGCGCTCCGCGTCCGGGTGCTTGACGCGGCCGTAGTGGCGGAGCGAGTGGCATCGCGCGCACACCAACACCTTGCCCTCTCCCTTGGGCTCCGCCGCCGCGGCCGGCTTGTCGGCCCCCGACGGCTCTAAGTCCTCCCGGAGGTGACCGGACTTTAGGGAGGCGGAGATTCGGGTGTCGTCGGCGGTGACGGGCGCTAGGCGCGCGCGGTAGTCGGGGGATTTTGCGGATGGGAGCGAGAAGAAGCCTGGGAGCGCGGGGTCGGAGGATTGCATGGCGATTCCGCATCCCGGGCAGACTTCATTGACGCGGACGGCCGGGAGGTCAGAAGATACCACCGCTGGAAGCGGTGATGTGGACGGCGGTGTTGCGGGTGGTGAGGAACAGAGGTGGCGGCGGAAGAGGATCGAGAAGGTTTTAGAGGTTTGGGAGGAAGCGCTGTGTTGAGGAGGGAGCGGAGGATGACGGGAGAGTGCAGGTGTGTTTGTGAGGAGGAATCGGCGGACGGCGGGGTGGAGACGCCGCGCGCGGGATAGCATCTTGCTGTGCCGCCGCCGCTTGGTGATCGGCGGGCGACACGAGAGGACAGGCTGCTTCCAAACCTACAAGGTGTTCGACGCAAGTTCGAAATGGAGCCAACGTTTTGGGCTTTGGCCTTGTAATGTGGGCCGTTTACACTGGCCTTTCATTCAGTACTGTTATCACAATTCACAAGCGGAAAACCCATTCTGTCACTGCACTACCGTCGTACGTAGCTGATATATCTTCTTGAACTCTAAAATTAGGCCCTTAAATGATAGTAATTGCTTTGAAAGAACTGTGCATGCAAATCTGTTGAGTGAGATTAAAAATTTTATGTATTTAGAGTTCTCTGAGTGTACCATTTCTCAATTGTACTAGAGTGAGATTAAAACTTTTATGTATTTAGAGTTCTCTGAGTGTACCATTTCTCAATTGTACTATGGTCCTCTGCTATGGCAAGACCATGCATCAGACTTTGTAGGTTCCATTGTTGTCCGGCGATCTGCCAGGAACACGCTAATGTAACTATGCTTTCCATTTTTTTTTAAAAAAAAGCTAAAATTACCTCCGTGCTTTGGTTTGAAGTGATTTGGAAGAAGATTTTGTCTTTTTCAATTAAAAAAGTTTGATAAATATTTGATAAGGTTATATAACCACATAAAATGTCTCTAAGCTTATAAAAGTTCTAGAAAAAAAACCTAGAGGTTGTTTGAGATTAAAAAAAATTCAAATAAAATATTTTAAGCTCGTGAAATTCTCTCTAGAAGCTTAAAAACTAGATTTAGCTCTAGGGAAATGGGAAAGTGTCTAAAAACTAGAAAATTCCGCAAACATTCTAGTTGATAAACTTGATTTAAAAACTTTGCACAACAATAATGTGAGATGTAACTAGCATTGATGCAACATACATTAATGTCGGATGCATTCATGCTATGCATTCATGTAGGTTGTGTCTAATATGTTTGTTGCAACAAGTTTTCGAAACATTCTTAGACATCAACTAGAACTTTTTTGGATTTTTCTAGTTTTTACGATATTTTTCATTTTTCTATAGCTAAATATGTTTTGTAAGTAGGTAGAGATATTTTCACGAGCTCTAAATATTTTTTTGTATTCGGTCATATCCCAATATATTTCTACGATTTTTCTTACAATTTTAGACTTAAAAGAATTTTCTATGGTTTATAAAAATTATCAAATATTTACTTAATTGTTTTTAACTAAAAAAAGGCAAAACTTCCTTTAAAACCACTCGGATAATTTAGATGGTTTTAAGAGTTTCGGGGGGTAAAATATCTAGTTTTAGGCCCTGTTCATTCGGCTTATAATCCGTCTTTTTCAGCTTGTTTTTTCAGCCGGAATAATATTTTTCTCTCACAACAAATCAGCCAACAATGTTTTTTAGTCAGCTTATCAGCACAGCCGAACGGCTCCTTAGAGTACAACATGGTAAATCAGACTGCATTAATATCTTAGGAGTTAGAAAGGACTTTATTCTTCGCAAACAAGTGCGGAGCTAAGAGAGTTGTAGCACTAATCCAACCCATGAAGTTCCGAGCAACACCAACCTAGCACAGTCCACCAAACAAGATTGAACATCTACCTAGCTAGCATAGTCCGTCAGCACATAAGCTTGCCTAGCACATCACTTAGCACCCTCCCTTTTTTGATCCAAGCTCCAACATGGATCACAAGCACAACATATCTCCTTGGATCATGCGTGTGGTAAAGAACTATAGAGATTGATGATACAAGACTTATGTTACATCATAAAAATTTCTTTAAAATATTTAATTACCTTTATTTGAAATGCCATATTCATCACAAATTTGTTTGTCAAAGTCTCACTTTGAATAAATTTGTGAACGATCTTAATGCCATGTTTTGAATTTGGGGGAGTAGTAGATCAATTACAATTGAGCTTCATAAGAACCCTGCAAAGCCATTGTGAGTGTTGTATTCTATCAACATAGACATGTGTTGCGTGTGATGGTTTTAAGACATTAATGAGACATCCAATTTTTTGAACTCTATAATAATTTGTGCACCAAGCTGAGCATCCAATAGGATGGCTTCTAACCTTTGCGTGGCCAATTTCTCTTCATCCAATGTTGATGTTCTGAGCATCAATATGGGTGATGAAAAATAGATCACAACCTCCCATAGAAAAAAGAACAATTCTTTGTCTTAAAGAAAATTATGATTATTTTTTCTTTTCGACATAGAGATAATGAATGTAAGCATTTTCCATTGCAGAGCACTTGGCATTACTAAAAGATTCTTTTTTCTTTTCGGCATGGAGATGATAAGGTTAGAATTTAGTGGGATGATGTGGCTATTGGTGGGCGATGACGTGGATAGTTAGTGGGGGGGTGATATTGATGGTATGTATGTTAAGATAGAACTCTAACAGGGATTAACTTTATAAAAGATATAGATTTGATACTGTTTTGCAAAGGTTGGTATTATTTGTACAAGTCACAATGAATCTCGTGTTGTGATGATCATATATAAAATATTTAGTATTGTCGAAACTCATGGCACATAGATCTATCCCTAATAATATAGATGCATAATTTTAGGCTCTTTTTTCGTCCATCCATTTGTTTGGTCTGTCTCCCTTTAACTACCGGACGATGAAGAGTTTTTTTTATCTAGACTCATACATATAACTCATGCTCGTACAAAAATCCTAATCTAAATAGAAATCCTTCATTCCCACACATAATACGTTTATACTTTCCAATTTATAATCTATATAGTCAGAGTCACAATCCGTCTCTCATTCAATTTGAATCGTACAACAATAGCACATACGGTGCCATCAACAGCCTCATGATGCAACTTTTTTTATGTCAAGTCCCAACCCAACCCGTGTGATCTCACTTCCACATGACGTTATAAATCAAGGCAAATTTCTCTCTAATGTTTTCCTTTTGCACATAGGATCCAAAGAGATACCACCACTCCATCGGTCACATGAGCTATCTGTCTCTATTTTTCTTCATCCATGACATGTGGGCTCACCACGAGATACAAGATACCAAATCGAGATGGTGTTAGATGCACGCAACGAATCGCCGAACAAAATCCAACACAGAATCAAACCATATAGCCACAAAATCAAATAAAAATCAAACTTCAAAGCAAGAAGATCTCGTCATCTTGGTTTGGGATCTGGACCTTGCTGTGAAGAACTGAGCAGCAACGATGGCCTTGTGCGCAGGGCCAGCCGCCGGGCAAGGCCTAGTTTTCGATAGGCAGCTTCTTGGCCAAGGTAAATACAATACAACACTTCGCCTCATGGGGCCGTCTCGATCCGCTGCAGGCTTCCTAGAATTGTCATCGGAGCCGGACAACATTGAGCATTGTGGGATGCACTGCGTGCTTATGGCCACCCCGCCGCCCATGGATGCTGCAGACACCCACTTGATGCAGCGGCGGCACGGCACAGAGGGGAAGGAGGTCGACGACGAGCCGACATGTCGTAGCCCTTGGACACTACTGTCACCGCCACGGTACGGCTACAGTTCCACGATGACATGGAGGAGGAAATCGATGAAAAGTCCGCTGAGCAGAGCAACAAGGCGCCATGCCCGTGGAGCCACCCTCGGACACCTTGAACTCCGGGCTCTGTCAAGACACGGCCACCGTGGTGGCAGAGCGGCGAGGTAGCGGGCATGACAACACCTTCGGCCAAGCAGGGAGGGAGACAGCTGGACCGTAGAAGGGGGAGTGGAGGAGCAAGGAAGAAGAGTAGAAGACCGCCTGTAGCATTGTGTGCAGGTGATAATATGCCCATGCGTTGCTACGCTTTTTTAAATTTTGCTACAGTTTTTTTAAAAAAAATTAATAGTTTTTATTTTTAAAATTACTGCAAGTAGGCAAGGATATAAGTTGTATGTC
Organism: Saccharum hybrid cultivar R570; assembly: GCA_038087645.1. NCBI lineage: Eukaryota > Viridiplantae > Streptophyta > Magnoliopsida > Poales > Poaceae > Saccharum > Saccharum hybrid cultivar. Next base: position 3,324,125 of record JAQSUU010000319.1, on the reverse strand, counting down.
CCATTGCAACGCACGGGAATGTTTGCTAGTAAACTAAAATATTGGATTTGCACATGTATTATTACTCACCTCTTTCAAAGAACAAATGAAATGTGGCTACAATAAAATATTAGCATGTGTGCAAATGCGAAAGAAGAAGAAAAACGTGCAAACAATATGTTCAAACTGTACAAACAATCTGTTGAAAGCAGCCCTATGTACAGAACACTAGAATAGCAACTCAAAACTGATTTGGTCTCCCTGAAAACGCTGACCAATATCTTAAATGAAACAAATCGATCACGTGACTCAAAGCTGATCTGGCTGCCGGCGGGCGGCGGCGCCGCCGAGCGCGCGCTGCTTGAGCATCTGGGTGTAGTTGAAGATGGAGTTGAGGCGCTGCTGGCGCAGGTCCTCCTTGAAGCCGCGGATGAACTCCTCGGCCTTGGCGTCCACCTCGGACCTCCTGGCCTCCTCCTCCCTCTCCCGGTCCGGATGCCGGCGCGCCTCCAGCGCCAGCGCGTAGGCCTCGTCCATGCTCATCCCGGTGGGCTCGTCGCCGTCCTCGTCGTCGGCGTCTACCGCCGGCACGCGCCCCGACGACGACAGCGGCGATGGCGGGAGCGGGAGCGCGCGCGGCAACGGCTTGGCCGTCGTCGGTGTCCTGGGCGACTCCTCTGATTCTTGGGCGGCAGAGGCGGCATCAGGGTGCGGGAGCGGCGTGGTGTTGAAGCCGGCGGAGGGGAAGGAGAAGATGGAGAAGGAGCGGAGACGGTGCAGCACCGCGGACGAGGCCCTCCGCGTGACCCCGGACCCGCGCCGTGGAGACGGCAGTGGCGGGCGTGCCCTGGAGAGGACGGCGACGGCGGCGACGGCGGCGTTGACGACGAGGAACCATAACGCGCTGGAGCTCAGCCACCACCACATCGCCGCCATCTTCTGCGGCCGGCCGGCCAGCCACCAACTCGATCGCGCGCCCTCTCTGCTTCTCGCGCGCTCGCTTCTCCTGGGCTCTGCTGGTTCTGCTTGGAATTCCCCCAAAAACTCAAACTTTGCGCTCCGAGTCGATCGATGGGGTGAGAACGTGGTCTGGTTTCTTTGGACAATGGTGGCGTGGCCGGGGCGGACGCACGGGTGGGGGAGTATATATAGGCATAGCGTGCGGTTTTATCGTGCCTTGTGGAGATCAACACGAGACGAGAGGAAGGCTGTCCGCGCGTCACTGATCCGGTCAGCATGGATGGATGAGCAAAGCACGCGGTCAGTGTGGACCGGTCATGGAATGCGCGTAGCTTCGCTTGCTTGGCCTCATACGTAGACTTTGATCATAATCATATCCTAAACTAAGTACAACTAGTAGCCAGATACAGCACTAGTGCTAGTGCTAGTACTGCAGCACCAAACTTCGCTTACAATTAAGCAGCTGTGACCCCACGGAGGTTAGTAACTAGCTGACGGCTCCGCCTTTGCTGTGTGCGCATATCCGCATCAGCAGCTTGCCACATCTTTGGCCTTGTTCACTTCCCCATCCCAACCCAAAATATTTCCTCTTACACCCATCACATCAAATCTTTCGACGCATGCATGGAGCATTAAATGTAGTTAAAAAAGATAACTAATTGCATAGTTTGTCTGTAAATGTCGAGACGAATCTTTTGAGCCTAGTTAGTCAATGATTGGACAAATTTTGCCAAATAACAACGAAACATGCTACAGTAACTTTTCACATACTTTTCGTGAAGTGAACACACCCTTTGTTTTTACTTTTCCTTCGCACTAGCTTTCGTATGCTAGCTTCTATGTTGGCTTATTGCTATTGTCGTGTCACAAAAAGAAGGGAGGCAACCAATTTGAATGCCATTAGCAGCCTGATTTTAGCAATGTAAGTAGCTGTAGCTCCCATGAACCTTCCGAGTTCCGACTATGCAATGCAATGGTGTCTGATTTTAGCAGCCTGATTTGAATGACCGAGGTTCCCCAATGCCTTGCAACACTAGTCCACGACGCAATGTATTCCGGCAACTGTAAATTGCGTCCATGCTTGTCCTCACGTCTCCCATTTCATTGCTACACAGACAGTAGAGTCGCAGTCGCTTTCCAGGATATTGCTCTTGTGTGTCGTCGCCATCATGCGACATTGTCACGAGCTCCTGAACCGACGTTTCCGCTTGTGTCGACTGGGTGTGGTGTAGATTCGTGCGTGCGTAGGTGGATGTCTCTATAAACAAGTAAACAACCAACTCCAAGGCAGCTTCACGTCACCTGAGACTTGGCCGTCAAGCAGCTGTATACAAAAAAAAAACAATTCTCACTTTTCTGTAGTCAACAAACAGTCTAAACTTTGACTAAATTTATATAAAAAATATAAACATTTATGATATAAAATAAGTACCATCAAATTAGTTAGAGCATCTCCAACAATTTGCCAATTGCACTTGCTATCCTTGCTTTTTTTTTTGGCAAAACTAGAAAATTGATGCTCCAATAGTTTGGCAAAGCACTTGCCAAATTTTGCCAAGTTGCCATCTAGAAGGTCTCTATGCGCATATTTGCGCGCGGCCAGGGACTTGCCATCGCGCATTTCTGCCCGCGCCGCCGCTTCTCCCGCGCACGCGCGGACTTTTCCTTTCTCCTTCCCGCGCGACTCCAGGACTCCTCGCGCGGCATAAAATCCCCGCGCGACCCTTGGACTCGTACCGATCAGAAGCAGTCGCCGCGCTCGGGCCTATCGAGGCGTCGGAGTCGCGCCCTGGCGATCTGAAGCCGTCACGCGCACCGGGATCCGTCTGCCGGCCTCCGTCCTCCGTCGTCCGTCCGCGCGCCGGGATCCGTCCGCCGGCCTCCGTCCTCCGTCGTCCGTCCGCGCGCCGTGATCCGTCCGCCGGCCTCCGTCCTCTGTCGTCCGTCCGCGCGCCGTGTAGGTATGTTCTCCCTGGACCTTGATCTGATTGAGTCCAGATAGGGTTGATTTGTTCTAGGGCTACTCCATCACAATATGGGCAGTAGAGGAGCTGTTTGTTTGATCGTACTGCTCAATTTGGATTACTGCTGTCGTTTATGTTGAAGGCCGGTAGCAGTAGGGTTGTAGATGGATTGTTGAAGGCATATCTTCATTGCCGTGTGCATGTATCTGCTCCTGTACGGTTGCTCTGTCAGAGCAGATCGATCAGCTCCTGTAGTTGGCCTATTGTGCATGTATCTGCTGTCCATCTGCTGTCATCTACTTGGCCATTCAATTTTATATAGTCACATGTATAGTGTTCATGTGAATTGGCAAAATTCAAGGCATATTGTATTATTTGTGTTTATTTCAGCAACGTAGTATTTGATCCCTCCATCCTTTTGTTTTGTTTGTTCAGAATCATGAATATGCCAAGATGAAATTATTCACTTTGTTCACGCTACTGTTCTTTTGTTGAAGCTACTGTCCTTTTCTTAATTTGTTCAGAATCATGAATATTAACATAATTGTAGCCAATCATGAATTGCCATGAAAGAAGTAATGTGAAATTAGTGTTCCTAGTTCTAGTTATTTTTATTGCAGCAACCTATTCTTCCTTATAAATTCTTGTGAATTGTATTTTTTTGTAGAGTTATGGAGATGCAAGGAGAAGCTGGAAATTTCTTGTCAGACATTCTTCTCAATGGAGAAGATGGTACTGTTGCTGGTTTGGATGACATGAGCTTTGGATTCACTCAAGACACTCAAGCTCATGAGGAAGTGCAAGCTAGCAAGAGTACAAAGGGAGCCAAGAGGACAAAGAATTTTCATTGGAAGGAAGATGAAGTTATATGCTCGAGATGGTTGAATGTTAGCAAAGATCCCATTGTCGGTGCAAATCAATCTCGTTCATCTTTTTGGGGAAGAGTTCATGCTTACTTTGAGAAGCACAAGAAAACTACAGATGTGAGGACAGAAAAATACAATTCATGCTTACTTTGAGAAGCAAAGAAAACTACAGCAGAGCGCTGCCCTTCACGCACGCACGGGAGGTCGATCTCGGCGCCCAGACGAATAGTCACGGCGCAGCGGCCAGGCCAAGAGTCGAGAGAAAACAGTTGATTGGTTGGAAGGATGTGGGCCTCCTTTTCTATTTTACCAAGCCCAAATGCCAAACTATTGGGATACAAAAATATTTCACTTGCCATTTGTTTCAGCCACTTGCCAAATCACAAGATTTGCCAAGTGCAATTTGGTAAACTGTTAAAGATGCTCTTATAGAATTTATATTCATGATAAATTTATTTAGATACATAAATGCAAATATTATTTATTTTAAACTTAGTTAAACTTGAGCTGGATTGACTGGCACGGATAATATAGTTGTACCTTTTTTTACGGATGGAGTATTAATATTATTAGTGCCATGCTTATGATTCCAGAAAGTAGTTTCAGTGCTAATAATGTACTAGTATTCTGTCACCCATGTGTGACTGTTCCATCTGCTGAAATTTCAGCTAATACTATTGCCGTGCGCACATATGCATGCTGTCGGAGTCGTTGTCCTGCTTTGATATTGTCTGTTCTCATACGCCTTGCTTCGATTGTACTACATGTACAATTCGTGAGTCTTCTGTGGCGGCCGGCCCCCGGCCATCTCGCCGCCGACTCTTGGCCCTGCCGGACAACGAACATGGGGAGGCTTCATGGAATGAACGAAACGTGTTTTCTGCTCCAATTCTCCAAGTCCAACAACGGGACTTGAACTAACCGGCTTTGATTAAGTGGAATATGCAGAGGATTTGAGTTGGGTGTCTCGTCGTCAACATAGATAGATGTGTGGGACCCTTCTTGGTGACAGCTAGGGATGCAAGTTCAAAATATTTTGGGTCATTGGATCAATCCAAAAACTTGATCAATGAACTAGAATGGCATTCTTGTAATTTGATTTCAGAGGAAAAATGAACTAGAACTAGGACTATCTCCAGCACGACATCTTTGACCATGGCTACTTCACCCACGCTCGGCTACCTCGACATCGGCACAAAGGGCTACCTCCTTGCTTGAGCACTCTAGCCACGACATCTGCAACACATCAACCGTTATGACTACGGAGGGTCAATGTCAGCTCGTTGGCTTAAAACCTTCAACTTCTTCTCTAGTCTCATATTCTGCCCTACTCCTGCTGTTACTGCAGGGGATGTTAAAGTACTCTCTCTGTCCAAGAAAATATGTAAGTACGGGTTGCGTGCCAGCAAAAGTAGTTTATGTTTGACCAAATTTCTAGTGAATAATATCATATTTCTGACTCTAAATTAATTTATTGAGAAAATATATTTCATAATTAATATAATGATATTTATTTCATATCATAAATATTGGTCTTTTTTATCTATAATTAATCAAACTTGAGATACTAAACCATGACATTGTGCTAGAATTGCATGTTTTTCTGGACGGAGGGAGTATATTGGGATATCTCCAAATATGGTAGATTATACTATCATATAATCATAGATTGCCTCATCTGTGACGAGGCTTCTTGCCTCCTAAACAATGTACTCCTATATAATCTGGCCACGAGGCTCAACAATACAATCAATCAACCAATTCCACCAATTCTATTCCTCGTACACTTGTTTTCTTGTTCAAGTTCACTTTTGGGCGATTTGCCCTGATCTACTTATTCTTAGTCTTGGTTGTAGTTTGGGTTGTCTAGCAACACTTGGTAACAAGTATAATCCAAGTATAATCGGTTAAAAATAGATGTAATCTTTGTTGATTTGTGATTTCAAATTACCCTGAACAGAGTTTCCGATATCAGACTAGAATTCCGATCCTAGGAGGTTCAGAAATTTCGAGCTTGAACAAAAATTCTAGTCCTATTACCCGCTACAAGTTTTATATTTTGAGGAACCCTATTTACACTTCTACGTAGAATCTCAATCCTTTCAGTTGTGCCAAACGTGTACGGCTTTTGAAGCAAAAACAGTGAAGTCAAAACCATAAAAACATGGTTCTTCCTAGTTTCGCCGTTTTTTGATATAAGCCCAAACCTCCCCTATAGAGCTTATATATTGGGTGAGATGATGCAATACACTAGGAATAGCTTAATAGATTGGTAAAAGTGAGATGACGGAAATAGTCTGTAATCCTGTAATCAAATACTAGTTTCACATTTAAGATACACGGTATCCGCCAGAGCCTCTATCAAAGAACAAATGAAATGGACTACGATAAAATGGCACACAAATGTGCATATAGCAAAAGCAAACAAGGGAAAGACCAACCACTGTACACCTGAGAGTGCAGACTGACTAATGCTCGTAGCCTATGTACAAAAACATAAAAAATTGATTTCGTCTCCATGCTTAAAAATGCTGACCAACATTGATCTGAACGAACAGAACACGTGAGTCATAGGTGATGTGGCCGGGCATCCGGCTGGCGGCGGCCGGCACCGAGCGCGCGCTGCTTGAGCATCTGGGTATAGTTGAAGATGGAGTTGAGCCGCTGCTGCCGCAGGTTCTCCTTGAACTCCTCCGCCTTGGCATCCACGTCGGACCACCTCGCCTCCTCGTCTTCCCTCTCCGGCTCTGGCGGCCGCCGTGAGGCCAGCACCAGAGCGTAGGCCTCCTCCATGCTCATCGCGCTCGGGTCCTCCTCCTCCTCTTCTGCAGCCGGCGCTGGCTGTGATCTGAGCATGAGCACGTGCGGCGACGGCGTGGTCGGTGATGTCACCGGATCCTCTGTTGCTTGGGCGGCAGCGTGGGTGTCGAAGCATGCGGAGGGGTAGGAGAAGATGGAAAAGGAGCGGAGGCGCTGCAGCAGCACCGACGAGGCCCTGCGTGCGACGCCGATGGACGCGCCCGCGAGGACAGCACGGCGATTGCGGCGACGACCGCGTTCAGGACAAGGAACCACATGGCCTCGGAGCCCAGCCACGCCGCCATCGTCCGGCCCAACCCCGCGAGGACTCGGCCGTTCTTGCCCTGCTCTGCTCTCCTCTGGTTCCCGAAAGGCTCGAGGAGATGGACACGATCAGAAGGTGGCAAGCTTGCACTGCTGCTTGGGCAATGGTAACGGTGTTGCCAGGACTGTATAGGAGTATATATAGCTCGTGGTTCACTCGGTTTCTTTGTGGAAAAGTAGCAGGAAATACGTACTACCATTATACTAGTAGTCTGCTTCGGCGCGTTTTCAGAACCGGGGAAAACGGTCATGCGCAGACCGGGCATGCCATGCATGTAGCTTCGCATGATTGGATTCTTTCTGCCGGCCAAATACACATTCTTATAAATATTTGATAATGTTTTTTAACCACAAAAATGTCTCTAAGATTATAAAAAATCTGAAAAAAAATCGTTAGAGATAGTTTGGGATACAAAAATCCAAATAAAATATTTAAAGCCTGTGAAAGTATCTCTAGAAGCTTAAAATCTAAATGTAGCTCTAGAAAAATGAGAAAATATCTAAAAATCTAGAAAATTCCCTAAACATTCTAGTTGATGTGTAGACATGTTTTAAAAACTTCTCACAACAATAATATGAGATGTAACTAGCATGGATGCAACGTACATTAACGTTGGATGCATTCAAGCTAAGCATTCGTGCTGGTTGTGTCTTACATTTTTTTGTTGCAAAAAGATTTCAAAACGTACTTAGACATCAACTAGAAAATTGTTAGGATTTTTCTAGATTATTTTGGATGTTTTTCCATTTTCTATGGACAAATATGTTTTTTCCATTTTGGATATTTTTGTTGTGTCACCGCCGGCGCGCTGCCCTAGGATGATGCTGCGACGCAGTGAGGTGGAGGGACGAATGCGGTTTGGCTGCGAGCTGGAGGTGGCTGCTACGGCATGCCGGCGAGCTAGAGGCGACCGACGCGGCGTCGGAGCCGGCGTCGATGACGGGGACCCGGCTTCCTCGATGGGAAGCGGTAGGTGAGAGAAAGGAAATAAAAAAACAAATAGGAGAGGAGAGGATCCGATGCACACCGCTGCGATCGACCCCCAATAAAATAAGGCGTGGGGGTCCGTATGTACGTACGTATCTGCAGTGTATTTCTTTTGTTCTGTTCATTCGTATCGCTGGTGAATAAAAGTGGCACATATCACGAGGTGAAGGATCTAACGGCTGCATGCATGAGAGCATGTGCTCTTGAGAGCAGATTTAACTTTCTCGCGGATGAACTCCTCGGCCTTGGCGTCCACCTCGGACCTCCTGGCCTCCTCCTCCCGCTCCCGCTCCGGCGGCCGGCGCACCTCCAGCGCCAGCGCGTAGGCCTCGTCCATGCTCATGCCGCTGGGCTCGTCGTCATCCTCGTCGGCGTCTGCCGCCGGCGCGCGCCCCGACGACGACAGCTGCGATGGCGGGAGAGGGAGCGCGCGCGGCAACGTCTTGGTCGTGGTCGGTGTCCTGGGCATAGTCACAAAAGTTCTCGGTACGTAGGTACGAGGAACGTGGTACGTGGTACATGGATTGATAATTTTAAGTTTTCGGTTCGTGGGGATTTTAAGTTTTCGGTTCGTGGGGGTATACCTCTTTGGAATGTTTGTTTCAAGGATGAGATCATGATCCTTAGATAATTGGGACGACGTACTCAGAACGTAGCTATGGAACGAGGATCGTGATGTTAGTTTTGGTCATTTTCACCTGTGTAGGGGGTATACTCAACTCCTGTGTAGGAGGTCTAAAGGTCGAATCTTAGTTTTTGTCATTTTCACCTGATTTTTTTTTGCCATTTTCTCTGATTTTTAGAACTTTTTTGCTGCTATTATTTCACTCCTGGGCTGGAGGCCCATTTACGTTAGGTGTGAAGACAGTGAAGTTGTTGTGCTCTTCATCAGTCGAAGCATCGCTCCGACGCTTCCAGGTCTCAGCACCGCCGCCCGTTCGACGCTGCGATCCTGAGACGCCACGCCGCTCGACCCCAGCGCCACCACCGCCGGCCGACGCAAAGAGGACTCGCCGCCGCCGTCCGACGTGGGGAGGCCGCGCCGCTCGACCCCAGCGCCCCCGCCTCCGTTCGACGTCGGGAGGCCACGCCGCCGCCGCCGCCGTCGCCGTCCGACGCTGTTGCTGGTACGCCGTCCCCTTCTCTGGATCCGGTTCATTTTGGTACACCGTCCCCATTCACGTTCCAGGCACGTTCCTGCGACTGTACCGCGCCGTCCCCGTTCCGCGATCCGGAACGAAAGTTCCGGGAACGGGGAACGCGGCATCGTACCGCGATCCGTGTGACTGTGGTCCTGTGCGACTCCTCTGTTTCTGTTTCTTGGGCGGCGGCGGCGGCGGTGGTGGCGGTGGGGGGCGTCAGGGTGCGGGGACGGCGTGGTGTTGAAGCAGGCGGAGGGGAAGGAGAAGATGGAGAAGGAGCGGAGGCGCTGCAGCACCGCGGACGAGGCCCTCCGCGTGACGCCGGACCCGCGTCGTGGAGACGGCAGCGGCGGGCGTGCCCTGGAGAGGACGGCGACGGTGGCGACGACGGCGTTGACGACGAGGAGCCATAGCGCGCTGGAGCTCAGCCACGCCGGCAGCGGCGCCCACAACCACATCGCCGCCATCATCTGCGGCCGGCCGGCCAACAACTGGATGGCGCGCCCTCGCTCTCTGCTTTCGCCGCTCACTTCTCCTCCTGAGTGGCTGTGCTGGCTCTGCTTCGAGTTCCCAAATCTTGGTCCGAGTGGATCGATGGGATATGAACGTGCTCTGGTACTGGTAGTCTGGTTCTTTGGACAATGGTGGTGTGGCCGTGGCGGACGCACGGGAGTATCTATAGCGTAGCGTGCGGTTTATCATTTCTGCTTGGGAGCGTCACGGATGGATGGATCAACACGAGACGAGGAGGCTGTCCGCGCGTCACTGATCCAGTCAGCATGGATGGATCGGGCAATGTGGACCGGGCATCGAATGCACGTAGCTTCGCTTGGTTGGCCTCATACGTAGACTTGATCACAATCATATCCTACAGACCTAAACTAAGTACTAGTAGCCAGATACAGCACTAGCACTAGTACTGCAGCACCAAACTTGGTATACAATTAGCACTAGTACTGCAGATACCCCACGGAGGTTAGTAACTAGCTGACGACTCCAGCTTTGCCAATGCATATCCGCATCAGCAGCTTTTTCAATCCTCAATGCCACATCTCTGTTTTTTCCTTTTGCTTCGCACTGGCTTTCGTATGCTACCTTCTAGGTTAGTTGCACTTGCTAGTGAAGACTAGCTACTCAAGGTGCCAAGCCAACAACTTGTTTGCTTATTGTTGTTGTCATGTCATAAAGAAAAAAAAGGAGGCAACCAATTCGAATGAATGCCATTATCAGCCTGATAATGTAAGTAGCTCCCATGAACCTTACAAGTATGCAAATATGCAATGGTGTCTGATGACCGATGTTCACCAAGCCTTGCAACACCAGTCCACGACGCAACTGTAAATTGCGTCCTTGCTAGCCCTCACGTCTCTCATCTCATCCCATTGCTAAGTAAGTACAACGAACAATCGCTTTCGAGGATACTGCTCTCGTGTGTCGTCGTTAGAATCATGCGGCTATGTCGTGGTGGACATGGTCACGAGCTCCTGAACCGGCCCACGTTTCCGGTTGAACATTCTCTGTGCTGACTGGGTGTGGTGTACAAGATACGTGCGTGCGTGGGTGGATGTCCATATAAACAAGTAAACAACCAGCTGCAAGGCAGCTTCACGTCACCTGAGACTTGGCCGTCAAGCAGCACTACTGCACGTCCGTTTAGCTACTATTATCAATATTAAGCTTATGATTCCCAGAAAGTAGTATCAGTGCTAATAATCTAGTATTCTGTCTCCCATACTAATATTATATAACACTAACCTAGGATAGATGACCAGTGCCGTGCGCACATATGCATGCTGTCGGAGTCGTTGTCCTGCTTGGATGTTGTCTGTTCTCATACGCCTTGCAAAGATTGTACTACATGTACAATTCGTGAGACTTCTGTGGCGGCCGGCCCCCGGCCATCTCGCCGCCGACTCTTGGCCCTGCCGGACAACGAACATGGGGACGCTTCATGGAATGAACGAAACGTGTTTTCTGCTCCAATTCTCCTAAGTCCAACAACGAGACTTGAACCAGCCGGTTTTGATTAAGCGGAATATGCAGAGGATTTGAGTAGGGTGTCTCGTCGTCAACATAGATAGATGTTTGGGAGCCTTTTTCGTGACAACTAGGGATGGAGGTTCAAAATATTTTGGGTCATCGGATTGACCCAAAAACTCGATCAAATGAACTATAGAATGGCATTCATGTAATTTGATGGGACAGGAAAAATGAACTAGAACTAGGACCACCTCAACCGGGACTCCAGCACGACCTCTTCGACCATGGCTACTTCACCCCACGCTCGGCTACCTCGACATTGGCACGTACAAAGGGCTACTGCCTTGCTTGAGCACTCCAGCCACAATATCTGCAACACATCGACCGTTATGGCTATGGAGGGACGATGTCAGCTCGTTGGCTTAAAACCTTCAGCTTCTTCACTAGTCTCATATTCCGCGCTACTCCCGCTGTGACTGCGGGAGATGTTAAAGTATATTGGGATATCTCCAAATATGGTAGATTAGTAGGATCATATAATCCTGGATTACCTTATCTGTGAACGAGGCTTCTTGCCCTCTAAGCAATGTACTCCTATATAATTTGGCCACGAGGCTCAACAATACAATCAATCAACCAATTCCACCAATTCTATTCCTCCTACACTTGTTTTCTTATTGTTCAAGATTCACTTTTAGGTGATTCGCCCTGATCTACTTGTTCTTGTGTTCTTGGTTGTAGGTTTAGGGAGGAATCAACTCACTACTTGTCTAGCAACACTTAGTAACAAGTATAATCGATTAAATAGATATAATCTTTGTTGATTTGTGATTTCAAATTACTCTGGCCAGAGTTTCCAATCTCATACCAGAATTCCGGTCCTGGGAGGTTTAGAAATTTCAAGCTTGAACAAAAATACCAGTCTTATTACCCGCTACAAGTTTTATATTTTTAGGAATCCTATTTACCCTTCTACGCGACATCTGAATCCTTTCAATCGTGCCAAACGTGTACATACAGCTTTTGAAGTCAAAAACAGTGAACTTGAAACCATAAAAACATGGTTCTTCCTAGTTTCACCGTTTTTTTGATAAGCCCAAACCTCCCAAAGAGGGCTTACAGGGTGAGATGATGCAATACACTAGGAATAGCTTAATAGATTGGAAACAGTGAGATGATAGGAATAGCTTAATTGTCTATAATCCTGTAGTCAAATATACTTTTTAATGCATCTTAGTTTCACATACACGGTATCCGCCAGAGCCTCTATCAAAGAACAAATGAAAATGGACTAGGATAAAATGGCACAAATGTGCATAGCAAAACCAAACAAGGATAAGACCAACAACTGTACACCAACAGAGTGCAGATTGACGAATGCAAGTAGCCTATGTACAAAAACATAAAAAATTGATTTCGTCTCCATGCTTAAAAATGCTGACCAACATTGATCTGAACGAACAGAACACGTGAGTCAAAGCTGATGTGGCCGGGCATCCGGCTGCCGGCGGCCGGCACCGAGCGCGCGCTGCTTGAGCATCTGGGTATAGTTGAAGATGGAGTTGAGCCGCTGCTGCCGCAGGTTCTCCTTGAGCTCCTCCGCCTTGGCATCCACGTCGGACCGCCTCTCCGGCTCTGGCGCCCGCCGTGAGCCCAGGACCAGAGCGTAGGCATCCTCCATGCTCATCGCGCTCGAGTCCTCCTCCTCCTCCTCTTCTGCTGCCGGCGCTGGCTGTGGTGTGGGCACAAGCGCGCGCGGCGACGGCGTCGGCATGGTCGGTGGTGTCACCGGTTCCTCTGTTGCTTGGGCGGCGCCATGGGCCTCGTAGGAGAAGATCGAAAATGAGCGGAGGCGCTGCAGCAGCACCGACGAGGCCCTGCGCGTGACCCCGCCACTGCGTGGCGACGCTGATGGACGCTCCCGCGAGGACAGCACGACGATTGCGGCGACGACAGCGTTCAGGACAAGGAACCACGCGGCCTCGGCGCCCAGCCACGCCGCCGGCGACGGCCAGCCCCACCACTCCGCCGCCATCGTCGGTCCAGCCCCGTGAGGACTCGGTCGTTCTTGGCTTCTTGCCCTGCTCTGCTCTCCTCTGGTTCCCGAAAGGCTCGAGGAGGGAGTGATGGACAGGATCAGAAGGTGCACTGCTGCTTGGACGATGGTACAGGGTGGCGGTATATATAGCGCGTGGTTCACTCGGTTTCGCTGTGGAAAAGTAGCAGGGTTTAACTCATCAAAGGATATGCTACCATTATACTAGTCTGCTTCGGCGCGTTTTCAGAACCGGAGAAAACGGTCAAGCGCAGACCGGGCATGCCATGCACGTAGCTTCGCATGATTGGATTCTTTCTCCCGGCCAAATGCGCATTTGCTGTTTTCTTACAAATATTTTTTTCTTTTTAAACCAAAAATGATGTCCGCAGCGTTTGCTACACAGCCAGCAGCAAATATTTTAGCACTTCTCCTACATTTAAGAAAATTTCAGGCAACACTCTTACTACCGATTAGTACAAGTAAATTACCACTTTTGTGATTGTTGTTTGTATTTGTATCATAACATATCAATTTTTTTGTCCTTGCTCATGGGAGTTTTTAGAGTCCCTTTTTGTAATAAAGACGCTAGGTGCGCGAGTCATGTCCAGTCGAGTCAAGATTGTGTGGTGTGAACTTTAATGCTTAGATGATTGTGCTAATGTTTAATGGCTGATTTGGAGTTTTGTAATGAGTGCTGGGATGTGGTGGGTATGTCCACAAATCCCTTTAGCTAAGATTTAAGGCTTAAGGTTAATGAATTATATAGTTGGGTCGCTTTATCTGGCCTCTACTGCATGCTGTTTTTCGGAGCAGTCTATGTTCTTTGTGATATATATCAAAATCTGGACGTCCAAAGTTTATGAAATTTTTATGGGTACAACTAGACTTCTGTACCTTTCATGCGCCGCTGGAATGAACCCCATATCTATTTTAATTTTTGAGATATAATCGTTGCAAGTTGAAGTCTCTATGCTGACAAATTCTCTGAACAGAATTTATGTTTTGCTGTTTCACCTTAATTTAACTATAGAATATGGAAAAATCATCCATAAGAATGTTGTATATAATTTCATAAACTTTCCATCCATATAAGGAACACCTCTGTTCGACACCTGGAACTAGAGATATTACTGTTTTAATGCACTTCTGTTGGAACCCGCCCAAAAAATTTTCAGCTTTACTCCTTTTTATCTTATATAAGTGAACTTTTATTGGATATCTCTAAATCTCATCAATGTGCTTTGGAAAAACAGATGTCCGGCAACAAGGGCAGATGCAGGGCCGGGGCAGAGGTGCTCCCAACAATCCGCCGCCGCCACCACCACCACCTACTGTTGAGCATCTTCTTGTAGTGCCGACGCAGTGATGCAAACTTTGGTGCAGCATGTGCAGAATCAGCCTGCAGGAGGAGCGCCACATGTTCCACCCCGGGACAAGCGTGACCAGGAGGATGAGACTATCAACCACATCCTAATCTCCTGTGTCTTTGCTAGACAATTTTGATATCTCCTTTTGAGACAGCTCGGCCTTTACTCCTTGTCACTACAACCTTCAAATTCTTCCTTTGATAGCTGGTGGGAAAAGGCTATTGGAGCAAAAAGTGGATTGATGCAAAAATATCTCAACTCTCTCATTGTGCTTGGAGTCTTGGACTCTTTGGAATCACCGGAATTATTGTTGCGTTTTTGATGGAATCATCCCTAACCTTGGAGGTGCTCTCACCCTTGCTAGAGAAGAGCGCTGGTTGTGGAGTCTAGCCGGAGCCAAGGGTCTGTCCTCCTTGACAGCCCCTCTCTTTGATGGTTAGCTTAGTGCTAGTGTTTGGTCATCCTTTGTTCGTTTCAGGCACGAATGTTATTATATATTTCTGGGATTGTGTGTGGTGTGCGTTGTAGGGCTCTAGCTCCTTTTGCGATGCACTTAGATATACACTATATGTCTATATCTAGGTACATAGTAAAAGTAATGTATCTAGAAAAGCCAAAACATGTTATAATTTAGAGTGGAGGGAGTATATTCAAATGTGCATCCCTTGTCTAGTACATATAAAATGGTCATAGCTAATCTCTAATCTTTGCCAAACATCTTCATTGCTTTCTCAGTTGTGGATATTGTGTTGTACAAGTTATACTTCTTGACAATGACTTATCTATATTCAGACAATGTTTTTCTAAACGCTAAACGGTAAACAGTCGGTCACCCTTCGTTTAGCGTTTAGACTGTTTAAACGGTGTTTAAACGGAGTTAAACGGCCTAAACGGTTTTGTACAATAATAATAAAATATACATATTTATGTAGGTAAAAATAAAATTTGCTAGAACCCATACATATTTACACATGTAAAAATCAAATATTCTACCAAATAATCTTGTTAGAAGAAATCTGAATCCCACAACACTTTATATAATTACAATGTTAATTAGTTTCATATTGATTGTGATAGACGTAGTCCTTTAATTCAATTAATTATGGATTAAATGGTTGCTTAGGTCATTTAATCACGTTTAATCTGATTTTGTTTAGACCGTTTAGACGGGATTGAACAATTTAAACGGGTTTAAACGGCCCAACCGTTTAATTCACCGTTCATGGCCTAAACAACACGACTGACTTCTGTTTACCGTTTAAACGGTGTTTAAACGGACTAAACGACCGTTTAGGCGAACAGTGTATTCAGAACCTATTTAGTTATAATGAAACTTAATATGATACTTAGAAAGATAATGGAATAATGATCACCCTAATAGTAGTAGGATCGAAACATCCCTAGAACCGCACAATAATAAATAAATGTAGTTGTCATCCTTTGTGCAGAGATTGAAGGCACTAAACTATCGATTCCTGGGCATAGAGACACATACTTTTACTACAACTGTTTTTCGATTATTATTGTTATTTGCATTGTTCAAAAACTAGCAAAAGGCAATATGAATCGTTTGCTTCTTATAAATCGATGATTAACCGAAGTTAATTTTTAATAGCAGTAATGAACTGGTATGGGGAGAGTAATTTTTTTGGTTATAATCAAGTATTGATTCTAGTTAATATCCAACGGAGGTTACCTCCATCCACAACTACTAGAATAGCAATATCATTTTAGACTGAGATACAATCCTTCTAATTTTTTGTTTCCTTCAAGCTCCATCTTTTCTTAGTTTGTTGTTTCCTTTTTGGACAGGATTTGATTTGAACTTGCCATTAGATGAATATGGTGCAGTTGATTTTGATTTCGTACAAAACCTGGCTATTATTTTGAGCGTGCTTGTTTTTTTTCTTTTTATCGAACATGCTGTTGATGCTCACGTTGAAGTAAATCATAGAAGGAAGGACATGACAGAAGAAGTCACAAGACAAGTGTACCAAGCATTGTTGGCTAGAAGCAAGAATGGGACACTAGGCAAGAAAGATACGAGAAATGTTGCTGATCAATTTGGTGTACACATTTGATTAGTTCAACGCTTATGGAAGCGAGGTAAAACCCAACTTGTTCATAACATTCCGGTTATGGTTGCTAGTCAAAAGAAGGGTAGATGTGGTCGTAAGGCAGTCCCTCTTGATTTGGAACAATTGCGCAACATTCCTCTCAAGCAAAAAATGACCATAGAAGATGTGTCTAGTAGACTTGGTATTAGCAAATCTAGGATACAAAGGTATTTGAAAAAAGGATTGCTTAGGCACCACTCTAGTAGCATCAAACCTTACATCACTTATGCTAACAAGAAGACTCGGTTGAAGTGGTGTGTTGAGATCAAAGGTAGCAACTCTTGGATCAGCCATTGCGTGCGGTACATGGAAAGAGAAGAGAGGGAAAGTGAGGAGATAAAGCACGATAATGGAAAGAGAAGAGGCGGGGGAAAGACTCCGTTTAAAAAAGCACGGTGGAACTCAAACGATGGAGTTAACGTGCGCTAAAAATAGAATGCCGTGGTTCCATCGAAAAATTCGCATGCCCGTGAAAACGAACGAAAAATGGCGCTCAAACACGGCCAAAGCACCCAGAAACGCGCTCAAATGTGCCCAAACGCGCCCAAGCGACCTCTGTGGCTCAGCGCGCGCTCCACGCTCAATCCGATGCAAAAACCGAGCTCAAACGCGAGCACAAACGTGCCACGCAGGGCCCAAACAGTGCCATGCAAAAATCCCCATACAAAATCAAGCGCCCAGCAAAAAAAATGTGGCCACCAGGAATCGCACTCGCTTGATCTACTTTTAAAACATCCAAATGCAATAGTTACAATATACAAAAGAAGACAGATGAAACACTTGAAACTGTTTTCGAAACACTTAAAAAAACACCTGAAAAGACATGAAAATCATTGCAAACATACGCAACATCCACGTAAAACACTTCCAACATATGTGTGAAACATATGCAACATCCAGATAAACACACTTGCAACATACGTCCGAAAACACAGACAAAACATCGGTAACAGACCTTTGCAACATATGCAACATTTCGATCTACTTTTGCAATATCTATCTGAAACACTTCTTGCAACATACCTCTAAAATATCTAAAACACTTAAAACATATGCTTACAACATGCGCTTTCAGCAAAAACTTGACAGGTGGGTGGGTGGAGCACTGCATGACGGGATCCAGCTATGCGGTCATGGTGGAGAAGAAGGATGGCAGTGGGCGGGCAGCTGTGCAGCCCCCGGTGAGCAGGTGCAGCGGTGAGCCGCTGCGCTGCACCCGGGGATAGGGCGCGTACGGGCCCTGGCAAGCGGTGCCCGTGGTGGAGGTGACAACAGCAGTTGGGTAGGTGCGGCCTCGCACAACGAGGCGGCAGCGGCTGTGCGGTCATTGGGGAGCACGCCCATAGTTCTCAATACCGGCCGAAAACTGATCAATATCGGCCCTACCAGTCCCCTCCGGTATTGATTGGTTTTGGCCGGTTTTGCCCGGTATTGAGTGATATTGTAAATTTTGATTAAATTTTGGCCAAACTTGGAACGGTATTGGACCGGTATTGGCGAAATTTTGGTCGAAAATTGGCCTACCGGTCTTACCAGCCCCCTCAGATATTTTTGCTTACACCGAAATCCAAAACTGTGAGCATGCCACAATGGTGCACGTGCGGCGGTGGTGGAGATGAAGGCTGGCTAGAGGCGCGATGGAGAGGAAGGCGTGTGGGAGGTGTGCAGAGTGTGGTCGCGGAGCACAGTCACACCTATCTGTGATTCTTTTTGTAAACTGCGGTGACAGGATGAGAACGGATAGGATAGTCTTCTAGATGTTAGGTCCACTAACAGAAGCGTCTAGCGCGGACGGTCATCTGCTTCCGAGCGTTACCGTTCTAACGAAGGATTTACGAGGCACGAAATGACCCCGTGGCCTCCTATCTCCGTTTCAGTGTATCTTGTTTATAAAAAAGTTAAAATATTAAACAAATAAAATTCAAGTACTCCCTCCGTATCAGATTTAGAGGTCGTTTAGGACAGCGACACAGTCTCCAAAACATAACTTTGACCTCTTGTTTTTATAAAAAAATATTTATAGAAAAGTGATATATGTAGAGGCTTTTACATGAATGCCATTATAAAAGTTGGTAATTACACATGAGCCATTAAAAATGTTGAGTTCTCCCGGGTGCCACTGCTCTGAACTTTTTTGCCCTCCACGCCACTTCCGTCAGATTTGGCTCCGACGGTGTCAAACTGCGGGTGTGAAAAGTCGAAAATACCCTCAGGTGTAAATATGTAATTAATTTTTTTGAGCATCTTAACGATCTCAAATGAAAAAACTTAAAACTAGAAAGTTGTAGATCTCGTCGAGATCTACAATATTTATATAAAAATTATTTTCATTTTATTTCGTATAAAAAATGTGATTTTTCTAAGACATATTAATAATATCAAATCATAATTTTTATACGAAATAAAATGAAAATAATTTTTATATAAATATTGTAGATCTCGACGAGATCTACAACTTTCTAGTTTTGAGTTTTTTCATTTGAGATCGTTAAGATGCTAAAAAAAATTAATTGCATATTTACACCTGAGGGTATTTTCGACTTTTCACACCCGCAGTTTGACACCGTCGGAGCCAAATCTGACGGAAGTGGCGTGGAGGGCAAAAAAGTTCAGAGCAGTGGCACCTGGAAGAACTCAACTTTTTTAATGGCTCATGTGTAATTACCAACTTTTATAATGACATTCATGTAAAAGCCTCATATATGTATACTTTTATGAAAGTATTTTTCAAGACAAATCTATTCATATAATTTTTACATTTGCAAACTCATCAGCAACTTAAAAGTTATTAATGATTTATATTCCCAATGTTTGACCCAAATCTTATCAAAACGACTTTCAAATCCGATACTGAGGGAGCATGTGCGAAGCAAGAACGCATATATACAAAGAAAAAAAAGACTAACAAATGATGTGTTCAAGCTACTACGTACTATGCACCTGAAGACTCGACTCTATGCATATGCTAAGCTTATATGTACAAAACACCAAAATCAAAACATATTATTGGAGGCCCATAAAAAAGCTGACCAACACACCTAAACGAATTGAACACACGAGTCAGAGGCAGAGCTAATCAGCAGCGATCTGGGGAACATCTGGCCGCTGGCGGCGGCCGGAGGAGGCGGGCTCACGCCGTCTGAGCATCTGCGTGTGGTTGGAGATGGAGTTGAGCCGCTGCTGCCGCAGTTCGTCCTTGAACCTGCGGATGAACTCCTCCGCCTTGGCGTCCACCTCCGACCTCCTGGCCTCCTCCTCCCTCTCCCGCTCCGGCCGCTGCTGCGAAGCCAGGACCAGCGCGTAAGCCTCGTCCATGCTCATCGCGTTCGGGTCCTCCTCCTCAGCTGCCTCATCGGCCACCGGCGCGGGCGGCGGCGGTGTGAGCTGGAGCGCGCGCGGTGACGCCGAGGGTGACGGCTTGATGGGTGGTGACCGCACCACCAGCACCTCTGTTTCTGTTTCTTGGTCGGTGGTTGCGGCGGCGGCGGCGGCGTCGGGCTGGAGGTACGACGACGACAGGCATGCCGACGGGAAGGAGAAGAGGGAGAAAGAGAGGAGGCTCTGCAGCACCGCCGACGCCGAGGAGGTCCTGCGCGTGACCCCGGAGGAGCAGTGGCGTCGTGGCGTCAGTAGAAGAGATGGCCGCCGTGTGCAGGAGGAGGACAGCACGGCGATAGCCACGACGACCGCGTTCATGGCGACGAACCACCACCACGCCGTCGTCATCCTCGGGAGCCTCTCAGCCCACTAGCCCCAGCCCCCAGCTCGGTAGGGTAGGATTATTCTGCCTCGCGCGGCCCCTGCTCTGCTCTGCTGGCTGCTGCTCGTAGAGAACAAGAGGCTATGGTGCTTGGACCTTGGACAACGGTGAGCGGTGTGGCCTTTTGGTGGACGAACGAAGTAGGAGTATATGTAGGGAGAGAAGTTAACTCGTTTTCGTGTTGAAAAGTTCGTCGTAGTAGATCCGCCGCGAGCTAGGGAGAGCGAATGCGGTCGGTCAAGGGGAGCGTGGACCGGGTATGCCGCCATGCACGTAGCTTCACATGATTGGCTTCCCACTTGCGAATTGACCTGTCCTGTGTTAGGCTGTTCATCTACTCGCCTTATCCATTTCGGTTCCTCACTTCCTCAGTCAGTGTAGTAATAATAAATTAATTTTTGAGGCTGATATCGTGATATGGATTTATCGTTAAACAATTAGTCTGGTGTCAGTGGTGAGTTTTATGGTGTTGTTTCTAAGATTGCCATGTCATATACAATGAAATAAAATTCTCAAATGAAATACTCACTCTCAAATGCAAAGTTTCATTCTAGAGTTTAATAGACATTTAATTTCATGACTCGTAAAGAGTTGATAATCATGCTAACATGACAACTTATTTAATGCAAATAAAAATGTCATAAAACTCAAATGAAACTTCATTAAGACTAGCCTTATCGTAAGTATTAGTAATTTGTTTTGTGGACCAACCCAATTCATGCTCTAATATTCGACCACCTGACCCTACCTACCGTCGTTGGTAACCGACTGATCGCTCTCTCACTTGCTACTCACATGCCACATCTACCTCACCAGGTGTACTTTATCACTTGTTCCGTGTGCTTCTAGGTTAAGTTAAAGTTGCTAGTCAAGAGTGAAGCCAGTTGCACTGGTTAGTTTGGTAATTCATTCGACCGAGTCATAAGTAGAAAATTCTAGAGCCACTTTCCGCGATATTGCATTCTCGTGTCAATGTCATCATACCATGGGTCCATGGCACTCACACTGCCACGGGCCAAGTCATTTTCATCATGTTACCCTTGCACTAAGAAACTTTGCCGTCAAGTAGCAGACTAGCAATAGTGCAGCACTGTGGTCTGTTTTCTTTCTAATTTTAGCTCTTAATTAATTTCGTTTGTAACTGCCCGGGCCCCGTCGCGTTCCCTGATACTCCGTATTTCAGTGCCAGCTAGCGGCGCTGCTATATATATCTAGGACGGACGGTAACCACTGCCGCACGCACACGTAGCCATCGATCGGTGTATCCAGATCCTGTATATAACGCGGCGCCATATGTTTTTGACGAGTTGCATGCAACCGAAATCTGGCACAAATCGATGTTGTTTTTAATCCAAATTCCGCAGATGCAGGGAAGGTTCAGGTATATCACCAAAGCAAACAAGACATGCCATCCCATCGTGATGCAGTTCGTTCGTTGTAATCTTGTAAACTTTGCCGGTGGCCGGTTTGGACGCTCTTGCCGGTTGCCGCGCGGTCGTGTCGCTCGCATCCGGCTTTCCAGGCTCGAGCCGGCCGGTGTGCTACGGCACGACGTGGCGGTGGTTGCGGGTCCGCGTGGATTGGAATATAAAATAAAACAAACGCGTTTTTGGTCAAGCTAGCTAGAAACATTCATTCATCCTCGTACGTACGAACGAATCCACGGCCGTCGTCAGTAGTAGTGCCAGAGATTGCTTGCTTGCTTACGTGCAGGCTGTAGCCGACCGGCCGGAAGGCTCTCGTTCTCGCCGACTCCCCGTCGTCGTCACCTGCTTATTAGTACGATGAATACTACTACTAGCTGGAAGTAGCTGGAAGTAGGCTGCTGGCCCTTTCAGGATGTCCAGAAATATATAATCAAGAAACGAATTATGGCAACTCTCAACTACCAGTACGCGTATTCACCTACAGATTTTTCAGGTCAACATCCTTTTTCCTCCCTGGACACGGTCTCCGCCATGCATGGTGTTGTTTTGCAATTAAGCAAGCTATATGCATATGTACTAGAGTGACTCGTTTTCTATGCAAATGAAATATTAATTTGTGCATAAGTATGTTTAGATATATGACTTTGGTTATTTACGTATTTCTTTTTTTCTTTATAAAAAAGCTAGACAAAAAAAAGAAGATATCACATATATATAGCGCTACTACATGACAATGTTTAGTACATTTTCCATGAAAATTAAAAATTCATCTCTATACACTAGTGAAGAAAGGATTTTTAAAAAAATATGAATCTCAAAAATATTTGAACTTAAAACAAATATTCGAGACTCTAAACAACTTCAAATAAAAAACTTATCAACAACAAACTTGTAGATTGGGTTGGCCGCACTACAACTTTGATATTAACCATGTAAATGTATTCGAGGTGTTTTGGAAATTCAAAATTTTGAATTTCAAAATCTATAAACTTAAAACACATATTTGAGACGTAAACAACTTCAAATAAAAAAGTATTTCAACTATAAAGTTGTAGAAACATCCGACGTTGTTTGAAAATTTCAAATTTCAAGATATAAGAAGTTTAAACAATATTTTAGGATTCAAAACAATTTCAAATAAAAAAATTCTCAACTAAAAAGTTCTAGATCGTGTTGAGAAATATAATTTTTATATAAAGTTTGTCTTCATCCTAATTCATATGTAAAAATTATACTCCCTCCGTTTCAAATTATAACTTGTTTGACTTATTTTGACCAAATATTTGCTTATTCAAAATATCATTTCTTTCGTTGTGACTTGCTTTATTAATAAAAGTTCTTCTAGTATGACTTAAATTTGCATATATTTGCACATATTTTTTGAATAAGACGAGTGGTGAAACTTCTAGTCAAAAAAGTCAAATGAATTATAATTTGGAACTGTGGTAGTATTAGATTATTTTTTGATCTAACTATTTCTAAAGACAGGCTTCTTAAATGCCTACAATATGTTACATTTCCCTTCTGGAAGACCGTGGTACACGTATCAGTTTGAACCAGTTCATTTTCGCTTGAAAGAAATAGCTAATACCTGCTGATTCTACAATTTTGTTATCCGAATGGTATCTCTATTTTGGGATAATTTTGCGCTTTTATGTTTCCAGGCACCCAAAATTTTAACAAGAGAGAACAATACATTCGACTATATTACAGACCATGTGTGCACATGTAAAGCTTTGATTACCGAGTACCGAGAACTCCTCTTTGGATAATCTATTATATTAATACAGCAGAATCAAAAGAAGCTCTAATGACCGAGAATAAATAGTATATCCATATCAAATACAAGACCTAAAAATTACGAGATTAATTGAAGAAAAAAAAGAATATATACCGTTGGATTTTACGATGATCTAATAACCCAGAATAAATAGAGTATCCATGTCAAAAACAAGGCCTGGAATTTACGGCATTAATTAGAAAAAATAAAAAATATGCACCATTACTTTTTATGATGATCTAGTGGCTAAGAACAAATAGAGTATCCATATCAAATACAAGACCAATAAATTATAAGATTAATGAAACAAAATAAAAAAATATACACCATTGGATTTTATGATGATCTAACGGCCAATAATAAATATGGTATACATATCAAACACATGGTCTAGAAATTACAAGATTATATTAGTCACAAAAAGGAAGGAAATATGCACCATCAAATTTTACGACGACCTATTGGCTGAGAACAAATAGAGTATTCATGTCAAATATAAGGCCCAAAAATCACGATATTAACCATAAAAGAAAAATAATATGCATCATCAATTTTTATGATGATCTAACGGCCATAAATAAATAGAGTATCCATATCAAATACAAAGCCTAGAAAATATGGCAATATTAAAAAAGTAACAATTAGCATTGCTAGATTATGATGACCTAACGGTCTAGAAATATATAGAGCGTCAATATCGATACAATTAATAAAGCGTAAATTACATTCACCACACAACAAGTAGACTTGGTGAGTGCAGATTAGTCCAACAATGTGTAAATTGTTCAAATAGGTATAGTAACTTGGTTAATTGGTGCATGTATGGTACTCCCTCAGTCCTGAAACATAAGAGATCCACGCTTCAAATTTTGTACCAAAATACAAGGCATTCTAGGTCCTTGATCCCTCTCTCCTCTATCTTTTTCTTTGAACCATCTCTCCTTGATCTTACTGAGATTCCTTTTAAACTTGGTGTCATCTAAAAAGCAAGCCAATAACTAAGGAAAAGTAACAACTTAACTACTCTCTCCATTGTTGAAAGCCTTAGTTTGGTTTTAGCAAATTGATCACACCTATTGGACTAACCCTATGCTCTGAGTGTGTAGATGAGATAGGTTAGTCCATGTCCAAGTGATGGAGCTAGATGGTACTCATAGTGATGGATATGGCCAAAAGATGGTGATCAAGTGCTCTAATTTGAAAAAGAAGAAAGAGAAAAACAAAACCCTATGGTGTACAAGGCAAAGGTATAAATAGGAATTTTGTTTTGCCAATCAAGACGCAATAGAGTGCGTGATTGGATTTAGGATAGATGGTCATACTATTAAGAGGGGAGCTCTTATCAGACAATTCGGTCATCTAGTGCCACTAGGTGTTCGATCACTATGCATTGCATTTAGGCCTAGTGCACAATCGAGAGCAAGCGAAAAAGTTTATAAAAATACACTTTGGAAATGCTAACTTGGCTCTAAATATGTTTGGGAAAATATTTGAGAGTTAGCACCACTTACAAAGGAGGTTTCGGGCTCTCGGTGCAGCCATCTGGGAGGCATCGGACTGCCTGTCCGGTGGTGGTCCGGACAGAGTCCTGAGCTTGCTCAGTCGCTCGCGCTCTGCCCTGGCACCTTGTCGTCCGGTGTGCACTGGACCAGCTGTACGGTGTGCCAGACAAGGGCACCACCACATTTTTCCAGAGAGGGAGGAAAATACGATCTTCCGTGATAAAGGTCACCAGACATGCTGTCCGGTGAGCCGGACAGGGCACCACCCTATTTTTCAGAGAGGAGCGAAAACGTGTTTCATGCGATTGAGGTTCACCAGATCGGCATTCCGGTGCGCCGGACCGGCCGTCCAATGCCACTGCACAGCCAACGATCAATTTTTTAACCGTTGGGCTAGCCGTTGGGAAGGCACCGGACTGGTTGTTCGGTGGCCATGCATATTTCAGCTCCAAAGGGTAATGACTCTATTTCATGGTGGGGTTTGTAAATACCCCCCTTGGCTGGCCATGGCCACTCTCTTGGACCCCAAACTGCTAAGCAAACCTATTGGGAGCAATAGAACACAATCTACTCACTTGCATCACTTGAGATCACATTTGTGAGTGAGATTGAGAGCCTCTAGTGTATTGCATTGAGTTCTTGCATCTTGTGGCACTAGTTGGGCGCATTAGACTGGTGGATTTCTTGTAACTCTTGTGATTGCCATCACCATCACCTAGCCGGCCTAGAGATTGTGGGATCGTTGAGTGGCTATTGGTGATTGTTGTCGGCTCCGATCATTCGATTGTAAGGGTTTCTTGTGCCTGTTCCTCGCGGGAGATCGCGAAAGACAACTCTAGTGGATTGCTCGTAGCTTGTAGATCCTCATTTGTGTTGGCTCTTATGGCGTCCAAGAGTTGGGCTAGGCGTGTGATGCCTATTAGCGCGTGAGCCTCCAAGTGAGTGAATCAACACAATGAGGACGTAGATTGTCGGCAAGCAATTGAACCTCGGGGATAAATCTTGTGTCAATTGTCCAGCTCGGTATATCACTTTGTTACTTGTATTACATTCTTCGATATACTTGTCTTGTGTTAGTTTGCCTTGTGTAGCTAGTTGAGTAGCTAGTTAGCTTTGTTGTAATTAGTTTCCTTGCTAGCTCACTAGTTGGTTTAGTTGCTATCTAATTTGCTTGATTGTGTTGTTTACAACCTAGTGATCAAAGAAACTAGTATTAGGTAGGTGGCTTGCATAGTCTTTGATTAGAGCTAGAGCAAAACCGCATACACGCCATCTAATTGTCTAACAAGTTGCTCTAGTGTTTTTGTAGAATTTTTATTAGGCTATTCACCGCTCCCTTTAGTCATTTAGGACCTTTCATCCACCCTAATTAGTAAGGGGCAAGGTGGTCTTTTCTAAGCTCCTTATTTTGTATGAAAGTCGCTTGGATCCCTTATATTTCATGACACGGGGAGTACAAATTAAATGTTGCGAGTGTGATAAAATATGTGTTCATACATTAGGTGCTAGGGTTAATTGTGGGTTTACGACATGTGAACTATGTGTAACATTAGTGTGGAGTAGTTTAAGATGGTTTAGGTAGCCATAAGACGAACATAACGAAGCAGGTGCTCCACAACGCCGATCACCTAAGCCACTAGCGATTGAGCCTCGTCATCGAGAAGCCGGTTCTGCTCCTCGTGAATATAGCTGGTGTCTATTGTTCTTGAACTTTAATCCTCTATTCTAATCATACCAAGGTGGTTTTCACACACGAGAATGATCGCTGGTTCAACTGTGATCACAACGCTCCTCTATTTTTTTCGTTTTAAAAACAGTGCTCCTCTATTTTTGCTGCAACTACTCTGTTCTTGGCCAATATTATGATTGTAAAGTTTGTGTTTTCACGGAGAGATGATCAAGAATTTGTTGCCGGGTATTAGAATAATAACATAGAGTACTGATACAATTATGGTCATGGTGTATCGTGTGAATATTGCTACTCAATTTTGTCAGCCTTTTAAATAGAGGGCTATAGCGGTTAAACTAGCAGAAAAGATTTAGGGACATATCCCTTTTCTATCAAAGACGGTTAAACTAGCACGCGGCCTCTAACATCGCTGGGGAGCTCCGTAGCTCCATGACCGTCGCAGAAGATCCATTTTCAGGGACGGTTCCATTAAGAAATCTGCCTCTTTAGGGGCGGTTCCGTTAAGAGAACCGCCTCTGAAATTGCTATTTTCAAGAATGGTTGCTTATGTCAACCGTTTCTAAAAATAAGTGATTTTCAGAGGTGGTTCTCTTAAGACAACTGCAACAACAAAAAATCAATTTTCAGAGGCCGTTGACTAAGTCAATCGTCCTTAAAAATAGTTGCAGCACAAATAAATTCGTATCTTTTTTAAATGAAGTCGAATGAATACAAAATTTATATCAAAATTGTAAAGCTCGACGAGATCTAAAATTTTATAGTTGATAAAATTTTTGTTTGAGATCATTTAGGGTTCTAAATATATAAATTAAGTCTACATTTTGAATTTTTTATTTTTTTTTCAAATGACCTTGGATGTAGAAATGTCCTATATGAAAGTTATAGTGCTCGATGAGATCTAAAACTCTGTAGTTGAAAGTTTCCTCATTTAAGATTGTTTATGAGTTATAATATTGGTTACAATATTCATACCTATTAGTACAAATATAAACATCGTAGAACTAGTCACAAGTGATTGTGTGATGCGGTGGTAGGGGATGAAACACGCGAATCGTGTGAGCTGTGGCCGATTCTCAGCCCTTCGGGCTATATTACAAATATTTTTTTTTTCTTATTTTTATTATACGCTAAATGATTTAAAAAAAATCTAAAAGCTAATTTTAGGGAAAATCGATTTTTAGTTGCGGTTGTCTTAAGAGAACCGCCTCTGAAAACCGATTTTTAGTTACGGTTGTCTTAAGAGAAGCGCCTCTGAAAATTAATTTTTAGAGGCGGTTTTAAAACCACCTCTAAAAATCACTTATTTTTACAATCGGTGGCATTGTAGCGGTTTTTTAGGCCGCCTCTAAAAACCGATTTTTACCGCCTCTAAAAATCTTTTTCTGTACTAGTGGAAAATGCTACTTGTTTAGCTAGAAAAATCACAAATTTATACTGGCCTGATTATCCAAAATGTGACCATCTTTTGTATCTTTTTTCTCCAAAATAGAAGGCTGACATTTTTCACTACAAATGTGACCATCTTTTGTAAATTGCATTGCAACCAGTTTATTGTTTCATGTTTGATTTGGGATGTTTATACTGGCCTGATTATCCATTAGTTCTAGCATCTAACTAGTGATGAAGTATTTTGCCATATTAGTAATATTTGGACCTTATATGCACCAATTTGTTGAGTTGTACTTATTTGAGCAGTTTACACGTTGTTGAACCAATTTGCACCCATCTGCCAATTTGTTCTATGGTGGATGCAATTTACTCAATAATAAAGAACTCAATTCAATTCATATGCCATATGGCAAGAAAAAATATTATGATCTAATTAGATATAAGTGAACACAGTACATGTAGACACACATCAAACCTTTGTAGATGGCAACTCTATTGCATATAATTGGATTACATGATGCTAAGGAACAAAGTCCGGTAATACTAACTCCGTTGTGAACTAAAAGAAACAGGTACTGAAATAGTGAAGAATTTTTTGTCTTCATGTGGTACTTTGACAATATCATCGAATGTACCAAATATCAAGTGGTGGCATTAAAGGCCGACAAACATTGGCCACAAAGAACAAGATTTAATTTCACCAACATCTTCAGACAATATCAAGTGAAAAAAAAATAGGCAGACAAATATATGCATGGGACAATGAGGACTAATTTATTTTAAACTTCTCTAGGTTCATTACTATGAGATGATGTCATCAAGTCTGTATCAAACACTTGCAGTGGCCAAACAACACCAACGAGAACTCTTCAATGACCAAAACCAATTGAGGTCAACCAAATTTAAATATGTCTAGATGCTCCCATGGAGTATGTGACAATTCCGACACCATTGTATGATTGCCATGCAACTCACAATATTATTTTTATTCTATACTCAAATTGTGAGTTAACTTGAGACAACTACAAGGATAACTCACTATATAAGTTGTCTATTAAACTGACTTATGATTACGTAGAACTAAACAATGGTGTCAGGCTCCTAGTGGATGGCTAGAAAAAAAATGAAGCTAAAGATCCATAATAGAAGCAACAAGATCATCTTGAATTTAAATATTTATGAGAGATTTTATCACCAATAGAGCTCACCAAGATAAGACTGAAGGCTACTTGATTTGGTGGCCTTAGCTAAACTGCAGAGTCTTGAGATAGTAATAGACAAAAAAAAATTGAAGAGACAAGAATGATGACAGTAGCTCTAAGTCTGGTTTAGTGTTCATGCAATAGTAGATAGAATAAAGGCGCATAATTAAAGAGAAGACAATTATAATAATCAAATAAATAAACGAAACTATCTGTAAAAAGAATATTTGAATAACAAAATCTAAATACTACAAAAGCAAACTAGCTACCTGTTTTATTTGCGTGGGCCAACTTCCTAGTTATTATTGGAATAATAACATAAACATACTGCTTTGGTAGTCAATTTGGTTAAAGAGACACCACATTGTCAAACATGATGTCGTCTGGTCACAAAATGGGGGGAACATAATGTCCTTGAACAAATCTTACGCAGTGCTCTATTTTATTGAATGAATGTAGTCATAATACTTGTTTCCTCAAACATAGTTCATGAACCTTTCATCAAAGATTGATCCACGTAGAGCGACGAAAATCCATGATAAAAACCTAACTGAACTAATGGGTACTGATCCGCAAAAATAACTAACATACTCTCTAAAGAAAACTTAGATATCTAATCGACGTTGCTTAAACTAATTATTGAATAAAACCAAGAAATTAAAACTGTGAATGCATGGTCATGGATGAATGTATCTCTCATGCATTAGAAAGAGGAGAAGCCTAACTCCAGGTGGCATGGCACCCCTGCCGTCGCCTGCTCCTCCTCCATATGCTCAGCTACGTCGTCGTCGTGCTTCACCAGGACCGGCGTGGCCAGCTTCTTCTGTTGTGGATGCAGCACATCGCCGGCAGCAGCAGCAGGGCCATGGTGTTGTATTGTCGTCGCCGGCAGGACCTGTGGCTTCTTCTCGTTGAACGCATCCATGAACGACAACGCCTCTATCTGGCAGCGCTGCCCCAGCTGCTCGCCGAGGGCCACGGTCGGTGACCCAGCCTTGGTGACACTGCTGTCGACGACGTCGGCCAAGCCGTACTGCTGCATTCCCTCATCGTCGCTCGTGCCGGCGGTGCCATTGTTGTAACAGAAGTAATTGTGGAGCTGCTGCTGGTGCGACGATGGATCATTATTGGGTAGACCACCTGCCGGGATGGATGACTGCTGACTGGCGGCGTAGATCGCGTCCACAGCTACCATGTCGTCCTGCTGGCCAGCAGCCACCAGTCCCACCACAGGGGAAGAAGCGGCAGGTAGGATCATCGCCGCCGGGTCGACGGAGAGCCCGGCGTCCGTGGCGGCCGCCTGCTGGTGACAGATCGCGATCTGCTGTCTTACAAACTGGAGCTCCATCTCAGAGTCGCGGATCTGTCGCCGCAGCTCCTGTATGATGCTGACGCAGCCGCCGACGGGGTCGACCGCGCGAGCCTCGGACTGGTAGATGATGGTGCGCATGGCGTCGGGCCCGTACTTGGGTCCGACCCGTTTCACCGTCTTCAGCATGTTGCTGACGCCGAAGAGGCGCTGGGCGCGGATGAAGCGGCTCTGCTGGTCGCCGGGAAAGTAGGGGGCGAGCGGGCAGTCCGGCTTGCACTTGCGCCGCTGGTACTTGCACGCCGCGCATGCCCCGCTGTTCGGCGTGCCCTCGCTCCCGCCGCCGCGGCCGGTGGGGGTGGCGGGCCGCGGGGCGCGGGAGGAGTGGTGGGAGGAGGACGCGGAGCCGGGAGAGGCGCCCGACCCGTTGGTGGTGGTGGCGGCGGCGGTGGCACTAGTAGTGTCGACGTGGAGGTGGAGGTGGCGCGGTGGTGGGGGCTGTGGCTTGGAGGAGGAGGCGGACATGCTGGTACGCGTGCGCGCGGCCGGCGAGGTCGGGGTCGCGACCCTCGGCGTCGGCGGCGGCGTAGGGATAGGACATAGGAGAGGAGGAGAAGAGAGGGCAGCGGAGCGGCGCGGAGCTCTTTCCTGCGCCTCTCCTCTTCGCCGCAAGAATAGTGGGCTCTGGCTATTAAAAGAAATTAGCTCGCCCTCGCCGACGCCGGACGAACAACCTCCATGCACGCGCCTGGATGCATGCGTGCATGCGCTCATCCGAATTCGAACTCGCTCGAACAATCTCGATCCAACCAGTAGCTGTGCTAGAGAAGAGAGAGAGAGAGTTGAGATGATCGAGATCAGTGAGCCATTGATGATCGACGGCCGGGTAGGGTTAGGGTAATAAGGAACCGGTCTCGCTTGGATGAGTTCGAAGGCCGAGTTAACCGTGCTCGATCTGCATGCATCAATCAGATTCAGGTCCATCTAACTGCACCGCAACAGCCCAACACCGGAGAAGAAATGCACGTTCGATTTCTTTTGAAATGTCGTTCGATTCGGGGGTTTGTTTTAGCCGGTTATTATTGACCAGCTCACGCACCGCCACGTGGATTATTGAGATCGATCGAGTATATACTACGTGACAGCAGTTGGACCTAGGCTACTCCGTCCGTAAGACCGTACCGTAACAAAGATAGTGTGCTGTGTCGGCTGTCCCATGGAGCTATTGAACGCTTTGTTGATGGGATCCCCTGAATGAAATTTAAAACGCATCGATTTTAGGAGAGCTCTGTGATAAAAAAAAAACTTGTAGTAGGAATGTAGGATATAATTGGCGTAGTAGTTCTGCTAATTTTTAGATCGAATCTTTAAACTAATATATGGCACCACATCGAGCCTTTAACTCGACCTCGTTGGTTTTTACATCAATAATAAATACATAAGAATTGTACATAGGTTGTGTTTCGTACGGTGGATTATGCCCTAGTACCGTAACGTAAATATCGCATGTTTGGTTGTAAATGTCAACGAAAAATTGTCCGCGTAGGTTAGGTTCCCATCCCGTGCCATAAAAAGAATTTGTCGGTCCCTATCTTCGTCCTGTCCTCCGTCTTCATATACTTTTTTTCTCGAAATAAATGTTTTTGTTTGTTAAATACACAAATGGTTTGTGTATTATTGCATTTAAGATAGAAAAGTATAATAACCATACAAACGTCGCAAGACTAGAGACGCTTCAACTTAAGAAACTGCCTTCCGTCGTCGTTGCTTCTTGCTCGTCCCTACCCCGGTGTTAGGAAATAGGGTGTGCAACGCTTTGACATTGGAAGCACTTGGGTCTGCCTCGTAGAGCTCCTCGTAAGCCTTCTTTCTCGACGCGCTTGGCGTGGAAATTCCATTGGTCAGGTCCATGTGCTGCATGATGAGCACCTCAAGTCGCTTAGAAGCAGGCACCCGAGAGAGGCCTTGAGCAGCCAAGCGCTTGCTCCACAGCGGGAGGACCGGCGTTGCTACTGTTGGCTATGCGGGAGGCCAAGGCAAGAGCGGAGAGAGAGGTGGTCCTCAAAAGTATTCACTTGGTGAAGCCCAGGAGGCGGCGTGTGGTGGAGGAGTCACCATCATCATCGGCCGGATGCTCATCCCGCGTCGGCGTAGACAGGATCGTGGGGCCAATGATCGCCTGGTTCTTGGCCGGTCTGAATCCAGGTGAGCAGTCCTGTCCATCCTCCCTAGGCGCCTCAGCATCCATGAAGCCGGGCTTCCCGCCCATGATGGCATGACCTATGCCAGCCAATGCACAAGCTACAATGAACACAAGTCCATCGTCCACTGAGTAGCCGTTGCTGGAGAAGCTCCAAAGCACCCTACAGGATCGGCGTTGTGGGCCAACACCTGCTGCTTCTCCTGGAGAGCGCGGCGACATGCACAGGTGGCCACCAACGATGCTTCAGTCTCCTGACAGGCGGCCGCTGGAGTAGGCGGGCACCTAGGAGCTAGCGTTCCCGTGGGCTAGCTCACGGTGAGCGAGGCGGTGATCTCCTCCAGCATTGGATCATCCGAGACGACCCATGCAGCATGCCCGTGCTCGCACTCAGCGCCAACGCTTGCGGATCTGACTTGGCGAGCGCTATGCGGCAACACAAGTAGTCGCGGCGTCAGCGGAGTCGATAGGCACCACCGTGCTGATGTCCTCGCTAGCTTACACTGGCACCGCAGGCGTCGACGTTGACGAATGCTGCCGACGCCCCCCACGGCACTCTGCACTGCCCCCATCGAGCTTGGTGGACCACCGTGGGGTGCGGTCTGGGAGCACTACCCCAGACAATTTTTTCGTAACAGATGACACCGTCAAAGAATGTGGCAAATACCGTCAGGGAAAGTCATCCGTGACGGTAATTGTCAGGGATACGCCATTAGGGAAAAACTAACTGGGAAAGTCCATCGTCCTTGATGGAAAACTGTCACCGATTGATTCCAACCGTCAGGGAAAGGCTTCCGTGATTTTTTTCGTTACCGTCACAGAAAGCTTCCCCGTCGGTTGCCAACCGTCAGGGAAATTCCAAATCTTTCCTGTCGGCTTCAAACCGTTAGGAGAAATTAAATCTTTCCAATCAGTTACCAACCATAAGGAGAAACCTAGGACCTTTCCAGTCGGTTGCCAACCGTCAGGGAATACCAATTCTGCATATCCATAAACCATCATTTAATAGTCAAATCAGTGATTCATGGCTCATTTAATCATGCATCCTAAATGTCACACTCGGTAGTCTTGGTACATAAAATCAAATAATCATCATTTAATCATGCATCCACACAAGCGGTAAATATTACACTCAGTAGTCTTGGTACATATAATCATATCTTAAAATTGTACATATATACATCAGATAGTACGTTCAACAAATCAATCTTAAGCTACATTCTAGCTGTCTAGGAAAATAAAGTCAGAAGACCGAAGCTGCAGTGATACAAATGTAACAAATAGAAGTCAAGTAACTATTGCTTCCTAAAAGACCGGTGGGTGGTCACCACGAATCCCACGGCCAGTCACAACCCTTTGTCATCGTCGTCGCAACAGACCTGGGCCACCTATAGTCCTTGGCGAGGTGGCAATGCCGTGGTAACCAGCAAGTCGTTAATCGGTGCAAGTAGGAAAGACAATTTAAGCATTTGTCGCAAAGCTCTAGGGGATCTTCCGGGGCTGCGTGAGCTGCTTTGGGCCGCGGGCAGCTAGGCTCAACCGAGGTGACCGCAAGTCACGTTTCCAGCCAAGGAAGGATCTCCCACCACCCAACAGTATTGGGGGAGGAGACCCGGCGTCGAGGAGAGTTGACGCGAGGGCCGAGGCGCTTGTTGGCAGGGACGCGACCATCCACAGTGCCCTGCCACCCCTGTGGCTAGGCGTTACCTACCAGAGCAGGCAGGCCGCACACCAACTGGGGGCGCGACTTGCTACACTTCCACCGCCTTCGCCCAAGCCCTTGTCGACCTACATCCGTCCCGCCGCACCTCAAAACCATGATTGAGTAAGGCTGGGCATGCGCAGGGGATGCCATGGATGGCTTTGCTGGGCGACAAGCGGCGTACATGTAGGGGGTTGTGGAGCGGTCATCATCGGACTCCTCAAGGCCGGCGTCATCTGCCCACCGACAGCACTTAGAGTGCCTCCCCCCCGAGGAGTAGCCGAGGTACTACGGGGCCATGGTCGGTGAGAGGGAGGAGGAGCTGGGGCTGGCCATTGGAGCCACGGATTTGCCCACATAGGATCTGGTCACCGTCTTCTCGGTCGCGGCAGCAGTTTCAGTGGCTGCGCAATGGACTCGCCTCCGCTGACAACCGCTGATCCTTCATCGTCTGTCGCACATCCGCCTGTACGGGGACCGCCCGCGCGGGACCTAGGCGAGGGCGCCATGTACGTGGGCGTCGGCGGTAGCCGCGCCTATGCAGGTGCTTGTGTGCAGCAGGAGAGTAGTGCGTGGGGTTGGTGAAGGTGGGAGGGAGGAAGAAATGGCGGTCTTCGGCGTCAATGCAGCTACCGGTGGTGGTGGGGAGCGCCCTAGGGTTTTGGGCTCGTGGATCTCCTCCATGGACTCCAGCTGGTGGAGGTGGCTTGGGAGGCGTGGGGCGAGTGGGAGGAGCTGGGGTTGGTGGTGGTGGGCGCCGGGGCCGGAATGGCCGTGGGCGCTAGGGAAACCAGCAAAGGCGGCGGCCACCAGGGGGCACGCGCGCGTCTTCCTGGATTATTTAAGCGTACAATAACTGACTTTACAGGCGACGAAATGAAGTAAACAATCATCAATAGTTGAGAGGCTTCCTTGTCGTCAATGATGCAATGATGAGCTTTCAACACTGCTTTTTGGCTCACTTGAACATGCTACTTCCTCTCGGTCCATAAACAAGTCAAACTATATTAACTTTGATTAAGTTTATAGAGGATAATATTAATAACATTTATGTCCGACTAGATTTACTATGATAGTAATTTTTATATAATTTTGAAAAATCTTCAAATTCATTTGACTTTTTTAAAAAAGAATTATATCTTATTTGGATGGAGGCACAGTAGGTCGGTAGCAAGTAACGACCATGTTTTCCCTACTTCGGAGGTGGGCAGATAAGTTTAACCACTTTATTTACAATTTGTTTTTAATTCGCAAAAAGTTACATCCTTATCAAGTTGTGAGCCACTTTGTCGCTTCTCCATTGAATGTGGTAAGTTTATTTTAACTAGCAAATATGCACGTGCGACACGCACGTGTGTATGAAAAACTATAAGAAAAATCTTGTCAGACATTCTAAAAAAGCAGTGCATGGTCAGTAAATTAGCATGTATAATAAACATATTTCCGTAATACAAACTGAAGTTTGTCCACCTTGCGCAATTTCAGAAGCTTTTAGAGCTTTTATGTATGCCTTGCTTCTATTTGCACAAACTATCAATGGAGCTAACGCATATTTATATATTAAAATCAATATTATATGGTTGGTAAACGTGCATGTTTCTATCAATAAAATGTGGCCGGTAAATCCGCCTTGCAAAAACTGACAATGAAGCTACCATTTACTAAAGTCACTCCCAAATCTGGTATGATTTTATCAACTATATAAGGTGACGGTGGCCGTCGAATTCATATATCCCTCTTAAGCTAGCTAGTCAAAATTGGATAGTCTCAACTGAAAACATCCTATTTAACATATCCTACTGATTTATCGTTTTGCTGATAGAACCTTTTTCCCACAAAATATGTATGTCATTAATGTTCTCTAGTATTAAGTATTATGTGCCGACGCGCTGGCAGTGCAGTCTGTGAAGACAACGACACGTAAAGTGTCCCTTCGTCGTCGGAGTTTTCTATTTTTCCTTTTTTTCTATCAAACAATTTTTTTCGGATCTTTTCTTTACGTATCGCGCTAGGAGTCATGTAAGATGTAAGATCACGTATAATGGAGGGCTCATATAGCACGAAGTCCAGATCGAACGGTTATTACGCAGGGAGATCCATTAAAAAAACTCGTTCTTTTATAGTAGGATTAACTTCAATGTATTTCAGAGAAGACTCTGCCGTCTCTTTTGTCACTAGGATTTTGGATTTTGGTCCATGTTGTGAGTTCGATTTCATGGCAGTAACTATGATCTGACCATAGATCGATGTGTATGATTTTGGTGGTTTAGCACTCAAGACAAAAAGGATCTATCTTTGTTCGGTCATATCTAAACCCCACGTTCAACAATAGTTTCGTCATGTTAGAATGTTCAATCGAGTTCTTACAATGGTGGAGAGAGATGGTAGAAGAGCGTTAAGCTGGTGGTCTAGGGTTTTGATCGGTTGATCCGCTAATGCTTTCTAGGTTTCAAGAGTTCGATACTTTGATCCCTTTTACAAGAACCCCTTGTGCAACCTTATATACCGAAGGGAGAGGGGTGTACACGGAGTTGCATTTATGTGGGTTTCTAGGGTTTTGTGTCCTGATCTTTGGTTTGTGGCAGCACCGGGCGCCACGCCTTGTCGCTCATTGTGGCTGATAGTCATGAACTACCCCTGACATCCTCTGTTGGAGCCTAAAGCTGACCATCAGAGCCTGAGTTATTGTTGCGCCTCACCCGGATTCGTCTTCCTTGTAGCATCCATCGATGCACATTTAGGACGTGGCCGTGTGCAGGGAGAGACTAACTGACAGGACCATGCGAACTCAAGCGGTGGACTCGTGCTCGTCCTTGTCGTCACCCCGGGGATGACCATGGGCTAGAAGTGGCCGACACAGCCTCGCGAGAGCGAGTGAATGGAGCCCTGGTAAGGCCTGGTGCCCTACGACTCTACTCGCATGACAAGTTCAGGACATTTGTTAGATTCTAGAGAAATATTCCTCACGTCTGTCGGAGAGGGAAGCTAAGCCGAGTAACATGATAGCGCTTGTGACCTCCTTTGGTTGGTCGCCACCTTCAAAGGTCATGAACCACGTGGGCCAGGCCAAGCCCCGGGCGTGGCCGGGGTGACTTGGGCACATGCTTATCCTCTTGGTCTATCTCCCAAACGCAAAAGGCCTTTTCCCAAAGTGCACCATCTTAGGTCTATCGGGCCTTTGTAATAGTCCGAAGTGCGCAGGTGAGCACACACGATGTGTGTAGCCTCCAAGCACCTGATT
Source organism: Saccharum hybrid cultivar R570 (assembly GCA_038087645.1). Classification (NCBI taxonomy): domain Eukaryota; kingdom Viridiplantae; phylum Streptophyta; class Magnoliopsida; order Poales; family Poaceae; genus Saccharum; species Saccharum hybrid cultivar. The sequence goes on along the minus strand of JAQSUU010000319.1, from coordinate 3,286,399 downwards.
GATTAGAAGAATTAGTCAAAGGGTTCATCCCACTATCATGGTGCTAATGCAGGGGTTTAGGTAACCCCCTCTGTTAGGTACTCAACAGTATATAACTATTATTGATCTCTTTTTGGATTTTTGAAAACGAGGGATCACATCAATTTTCTTCTTTGTATTCTTTTCATCGCTAATAATCATGATTAGTTCAGCTAAGCTCAAGGTACATGGCAACGATGGCATAGTTCACTACCACATACAACATATTTGCACATGGCCAAAACAGGTTTACGGAGGTGGGCAGGCAGTCCGCCTCCATTTTCAAGCATGTGTAAATTGGGATTTCTAGAGGTGGCCAAATGCCCACCTCTGGAAATAGATTAAAAAATTAAAAGCAAAAGTTCCCTGGTGAGCACATTTCGGAGCTTGCCTGCTTATGTGCGGCCCCTACCATCGCCAGCTGCGGCCCCGCGCATCTACCGCCACCAAGAGAGGCCCCCATGTGTCCACCACTGTCGGTTGTGGCCCCGTGCGTGCGCCACCACCTGGTGCGGCCCCTGCGCGTGCGTCACCGCCGGCTGGGGCCCCCACACGTACACTGCCGCCAGTGTCGGCCCCAACCCATCGCCGCTAGGGATGAGAGAGAGGGAGGTGTCTAGATCTGAAGAGAGAGCTGAGTGATAGGAGAGAGACTGTTGAGAGAGAGAGAGAGGATGAGGAGCCTCCAAACCCTAACTCACATATTATATATACGTAACATAGGTAACAGGCTTCTAGGCCTCTTTGGGTCTTGGGCCATTTTTCTAGGATGGGCCTCTCTATGGCCTCCAATTTTGGAGGCGGCCCACTTATGAGGTCCGTCTCTGTTAATGGATTTTCAGTACCATCTCCGTAAACCTATTTTGAGAGACAAGCGATTTGCGACCATGTTCATAAATAAAATGTCCGCCTCCGAAAATCCTTAGGTATTTTAGGAGATGGGTGAATTTTGTGATCTCTATTAATGATTGGACAATGTCGCAAAATCATTTATGTAGCAGTGGTTCTAGGTGAAGGTGCCAAAGGAGTGCTCTTTTTCTAGGGCGATTTTGGGGTTTCTTGATGCATGGTGAAGACTTCAATGTCAACATTCAAACCAAATGGATATAAATGTCACCATTCCGCTCGCAAAGCCTCTCACTACACCACAACCCCAAATTGGCGATGGACTAAAAGCAGCTATAGTGACGGACAATTAGTAGGTAAAAAAATTTATACGGACTGACTTGTGCAGACGGTGTAAGTGCCATCAGTAAAAGTTTTTAGCGACGGACATCACTTATACGATTGATCGCCTGATGCTCTGATTCGTGTTTAGATACTGTGACATGCGTTGGCTTCTGTAAGAATAGCCACAGAGAAGCTAAAAAAAATGGAAGAGGCGGATGTTTCAGATTTATTGATTCTCTCTCCGTTCCAAATTATAAGTTGCTTTAGCTTTTTTGGTTCATCCATTTTGCTATGCATCTAGACATATTATCATAGTCTAGATGCATAGTAAAATGGATGTACCAAAAAAAATAAAGTGACTTATAATTTAGAACGGAGGGAGTATTTCCCATGCTTAGCTCTTTTTTATGTTGCAAGATTGACCTCTGTTTTTTGCTAGTCAGGCTTGGTTTAGTGGATGTTAGTTAGAGAGGCTACACAACAAAGGAAAACGATGAGTTTTTTTCCATCAGGTTTATTTATACTCACTCCATCTTGTAATATAGTGCATTCTAAAAATTCTAAGACAACTTAAGGGATCGGAACACTCAAATGACGCATGTACCCATAAATTATTCCAATTAAGGAGTTTTCTCCTTAAATTATGGTTTCCTTTTGGACAAACTTTACCAAATCTAGACATATAGTCATAGTCATTACATAGAATGCACTATATTTCAATACACATTTTAGAAGTCACGATGTACTGTATCTTAGGAATTTCTTCACATGCTTTTGTTTATTTGGGTGCCCCTGCAAGAATTCCTTCCGTTCCTTTTGTTTATTTGGTTTAGTGGTGCTAATTACTTATTTTCCATGTTTTAGTTTGTAATTTATTGCCCATTTGACAGTTTGCCATACAGTTGCCTCTGCTCTTTGCTAATTAGATTGGGTTTAGTATGTATTGGATAATTAGCTTTCTTATTTAGACTGCTGTAGATTAAGGAGGAGTAGTTGGCAAGAAAAATCATAGTTCTCTCGTGCGTTGAATAATTATGCATGGGACACGTGGCATGAATCCAGAGTAGGTACGGTGTCTATGGATGCCTGGTGTGGATAGTCCCCCCCATCCAATTTTTTCTTTTCCGCGTCGCAAGGTTTGGTGCAGGCCGCTGTTGACGAGAAGTTTTGTTATTTTTATTAGAGAAAATTGGTTGTGTAGCATCGAAAGGTCGTGACCTCCGTAAAATACCACCAAAAGATTTCGACCTCGTAAAATACCACTGAAAATTAGTACCGTGAACTGAAACTACCGTTCCGTCAGCTAAGCCGTCAAACCAGTCACGGGCACTCACGGTCGGCACAGCACACGGTCGAAGAACTCCAAGAGCACCACTGTGTAAGGCAGCGCTGCCGCACGCCACCACGTCGATGGAGTACTCGTGGTACGCGGGCAGGATCCGGGGCAGCTCCGCGAACGAGCGGCGCGCCAGGTCGCAGGCCACCACCGTGCCCGAGCAGCTCAGGAAGTAGGCCACGGCGTCGCCACCACCGCCACCGCGGCACGCCATGGCCGACGAGTACTGCAGCGGCGCCCCACTGCATGGTGGTGGCCACGACGTCGCCGGACTTGCTCAGGAAGTAGACCATGTAGTCGTCGTCGGCCTCCACGACGCGCTCCTCCCGGGACGAGGCGTCCTACTCCTCCGGCTTTCGGGACAGCGCCGCATCCTCACCCCATGCGTTCGTCGACGAGTCGTACACCACTGTGGACAGGTCCGGGAGCTCGCCCAGGAGGAGCACCACGCGGTACGGCGAGCCGTACATGGCGACAGCCAGCAGTGCACGCGTCGGCGGCGGCGGGAGTGCGCGGGACGCGCCCATGAGCAGGTTCACCCAGAGTTCTGGGATTCGCCCCGAATGGGCCGAATTTCGGTGAAATTCGCCCATTTCGGAAGGGCCCGAGAGGAATGCAAACCAGCCAAAAAAAAAAAGAAAAAAGTCTATTTTTCCTCCCCCAACTATCACAAAAGTTCACTTTTCCTCCCTCAACTTCAAAACCGGACAAACCACCTCCCTCAACTTTTCAAACCGTGCATTTTACCTCCCTCAAGCGGTTTTGAAGGCGGTTTTGCTACAGTAATCGGTGGTTTTGCTACAGTGCCCATGATTTTGTCTTTTCTTTTTTATTTATTTCTGCTGAATCTTTAAAAAATCATAGTAAATCACAGAAAAATCATAAAATGGAAAATCTAATTTTGTTGCACTCCACATGAGTAGATCTACACAGTGAACATATAATATGGTATGCTTTAGTACAAAGTTTTTGCTATGAAAGTTTTGTCTTTTTCTTTTTTATTTATTTGACTGAATCTTTGAAAAATCATAGTACATCACAGAAAAATTATAAAATAGAAAATATAATTTTGTTGGACTCCACATGAGTAGATCTAGATAGTAAACATATAATATGGTATGCTTTAGTCCAACAAAATAATTATAGAAGCAGGAGCTATGAATTATTGCAATTAATTATAGAAAAACATAGATCTAAAGCTACAACAAAAATTTTGTACTAAAATATACCATATTATATGTTCACTATATAGATATGCTCATGTGGAGTCTAACAAAATTAGATTTTCTATTTTATGATTTTTTTGTAATTTACTATGATTTTTCAAAGATTCAGCCGAAATAAATAAAAAAGAAAAAGGCAAAACCTTCGTAGCAAAAACTTTGTACTAAAGCATACCATATTATATGTTCACTGTGTAGATCTAATCATGTGGAGTGCAACAAAATTGGATTTTCCATTTTATGATTTTTCTGTGATTTACTATGATTTTTCAAAGATTCAGCCAAAATAAATAAAAAAAGAAAAGACAAAAACATGGGCACTGTAGCAAAACCACTGGACACTGTAGCATACCGCCGTTTACTGTAGCAAACCCGCCTTCAAAACCGCTCGAGGGAGGTAAAATGCACGGTTTGAAAAGTTGAGGGAGGTGGTTTGTCCGGTTTTGAAGTTGAGGGAGGAAAAGTGGACTTTTGTGATAGTTGGGGGAGGAGAAATAGACTTTTTCCAAAAAAAAATTCGGCCAAATTTGAATTTTCAGCCCAATACAAGGTGGTAGCCGGCCCAAACTTATCTCGCACAGGTATATAAGCGTGAACCTCATCCTAGAAACCCTAAACTTTTAATTTCTTCCTCTCCCTAGGTGGCCGGCGCCCGGCGGCAAGCTCTGCAGAAGCGAAGCACTCGTCCATCTCCTTCCTCCCGTCCCCTCTGGTTTTCTGTTGCTCAACGTCCAGCTCCTTCCTTCCACCCGTCCCCTCCTTTAGTTTTCTGTTGCTCAAGCCTAGTCGCATGGTCAGGAGGTGCAGCGCGCTGGTTAGTGCCGACCATGTAGGCAGCAGCAGCTTGGCCGGCTCGCCGACGACGCCAGAACCGGTGATGTAAGGGCTTAAGGCATCAACGGCATCACTCAGATGTGGGACGAGCAGTCCACCAACATCCATAGATGCACTGGCAAGGGCTGTACCATTGTTTTCAATTTCTGTCAAATTTGGTCAAATTTCATCAAATTACAATTTTTTTGATTGGTCAAACGAGTGAATCCCGGTCTGAAATTTCCGAATTTTTTGAAATTCGTCCAATTCGGTAGGCACCGAATTTTTTCAGATTTTGGATCCCAAAACCTTGGGTTCACCACGATAAGGTCACACGTGCTCCGGTCGCGGTACAACACAAGCCCACCCGCGGCGGCCACCGGCTGCAGCGGCCCCGGTGCGCCACGCCACCGCGCCCAGGCGCTCTCGGCGGAGCTGAAGACGACGGCGGGGCGCGGCCGCCGCTCGTCCTGGTCCTGGTCCTGGTGGTCGGGGTCCTCGAGCATGAGGAACCATGGGTCCCGTGCAGTGGCGCGCGCAGGCGGCGCGGAAGGTGCGGGACTCCGCCAGCTGGTCGAGCAGGGACGCACGCACAGGCCGTCGTCGCTTCCGATTTTCACATGCTGGGAGTGCCGCCCTTGCACGCCACCTCTGCCGCCCGCCGCGCGGCCTCCGAGCGCCGCCTCCGCCGGCCACTGCGGGTGGGTCCTGGCGTGAAGGCTGCGCCGCCTCAGCCGGTCGCCGCGGGCCGCTCCCCGCGCGGAGGCCACACCGCCTCCGCCGTCCGCCGCGAGCCGCTCCATGTGGAGAACGCACTACCTCCGCCGTCTGCTCCGTCGGCAGTGGCAGGCCCCACATGCGCCGTGGCTCCTCGACCGCGTGTTGCGCCGGCCGTGAGTGCCCGTGACTGGTTTGACAGTTTAGCTGACGGAACGGTATTTTCAGTTCACGGTGTCAACTTTTAGTAGTAATTTACGGGGCCGAAATTTTTTTGGTGGTATTTTACGGAGGTCACAACCTTTCGATGCTACAGAACCAATTTTTTCTTTTTATTAATTTTGTAGATTGTAGATGTAAATAAATATATAGGGATAGGGTTTGCGTGCGTGTGTTCATAAGGGTGAGTGTATGTACGTTATGATTGTCTGTGTTGTACTGTATAATTAAAAAAATTGATAGATACTAGTTACAGTGGGTATGTTTGCGTGTGCGTTCAGCCGTCGAGGTGGCTGAGGTTATCCCTTCTATGACGTGGTGCGGACTGTTTGGCTGATATATGTGCCACCATATCATTTTAACCGCACACATGGTAATTAGATGTCCTGTGGTCTTACACGTCAGCTGCACATCTGCACTGTGTTTTGGTGAGAACCATCCCGACCGATTTTTTTTCCCTAAAAAACGGCGATTCCGATCCGGCCGTTTGCTGGACATACAAACTGATCGACTATATATATACAGGGCGTCCAAGTATAACAAGACACGTACGGTGTACGGCGTGCGAGTCCGTGTCGGACTATAGAGCAAGAAAATATAATGCGCTTGCTCTCCCCACGTACGCACCGCAGAGGCACGAAGCACCAAATCGATCGCGTATATATTTGTACGCGTGTGGACAACCCTGGCTGGAATCACATCATATCATTGTATTGGTACGACTCGATCATCTCCTCGTTCTGTGCACGTCAGCTAAACGGCGTGGTGGATCCATCGATTGTAAAGTAAGAAGCTAATTAACATGGCGGAAACCGACTGTCGGAGTAGCCATGTCGTCGTCGTCATCGAAGCTGAAGGAGAAGAACCCATCTGCGTGGTGTGCATGGAGCCCATGGAATGGGTGGCGGTGGCCCCGTGCGGCCACCGGGAGGTCTGCGTCCGCTGCGCCGCCAGCATCCGCTTCTTCCACAACGACCTCCGATGCTGCATCTGTCGGTCACACTGCTCCACCGTCGTCGTCACCAAGGCTAACAGAGCTAGCGGCCAGCAACGAGGGTTCCCCTTCCTTTGGCCACCGCCGCCTGCGTTTGCTAGCAAGGTGCTGGTGGGTCACTTCTACTGGTTCCACCGTGGTATGCGAGCATACTTTGACGACGTGTATCAGTATCAAGAGATGAAGAAGGTCTGCACAACGTCGCCGTCGAGCTCAGAAGAATCAAGAGCCGCAGGCGCAACCGTAGTAAATTACGTGGGTTATCCCGATGCATTATTACCGCAACCAGCATCAAGCGTAAATAATGTGAATCTCAACGTATCTGTATCCCCAAGACAAGCAGCAGGTGCTTCCTTGGAGGAGCCATCCTCATCAGATGTGGTAAGTAATCTATCAGATAGCATACACTATCTTTTATATTCATTCATATATACGTAACCATCTCCAAGAATCTACTCCTAAGTTTACATATTATTATTACTTAGGTTCTAATAACCTTATATTATTGTAGGGGACATCCTTGGCTTGTATTGCTGTCGTGCTGCCGCTACTAACGACAGGAGTGTTCCTTATGGTAGCCGAGCACCCATACCCGAAAGTACTCATCGTAGTGCTAGTATCTGTCCTCTTTTCAGCATTCACAGCTTGCACGATTTATGCATGGCGCAAATTCAGCAATAACTCTCTTCAATGGAGATGGATGAATTGATTTACCAGCTTACATTTGGGTTGGCAAGACTTTCGACGTGTCTTTCTACATACTTGTACAATTATATATCTTTTGGCATTTTTTAGCAAGCTAAAACAATTTTCTTTTCACTTATTTAGAGGTGGCCTTCCAACATTATATTGTTGTGTTGCGCACTTAGAGCTGCTCTTTTTTTTTTCACAATTACGCCTTCATATTTTCTCATGCCAGTCCTGTGCGTTCGGTTCATACACCAAGGTAGTTTCGGTCTTCATAGATAAATTATTGGCACCAAAGCTGAAGAATAAGTTAATCGTCTATTTTCTTGTGTTTTCCTTACTACTACTCCAACAGCTCCTTGCTGAAATGAGCGACACCAAGGTGCCAGCCTCAAATCATCTTACAACAATACCATTTGAAGAATAATCTGTGTACGTGTGAAACATTAGGTTCTGTAATCTCTGCAATTTTTATCCTTTCATACCTAAAAAAAATGTAACTTGAAGTTTTTTTATTTTTTGCATCTTAGTCCACAATAATGGTAACTATTATAACCAATTCCTACTTTCGCCTCTACGGACTGGCTAGTATATGTATATTGCGGTCTTAGTCAATAGAGCATTGTCAGATACAACGTCGAATGAAACACGTGCAATTACGGCGCAAAAGGATAAAGCCCGCACATTGCCAAGCAAGGGCCCTGGCTACCGAATGTGCACGGATGGCTCCAAATTCTGAGATCACGTTCACCAGACCTCCGTATCCAGCAACAGCTGCTATCTGCACGACATAACCAGATTTTGCATAGATCTAGAATTACGGGAGCACACAGCTAAGAAGCAAATTCATATGAGCAGCAGCAGGACAGGCACATACCCCAGATGAATGGATGGAGACAGAAAATGCCAACTGAGGAGTGCATTTTATTTGCGAAAGGACTGTCCCATTTATTTTGAGACAGGAGAGCACAGGGTCAGCACCAACTGCTAAAATTTGAAGGGATGCAAATGAAATGAAAAGAGGAAAAGAAGGTCCAGTTAGTATGCTTTCTTTGTATTAACAAGGGTCTAGTAATAATGGACGCAATAAGCCTCTGGTAAACCTCTAGTGAATGAGAGCATACGAAAACCATGTTATTGTTTAGAAAAATAAGCCCTTGCTCAGCTATAGAGTTACAATTTAAATCCTGTCCATATAAAAGAGTCAGTTCTTGTTCCCATTCTGTTGTCTTATCCAGTGAAACTGCAAAGCTTGAAAAGCTGGCAAACCGCATGCTCAATTGTACTATGAACAACTCTGTTTTGTTCTGTTTGCATTTTTTCCCCCACACAAATGTACCGAGATCTTTTTTCTTCGTTAAGGACATGAACTATCAATTTCCAGATCTATACAGATTTCTAAATTCATAAACCTAAATGGATTTGCAGTCAAACAGTTAATCAAAGCATGGAAAAGGACACTAAAGTATTATTAAATCATGCACTGGTTGCAACTATCATAGACCTTAACCAAATGAGTTATGGAAATAACTTAAGAAATAAAAAAGGTGGATCAGTAACTCGAAACAGCTATAAAGCTTGGTAACACACATGATAAAATGATCCATCAATATATATTTATTGGCAACTACTTTATAGGATGTAATGGAGCAGGGACAAGCATTCACTTGGTTTTGTCAAACAATAAATCTTGAACAGGAGCATGACAGTCCAAATTTAAGATGCACTCATTTGAAAGAAGATTCCAAACTGATATTCCACTAGACGTGCCACAAGCCTGAAGATACAAAATGAGAATAAAAAAAAGTGTAAAACGAGCAGAATCTAAGGAAAGCACACAAGTTATAAGTAACAAAATACTTAATTTATATAAGTTCAAAGCATTTTAAAGAGCTCAAAGGAACATAGTTGTACCAGCCAACTTTCACTTGCACCTATGGCGACACAACTGACCCATGAGGTTTCTAATGCCTTGTTCTTTACATGATGTATAACCTGAGCACACTTCCGACTTCTGCAATCTGCAATATACAAAAACAGCATGAACAGGCATGGCCACAGAAATGTTCATGAACAGTCTTTCGGAAACCTTCTCAAGAACAGAACAGTGATAATATCCAAGTTTGTAATGATACAAAAGCGTTCATGAAAATGTTAATGTTCATCAGTGATCTATAAAACCTTGTCCTCATTATTCCCTATATCTTAGTTTTGAAACACGGTCCTTTTCTGAAATCTTTTTTGGTGAGCAAGTACTGAATGCAGTGTATGGATTCTATTCTGTGCATGAGAGGATTATGTAACTGAGCCCTACAAAAACAAAAACAAAAGATCAACCATACCTCTGTATACTTCTTTACATTGTGCTGACACCTGAAATTGCAAATGCTCTCTTATAGAGTTCAGATAAAGGAAGAAAATAAAGCACAAGACAAGAAAAAAAAATAATGGATTCGAAACCATGGCTCACTCCGGATAGAAGCTGTCCCATCCTCTGATCCTGTTACAACCTGACCAAAAAATAAATCAGTTAGTAGCATATGGTTTAAAATATAGGCAAGATGAACATCGAAAAAAAAAACATAATCAAACAACCTAACAGTTTGACTCACGAATCGCAACACTGTACAAATAATCATCATGCCCCCTTGAATGTGATTTTACATTTACCAGTCTCCTGAGAGAAGCAGACAGCGTTAGTTTCAGATACCTTCTCAACCACAAAACACTGATGTCATCCAAGCTAAGGACTCTAAAGCAGAAATGCAGTTTCTTCTTTGCGCTCAAGATTCCTATATGTAGCATTTACCTTAAGAAAATGCATACAACATCCCAGCAATAAGCACATGCATCACCTGCTGTTGCCAAAATGGATCCATCCTGTTCAAAATGATGATGATAACAGCAAACAAGATATATCAAACCAAGTATTATGCACGAGGAACTAACATTATTTGGGACGATCACACTTACTAGTAGAGGATATACAAACAAGGAAAGTTTCAGTTGCTAACATATTGTCACACCCGGTTTTCTAAAGAACAAAACCAGGCTAATCATATGTGTGCCCAGGAAGTCCACACATATGCCAGAATGAAAAAGTATCAAAAACAATGTTATTATATAACGTATACATAGCTATATTAACACTTACATCAGAGTATCGCGGAACGGTGACTAAACTTCGGGCTCCATTCTTGTCAGGGACGGCTGACTGGGGGTAACATATGCCTAGCACTTCTACTAGTCTTCTGGAAACTCCATTACACCTTTGTCCTTTTTCCGAGTAGCATCTTGTTACACACTGGAGTGTGGGGGAAATAGCAAGAATGAGTCCATGTCGAACTCAACAAGTATAACACAGGGTTCATGAGGCTCAAAAAGGCTAGACACTGTTTGACTGCGTTTAGCTTTTAATCATCATATAATTAACAATTGAGTAGCATCAAGGTAATCCAAATCCCATTAATGAATCAATGATCAATTGTAATAAGGATAATGAATAGCATTAACATGAGCATAATAATAATCAACAATAATTAAGCATGATATAACAATGGTGATCAACTATTCTGTAAGAATCCCCAAGGCCGCTCGTATCCGTGAGCACGGCTAGTATACCAGTTTTTAACTCTGCGCAGAGGTGTACACTTTCACTGTGAGTCATGATTTCCAAATGCATGGGTTTGCAAGGCCCAAAACATCAGAGACCATATAAAGCCATTCAAAAGTTCGTCTAACAAGTTAGGGCCATTAGATTCACTCGGCAGGCAGATGTAGAACCCCCCTTCCCGGTGGCACAACAACCGCAGCCTATACACACTAGGCCAGGGGCTCGCACTACACCCAATGTGGCAAGCCATTCTTACGCCATTTAAGGTAACCTCTAACAAGCTAGAAAAGGTCTCTTGAACAACTAGAGCCAGAGCCATATAGCCCTCACAGCTGTACTGTATGTCCCGGTTATCACTTACAGGTAAGTCCTTACGAAGAGTAACTAGAGCATCAAAATAACCCACATGCTCTAGCCCCCTTTCAACAGAAATAACATCATCTTAATTGGTTGATTGCATAATCCATTAGTCAAATTACAAGATCATTGTTCATAATTAAGCGCTAGCAGTAGCTACCCAAATGCATAACCCATAGGTGACAAGGAAACAAGATATCAATAGCTAAGTTATAATCTCTATGGTTGTCAAGGAGGACACATGCATATGTATGATAATTTCAGTGAATAGGACAACAAGGATGGTCCCATGTTATACTTGCCTTAATCAAAGCTTTCCTGATGATACTGCTGGTCTGGCTCAAAATAATACTCCTGATCGTCAAGAAACTGCTCACCGTCTATACTCGATCATCAAGCACCAACACACAATCATCCGAGCAACCATACACTAAGCAAACAAATAGACATAATTAAAACAGTACACCAACAGTAGCAAAACAATATAAAAAGTTTGTAAAACTCTTCTACACGTTACTACGATCACACAGATGTAAAGATCACGAAATTCGGATTTAAAACGTGAAAATTATGAATTTTCTAAGATTTCCTTTATATAAATAATTACTTTAATATAAACTCGAAAATAAATTGTCACAAACCTACTGTACAATACTACCAACATGTAGAGCTCGCAAATACGAACCTAACGTAATTTGAGCGGGTCAAAACGGAGTCAAAACGGAGAAAATATGGCCTAATCAAGATTGTATGTATCCTTTAATCAAATTAAACTGTAACGGTATATGATGTGGGTTCAGCTAGAAAAACTATAATTTAAAATCACATTAATGATAGCAATTAAATCATATAAATATTTATATGTATAAAATATCAGAGTTTAACACCTATTCTGCTTTTAATTAGAAACTAGTTGCATGTATATTGATCAAATTAATATTTAACTTAATAAAGTCATAAATATTTGATATGAAGAACGTTTGCACTATCTTGCCTAGCACGTCGCTACGAAGCTAACGCTATGAGAACGACTTGGAACGGAGACAATATGGATATACGCGAACGTGAGAGCGGACAGCTGAGAGCAAGAGGATCAGACGGAAAAGCTCACCGGCGATTGTCGATGGCAGAAATTAACAACGCTCGATGGCGACGAAATTGGCATCGACTGATCTTGGAGAAAGTGGGCAGCACACAGGTCACACCTCCCACGGCAACAACGGCTTTGCAAAGTACTGATCATGCAGCATCGTGGAGATGCTCCGATGGTGGCTTCAGCTTCCACGGCCATAAAAGCGCATCGGCGGCTGTAGCACCCGGTTTTAAGAACAAAACCAGATACACACCATATGTGAGCCCAGGAAGTCAAATCTCACATATAGCTACAAATAAAGGTAATATCAAATGACAATGCTTAATATATAACGTACTTATTATAAAAGATATAACCTTAGATAGCAAACAGCGGAAAGACAACTCCGGTCTTCAGGTGAAGACTCCACTCCACAGGGACAACTGACTGGTTGATCACAAGCCTATCTGCTCCAATCTCTGGCAGTCTGGTACCCATCCGGGATTTTTATCCAAAAATAGAAAATAAACAAGCGTGAGTACATTTCGTACTCCACAAGCATAACATGAGGATTCATGAGGCTCAAAAGGCAGACACGGTTTACTGCATTTAGCATTTTAGTAAGTCAGCATTTTATCATTGGTTAACATCAACTTATGCTTAGGCTCCCAAATTAAACCACATGATCACATACTAGAATTAATAGAGTTATTGATCAACATTATATCATCATCATCGTCATCATTATCATAATACCATCATAGTTCACCATGAACAACAACATCATAAGTAACCAGTTATTCTGTGAGTTTTTCGGGCCGCTCGTGACCGTGAGCACGGCTGTTATAACAGTTTTAACACTCTGCAGAGGTTGTGCATCTTTACCCGTGAGTCGTGTTGCCCATATGCCCGGGTTAATTACTCCCATAACACTTCTAAGGTGAGCGGGCAGGGTACACTATGAAGCCTTCCATAGGTCTTGTCTAACAAGTTAGGGCCGCGAGGTTTCCTCGGCAGGCAGATATAGAGAACCCCCCTTTCTGTGGTACAATTCCCGCAGGCTATACACACAAGAACAGAGGCAGTTCTATACCCAAAGTGGCAAGCCCCTCTTGCGCCCTTTCGGGTAACCTCTAACAAGCTAGAAAAGATCATATTACTGAGCTAAAGTCAGAGCCATATAACTCTCACGGTTGCACTGTATGTCCCAGCTTTTGCCCTACAGATAAGTCCTTACGGAGAGTTTAGGGCAACATGATCGACATCATTTGCACCATCACCCTATAGTTCAATTATTACCATCATGTTTATCCGTTTGTTCCATTAATCATAGTATTGATCATGTTTGAATAGAGCACTAGCATTCTACCCATATGCAATAAAACCCATAGGCATCGAGGTATAAGTCATTAATGGCTAGGATGTCCTTATAGTCGAGCAATATTAGACACATGCATAATGAGTAGATTATATAATGAACAGGAATCAAGGTAGGCCCATGCTATACTTGCCTTGGTTCACAAACTCGTGTTGGTCCTGCTGGTCATTGAAGAGTTCTTGGTCTCCAACGTTTTCCTCACCGTCTGAACGCGACCAACACGGCAACATACAACATTCCAAAAGCATTCATGCAAAGCAAACATTCCTATCATTAGAACATTACACCAATAATATTGAAATCAAGATAAAATGTTTGTAAAACTAATCTACGTTTTGCTACGATCGCGTCAACGCGAAGTTCACGAAGAACAGAGCTAAAATGCGAAAGTTATGAGTAAAACGGGTTTTCCTATCGCCCTATGTTTAATTAATTCTAATCATGAAATTTAAAAGTTCCAAACTTGACTAACAGTAGCTCTAGCATGTAGCTTATGAAATTACTAAGCTAACGCAATTTGAATGGATCAATTCGGAGTTAAAACGACAATTTTATACACGTTTTACTGCAGTGGCAATTCTGTAAATAGATCAAACTATTTTCGGATTTAAAATAAATCAAAACTCGGATTTATTCAAATGGCCGAGGACTGCGGGTTCAATTATATGAAAGTGAGGGGTCTCTTTAACAAAAAGACCCGCGCAGGGGTATCGGCCAACCAGGGCCGTTGATCTCGCGATGTACGGTCAAGAAAGAAAAAAGGGGGGGAGAGAGAGTCGGCCGCCAGAGCTGGGGGTGAACGCGGCGGCGCCGCCATTACCGCGGCGTGGAGCTCGCCGGCGTTGCTCGCACGGGTGCTACAGGACATCATTTTCAAAAATAAAAGCTCCGGAACGAAGAGGGGAGGATGGCGAACCCATCCCGGGGCAAAACAAGGCCGGTGGAAGGCTCGAGGGGCACCCGCCACGGCCGGCCATGGATGAGCTCGCCAGAGTTCATGTAGAACGGCCCTAGAGACCACGAATCGTAGAATTGAAGGTGCAAGGAGAGGGAGGGAAACACAGGGAGGCTCACCGAGCGAAAAATCACAGACGGAGGAGGCTCGGGGCAAAGACCGACGAGGTGGCCGTACGGTGCTTCGGTGGTGCGCCGCCGTGGGGCTTCGACTGCTCAGAAGAGAGGGACTGGAGCGAGAAACAACAGGGGGGGAGGCGGTGAAGGGTTGCGGCTCCCTTTTGAAAGCCGAGCGCGGGGGAAAAAGGACGCTCCCACGACGCGGAAGGTGGGCGCGGGGTGAGTCATGGCGGTTGCCTTGACCGAGGGAGTCGGGGGAACAGCTGGAGGTTGGAGATGGGAGCGCCGACAGGTGGGCCCGCCATGTCAGCCGCACAATGGAGAGAGGGCAGGCGCGGCAACGGCTGCCGGCTGGGCTGGGCCACGGCCATTTATCGATTTTGAAATAATGCAAAAATTAGGGTGTCACAGCGGCTAGCGAAAACATGCACGTCGTCATCGTAACGACGGAACACGGGAAACTTGGTGGCAAAACATGTGCATAGCATGCCTGGCGTGGCTTCGTTCATCCATGGCCGACTGCTGCTTGATGTCCAGAAGACATGCATCGATTCAGATATGATGAAAATAAGATAATGACAGTGATGAGCATATATAACTACATAGACTCAATGGCAGTGAGCAGGTCTACGACGACGTATATGAAAGATGCAATTTATTGATTGAGCAATAAATAGGGAACGATGATTTTATGATGCATGACTGACATACACATGACATCAGCATAAGATTTAATCAATAGAATAATGGGACGAGGGGCTAATTTAGCCGCTGACCTTCAGTTAATCATGGTGCACGATTGCATGCTACACGAGATAGCTCGGTTTGCAGGTAAGCGAGTCATGGCTTGTGGCCGCCGGCAGCGTCAGACATAGAAGACATTGATGGAGAGCGGAGTCGGAATTGGAGAAAATGACGGCGACCTTGGGAGGCGCCGCAAAACTGAAAACCCGGCGGTGGCAGCATCCAAGTGTAAAAGGCTGAGCGAGTTGGAGTCGAAAACACGGACAGCCTTGTGGAGTGTGGACAGAACAGATCGAGACGTGATGCGAGATCTGTGAAACTACAGCAGCTGCACATACAGGAGCTTGGGGTCACATATGCCATACAAACAAGATAGAGATAGAGAAGGTTCGTGCATGGCTGAACCAATGGACATGGAGGTTCGAGATGCATCTTACCAGAGAAGATGACCAGAAATTTCCAAAGATCGACGGCGGCTTCTTGGACAACATGAGACGGGCGACGATCTGACGAAGTTCATAGTGGTGGCGACACTTGACTTCGCGACGACGGTGATGGTTTCCTTGAAGCAAGTTCGGCAACGATTCGTGAACGGCGAAGAGATCAGACGATGTGCACGTAGACTGCGGCGGAACGATGGCGATCTTAACCTCCTGTTGTCCTTGGCGTATGTCCGTGTGGCATACAAAATTAATACGGTTTTTTTTCTGTGCTACCCGCGTTGGCCTAGCTTTGCTATATATATGTATATATATAGACAATAGATAATAATGGTTATATGGCAAAGGCAACTGTCGTGAAGGAGATTGCTATTTATGGATGGGCATGGCGTGATGAATACGGAGTGGACTGGAAAGGAAAACAAAAATTGATAGGTTACGAGAGCTGGTGCTGCCTAGCATCATCAAGATTCAAGTACGTGGCCTGACTACTTTGATCCGTACAAGCCATTCTGTCAGCAAAGCACAATTGGCCAGCCACCAAAATAAAAGAACGCTACAACATGGAATTGTACAGACCACTATCCTCCATTAGTTAAGGAACCAAAAGGTATTTGGTTTAAGATAGATAAAATTTAGGATTAATTTCTTTTGGAATTAGTTAAGTTCAGCATTAAAAGTCCAGGATTGCTATTTAAGCCGCGAACAATACTCCGAAAGCTCCAAAATTCAGGGAAAATTCTCTGAGATATTTTAGAATGAGACGAACCCAAATAAAGTAGTTAGAGCTCATGAAAAGATTGATGAAGAGATCAAGAAAAAAGATTAAGCTCACGAAAACTAAAATTTTAAATCCAGAAAATACCAAAAAGTTTTCCGATGAGAAGTAAACGTCGTCCTATGATATTTTGAAAATAATAGCACTCACCAACACCAAAGACAAGCATCAAACAAACACCACATTATCAAATTAATATGAAAAAGTTTAAAACCACAATTTTCTATATTTAAATTAGCAACAACTTAACTTATCTAATAAATTTATTCAAATATTGAAATTATTTATTTTATTTAGTGTTTTCTAAGCACAACCCAAAATTGAAAATTTTGGGGTGTGACAATTCTACCCCACTTAACAGAAATCTCGTCCCGAGATTTAGAGAGACTAGGGAGAAAGATAAAGTTGATTTGCAAGTCTTCACTCTTCCTTCATCAACTCTTATCCAATGATGATGCCACAAGCTCAAAACCAACTTTGTAAAGGTGTCCTTTAGACCCTTACGATCCTTGTCAATGGTTCCAACAGGTTACCAACCCTAAGAAAAAATACTTACGCTCGATAGTGACTTTACAACCATGTAGCTAGCTGATGCTTCCAGGTGACGAAATAGAACATATAAACCTCCATCTTGTATCGTCTTTTAGTTCGACAAACCCTCTTAAGAAGAGATCAACTAGAGTACACCAAAGGATAGCTTGCATTTGTTTCTGAGTGATAACTACTATCGTGTCCTTCTATCATGTCAAAGAGACTCATGAGCATATGCAAGAACAAGTAACCTGCACTTCCTCGCGAGCAGAAAAAAATAGCAGTGCAGAAATACAGTTGTATCTCGAGTTCTACGAATCCAATGATATTGTAGCTTATACCGTTGGAAAGCTTATCAAATTTACTACAACTTCCTTATAGAATTCTTCTCCAGATTCTGCAGTTAAGGTAGTCGAAAACTGTGCACAACAGAAACTATTCCAGATTGCTGACAGCACAGATGCGTCGCCTTGTGATTTTCATAAATCCCAAACCATAATAGATATCAGGGTGGTTCTTACGGTCAGAGAAAGATATTAAAGTCTACTATTGTCCAGAATTTATCCATGATTTTTGGGCATCCAAAAATAGAGATATAAGCTAAGGAAGACAGACTGCTATAAAAAAACTGGATAAGATAGAAACGAGATTCAAAGACACTAGAGAGATAGATAACACTAATCTTCAAGTCTTCATGCTTCTTTGTTTTGTGTTGATGAGATATAAGACATGGATCGAGGATAGCCAAAAGATGACAAGAAAGATAAGGTTTGATCTTGAGTTCTTTGTACCTCCTCATGCCTCGTCGCTTGAGATATTCAGGACTTGCTGTTGTTGATAGCAGATGCTACCCCACTTAACAAAGATCTTGTTTCACCTGACGATGTCATTGAAGGCAACACTTTCTCTAAAGCTTGCTGCTAATGATAAGTCCTTCATGTGTTGATCATCCATTAAGATGAGATTAATAAGGTAGCATGACAACCAAGGGTAGACAGGAACGGTGTAAGAGAAAATGGCAAGAATTAGGATCGATTGAAAGATAAGTAAGATACAAGATGTCACTACCCCACTTAACATAGATCGAGCTACTTCTCAAGACTTATACCTTCCGGGCCTACCTTTAAAACACGAGAACAAGAACAACACACAAGCAACACATCAAGCAAAACAAGCACACATCACATCATCGGTACTACACGTGCTTCTTCAACAATGGTGGTCATCCTAAGAAAAAATATGGATGATGAAAAGCCATCGAATCTTTGAACCAGGTAAGATCAGAAAACTTTTAGTAAAAACAACATAAAACAAAATCCAAGGGAGTAAGAAATAATAGCTCAAAGGAAAGCTATCAAGGAGAGGATACAACAGAACAAGGAAGAGGAATAGTCAAAATCAATGAGTCAAGGGATGACAAAATAGTTTTATAGTAAAATGAGTTTTAGAATACGTCCAGTGCTACTTGGCATACGTCCTACAGTCAACACCGCTCTGATACCACTCTGTCACACCCGATTTTCTAAAGAACAAAACCAGGCTAATCATATGTGTGCCCAGGAAGTCCACACATATGCCAGAATGAAAAAGTATCAAAAACAATGTTATTATATAACGTATACATAGCTATATTAACACTTACATCAGAGTATCGCGGAACGGTGACTAAACTTCGGGCTCCATTCTTCTCAGGGACGGCTGACTGGGGGTAACATATGCCTAGCACTTCTACTAGTCTTCTGGAAACTCCACTACACCTTTGTCCTTTTTCCGAGTAGCATCTTGTTACACACTGGAGTGTGGGGGAAATAGTAAGAATGAGTCCATGTCGAACTCAACAAGTATAACACAGGGCTCATGAGGCTCAAAAAGGCTAGACACTGTTTGACTGCGTTTAGCTTTTAATCATCATATAATTAACAATTGAGTAGCATCAAGGTAATCCAAATCCCATTAATGAATCAATGATCAATTGTAATAAGGATAATGAATAGCATTAACATGAGCATAATAATAATCAACAATAATTAAGCATGATATAACAATGGTGATCAACTATTCTGTAAGAATCCCCAAGGCCGCTCGTATCCGTGAGCACGGCTAGTATACCAGTTTTTAACTCTGCGCAGAGGTGTATACTTTCACTGTGAGTCATGATTTCCAAATGCATGGGTTTGCAAGGCCCAAAACATCAGAGACCATATAAAGCCATTCAAAAGTTCGTCTAACAAGTTAGGGCCATTAGATTCACTCGGCAGGCAGATGTATAACCCCCCTTCCCGGTGGCACAACAACCGCAGCCTATACACACTAGGTCAGGGGCTCGCACTACACCCAACGTGGCAAGCCATTCTTACGCCATTTAAGGTAACCTCTAACAAGCTAGAAAAGGTCTCTTGAACAACTAGAACCAGAGCCATATAGCCCTCACAGCTGTACTGTATGTCCCGGTTATCACTTACAGGTAAGTCCTTACGGAGAGTAACTAGAGCATCAAAATAACCCACATGCTCTAGCCCCCTTTCAACAGAAATAACATCATCTTAATTGGTTGATTGCATAATCCATTAGTCAAATTACAAGATCATTGTTCATAATTAAGCGCTAGCAGTAGCTACCCAAATGCATAACCCATAGGTGACAAGGAAACAAGATATCAATAGCTAAGTTATAATCTCTATGGTTGTCAAGGAGGACACATGCATATGTATGATAATTTCAGTGAATAGGACAACAAGGATGGTCCCATGTTATACTTGCCTTAATCAAAGCTTTCCTGATGATACTACTGGTCTGGCTCAAAATAATACTCCTGATCGTCAAGAAACTGCTCACCGTCTATACTCGATCATCAAGCACCAACACACAATCATCCGAGCAACCATACACTAAGCAAACAAATAGACATAATTAAAACAGTACACCAACAGTAGCAAAACAATATAAAAAGTTTGTAAAACTCTTCTACACGTTACTACGATCACACAGATGTAAAGATCACGAAATTCGGATTTAAAACGTGAAAGTTATGAATTTTCTAAGATTTCCTTTATATAAATAATTACTTTAATATAAACTCGAAAATAAATTGTCACAAACCTACTGTACAATACTACCAACATGTAGAGCTCGCAAATACGAACCTAACGCAATTTGAACGGGTCAAAACGGAGTCAAAACGGAGAAAATATGGCCTAATCAAAATTGTATGTATCCTTTAATCAAATTAAACTGTAACGGTATATGATGTGGGTTCAGCTAGAAAAACTATAATTTAAAATCACATTAATGATAGCAATTAAATCATATAAATATTTATATGTATAAAATATCAGAGTTTAACACCTATTCTGCTTTTAATTAGAAACTAGTTGCATGTATATTGATCAAATTAATATTTAACTTAATAAAGTCATAAATATTTGATATGAAGAACGTTTGCACTATCTTGCCTAGCACGTCGCTACGAAGCTAATGCTATGAGAACGACTTGGAACGGAGACAATATGGATATACGCGAACGTGAGAGCGGACAGCTGAGAGCAAGAGGATCAGACGGAAAAGCTCACCGGCGATTGTCGATGGCAGAAATTAACAACGCTCGATGGCGACGAAATTGGCATCGACTGATCTTGGAGAAAGTGGGCAGCACACAGGTCACACCTCCCACGGCAACAACGGCTTTGCAAAGTACTGATCATGCAGCATCGTGGAGATGCTCCGATGGTGGCTTCAGCTTCCACGGCCATAAAAGCGCATCGGCGGCCAGCGAAAACATGCACGTCGTCACCGTAACGACGGAACACGGGAAACTTGGTGGCAAAACATGTGCATAGCATGTCTGGCGTGGCTTCGTTCATCCATGGCCGACTGCTGCTTGATGTCCAGAAGACATGCATCGATTCAGATATGATGAAAATAAGATAATGACAGTGATGAGCATATATAACTACATAGACTCAATGGCAGTGAGCAGGTCTACAACGACGTATATGAAAGATGCAATTTATTGATTGAGCAATAAATAGGGAACGATGATTTTATGATGCATGACTGACATACACATGACATCAGCATAAGATTTAATCAATAGAATAATGGGACGAGGGGCTAATTTGGCCGCTGACCTTCAGTTAATCATGGTGCACGATTGCATGCTACACGAGATAGCTCGGTTTGCAGGTAAGCGAGTCATGGCTTGTGGCCGCCGGCAGCGTCAGACATAGAAGACATTGATGGAGAGCGGAGTCGGAATTGGAGAAAATGACGGCGACCTTGGGAGGCGCCGCAAAACTGAAAACCCGGCGGCGGCAGCATCCAAGTGTAAAAGGCTGAGTGAGTTGGAGTCGAAAACACGGACAGCCTTGTGGAGTGTGGACAGAACAGATCGAGACGTGATGCGAGATCTGTGAAACTACAGCAGCTGCACATACAGGAGCTTGGGGTCACATATGCCATACAAACAAGATAGAGATAGAGAAGGTTCGTGCATGGCTGAACCAATGGACATGGAGGTTCGAGATGCATCTTACCAGAGAAGATGACCAGAAATTTCCAAAGATCGACGGCGGCTTCTTGGACAACACGAGACGGGCGACGATCTGACGAAGTTCGTAGTGGTGGCGACACTTGACTTCGCGACGACGGTGATGGTTTCCTTGAAGCAAGTTCGGCAACGATTCGTGAACGGCGAAGAGATCAGACGATGTGCACGTAGACTGCGGCGGAACGATGGCGATCTTAACCTCCTGTTGTCCTTGGCGTATGTCCGTGTGGCATACAAAATTAATACGGTTTTTTTTTCTGTGCTACCCGCGTTGGCCTAGCTTTGCTATATATATGTATATATATAGACAATAGATAATAATGGTTATATGGCAAAGGCAACTGTCGTGAAGGAGATTGCTATTTATGGATGGGCATGGCGTGATGAATACGGAGTGGACTGGAAAGGAAAACAAAAATTGATAGGTTACGAGAGCCGGTGCTGCCTAGCATCATCAAGATTCAAGTACGTGGCCTGACTACTTTGATCCGTACAAGCCATTCTGTCAGCAAAGCACAATTGGCCAGCCACCAAAATAAAAGAACGCTACAACATGGAATTGTACAGACCACTATCCTCCATTAGTTAAGGAACCAAAAGGTATTTGGTTTAAGATAGATAAAATTTAGGATTAATTTCTTTTGGAATTAGTTAAGTTCAGCATTAAAAGTCCAGGATTGCTATTTAAGCCGCGAACAATACTCCGAAAGCTCCAAAATTCAGGGAAAATTCTCTGAGATATTTTAGAATGAGACGAACCCAAATAAAGTAGTTGGAGCTCATGAAAAGATTGATGAAGAGATCAAGAAAAAAGATTAAGCTCACGGAAACTAAAATTTTAAATCCAGAAAATACCAAAAAGTTTTCCGATGAGAAGTAAACGTCGTCCTATGATATTTTGAAAATAATAGCACTCACCAACACCAAAGACAAGCATCAAACAAACACCACATTATCAAATTAATATGAAAAAGTTTAAAACCACAATTTTCTATATTTAAATTAGCAACAACTTAACTTATCTAATAAATTTATTCAAATATTGAAATCATTTATTTTATTTAGTGTTTTCTAAGCACAACCCAAAATTGAAAATTTTGGGGTGTGACACATATTTATTAATTGCAATGACATTGTTTTCTGGTATTGGAGACCGAGCACCCCAAAGACCCCTACAAAATTGCCAGCAGTAACAATTGAAACAACAATTGAAACAGGGTAGATTCATGGGATGGTACAGCTGTTGGAATAAACGGTGTAAACTGGAAGGTCTATGAGATGTGCAAGTCTTATCATAGAATCTTAACTCATGCGGAGGGTTGACAAGTCAAGTGCTGGTTCTAGATGATCCCCAGTGGAAAAATGGAACAGAATTGGAAGATATAATTTGTTTCATTTTTTATCAATACAAACTATATTGATTCAAAATTGGAAGATTATCAATTTGTGCGTTGGTTCAAACCTTGTCTATGGCCAACATATAATGTCAAACATTTGTGCTATACAAATAGTGAGCTAATACACATAATAAATGTTTCATTCAAAATATAAGCACTTAAACCATTAAATGAAAGCATAAATGGCCTTAACATGGAGTAAATAAATTGTAAATAAGTAAAGTAATTCGCAACGAAAATGATTGAAATGATAATACTATATGTTTACTGTTTCATGGACATATTGTTCTTTTGGTGCATGAAAAATATTTGAATTCCATATGCATTTCCAGAGTTTCCGCATCAAAACTTTGTCCAGAATCGATAATCTCCAATGAAGTTCTGCAATAGCCGGAAAAATATGTACACATGACTTTTGGCATCAAAAAATCACATTATATATTATGATTATTTGAATCATTGTCTACTTCATCAACAGAAGCTAACCACCCATCCAACGATCCTCTCTGACAAAGCACTACAAATAAAAAATGATAACATTAAAAGATGAAGATATCCAATATAATAAATTCAACTAAAATAGATTTTTATACTCACCGAGAACCAACCAATGCAAACAGTCAAAATCCAGTTGACCACCAGAAATCCAGATGTAATATACCAGAACCAGTGCTTGAATAACCAGTCTGGTATACAGTATGTGTAGAAAAGCAGCCAAAGGGTGACCAAGCAACCAATCAGTGTAGAGGTGGTTCGTCGGCCCGTCAAAGACAGTCGAGGTCCCTTGGTGTGGAGGAAGTGCGTAACCAGGAGGTATACATAGCATACCGTCTCAATGAGAAAGGTAAACGCCTGCTCCTTGGCCATGCCTGTAATCACTCCATTAGAAATTGCCAGCTCTTCTTTGCTCGGTCGCGCATTCCTCCTGCACAAGATATCATATTTTAATACAATATATACATACAAATTGAACTGATTTGACCACGAACAAAATAATTACCGGGCAAGTAAGAAGGGAATAGTGAAACCCAACGCCAACGGAAACAAAACTCTAGACAGAGCTGCTTGCTCAGCAAGGGTATCCTTCACTAGTTTGATGCGCTCCAAAGCTGAAATGCCATTGGCAGGAGCTGGGTGGGAAAAGTGGTGCTCCACCACTGCCTTGCGCACCGACTCCTCCACGGCCTCTTTGACTGTCTCCTCCACGGCCTCTTTCACTGTGAGTACAATGAAATTTCTCAATGCCACGTCTTCGAAAGCCCGCCACTCGTTCTGGGCTTCATGCACTGTACGCTGGACAAAGCTCTTGATCGCTGTAGCATCCGGCAGCCCCTCCCATTTAGCTGCTTGGGCTTCCTCCACAGTCTGCTGCACGAATCTCTTGATAGCAGCAGCATCAAGCAACCCCTCCCATTTAGCTGCCTTAGTTTCCTCGACTACGCGCTCGACCAAGGCCTTCACAGCAGCGGCATCAGGAAGCTCCTCCCATTTAGCCGCATGAGCTTCCTCCACGGCTCTCTTGACGAAGGTCTGCACAGAAGCGGCATCGGCCAGTCCCTCCCACTTGGCCACCTGAGCCTCCTCTACTGCCTTCTGGACAAAACTCCAGATAAGAGCCTTGGCGCTTGCTGCATTTCCTCGAAAAAAAGAGAACTTTTTGGGTGAGAAACAAGAAAAAGATGAAAGATTGACAGAGCAGCTAGCCTCAGATATGGTTTCAATGATTGATCGAGACCTTGATCCGCGAAATGGACAGAAGAACTGTTGCCTTCGACGAGCTCCACCTCCACCGCGGCGGCGAGCTTGTTGTCGCCGTCCATGCTAGTTCTGTGTGGTGGACCGTCGTAGTCACGGCGGTTTGGCGCCCTCAACAGCAAGCCGCCGGCAGTTACCTCCGCCGTGTGCTGGTGCCTTGCTTCGGCAACCTGGCCGCGGTGCACCATCTTCGACCTCGAGCCTCCTCCGCGTTCCTCCTTCTGCTTTCCCTTCTTTTCCTTCCGATCCTCTCCACCTTTCTCCAAGAAATCAAGATCTGCAACAAGGCTTAGCGGGCTATGCACGCAGAACTGAAAAAGATTGATCTTTTAATTAGCCAGCTTACCGGCATCGGCGTCGTCCTCGGCACCTAGCAGCAAGGGCAGATTCTCCTTGGAGTCATCGCCGCCGCGTACGGAACCGCCACCGTTGCTGCCACGCTTTCGGCCCGGCGACGACGAATGCACGGCAGCCGCGGCGAGCTCCGCCGTGCGCTCGGTGTAGGCAAGGACCTTCTTGCGCACCTCGCTTCCAGGCATCCCCACCCTCTTGCCTTTCTCCGCCGTCGCTACTCCACCGCCCTCCATCCTGCAATCCTCCCCTCCCTCTCCCTCCCTCCTCCCTCTCCCAGTCTCCCCTCCTCTCCCCTCCCCCTCCCGGCCTCCCCTCCCCTCTCGAACAGAAACGCTGTTGTGGAGTCTGGAGTCTGGACTACAGGCCGTTGCGGCGTGGCCTTTTATACTGTACCGTACGCAGTGGTGAGACCCACACAGAGAAAAAGATGGGAGGGGACGGGAGGATTTGCTCGAAATGGAATTCCAGCGATATTTTGAACGTATCTGGCGTGTCCTCCTTTCACGAGACGCTATTCATCATTCTGTGCATTTGTTTTTTGTGTTTTTTTCTAATGGGGATTGTTTTTCCTTGGTTTTATAAGGAATCTGGCACCCAAATTCATACCACTGAAGATTCCAACATGGACAGTGGAAGCGTATACCATATACTTCTTTTTTATATTTATCTACATACATGAATGTTGGCATTTCCTGGATGGAAATCTCAAATACATAAAAAACAGAGGGAATGTGCACCAATTCAAGAAATAGATATGGCAGGGGATGAACAATCAGCAGTCATACTAAAATTTGGAACCATTTCTAGACAATTGTGAATCAGAACAGAACCAAATTGAGCTCGAACTAGTTGCATATGTATATTTTTAACATCTATATAAGAGAGATCTTGGTCGATACAGCATTGTCAGATACAACGTTGCATGAAACATGTGCGACAGCGGCGCAAAAAGATACAGCCCTCAAATTGCGTAGCAAGGGTCAATGCGACGAAGTTGCGTTCCCCGTGCTGCACTGAGGAGCGGTGGCTGGCTGGCTGCTGATGGGTCATTTAATTTAGGCCCCGGCTACCGAATGTGCAACATAGATAGCTCCCAACTTCTGAGATCACATCCACCAGACCTCCGTATCCAACAACAGCTGCTATCTGAAATTCTGAACGTCATAAACAGATTACATAGAACCAGAATTAGAGGAGCACACAGCTAAGAAGCAATTTCAAATGAGCAGCAGGAGGATAGGCACATACCCCAGATGGATGGAGACAGAAAACGCCAACTGACGAGCGCATTTTATTTGTTAAAGGACTGTCCCGTTCATTGTGAGACGGAGAGAGCACAAGTTCAGCAGCAAGTGCTACAATCTGAAGGGATGCAAATGAAATGAAAAGCGGAAAAGGTCTCCAGTTAGTATGCTTTCTATATAACAAGGGACGACGGACGAATAATAATGGATGCTATAAAGCTCAAGTAAATGAGAGCATACGAAAACCATTTTCTTCTTTTGAAGAATATACATCAGGTGAAGTGTTAGAACTTAAATCCCTACTATCCATATAGAAGAGTCAGCTCTTGCTCCCAACCCATTGTCTTAGGTTGCGTTTGGTTTGAGGACTAGTGGGGATGAGATGGTTTGGTCGTCCCTGTTTTCTGTTCATAAACCTAATTAGATTTGCTGTCAAATAGTTAACGGAAGCTTGGAAAAGAACACTAAAACATTATATCATACACCTTAACCAAATGAGATCATGAAAATAACTTAATGAGTGATCAAATATGTAGATCAGCAACTCGCTACAGCCATAAAGTTTGGTAACACAAATGGCGAAATGATCTATCTAAATATGCTTATTGGACCCTAGTTTAGATAGGATGTAAATGGAGATGGAGCGACAAGTACTCACTTGATTCTTGTCAAACAATAAATCTTGAACAGGAGCATGATAGTCCAAACTAAAGATGCACTCATCTGATAGAAGACTCCAAACTGATATACTCCTACATGTGCCACAAGCCTAAAGATGAATTGAACAAGAAATAAAGATATATATAATGAACAGAATATAAGGAAAGCAAACTGGTTATAAGTACTCCCTCCGTCCTGCAATACAGCGTATCCAAGCAATTTTAGAACCAAACAAGGAGTTTGGCAGACTAACTTGCTCCTCGTTAAGTAGTTAGTTCACTTGTTAACTTGCTTAATTTCTTAGTAAGACAGTTTAAAAAGGAATGCATGATTGTCATTGATTTCGTATACTGGTTACATGAGTCATTTTAGGAAAGACAATGTTTAAAAGGCATGCATGGATGGGTTTAAAAGGAAGACATGTACGGATGGGGCTGAACAATGCATAATACTTAAAATTTAGGACAAATTTTGAACATTCGATACCTTGTATTTCAGGGCATAGAGTAACAAGATACCTCATATACAGAAGTTTAAAGCATTTAAAAGAGTTTAAAGTCATGGACTTATACCAGACAACTTTCGCTTGCATCAATGTCAACTCAGCTGACCCATGCGCTTTCAAATGCCTTGTTCTTTGGTCTATACTGGGTGTATAACCTGAAAGCACTTCCCGCTTTTGCAATCTGCAATGTGCAAAAACAGCACAAACAGGCATGGCCACAGAAATTCAGACACTTGTAGCTTTCAAATGGCAATAAACAGTTTAAATCTTAAACTAAAATTGGTAAACATGATCATATGTGCAAAGATAAAAAAAAATAACAAATAATCAGTAGAATAGCGGCTGCTAGAGCATGTTCATGTTTTTTCATTTGTACAGAATAAACAGGTAAACTTCTTAACGTTGTGCCGCCACCTGAATTTGCAAATACTGTGTTGAGATAAAGGAAGAAAATCAAGCTACATGTGATGCACAAGACAAGAAAAAAAATGATGGATTTGAAACCATCACTCACCCCAGCTACGAGCTGTCACTTCCTCTGATCCTGTTACAACCGGACCGAAAATAAATCAGTTAGTAACATATCATAGATGAACATCAATAATAGAAAACAAACATAATCATATAACCTGGCAGTTTGACTCACGAACTGCAACGCTTTGCAAGCAATCAGCATGCCCCTTGATTGCAATTTTACATTTACCAGTCTCCTGAGAGAAGCAACCATGATCAGCGTTAGTTTCAGATACCTTCTCAAGCACAGAACACTGATGTTATCCAAGCTTGTAATGCTAAAGACTGTAAAGCAGAACTGTAATTTCTTCTATGTGTGTTCAAGACTCCTACATGTGGCATTTACATTAAGAAGATACATACCACATCCCAGCAGTAAGCACATGCATCACCTGCTGCTACCATAATGGATCCATCCTGTTTGAAAGGATGATGATAATACAGCAAATAAGATGTATTGAACCAAGCATTATGCATAAGGAACGAACATCTGGGATGGTCACGCTTCCTGGAGGATATAAAAACATGAAAAGTTTCAGTTGTTAACCTGTTTATTAATTGCAATGGCATTGTTTTCAGGTATTGGAGAAAGAGCACCCCAACGACCACTACAAAATTGCCAGGAACAAAAAGGGAAAAGATGAGAGTCATCGTGCAGCTGTTGGCATAAAGGGTGTAAACTGGAAAGCCTATGAGATGTGCAAGACTTGTCATAGAATCTTACTCGTGTTGAGGGTTGACCAAGTCAAATGCTGGTTCTAGATCCCTGTGAAAAAAGGTAACAGAACAAATGGTAAAAAGCAATAAAAATAACTGAATTGTAGATATCCCAGGCCATTTTAGGCACATTTCCACACAGATGCTTTGTTTCTTTCTCCCTTTTTTACTTTAGGAAAAACAGCATATGCTTTGTTTCACTTTGAATCAATACAACTATATTGATTCAAAATTGAAAGATGTAACTTGTGCCTTGGTTCAAGCCTTCAAGGTGCAACCCTCACAGAAAAACTATAAAAGAATGGATGCATTTTCATAGATAAAAAGAGTAGCAACTATGAAGCTTTTTCGCAAGATTCTAGATTTTATTCATCTCCTGGAACAATGCCACTATTTAAGGTGAGATAAGCATCAAACCTACACCTTATATGTAAAAAAAATGTGTGCTTTTTTTGTGCCCCTGTGCTCTAGCTGCATCGCAATGCCCTAGTGGCCTGGTAAAGCAGCAGCTTGCAGGGAGAGCAGGACAAGGTAGCCCTTCATCTCATGCCACCTCCAGCCCTATGCAACCGTCGTCCCCGAAGCTACCACAAGGAAGTAAGCAACCAAAGAACCACATCGCCATCAACCCATCACCGTCTCCAA
This sequence comes from Saccharum hybrid cultivar R570, assembly GCA_038087645.1. NCBI lineage: Eukaryota > Viridiplantae > Streptophyta > Magnoliopsida > Poales > Poaceae > Saccharum > Saccharum hybrid cultivar. The sequence goes on along the minus strand of JAQSUU010000319.1, from coordinate 3,256,899 downwards.
CCAAACGAATTGCCATGGAAAAGAGAAGCAGCATCAGTCAAACATTCGGTCAATCACCTAAAGTGCTGCGGATCGGGGTAGAACCTGACGTCGTAGGCGGTGCTGCTCTGCGCCTGCACGACGCAGACGGGGTCGACCAGAGCGGCGGCGGTCTCCACCTGCGAACCAGATGTAGGCCTCTCTGGCCGTTCGTCCCCCAAAAATCAATTCTTGCCAAAGGGCAAAGGGTACGAACCTGGGCTGCAGCGGAGCCGGCGGAGATGCAGGATAAAAAGGAGAAGGACGCGAGGGAGCCGTCGCTGGAGGCGGCGGCGAGTAAGACGTTGGGGTACGGGCCGTCGCTGTGACCGGAAAAGACGGCACGGAAGAGGGTGAACGATGAGAGGTCGCGGGAACAGAGGATTTCGTGGCGGTACGATGCCACGTCCCACCCCCCGGCCTTCCATCGATGCCGTATGAGCCTGCGCCGCCGCCGCCGTCGCCGTCGCCATGGCCGCCTTGCTCTGGTGCTTCGAGAAGCGAAGGGACAGTCACAGGGACAATCCTAACGGGAAACGGGGGAGTGAAAACGACGGCGGCTTGGGCTGGGCTTCTTTCAGCCAGAATTCTACCCGCTTTGGCCCACCTTTAAACTGTATATCTTACCTTTTAACCCGAGTCCGATTTTCCTGCTGTTTTATACTATTGGAAAAGAAGCAAAAAGAAAAAGCTATTGATCTAATAGTGAGTGAATGGAGTTAATAGGGGTATTGTGCTCGAATCCTGGTCAAGATGGGCTATTTATGGTGTGCTGGATGATCAAGAGCTACGTTACATGGCACTTCAATTTCTTAAGCAGCTAGGGGAGGCTTTGCATTCAGTCAGTTCCAAATCAAGTAGCCGCCATTTGGAATTATAATTTATGTTATCCCGGCTCCGAGAATGCAAAAGCTCAATGATCAGGACTTGGGACCCGAAGATCTCATGCATCTGGCTGACACTTTAGATGGTTTTTCTCTTGTGACATACGACTTCTCAGGACCTCAAAATCCTGGTCCAGGGCCCTGTTTTTTTTTAGTTCAGCAGTACTTTTCAGTGAAAGAACATTGTTTTTCTCTCACAACAAATTAGCATCAACTTCAGCAGTAGCCAAATTTGAGTGAGCCGAACAGGGCCAGCCAAAGGTTCCTCTCATAGCGATTCACATTCACGGATAATATTCCTTGGGATCAATTTTTATGGGAATGATTTTCTACTGTCTAGAGCCAGTGGTGGTGGTGCTATCACCGGTGTTCATTTGCTTGAGAAGTACAAGCCATCTTTGCAGAGGGATGAGAAAAGTTTGGAGCATTTTTTCATCTATTCGGATGAAGGCGTGAAGCATGCTGTATTTTATCCAACATTGATGTCACTTTCTGTACGTTTGGATGAAGCGCGGACGGAATTGGGGAACAGGCCTTTCGATTTGGGAGATTGGACAAGGTTTAGACTACTTTTTTTTATGTTTTATAGGAATGTCTCAATATGCCTTTGGTATGGAGTTGTCTATTAGACTAGCGTGTGAAGTATGGTCTTTTGGTACTGTCTGCACTGTGGGCATTGTTCTTTTCAGCATTGGTACTATCAGCTGGTAACAGCTCACATCTGTGAAACATGAGTCCAATTTTTTATAGTTTTACTAGATAAATGCCCGTGCGTTGCTACGGGTAAATATTAATGTCCCTGACCTTGCGTTGCTACGGGAACCTTAAAATTTTCAATGTAATTCAACACAATAAAGTAAGAAACAAAATATGTTAGGAGCCTCAAATTTTCAACACAGTAAGAGCTTAAAAAATAGTTGTCGAAATTAAGACAAATGAACTTTAACTTGGCTTAGCAATATATTGTTTCAAGTCACATTCAAATAAATAAGCGTCAAGTAACAATGTCAAAATAAGTGCATGATAGATAAGTCCTTCACAACTATGTCTTTCAAAGTCTTTTGCCCGTGATGCGGCTAAGATATTCTCGTACCGATACAGGAATCATACACCGCCATGAATTCCCATCATACGCCAGTAGGTCGATCACAAAGTTCTTCCGCAGTCTTTGACCATCCTATGCAAAAGACAAACATAAATAATAAGTTTTTTTGAAAGTAATAATAAGTTGGAATTACATATATATGACCACAAACATAAGGTATTGTGCTCACCGTAGAGATTGGCATGAGTTGTCCATTGTTCCATGCGGACATGCATTGCAAAACGATCAAAGCAGATAAATTCCTATAGCATAATAAATGGTCAACCAATTAACTCTTAACGGTCCATTTCTATATATAGCATAATAAAATGTGGTTCAAATAAAGTTACCTATCTTCTATGATTGGGTTGCCACTTTGGAGTATATATTTCCAATAGAAGACATCAATAGGACGTTCATTTGCTTTCACTCCTGTTGCACGTCTATAATAGTGGAAATATCGATAATTTTACGCACATAGTACTTGTATGGCATATCATTATACCAATCAGGAATAGGAGTACTCAAGCACGCTTATAGTTTTTTTTCTCACGGTCCAGCACAAAAAGGTTATAAATGCCTCCTTTTCTCCATGACATAAGAACCTGCAAAATGATAGGAATTAGAATTTCGGAAAAGGGCTCACAATAATCATAGAGAAATATCGTTACAAATCTGCAACGTGAGGCATCATATTTCATATATGGCCAAGTTTCTAATGATTTAGCCAACTCTTGAACATTAAGTTCCATAGATTCAGACGTAGTCTACAGAAAACAAGTATGTTTAGAAACATGAGAAAGACTTCTTATTATGGATATACTACTTAAGAAAATGTTTAGAAACAGTTTACTCACGCAGAATCTCAGGTTCATGTAATGCTTTGAAACCTTCACATTAGCACTTGTCAACCTTTTATTCTCACTGTATGCAAGAAGCCGCACACCAATGTTGAAACATTCTCTGGGCATCGGTTGTTTCATCCTTAGTGATGCTTGGAGTTGACGTACTGTTACGGAGACATTGTAAGGTTGGAAGGTCCGTACCCAAATGGTCCTATAAGATAATAAGTTATGACCCGGAATATGATCATTTGAATAATATTATATTACTGTTGAAAAAATAAATCATAAGAAGCTTACTCCAATGTCTCAGCATCATTAATTGTCATGATATAGTCACACAACATGTCTGTCAAATCTTCCTTGGTCATTGGCATGTCAAACGTCCAACTGAAGCATATATCAAGATTTGGACATTTCAAAAGGAGAATAGTCTCTGCAGCAACAATATGTAAATTAAAACTTTGGTGCTAAACAAAATGATAGATTTTTAATGATTGTGGTCATTATATGATCTAAACATACTGATACTCTACAAATTGTATAATGCAGTGTCATTACCAAATTCAAAATTTTCAAGGATGTGCATAGGTATACAGCAAACTAAAAGCATTAAGATGTGTGAATAGACACCAATGTTCTAATAGTCACACAAACAGATTGTACAGGTAGAGTGGTACTTACAGAAACAGGAGTGTTGTATTGTTGCCCAAGAGCATCTCCTCCAGCGACCATCTGAACTCCAGGTGTGGCATGGAGCCATGGATAAACGTCGAGCTTGATGGTGTTACTGATCAAGACGTAGGATTTACTGATATAAATCCCATCACAAAGTCAGAATGTTGCTCAGCAACCTCTACAGCAGCAGCAGTGTAATCTCTATGAGCTAGGTTGCCAGCAAAGCTCATCTCAGCGAGTAAAAGTAGCCCTCTTCCTTTAGGAGTTATGCCTTCACATTTTCTTGGAGGGCTAACCATTTTTATCACAATAAGGTAAGAATGCAACCCAGTGAGGCCACCAACAAAGAAGTACCGGATAAGCTTAGGAAGTTTTATAGGAATAGTTGTCAGGCTATAAAAGTTAAGAAAAATGAATCCATAACTTGTTTCCTGTGAGAAAATAAATACATCAACATAACTGACCACTCCAATACATTGCCAACCCAAGGGCAGTGATGATCAAAGCATTGATTCCTTAACACATTTCATGAAATCAATGCAGAATTACAAGTATTATAGAAATGCCGATATAAATCCTGATTCTACCTAAGGCATGACATATTGGCATCAGACTGAGAGGAAAGTAGAAAAGCATTGCAATATCCTACTTCTCAGTGACTTGTCACTGTAAGTTGTTCACCCACATCTTGCTTTTCTAATGCCTTTTCAAAACACATGATATAACATTCCTGCCATAGCTCTACAAATATATTTGTAACTACTGAATTTTCTCAGTTTGTCATTGTTTCTCTCTAACTACAGCTAATGCTAAACTACTAAAAATAGATAAAATTCATCCACGCATCTGCAAAGTTTCCACTTAATATAGATAGGATTCATCCACTAATTATGTGCAGAGAATAACTCTTTTATCCACTGCATAGAAAGCCTGGCAACCTGTAGCAGGGCAAAGCATATCAAGCAATTCATCAAAAATGAATGTAACATATGCAACCTGGTCCATTGATTAGCTGTTACGGAGAACATGGAAGCACACACAGTAGGTGTGACAGCATGTGGCTAAATATCATTCATAATTCACAGGAGGTATGACTGCATGTGGGATAAAATACATCTTCACATGTGAGGTTTCTGTATTGGTCAATTTGTTGGGAATTTTCTAAAAAAAACATGCACACCTTTTGTTTTAGGTCCGTTATATCAAAGTGAACACCCCTGTCTGCCTATCTGTCTTGAATCAAGCGACCAGAAAACACAATGACAATAATGTAAGTACAAACTTTTGTAATCAACCTGCTGCCTCTGTTGTTGGACAGGTGATATAGAGATGGAGAGTCCATATACCGGGTTAGGAAAACAACTGAACCCCTTGCCATTAGCTTTTAACATTATTTCCTAACAAACAGATCCTCCAAATGAGCACTAAGAAATTTGCTTTTACCTCATCTGTATAGTTAGACAAGAGAATGAGTAGCCAGCCCGGCCCTGTCAGCTTGTCCAATTTTATCATCCTCTGCAAGCAAAGTCAAGTACTTGAGCATTTCAAATCTGGGAGCAGCTGCATGTCCTCTGCAGAGCAGAGTTTGCATAAATCAAAGCTGTATGTGCACGAATACAGGCGGAGGGTACACGCATAGTCTATCCAATAATATGGTTGAGCAGCTAATGGATGGTTTTTTTTAACATAGGTCGTTCTACAAATTCCAAAAAATCATTCAGTTGGGATCTGACAATACGGCAAAAAGCTGCTCCTCCGCAGTGACAACCGACTCACCGTCACCGAGTCCTCGTTGGTGACGGGGAGCGCCCTGAAGGCGTCGGGAGCTGCACGTAGGTGTGCAGCGGCTTTAGAGCCTCGCTAGCTGCAATTTCGCTCTCGGCCTCGAGCTCGTGGATGGAGCTGTAGCGCTTGGAGACGACGTGTTGAGCATCTACAGGAAGTTGCGCACCGTGGTGTCACGCGTGCGCTGCGACGGAGCCGTGAGAGACGGAATCAGCACCTCTGCGGAGGCCGTTCCTCGCCGGAGTTCCGCGCTGAGTTGAAGCGGAGCCGGGGCAGATGCGGCGGCGGCGAGGGCCCAAGGTGGCGAGGGCGGGTCGGAGCGGCGTCCGTTCCGCGCAGAGTCGTTGCGGCTGGGTGGACTCGGTGGCGGCGGTGGGTCGGAGTGGCGGCCGTTCCGCGCCGAGTTGCTGCGTCCGGGTGGAATCAGTGGTGCGGCGAGAACCGAGTAGGCGAGGGCGGGATTCGGTGGCAGTCCGCTTCTGCGTCGGGGGCGCTCGGCGGCGGCGGCGTCGTCGGGGGCAAGGCGAAGGGCGCGGTTGGAATCTCAGGGAGGGGCTAGTCGAGCTAGGGTTTGGGTTGAAGGGGAATGCGGCTACTTGCTTGGGTTGGCTTTCGAAAGCTTCTGGAAGGGCGAGGCGGGTAAGAGGGGGAGGGCGCCGCGGCTGGCCATGCCGCCGTCAAGCTGGCCACGCCGGCTACCTGCCTGGCCGCCGCCGCTCCGGCTGGCACGGCGCTCAGCCTCCCTTGCGCGGTCCTGCGCCCGCGGGTGGTGGGCAGCCCGCGCGGCCCCCGGTACCACCGGCGGCGCCGGCTCCCTGGTGATGAGCATGGGGGAGAGGAGTCGATGCCGCGGTCGTTCGAGCAAAAACCGCGGGTGGCGGTCAGCCCGCGCGGCCCCCTGTACCACCGGCGGCGGCGGTTCCCTAGTGATGAGCATGGCGGAGAGGAGTCAATGCCGCGATCGCTCGAGAAAAAAGGGACGGAAAAAAAGAGACGATGTGAGGGATCGAACCGTGGCTGCTCGGGCGTGGGCATGGGGCTGGCGCGGGCGTGGGAGCGAGCGCGCGTGCGATGCCGGGCGGGCATGGGAGGCAGCGAGCGATCGCATGCCTGTGAACGATTCTCTTATAAATGTCTACGTGTTATAGTAGTAGCCGTTATATATATATGGAGCTATGCATCTGTGAAGGTAGTAAATTAGAGTGAATTCATTTATAGTGCATGAGAGAAATGAACTTTACCAGAAAAAAATTACACAATGATTTTCTCAAAAAAAAGGTATCCAAATATTTTTTTTCTAAAAGATTATCCAATTAAAATCCTAAAATCTAGTGAAGTGCTGGAAATTCATAAAAACAATGTGTTAGCTCAAAAAATGTATGAAACGAGTGGATACGGCTCCGATCCTCCAAACGAGTGGATACGCGGCTATATAATAAAACTGACAGAAGTGGTCTTAGGATCCGAGCTAGTACCTCTTAACACGCGCTTTGTTCTACGTCAATCTCTGTCCACCTGTAGTTATATTATAAAAAAAAAATGGCACAGGCGGAGGCTGTGACGACCAACCATGTGGCCATCCGCATCGACGAAGACGATGGAGCCAGCAGCTCCTGCTGCGCCGTGTGCATGGAACCCTCGGACTGGGTGATCGTCGGCGCGTGCGGACACCGAGAGGTCTGCCTCTACGGCGCCGTCCGCATGCGTTTCTTCCAAGATGACCGCCGGTGCTGCATCTGCCGGGCCTTCTGTGCCACCGTGGTCGTTACAAGAGCTAACACTAACAGCAAGCCACGGCAGGTTGTCGTCGGCGACAGCGGCGGCAGCGAGGGCCGCCGCCAATCCGTCTTCTCTGAGACATCACCGGCGTTTGGTGGTGTAAGGCCAGCGGGTACGCATTGCTGGTACCATGGCGGCGGCGTGGCTGCATACTTCGACGATCGAGCACCGTATGAGGCGGTGAGGAACATGTGTTCCAAGCCTTTGCCTTTGCCTTTGCCTTTGCCACCAACAGGTGTAGGCAACAACCATGGTGCACCTCAAGACCCAAACACGGAGTTAAAGTCTTTCCTGTTTTATCTTGTAGTAATGGCACTAATCGGGGCATTAGGTGGCGGCATTCCCTTGGCCGGTTACATTAAGCATTGGCTTCCTAGAGTGGCACTTGTAATAGGGTGTGGCCTTCTAATGGCGGCATGCGCATACTTCGATGCTAGGAGATGGTGGTTCTCCACTTCCCCAGAATCAGATCCACAGAGATCATGAAAGGGAGGACCAGTTTGGTAGGACTTCTGGTCTTTCTGAAAAGATTTTGACTATGGCTCCTTTTAGCAGCTTCTTGCCTTCTTTGATAGTAACAATTTTTTTAGTAATTTGCAATAAAAAACAGATTCGGTTCCTCTAAGCCCTTTGCAAAGAGCTGTTTTTGTTTTTTAATGACCGCTTGACATGACTTCACGTCTACAAGAAGCAAGTCTCAGCCATATTAAAGGGGCCATATTAGTTGTTATGAATGGAAGAATAATAAATTTGCTACAATGGCTTTCCTTGAGAGTGCTTGAGGGCATCCAGACCCTTCTAGATTTGTTCATAAGGTTGGTATTACAACTACTTACTATACTATCTCACTGTCAAATTTCATTACGAAAATAGACATTGGAACTAAGTCTGCATGCATCAGATGCAGACATGATCCCAGGATCCAAACTGTTAGAGCAACTCCAGCAGGGACCCTCAGATCAGAACCCCTACTTTTGATTTAAGGGTTCTCCTACATTTTGAGGGCCTAATTTTTTTGCATCTACTCAAGTAGGAGCCCTAAAATACTTTTTGATAAGGACTCACTTGTCATTCTTTGTTTCCCAATCCTCAATCTCATCTACATCCAGATGAGCTTTTACCTTGTCGTCCATCTAAGCCCAAAGACCCGATCATGTTATGGAAAGGCTTTCTCTTATAGGTCTGTTTGGCATGGAAAGGCTTTCTCTTATAGGTCTATCTGGCATCGCTTCTCGACCAGCTCCTGAAGTTGTTTGGAGCCGTTTTGTGCCAAACCGGATATACAGAGGGTGCAACAAAAAATAGTGGCTTAGGGGTTCTGTGAGATCATATTTTAAAGAACGCTACATGTAGAGATATTTTGCCAAACGGTTTACCAAAACGGCTTTAGCTCCCCTGATTGAGCAATGGAGTCCATCGGTGGTGAAGTGAAGCTGTATGAAACAGGGCCTAAGCCTTAACTAGTGACCTTGCCAATCTTGCCTCTGCAAGTATACATATCCTCGACGGATCAGCTCCGACAGAAGCGCGGTTGCTCACGTTGAGATCAAAACCACCTAAATCCCAACTCGAGCTTCGACTGCGGGTGCAGGAATCAATCTATTTCTATGCGTTATCAACGCAAGAGGAAAAGTCAAGGAAAAAACAAGAACCGTTTTATTATAAATAACTTGATATAATAACGGTACTTATTCTATATAGTAAATACCTCACCATTATAATAATGGTATACAACTACATTTCATGATCTCTGCATCTGACTCAGGAGTACCTCCTAGAATGGAAGTATGACCATGCCGTCGTTAAGAGGCCAGAGGCAATTACAACTGCAACTCTAGGAAGCCAATCTTTAAGGTAGTGCATGGCCAAAGGAATGCTACCGGCTGCCCCCACCAATGCCACCAGTGCTAGATAGCGCAGGAAATACTTTGAATCCGCGTTTGGGTCCTGAGGTGCACGATGATGTTTGTTGCCTACACCTGTTGGCAAAGGCAAAGGCCTGGAACACATGTTCCTCACCGCCTCATACAACGCTCGATCGTCAAAGTACGCAGCCATGCCGCCATGGTAGTAGTACCAGCAATGCGTCCCTGCTGGCCTTACGCTATCGTACACTGGCGAGGTCTCGGAGAAGACGGATTGGCGCCGCTGGCTGGCGCCGTCGTCGACAACTTGTTGCGGCCCGCTCTTAGCTCTTGTAATGACCACCCCGGTGGCAGAGAAGGCCCGGCAGATGCAGCAGCGGCGGTCATCTTGGAAGAAACGCATGCGGACGGCGCAATAGAGGCAGACCTCTCGGTGTCCGCACCAATGTTTTAAATAGCGGGCTAAGGTGTTTAGCGGTATATCTCTAAAACAGCTAATAGCGGAGCTATATCGGGCTATAGCGGCTAAATTGTACATGAACACAAATAGCGGCACCCTGCCTCAAAAGGCTATAGCGGGCTATAGCGGCAGCTATAGCGGAAGATTTAAAACTATGGTCCGCACGCGCCGACGATCACCCAGTCCGAGGGTTCCATGCACACGGCGCAGCAGGAGCTGCTGGCTCCATCATCTTCGTCGATGCGGATGGCAACATGGTTGGTCGTTGTCACAGCCTCCGCCTGTGCCATTTTTTTTATTAATAACTACAGGTGGACAGAGGTCAGAGATTGACGTTGGGTTAGAAAAAAAACGCGTGTTAAGAGGTACTAGCTTCGATCAAAGACGACTTCTCTATCAGTTTTATTTAGGGATGAAAACGGTACGGATATTTTCCGACCGTATTCGAGACCGAATCCGTTTAGAGGGGTTTTAATCCGTCCGTATCCGAGTCCGGATATTTAACATCCGATACCGTATTCGTATCTGAATATTTAAATCACATATTTATGATGTCGATATCCAATCATATCCTATCCGGTATTTTTTTATACTATCCGTATTCGAATCCGAATTCGGACATAAATATGAAAATAAATACGATATCAGTGATATCCGTCCGTATCCGATCCGTTTTCCTCCCTAGTTTTATTATATAGCCGCATACGACGAACTTGTGGTGGATACGACTTTCTCTAGCCGCATACGACGAACTTGTGGTGGACGGTGGACGCGGGCTCGGACTTCGACTCGGACCTGAGCGGGTCTTCGACTCGGATCGGCGCCGTAACCTCCCTACAGTGTGGACTCGGACTCGGAGGGGCGATCTCTGCAGGCGCTGTATCATTACCGTCTCAAAAATCCTTTTTCCAAGGAAACTACTAGCGCCCGGACGTTCGGATCCGGGCGCTAGCATCCGGACGCGCCGCAGGAGGCCCCGTTTCTACCCCGCAACACGCAACAGAAGATGATAATGAAAAAAACTGCAACCCGCACCGTCTCCACGCACGCGGGGGGAGCGGATCGAACCCATCCCCCCGCACACACGGGGATCCGCCCCCTGCAACAGATAAGGACCTGTCTGCTGCACCAAAGCATGAAAACCCACTGAAACAACGGTCAAACATCTACTAAAACAACGTCCAAACACCAATTGAAACATGCAGAACGCCACCACGCAGCTGGATGGAGCCTGGTGCAGAACGCCATCAGTGCTCCTCCCCACCGACGTCGCAAGGGTGAAGAATGCCACCACGCAGCTGGATCTGCGTCGCCCCTCCATGGATCCACCACGGGGAGCCTGGTGCTCCATGAATCCGCCACGGGGGACCCCAGAGCTCCATGGATCCACCATGGGGAAGGCCGCCACGGAGAGGAGCTGCCCCCGCCCTCAACTTGCAAGAAGCGACGGAGGGAGCAAAGGGTCGCAGCGGGGGAGGGTGCGAAGCCAGAGAGAGGAAGGGAGGGAGGGGCGCCTAGCTGGCGGCGCGCGTGGAGGGCGCACAGGGGAGGAGCAGCGTCCTGCGGCGTGCGGAGGAGAGCGCGAGGCGAGAGGAAGAAGAAGCGAGGCGGAGCGAGCGAGTGGTGAGGGGGAAGACTGAAGAGATGAGCAAGTAGATAAGGGAGGCCCGGGCGAGTTGGTTGCGTCGCACCGCTTGGGCGCGTCCGGTGCCGTCCGGACGCCCTGATAGTATCAATTCCGTTTTTCCAAACAACAAAGGACCCAGGGAGAGTAATATGTTTTTAGAAATTTTATTTACAATGGTTAGAGAAAAATATAGACCATTCCGCAATCAGACAGTGCACATAAAAAGTCTGATGTATAGATTAAGACATGACCCTGTTCGGCTGGCTGGAAAAACACTGTTATTCCATTGAAACGGTACGGCTGATAAGTTCAAACGAACAGGGCCATATAAGTAAAAAAAATATAGGAACGGTACAAAATTGGTTTATCTAATACCAAAATAGTAGATCTATTTTTTTTATTATCTAATTATATTCGGTTTAGGTTAAAACAGTGTTTTTATTATCTTCAATTCAATCATGAGGAGTAGAGTAAAACTGAAATTTCCCATATATGTTCCGCGGGGCGGCCAGGACCACGGTCTCCACGGGAAGCATCCCGTGCTGAGCTGGGTGAGCCGCTGCGACATCGTAGGCGACGTCGCTGCGGGTCTCCAATACGTCCACAACATCAAGGCCACATGTTGTCAAAAAAAAAAAATCGAGGCCAGCAATATGCTGCTGGAGCTGGACGCGTCCTACCGCGCGTGGCCCGGCCACGTCCAGACACCAGGGTGAACATCATCTGAAATGCATCTCAGCACCTATTGAGTTCTTGGCGGAACACCACTGTATACTAAAGTATCGAGTTTTCCAAATACACCAAGCACCCAAGATAACTGGATAATTGAAACCTTTGCATCGTGGCTTGTCCAACAACCAGTGAGCTTGACACCACCTGAAGACCAACATTTCTGAATAGCTGAAACCACACCTGCCTAGCAAAAACACAGTTGTTTAGTGCTGAGCTATTTCTTCATCATGATCAAAGAGCAGGCAGCATTCCGGGTGTGAGGGACACGACACGCCAGCCAATAAGCTGTCTAACAAGTAACAACAGCTTGTAACAGGGAACGCAAAAAGAAGCTGCACCACAAAGGCACCCATTCCAGGATTGCCATTTGCATTTCCAAGACTTGAAACCAGTAGCCACCTTGAAGGTCTTGTAGCCTGACACAGTGAGTCTAAATGTATTGTTCATCCGGCTATAGAACAATCCCTTCAATTGCATCCCATAGGTACAGATTTTTTTTTTTTTTGAAAAACCATAGGTACATATATTGAACCCGCGATGCAGCAGAAAGACTACCTTGGAAACGGCAATGCTGTAAATCTTGTGCTGCAGATTGCTGCTTGAGAGATCTTTGGGGTACCATTGCACTCTGCATGTAACAGTGAAACAAGTTCAGTTATTGATTATCCATGGAACCGTCGCTCTGTCAAAATTGGGGTGGTGAAGCCATTAGTACCATAATAGTTATTGAGGTTGTGAATAGAGCCGTTGGTCTAGCTTGGAGCTTTGGACAGGAAGCAACAGCCGTGCCTGGTTAGGTTGAGTCTTTTGCAGTCATAGCCACCACATATACAATGCAGAATGCACAACCTAGCATCTTGAGGTTGTGGATTCTGAAAGCCCAAGTTCAATTGGTCGAAGCGATGAGGCAGCTATTCATTCATTTACGCTCCTTTCCAAAGGTCAAGCTCGTCTTCCCTTTATCCCTTATCAATGGCTTGAATGACCTATTTCAGAATAGATGGAGATGGCACTGAGAACATGTACTCACTAGCCGTCTACATGGAGCTAAAAGAGCCATCTTCAATCCAGCATTTTATCAGCGATCTTGTTGATTGCAGGAACAAGTCAACGTTTGTTAACTTCCTAACCAAGAGTTGGGACCCAAGGGAATTTCTCCACAGAACAAGGCAGAGATGTTTGAGTGGCCAGGAGCTCATCTTCTTCACAACGGATAGGTGTCGCACAATACCTCTGTAAGCTGGCCTTCAGCCCTAAAACATTCCCAAAGAGGCAAAGAGAACCAGCATCTCCATAAGTTGCAACCCTGTGCGGTTGGTTGAGGAAGAGGACAACATCATCTGCATACCAGCCAAACTTAATGTCCCAGAAGGCTGCAGCAAACCTTACTCACAGACCTTGTTGATAAGTGCATTGAAGATATCCATCCCAAGAATGAAGAGCATATAGGCAACGGGGGCTTGCTGTTGCCCACAGCAGTGTTTGATAGTCTCACAAGGTTCTCCATTCAGCAAGATCAAGTGGTTGCAGTAGATAACAGATTGCACCTAGTCTGACCAACCCAAGGTGAGGTAAGCCTCCAAGAGTTTGCTGTCTGGGCCATTGTGCCTAGGTTTTTTTTTTGCTGGTTTTCCTCCTAATAAACCGTTAATAAATCGTGCGGTTGTAAGGTTTTTGGGCCCAGTTTCCCTGTAAACCGGGTCAATTCTTTTCTTCTTAAGTGGATTGTAGGAGCTCCCTGCCCTCTTTGAAGAGGTTTCTTCAAAAAAAAAAGGCCTCCAAAAGAAATGGCCATGGAATATGTTACTATGTGGCTGGCTATAGAGAAGTTGCATTCAATATTTAACATGTATATTATTATGCTTTTAATACTTAACCATTTCTTTTAACTAAAATTTTTGCAGGGCTTGATGACAGAGGCCAGAGTTCTTCATATTTAAGCATTTTGTATCTTAGCCTCATGGCTTTTTGATATATTTACATATTAGCGGGATATTTATTTCATGAACAGAATAGCAAGACACTGAACTTTTAGATAAAAGAAATTCGCAAATGCTTTGTCTGTGGCCACTGTGGGATCGTGGATAGAGATGGCAACGGTTCACCATCAGGGGACAAGATGGAGCGATCGGAAAGGCAGTACCTTGCACTCCTACTAGGAGTAGTGAGCAGCATAAGAGACAAGCGGCTGATGTTTGAGAGGCAGAAAAGTATATTCTGGCGTTTCGACCGTGCAATCACCCACGTACCGTTTTCTTCCAGAGTTTTGCCTACGTACCCAGGCTCATTTGCTCAGCGGCTCAGCCACCTCCTGCTCTCCTCTCCTTCGCTGTGTCTTTAGCTCTATCACGGAAAAGCCACCGGAGACCAGTTTTCTGTGTGCATCTCAGGAGCGCGATACTTCGTCGGACATCTCTTCGCTTTGCCGCCTTCCCCAGCTCCGGCGTTCCAGCTTCCACCACGCCTTCTGCGATTCCTGATCCCATGATTCTCGACGCAACTGCAATCAGGGACGGAGCCAGCGGTAGGGCAGCCAGGGCTAGAGCCCTCCCTACCGCTGGTGAGTCCATGGAGCCCCTCCTGAGTCCCGCCTACAAATTTCCGCCATTGTTGTCTTGAGAAAGAAGGTGGCTTCGTCACTGACTGCAATATACAACGCTGAGTTTCCTAACGAGTACGTATGCTCTGCAGGTCCAGGTCACGACATGTCTGGAAGCTTGCTTGCACCTGCTACCGTTGCCAACATGCACACAGCAGCGCGTTAACTCGCCCCACTAACATCACGGCGAGCTCGCACATACGTTTATCTAAAACAGAAATCGCGGCATTGGAAAATGTTACTACTACACATTCTAGTGTATGAAAATACGCTTGAAGTTGCCAAACATGTGACAGTTAACAAAGTGAGAACTGTTGAACTAAGATCAATATTTGTGAATGCTACGCTACGGAGCTAGTCACTTATCTTGAAGCGTTATCATTTTATAATACTCTCACTCTTGAATAACAGTCTAAAGGGATATTTGGAACTAGTCTGTATGATAACATTGGTACGGTCGGCTTTCCTCCTAAGCAGGCTGCTCCATCGTTCCCTTCATCATTTCCACGTCTCTTTTCTGGCAATGATGAACTGAGGTGCCTTATACCATGTGCAATAGACCAGGTACAATATCTTGTCTGATCATCTCGCCATAATTGGTTGTTTTTCTACTTGCTAACATACTGTTAGGGTGTGCTTGTTACTTGGGCAAGGATAGCCTAGCTTTTGGTATCAAAGACAGGATAGCCCAAGCAAGCATAGCACAATGCAATTGCGCGGTATTTGGTTTCCTGCAAACAAAGTTTATCTGCTTGGCATTATAATATAGAGATAAATTTATCTTGTTTTGCACCTCTAAATTGTAATTAATGCTTCTGGAGTTCATATTGTTCCAGTAGATTTGGATTTTTTTGAAGGCTCAGTGGGGGAAATCCCCCACCTCAGTAGATTTGGATTGTGCCCTGGCATATGCAAATTATGGACGATTTTATTTAGTGATATATATTGAAAAGGAATATCTGATATTTTCATGTACTGGAATGCACATGCATTTAGTTTTGCAAATTTGAGTTTCTTAACAGCTCGGCTATTCTTGTTTTGGAGGCTATTTTAGAATTTGTATAGTAAAAAATAGGCTTCAACAGATGCGTTATCTGGTTTTGTAAAATAAGAAGCTGGTTATCCCTTGATTTTAGGTGGCCATATGAAGTTAACCATAGGCGCTAGCTATCTGAAGATGAGAAATAGCAAGGCTGTAGTAGATCTCTTCTTTTTTTAGGAGTTTTTTATTTTACAAAATGGCTAAACTATGAAATTTGGCAACTAATTTTAGCCAAGCCGTTGGAGTTGCTCTTAACTTTATATTTGTTTGCAGGATCTATATTTTAGGATGACTCGTGATGTTGCTCCTAAAATTGGTTTTGAGAAATCTTCACTGATTGAATCAAAATTTTTCCTTGCACTTCAGGTATTTTGTTTGGGATTTGGACTGAATGCTGGTGCAATTTGCCCACTTCTTCTCGTATTTTTTTGGCTTTATTATAAAATGGTCATGATATCAGGTGCATTACTTCATGTGGGCCGGTTGTTTTATTTCCTTTTTACAGGGGGGGAACACTAAAATGTCAGCCAGCAGTGACCCGAATTCTGCCATATATGTGACAGATAGTTCTAATCAAATAAAGGATAAGGTTTGACCTGAGTTATGTTTAATCAGGAACAATATTTACCCAGCAATAACACGTTTTAAGTTACGCCATTTAAAATTATGGTGAAATGTTCATTGGATTGGGGCATTGAGCCAAGTATCTTGTAGCTCTATTCTTTCATAAGCTTATAAAATTTATTTCCACCATTTTCCAGGTGAATAAATTTGCTTTCTGAGGTGGCTGGGAGTCCACAGCACTCGAGAAGGAATATGGTGCCAACATTGATGTAAGCCCTTTCCCTGTATTCACGATCACTATTGAACACCAAACTAGTAGCTAGAATACTCTGCGTTCTGACTTTTTCTTGGAAATCAGAAGTTAGATTTGTGATGATACTTGACTTTGAATGATCAGCGGTAGCTACCAATTCTAATGCATGCAGTTAGAAGGCTAGCTGTTTCTTGATTAAGGCTTTCATGTTACATTTCGTTGCTAACATGCTGAAGATTGTGATCTTCATTTCTATAATCCGCCTACAATATTCCAGTTAATTCGTATATTTCCGAAGAAACACATAATCTATTGGTGATTCTTGTCTTGTTCAGGTGGATGTCCCAATCAAGTACCTAAACTTTTTCCTTGAAGACGATGATGAGCTTGAGCACATAAAGAAGGTGCATTTTTTCATACTGACTAGCTAAACAACACTTCCATTACTCTCTCTGTTATGAAACTCATTACTAAACATTACTCTCTCTGTTATGAAACTCATTACTAAACATCATCAGGAGTACAAGGAAGGAAGGATGCTAACTGGTGAAGTGAAGCAACGGCTGATTGCAGTTCTATCTGAGCTGGTTGTTAAACATCAGAGAGCTAGAGCTCAAGTGACTAAGGATGAGCATACATTAGTGTTTTGGTTGATCTATCGTGTTGGACAATTGGATTCTTGCACGTTTTCACTGTCATTCCTGCTGTGCGAACATATCTCAGCATCCATACGCAAACATTATAACCAAGTACTAATCTGAAAGAGCCACGATGCCTATTCTTCAATACAAATTATTTCCTGCATCGCTTTAACAATTTCTCATATGCGCAGATGGTTGATGCATTTATGGCAGTAAGACCTGTTCCCAACATGTTTGCAGATTTTCGTCGATCTCAGCAGAAGTTAACTACTAAATCATCCTAATAGAATGGTTGAACAGCGCCCTTATAATGCCATTGATTTACTCGGGATGGCCTGTATCGCTATTGGGGCACTTTTTTTTTATCTCAGCAAGCTCGATTAGTCAACCTGATATCTTCCCTTCGTCAGTTGACAGTTAGTTTGGGTCATTGTCCCTAAACTCGATTAGCTGTTTCGTTAGGATCATGTCGGTTTAGGGACAAGTTAGGGTTTTGTTCTACACATATATAAGCAGGGTCACAACTCAACATTCTTAAGAGTTCAGCAATAGATGAAAGATAGAATTACCTGTGTGCCACTAAAAGATGCCCAATTCTTGATTTGTCACTGAAAAATTAGTAGTCTCTACTGTGCTTCTTGGTTTCTTTCGTGTCACTGACATCACTTTAAGACAAGCTGCTGCTCTCGTTAACACGGCAAGGGCACCAACCGTAGCCTGCTTAATGCCGGTCAACTCCGGCGCCACGACAACATCGTGCTGGTCCTCCTCACTGCTTCTGCACTTCTGATTCCGCCTCCACACTCGTCATGAACGCCACTGTCATCACGGTCCAAAACATAAAAAAAAAGTGATTAACATGTAACCATGAGGATCATGAACATCATTAGTGCATATGTGAGCATAATTGCATATGCAATTGTACAAGTTATGGAATTTTTGAATTTTTGGGTGAATGCACCTTGGTGAACTAACTTCAAATTTTGTTATGCAGCTGTGTCTTCTTTCATTTTATTCAAATGCTAGATGCAGATGATGAGTTTAGGGTATTTTTACTAATTTTTTTGGGAACTGTTTGTTGTAGCTAAAAAATCATTCAAAGTTCAGTTTTATTTGTTTTGTTTTGTAGATTATGATCAAACCAGAAAAGCTCTTGACACTACTACAAAAACTGTTTTTAATGTTGAGGCTACGTTTCATAGTAGGTTTCGTAGTGTCGCGATCATCTAAAACTGGGCTAAAGCCCTACAATACAGTGGCGCATGGACAAGCCTCACCTAAGGTCTGACACTAAAAATCAAAAGTAGTGTCGGGCACATCAGCGATGCTGACATTTAGTGTCAGGACTTGCTGACGTCGGTGGCCCGACAATGGTGTTTTTATTTTCAGTGTCGGGCTGCTGACATCACACTAAAAATCAATATAGCCCAACATCTATTGAACTCAGTACATACACTATGCCAGAAAACGTTATCAGTGACACGACGATTTGTGACACAAAAACGAAACGCGTCACCAATAGTCTATCCGTGACGCGGGTTCACGAGACGCGTCACCGATTAGTTGTTGCCCATGCCCCAGGAGCAAGATGCGTCACTAATAACGATGTATTCGTGACGCGCGTTAACAAGACGCGTCACAGATAAAAAATGTGACACGTATTGTCAAAGCGTGTCACAGATAGATTGTAGTATTCGTGACGCTGGTTAACAAAACGCGTCACAAATAAGGCATGTGACGCGTTTTCGCTGAACGCGTCACCGATAGGAAAGCATATCCGTGACACTTCTCGATAACACGAGTCACAGATAATAAATATGACGCGTGTTCTAAAGACGCGTCACTGAGTTGTGGCCGGGACACATCTACAGCACCGATCTTAACGCATGTTTATTAGCTTCGTCCCCCTAAAAAAAGTCCCGGTCGAAATAAAAAACGCGTGGAGCTCCGACCGCCGACCGCCGCCGTCGACCTGCAGCTCCGGCCGGTGCCTTGTGGAGTCCCCACACCACGGCACCTACAGCTCCGGCCGGAGGCAGCCCCCACCCCACCCCGGTGGACTCCCAATCCCGGCGCGTCCAGAGCTCCGGCAGTCGCCGCGCGCCCACCTCGGCTCCTCCAGCTCCGGCCGTCGCGGCCGCCCATCTCGGCACCTGCATCTCCGGCAGAGCCCCCCACCTCTGCGCCGCCCCATCACTCGAGCCCAGGCCCCGGCGGTCATGTGTCGTCGGTGGCCTCCAGAGCGCGGCATCGTCGGACCAGAGCACAACCATCTTCGTGTCAGCAAGGGCGAGATTCGCTCGCGTCCATCGCCCACCTCGAGCAGAGGTACAGCATCGCTCACTTCTTTTCCCTTCGGCTGTGTTCTTGATTGTGCGAGAATGGATCCGGTGTTGTCATGTGGAAGCCTTCAGATAGTCTGTAACTGTCAATTGACAACAATCTGTAGTGTACACACTATTGCTCGGATGCAGAATTATCTCTAGTGTCAGGTACAGATACTATTGCTTATCTCTAGTGTCAATTGAAGCTTTACACAAAAAAATAGTGTCAATTGAAACCCCACTATTGCTCGTCTCCTGGAATTAACTTTGAGATGCAGGCTTGTTTGGATGGAATCATGGAAGCGTGGCTAGCTAGACAGTAGTAGACTTGTGCAATATCCATCCATCCAATGATTCAAAAAGTTCAAAACTGCTAATTAGAATTGATGTTAAATTGCAATAGCTTCGCAGTCTAAAATGTGTTGCCTACGTAGCTCCCAGAAAGAGAATTATGGGAAGACATCTGCATGTTATTTCTTGTTTCTGGCAAACAAACACTGACGGCTACTAATAGGTAGTCTACTTTGTCAGGCAAAATTATCAGGTCCCGTTATGTTCCATTGTTTCTCTGCTACAAACGTGGAATTAGTCCAAAACTAAACTAACCAAAGACAGATTTCAGTTTCTGTTATATATATATGCCTATGATTATATATATATGAGGTTCCTAATGTTTCTCTGCTATGGTGAAATAACCAATACTGCCAGACAGTACTTAGCAGCAAAATTTCTTGAGGTCGTGCCTATACTAAACCAGTTACTCGAATGCTTGTGTGTTCAGATTAATAATATCCGATATGCTTGATTTCTGCAGGGTGCAAAGCATCAGATACTCGAGGAATAGCAAAGCCTGATTCCTGACAACTACGTTTGTTCCAAGCTGCAAATGCTTTACTGCTTGAAATAATCAATGGAGGATAGGAGTGCTGAACACCACTAGCCAAGAAGTCTACTAGTCGGAGGAAGCTGCTACTGTCCAAGTAGGT
Source organism: Saccharum hybrid cultivar R570 (assembly GCA_038087645.1). Lineage (NCBI taxonomy): Eukaryota > Viridiplantae > Streptophyta > Magnoliopsida > Poales > Poaceae > Saccharum > Saccharum hybrid cultivar. The sequence goes on along the minus strand of JAQSUU010000319.1, from coordinate 3,236,736 downwards.
ATTTTCTGCTGATTTAGCATCTTCCCAATTGGGTCCTCACGGTGTATTATTGGTTGTTGGATTGAGACATAGTGGGATTGCAAACATAAAGTCTAAAATTTAGTATTTTTTTGGATTATTTTTGTTGGGATGGATTGGACTGATGTCGTGAGGGACTGGTTAAAATTCCAGCAGTTTTGGTTTTGAAAATTTCATTGCAAAATAGACAGTAGGTGTGCTTTGCATATCGAGGTTCAGTGCTCTCCTTTCAGTAAAGCAGAGGTAGAAACACTGTATCTATGAAATGAAATATGAAACTACTTAGTCACTGCATCTATTTCGAGTGATTCGCATGACCAATTTGGTATCGTTTGATGATCTGAACGGACGTCCTCTGCACTCTGCAGGGGTGTACAAGCCGGCTGAGCTATGGCAGGCGAAGGAGCATCAGCCACCGCCCAAGAAACGCAGCTGCACGATGGTGTTCACGCTCAAGGAGATGGAAGAGGCCACCAACATGTTCAGCGATCGCAACCTCGTCGGCAAGGGCGCGGCTTCGGCCGGGTTTACAGAGGCGTCCTCAAGGATGGCCAGGTGCTTGCTTGCTTTTCACCAATCGTTCTATTTTGTTTGGGCCGGAAACCAGCAGGCCCAAATTCAGTCCCCAAGTCCCCGCAGTCCCTCCTCCCGTTTCCTGCAGCCCCGCAGTCCCTCCCTCCCGTTTCCCGCAGCCCCGCAGGCTCGCATCTCTCCCGTGCGCCGCCGCATCTCTCGGCGCGCCTCTCCCGTGCGCCACTGCCTCTCCCGCCCTCAACTCTCCCATTCGCGAGCAAGACGCAGGAGGACGCGCAGGGCAGCCGCAGCAGCTTTGCCGGCGGCGGGAAGAGTTGGGGCCCCGAGCTGGAGATCCACCGGTCACCACCCCGTCGCCCCGGCCTCCTCCTCGGTCCACCGGCGAGGGGCTCCCACCTCGTCCTCCTTGGTCCAGCGTGCCCACGGACGCCGGTCGACAAAAACCTCCTCGCCCCCGAAGGGCGCCCCCATCGGATCCAGTCGAATCGCAGCGTGCACACGGCGCGACTCGACGCGAGCTGCCCGGGCGCTCCGACCTCGTGCTTCTGCATTGGGCCCGGCCGCGATCCAGATCGAGAGAGGCCTGCTGTTTCCTCTGCCTTTCCGAACAGGTCCGTCCGAGCATCATTTGTCTCTCTTTCCGTCTTGTCACTGTCTCCGAGCCCTCCTCTTGTTTGCAGTGCTCTTAGACTGATGGTAATATATTCGCTGTAGAAATGTCTCATAATTTTCTGACCTTGATTGAAATTAGGCTGTTACAGCCATGCTGAGTTGAGGAGAAACGTCTTAGCATTTTCTGGACTTGAAAAATAAGTTTGCCGCAGCCATAGCAGGTCGAGATAATCTGATGGAGAAACATGTCTTAATTTTTTCCTTCTGAAACTTCAATCGCTAGACTTCTTTTTGAGCAGGGGGACTGTTCTGGTCACATCTGTGCTTCTCTGTGTCATAGTTGTGCTAAACAACTTTTGTCTTTAACAAGCAGAAGAATACTGGCCAAACTTGTCTTAACTCGCCCATTGGACTCTGTGGCAGCCCATTGGCCAAACTTGTCTTTAACAAGCAGAAGAATACTAGATAGTTAATTTTTTAGCCGTCCATGAGTTCTGTACTAAGGCAGATTTTCAGATTAAAATTTAGAAATTAAGAATCTCAATGGAAAGGTAGGAGATTTTCCCTTCAATTAAAATGGGTGTGTTGACTACTTGGCAAGCGAAATGAACGATTGTCACACGAACATAGCAGTCATCATTGCTTGGTTGCTGACAGGGGCAACTAAAACAATATTTCAGTGCTTATATTGGCTAATAGTACATAGAGACAGATATCAAGAACACATAATCTGAATCCTTTCTAAACTGGCAGCCATGGTCTTGGATATGATAGCTTTGCAACCTGCCAGCCATGGCTTCTCCAACTTTATATTATTGGCATGTTAATGAGCATCAGATCTCTTTTAGTTAAAGATGACAATCGATGTGCATGTAGTGTCCTTTTTTAATAAATGGAATAATGGCTTCAATCTGCATGTCCTCCACGGTCATTACTGAAGCTAACGATTTCTTTACTGTACAGGTTGCTGACCTGCTAGTGTTGTGGGTGTTGTACTGCAGTTGAATTCAGTTCCACATCAAAATGGTAAGCTATCACCACCCACAGTCATTTCAAGTGTTTAGCATATTTCTAGCATCTAAATTTGGTCTTCTGCAATTTGCTAAACCACATCTTTCTTGAATTTGATTGATAGGTGTCTTCCGCGGATTCTTCATCAAGTGGTGACGACGAAGCGGGGGCACAAACTGTTTCTGAGGAAGTAGAATCACCCGTTGATGATGAGCAGCAGCAGTCTGTGCCTGAGCCTGTGCGCCGACCCCGAAAACCAAAGACAGCATCTAAGTGGCCTACTGACATGATCGAGGTCACAGAGATACATCCAGATGGGAAGCCAATTGAGGTGAAACAACAACAAAGATTGCGATTGCTTGCTCGTTTGATTGCTAGACAACAGCTATCCTTAGTTATGCCATCATTCAAAAACCTTACTGATGAGAGGAAATGGGAATTGTTTCATAAGTGCCAATATCATTGAACCAACATAATGAGCCATATATATGTGTCTTGTACTCTTACATGTAGGGCTTTTGCAAGACACACAAACAAGCTGAAAGACAGACTACAGCCATTGAAACACGCTTTTAAATATGCGGTAAGTGCTTCCAAAAATAAAAGTCAATATTGTGCCTCTAGTATATTCAGTACTGTGTTCAACTTCAATTTTCAAATTATTGTGTTCTATATATATTTGTCGCAGTGCCTTCAACAATCTTCTGCCAAGTCATCTGGCTGGTATGCTGCACACCACTTGTTTTTAGCTATGAGAAAGACAAACTTGGAATACTCTGAGGTATTCATATCTAAACTTTGGATGTGCAAATATAATGGCCCATGGTTGTTTGAGTGTGTGTGACTGTGTCATGTCCTAGTATAGTTTTTAGCCCATGGTACTTGTTCTTCTACCTGTCTTTTTCTATCTCAAGAGAAGAGAAAAGGTGGAGGCTTTATTTGTATTGCTACCTGTCTTTTCGTTTTGGGGAGTGATCTGATGAGGGTGGAGGAGCAGGTGCCAGCTCTGTGCTTTTGCAGCTGAACCTCCTTATGCTCCAGGTAGTTTAGTGATTGGATTAGGAGCATGCAGCTAGCTAACAGATTATTTTCTCTAATTGTTTATTTGTTTCCTAGCACTCGGATATAGTGTGGCCGTTGTCGCAGTGGCCAGTTTGTGTTTCAATTTGAGTATCATTATTCGGTAATAGTGGCACTAGCCGACTGCTCATAGTCCTGATGAAAAAGTTTGTGTGGCCTCAGCATTCTGTCTTCAAATCAGTCTCAAGGAAACAGTCCTGTGTGTCCAAAAAAAGTATCAAGTAATAGTTGTATTTCAAACCTTAATGCGATTTCACTACATTTGTAGGCTATTCCCTTGATGTAGAAGAAAACTCTGCAGTTTCTTTTCAGTGGAAACATGCATAGTACTACTTTAGTCATAAGCTCGAATGCTCGATGCTTTATGCTACCTATATATTTTACTCAGTGATAGACATAGGCACAGCACCATCTGCTTGCTAATGAATTTCCACATCTACGGATGTTCCTATGTCCCTTGATTGTTTGCATCAAGCTTAGCAACTGTGATTTTTTACATTGATTGTCTATATTGTCCCGTACATTGTACTGTACCATGTTTTCTTTTTTACCAAAGTTCTATCTTGACACAGGAATTTGAAGTGTTGACGACGCCCATCGATATGCTCATGATTAGAGAAAAGCTAGCCAGGTTCTTAGTGGAACAAGTCATCGAGAAGAAAGGAGAGTTCCATCATCACCAGTGATGTGTGTTTGCCATTATCAGTGTGAGTCCAGTGATGTAGTGTGTGACTAAATAAATTAAGCCCAATGTTTAGATGGATTTCGAACAAGTTGTGATGGATTTTGAACAGGTTGTGAACATTTGATATAAATGTGAATCTGTTCAACTTGATGTCTATCTCGTGTGAACATGTTACATATTGATGACTTCTATATATATATATATATATATATATATATATATATATATATATATATATATATATATATATATATATATATATATATATATATATATATATATAACAATGTGGGGTTCTGATGAGTCATACGATGATGGAGAGTGACACATGTGACCCAAAATCAGTTTGGGTTCATGCCTGTTAGGTCGACCATGGAGGCGATTTTCTTATTACGACAATTGATGGAGAGATATAGGGAGCAGAAGAAGGACTTGCACATGGTCTTTATTGACCTCGAGAAGGCATATGACAAAGTACTGAGAAATGTCATGTGGTGGGCCTTGGAAAAGCACAAAGTCCCAACTAAGTACGTTACCCTCATCAAGGATATGTACAGGGATGTGGTGACGTTTGTCCGAACATGTGATGGCGACACCAGTGACTTTCCAATTAAAATAGGACTGCATCAGGGGTCAGCTTTGAGCCCTTATTTATTTGCTTTGGTGATGGATGAGGTCACAAGGGACATACAAGGTGATATCCCTTGGTGTATGCTCTTTGCTGATGATGTGGTGCTAGTTGACGACAGTAGGGCGGGGGTTAATAGGAAGTTAGAACTATGGAGGCACACGTTAGAGTCGAAAGGGTTCAGACTTAGTAGGACTAAGACCGAGTACATGAGGTGCGATTTCAGCGCGACTAGGCACGAGGAGGGAGACGTTAGCCTCGATGGGCTAGTGGTGGCCATGAAGGATACTTTTCGGTATTTAGGGTCGATGCTACAAAAGGATGGAGACATTGATGAAGATGTTAGGCATAGAATTTCAGTCGGCTGGTTGAAATGGCGTCAAGCTTCTGGCGTTCTCTATGACAAAAGGGTGTCTCAGAAGCTGAAAGGTAAGTTCTATAGGACAACGATTCGTCCGGTGATGTTATATGGTGCTGAGTGTTGGCCTACAAAAAGGCAACATGTCCAGCAATTGAGTGTAGCAGAGATGCGTATGTTGCGTTGGTGTTGTGGGCACACAAGGAGAGATAGAGTATGGAACGACGATATTCGGGATAGGGTTGGGGTGGCACCAATTGAGGAGAAATTGATTCAACATCAGTTGAGATGGTTTGGACATGTCCAACGGAGGCCTCCTGAGGCGCCGGTGCGTAGTGGAGTTCTAAAGCGGGCCGATAATGTAAAGAGCGGTAGAGGTCGACCTAAACTAACTTGGGACGAGTCCGTTAAGAGAGATCTTAAGGTGTGGAATATCCCCAAGGATTTAGCTATGGAAAGGAGCGCTTGGAGATTAGCAATCAACGTGCCTGAACCGTGACCTCTTTTGTCTTGTGCCCTTTATGTCCCTTTATGTGTCTCCCTGTTTCTCGTCTCTTTTGGGTTTCATCTCTAGCCTACCCCAACTTGCTTGGGACAAAAGACTATGTTGTTGTTGTAATGTGGGGTTCTGATGAGCAATGTGTACATTTGTTATATGCTATCAGTGACACATTACACAGACATGGGTCACTGATATCAAATTATCAGTGACACATATTCTTAGTATGTGTCACTCATATATCCTTATTCGTGACGCGTGTTACCACAACATGTCGCTGATATAGACTTATTAGTGACGCGGGTTCCCACAGCGTGTCGCTGATATGGATTTATCAGTGACGCGTGTTCCCGTTTTCAGTGACACGTATTCTGAATAAGCGTCACTCTATTTCCTCATCAGTGACGCGTCTTACAATTATTGGCGACGCGTGTTCGCGTTATCAGTGACTCGTGTTCTAAATATGCGTCACGGATAGTTTTCTATCAGTGACGCGTTTTTACGCGTCACTAATGTGCCCTTATCACAGACGCAAGAATAGTGACGCGTGTTTTACGCGTCACTGATGACCCTCTACACGCGTCACTGATAAGGTTTTCTGGCATAGTGATATACAAATGGAAATCCTAAGCCAGCCACCTTACCCACTCCATCATTTAACGTTGTTACACTCCCGTCTTCTTTCCCTTTTTTCTCCCAATCGGCCTCCTTCTCTTTCCTCCTTGCGCTCCCCTCCCTCATATTCATCAAACCCTATGCCATGCACTACCACGAAATGGTACAAAGGAGACACCACCATTAGAGATGAAAAATTAAAACGTGTCTCTAATGATACAAGAGTGACGGATGTATGATAACACGTCTGGTAATAGGTATATTAGTGACGGATAATAAAAAAAATACCCGTCACTAATGATTTGATTCTGAACTTGGGGATAGTTTTTTTAAGTAATCTCTAATATTCGCACAATCATAGACAGGGCTAGAGAAACAACCATCACTAATGGCTGATGATTAAAATCAATCACTGTTGTTGGATTAAAAGGGATGGATATTGGAAACTCGTCACTAATAGTGTACATCATCATAGATAGGATTATAGAAACATGTCACTGACGGACTGAGGGTTAGTCACTGTTGTTTGATTAAAAGGGGTGGATATTGGAAACCCATCACTACTAGTGTACATCATCATATACGGTATTATAGAAACCCATCACTAATGAGTCTCCGTCTAGGACGGGTTACACACCCCGTCACTAATGCAAGGGTTCAGCCTAGGGATTCATTATTTTTTATTTTTTTTATCTACCTTGTCACCTCAAAGAAGGTGCAGCTCCTGACCGTCCTTCCATAGGCCACTGATTGTAACAAACAGGGGAAGAGGAAGTTTTGGTGCAGCCACTTGCGAAGCTAACCTTCCGTTTCGAAGCTGAATGGGTTAAGGAGGACCAGTGCCCTAATAAAGCCTTGTTTGGATGCACAAGTATTCATTTCAATCCACATGTGTTGAAGTAGATTGGAGCGGAATTAAACTAAGTTCCATTTCAATCCACTCCAACACACGTGGATTGAAGTGGATACACATGCATCCAAACAAGGCCTAATAGAGAATGCTTGGAAGCTCTATGTTATTGGAAGGGATATATGGCACTGTTAGGCGTTGTTTGGATGCATGTGTATTCACCTCAATCCACATGTGTTGGAGTGGAATGGAATGGAATGGAATTTAGTTCAATTCCACTCTAATCCACTTCAACACATGTGGATTGAGATGAATGCATGCGCATCCAAACAAGGCCTTAAGGAGACAGCAGCGGGGGTGGCAAGGGATTTATGGGACTATAGCCGTAATATTCAAGGGGATTTATTTGGAGAAGAGAATTTGGAGGATGCCGGCGGGGGAACCTAAATGATGAAAATGTAGCAAAGGAGCTAGCAACTAGAGAAGCTTGAAGAGCAAAAGGATATCTATTGGCGCCAACGCACATGCTCATTGGTTGAAAGGGGGTGACCGAAATACAAGTTTTTCCATGAATAGGCGTCGGAGAGGAGAAGAAGTAGAATTAGGAAATTGGTGAAGGAGGATGGAGGTGTGGTGAATGAGAATAGAGAAGTACAGCAGTTGATTTCTAACTACTACAAAAGTTTATTCTAATCCCATGCAGAAACCAGTTACAATGAAATACTCCAACATCTCCAATGACGTGTAACCCCTGAGATGAATCATATACTGCTAGTGCTAGGGGACTTAGGGGGTGTTTGGTTCACCAAGTACCTCCTAAAGTTAGTCACATTCAGTCACTTTTAGTCACTTCTTGCCAAACACCTTTACTAAAAGGGTGACTAAAGGGCTCTAGTCCTCTAGTCACCCAAAGCTTGCTAAAAGTGACTAGAAGCCCATCTGGACACAGCGTGCCCCTCATCATTGCGCTTGCCCGAGCCCCACACAACCCTATCCCTTCACTCTCGCTCACTCCCAACTTGCTCACTCTCTCCTAGCTTGCTCTCCTCTGTTCTCCCCGCTGCCACCACCACTGCGCTTGACGCCCCCTGCTCCTCCCAACACCTCTGCTGTCGGACCCGCTCCTCTGCTCGTCGCATCCACCATGGACGGCAACAGGTCCGAGTATCCGTAGTATTTCTCGCAGTCTGCTTCTCAGGTGGATCCCAGCGCCTCTGCTCCGTCCTTCCTCCCTAACGTTGGCAACTTCGACCTCTTCTCCTAGGCGCCATCCAATGTTGTTGGATCCTCATCTCGGCGCGACATGGAGGGGCTAGATCTAAACACTGATGTCAACGACTACCCCTACCTCAGCGCGTACCAGGGGCTTCTCCAAGGTGACAACGTTCCCGACGGTCGAGGGCTTCCTCCTGTTCACACTGGTGCCAGATTTGGTGGCGCCTAGTTCGTTCCTCCTCGCTCGACCGCTAGAGGGAGTGGATCCGGGAAATGCCCGGCGACGCACGGAGCTGTGTGTCGCACCAGGGCCAGAGCCGGTGGTCCCCGTGGCAGATCTACCGTGAACCACGCGCCGGCAGCAAGGAAGCGTGGATCTGGCGCATCCGGCAGCTCATATCTTCCAAATGAAGCAATGGAGGAAGCAGATGACAATGAGGTTGTCGGTGAGGTGTGGTTTTGCAAATGTGATCTGTTTTTAAGTATGTTTTGTTCTACATTAATTGTTATCTATGTTTTGCTTTGATAAATTAGTTTGTATTTGTCTGATCTATACACTTGATTTCATTGTTAGGGTGATTTATTAATGTTGTATTCATGTGATGTATTAGATTGTATTTGTATGATCTATGCACTTGCTTTTGTTTGATCTACAGTTGTATATTTGTCTCTGATCTGCTTTTCTACTAGTTTGATAAGGCAAATTGGTCAGATGTCAATACATATGTATATGCTTGCCTTGCTGTTGATGAAATGAAAAAGGGCAATACAAGTAATGGGACAATGTCAAGGATAGGTTATGATAACATTCGAGAGTTCTATGAGAAACAGACTAGCCTGAGACATGATCGCAGATGTGTGAAGAATAGATACAGTCAGCTGAAAACTATGTACAGTTTCTACATATGGGCACTGACCCAAACAGGGGTTGGCCGCCATGCAAATGGAGGGCTGGATGCACCCATGTCTATGGGAAAAGGCACACCAAGGTAATATTTCTACTTAATTTTTTTTGTTTTGTTGTAATGTTTTTATGTTCTAACAGTATAGTCTTCTAAATTTTCAGAAAAAAGCCAAAGTGCAATAAATTCATGTGGGGGTTGCTAAGATACTTTCCTCAGATGGAGTTTCTTTTCCAGAACACGATAGTTGATGGATCTACAGCTACCATCCCTGGCTTGTCAAACTTTGAGCAGCCGAATAGAGAAGATGAGGAAGAAGACAATGGCCTTGCTACTCCAGAAGACTCTCCAGCTCAAAGTCCTCCTAGTATCAGCAACAGCTGTAAGAGGGGAAGCAGCACAACTGACACGGCCTCAAGTCCTACCAAGATTCCTGCTAGCAAAAAAAGTCCCAGTCAATATTATTATGCAGGGGCTGGTGAGCCAATTGGAGATTGCTACTGACAAAAAAGTCAGTGCTCTGAAAGAAATAGCACAGACCAAGAAAGGAGAAGCTTCTCAAGCAAAGCAAGCCAGAGCGGATGATGTTCAGAGGTGCTTGAAAATGGTTGTTGAGGCTGGGGCAGATAAAGGTTCTGCTGAATACTACATTGCTACCATGATGTTCAGAAGCAGCTACAACAGGTTGATCTTCAAAGGCCTTGATACAAATGAGCAAAAGATGGTATGGCTGCAGAGGGCAAAGGAGGGCATGGCCGCCCAGCAAGGTTGATGAGCAAAGGATGACATGACAGAAGACTTGGCAGCCTTAATTTTATTTTGCTTAGGGCCTTAAATTCATGATGAACTTTGTAATATTAATGAACCATGTTATTTTTCTAGACCTTGTAATGTTTGTTGAACAATGTAATGTGTGTTGCTGCCATGATTGTTACTGTTGTTGATGATGTTGAGATGCTGCCAAAATTCATGATTGTTTTTTAACACTTTATTTGGCATATAATTGTTTTGATCATCAACAACCAAATGATGGTGGAGTAGGTGATGCTGCAGCTAGATCGACAAATGATGCTGGAGTTCATGCTGTTGCTAGAGGTGGGCTTGCTGCTATTGGAGGAGGGGCTGTTGGTGGAGTACCTGATGATGGCTGGACTACAACTGATGATGGTGCCACTACTGATGACCCAGATGACAAGTGGACTACTGATGATGATTGGTCAGATATTGATGATGAAGGAGAGTCTTCTGAAGATGAGGAAGAAGCTCTGATGATGCATGTTCTAAGATGTCGACGCTACAGGAAGAGGATTGCTACTGTTGTGCTAATGCTAGGTATGTATCGCTATGACAAGTACATGGACAACGTTGCTTATAGAATCCCTGTTGAAAGTAGATATGATTGGACTATTAGAAACCTAGGACATAGGAGACAATGCTATAACAAGTTTAGGATGCACAGTGATGTTTTCTATAGCCTCCACACTATGCTTGTTGAGAGGTATGGTATGCAATCCATTAAGAAAATGACATCTTTAGAGGCTCTAGCAATGTTTTTGTGGATGTGTGATGCTCCTCAGTCCATGAGACAAGCTGATAATAGATTTGAGAGGTCACTAGGGACATGTAGCAACAAGTTTGATAAGGTTCTATGTAGTGTGATGAAGCTAGCTGTTGATATCAAGGTTACAATCTCCTCAGTTTGCTCCATACTTTGATAATTGCATTGGAGCTTTAGATGGGACACATGTACCTGTCACTGTGACAACTGAGAAGGTAGTTCAATACACAGGAAGGAAATGAATCACCACTCAGAATGTGTTGGCCGTGTGGGACTTTTGTAACACCCCTGGTGTTACGAGTGCTGAGCCACGAGGTTAAGGCCGGAGGGAATTACCTAAACAAGTTCCTTGGATTTTAAATTTTAAACTCGCATGAAATGAGGAAACAAATTTTATGCGACTCACTCGGTGGTTGATAGGAATCAAATAAAAATCTAAGTAAGTGATTTAGTGCGTAAACATGTTAAAAGGAAATCCTAATAGGAAAAATAGAATAAGTCGTTTAATCATTTAGCGTGAAAACAAATTCTATAACACGTGTGATATGACTCATGATTAAAAGGTATCCCTTTTGGGCAAATTATAGTATGAAAAATGATAAAATGATATCTACATATTTTGTTCCTATAAGTTAGTGCGAAGCGTGGATCATGTCATGCTATGTTGGTTAGTAGAAATCGGCGAGGTTTAGACTTCTTAAGAATTAAGGTGAAAGTGCTCGGGAATGCTAGTTCTAACTAAAACCGCGAATTCTCTTAAGTTTAAATGACATTAGGCAATGTCATGTTGGCAATGAAATTCTGAAAATTTTACTTCAAGGCAATGGCAGCGACGAGCGTACGTTGGTGTTGTGATCTTCCTCCCCATGTGCTCTCTGGTCACCACTTTTGCCTTGCTTGATAGCTGGTGGTATGGTGCAGGGCCAGTGGAAGTAGTTAGGCCTTCTTCGAGTCAGCGAGTGGTTTTGGGCCACTTTAAAAAGCATGCTTATCACTGGTTTGGCTGTTCGGCCCCTTGGGCACGGTCACCGCACGCGCTTGCACAGCGGGCGTCGGGCTCGGCCATGGCCGGTCGCGGTGTTTCCCCTGCGGGACAGCACGCGTGCGCGTGTCGCCTGCCGGGACGAGGCCACCGCATGCCTCTCGTCTCGCCATGCTCTCTGTCTGGCCCGTCCACGCCGAGGCGAGGCTGCGGTTACCGCTGTGCAGCACGCCGAGGCGAGGCTGCGGTTACCGATGTGCAGCCGTCGTGGCGCTCGTTCCACCGTTGATCCGCTTGCTACGTCGAGCTTTGGTGTGCGTTGCTGTCTCCGTGCCTAGTCGCTGACTCGGGCACAGCATTGTTGCGTGTCGCCCTACCCTGAGTGTTCCGCTAGCCACCAGTGGAGGGCACTGCTCGGGGCTGACCGTGTCTTTTCGTGCGCGTCGCGCCAAGCCTCCCCTGACGGGTCAACTGCGAGCACGTCCGCGTGTTACCGCTGCAAGACGAAGTCGCCTCGCTTTAACCGCTCGGCCTCGTCCGTGGGACTCTCAGTGACATGACCATGGCAGAGCACCCCGCCTCCGCCTGTGATTCGTTTAGCCAAGACTTCGCTGTCCAATTCCTCGCATCAGTGCGGAGCATAGGGAGTTAGACAGCTGCCCCATCCACATCGAGCCTCGCCTGAGCCCTACGCCGCGCTAATTTGGTGTTCGGTCGCCGTCGGCCATGTCTGCCGCCGTGACCGGGAATTTGGGGGTAAAAGCTCTAATTTTCAGTATCAGTTCAATTGGTCACACCCCTCGAACCGCCTTGGCCTCCTCTAGCTGGTGCTCGCGTTGTTTTGTCCAGGGAGCTCGCCGTCAGCGTGGTGATGCGTCGGTGTCCTCGGAGGAGCGCCGCCAACCCCGCTGCGCGCACGTGGCCGGCCCACCTCGGCACCCCTATGCGTCAACCATCACCTCGACCGTGTTCATCGTAAGCTGCTAATGCTCTAGCGCCGTTTCTTTGGCCTGCTAGCTTCATTAACTCACCGGAACGGGTGCGCCGTCCTGGCGGTCAGTCCGTCAGCGAGGGCAGCCCGGTAGGAGTCACTGTGTAGCCTCTTTTCGCCGCCTAGGGTTGTGTTTGCGCCTCGGGGTGCTCATCGGCTCGCAGAGTGGGGGTCAGGGTCCCTCTCCGGTGACCGGTGAGCGGGCGCCATGCCAGCCGAAGTGGCGAAGTCGCGCCGGCGCGCGCAGGGGACGTCAGGGACCGGCGCTTTGTGAAGATAGGTTTGTTGGGGGTGTTCCTTGCAAAGCGGTTCTCTGGTGCAATAGTATGCGGTTGCGTCTTGTAGTATCCATTTAGACCAGGGGCTATTTTGCTTATTTGCCAGCGCGCGCGGGGGCTCCCCGCCCTGGGCCGCCGGCTGGGCCGGATGGTCGCGCATGGTCGCGCCTCCGCGTGGGCGACTTGGGCCACTGTGGCGGGTTTAGTTGCGCCAGCCCATTTCAATTTCTAAATGCTTTCCTAAATTAGTTCTAAGTTAAACTTGTGAAATTAATATACAATGTTGTAGGTGTCCAGAAATGGTGAGACCAATTTGGTTAGTCTTGTAAAATCATGATCTATCCGATGGTCTATCTTGTTCACATAGTTGTACAACATTTTCAGGGGGGTCTCCAATTAAATTGAGATGATTAGTATTATTGAAATATAAACTGGTAAGAAATTTTGTGGCAATTCGGTGATAGTGTTAGCTTTACAAATTTTACAGTAGATTTATAATCTTATTATCTACCCTCTGTAATTTTGTAGCCCCAAAATACTTAGTTGGTTAGAATAGGGGATGATCCCTAGTTGGAATATATATACATCAAATCAATGAAATAAATAAAGCAATATCTAGGTTTGTATAACTAAAAGGTTGTCAGGAAATGGTGCGTTACTTGGTAACATAGATACGTGGCCTAGTGCATTAGTCAATGAGCTAGTTCGTTAGCCCGAGAGACGTACTCGTATCTTAAGTATTTCAGTCGCCGATTGAATATTTACGTTTCCGTTGCATCCACGTATATCGTATAGGAGCACCGATGATGGATCATGGAGTCACCCGGAGGCAGCACAAAGATGGCGCCCTGACGATCGTGTCATCGTAACGGAATGCTAACTTTTGGTTAAATCGTACCCAGGCAATCCCCGGTGCATAACCCTATTATTCTGCACTTTATTTTATGCTTGTGCATTAAGTTTAAAGGAGTTGAATGAAACCCACTTGCATATATATATATATATATATATATATATATATATATATATATATATATATATATATCCTATGAGTCTCACTAGTATGTAGGGACATGTAGCATGCTATGCTATAGGATTCCGGTAGAAGCTGAGTGATTGTCTGTCACTCGCGAGAGATAGGAATTATGATATTGTTACTATTATCATGCCACTATCACATGGAATATAAATATACATGGATAATTGGAGATCGGGCGGAACGGATTGGATGGACTTGGACCTGGTTGGGCAACAGAGCGGGGCTCTAGTTGCATTTGTTCTGCCTGTGTCAATTAAGGACCGTTCGTTGCATGGACCCTGATCAAGTCACAGATCTTCTTATCCCGAGCATATACTAGCGGATGGGGGCTAGGAAGACTTGTTACTCTCTTGTCATGGGCTCCGACTCTTTCTGGACTGACTGATTGGAGGCGGGGATAGGTGGAGGTCATATTGAGGTCGGGCCTCAAGTACGGGAGCTAGGAGTCCAAGTTTGGACGGGGACCTGGAAACCCGTGACAGGAGGGGAATGGGTTGGTCTTGCTTGTGCCTGGGGTACAAGTGAGGCATGTGTTTTTTGGGGTACCCAGCTGGGCATATCGATTTGTGAATCGTTGTTTCTGCGTGACGGTACGGCTTGACTACGCTCTGGCATCGTAGTAAGAACTGACAGTTGAAAGATGAAGAAATGGTTCCTTTTGCTCAACCCTTGCTTGATTATAGCCTAGGTGCTTACCTAGAAGGTTGGATAAGAAATGAAATACGACTATTAAAAGTAAAAAATTAAGGACACACTCTTAGCGCTGCTTCTCGCAAACAAGAACCCACAAGCCAGAAAGCCTTGCATAATCCTTGGAGTCTTTTTACTTCCTCCTGACGGGTAAGTCTTGCGGAGTACAATTGAGTACTCAGGGTTTGTTCTACCTTGTTGCAGGTGACAGGTGCTGATAAGCTGACACTTGTGCGTGGAAACCTCCTGGTGGGCTCAGCGAGGATTTCCTTTGTGATGCGGAGTAGAATTTATTTATGAAACTCTCACAAAAAGTTTTACAAGGGAAAATACTATTAACTTGTTATCATTTCATGCATTTAAACATTCTGCTGGTTAATTTTAACTTGTCATCAAATGGTTTCATTTCCGCTGAACTCTGATAATGTTTTTTTATTCCACTGTTATAACTACTTAATGAATTACTCTGATATTGCACTAAAAGTAATGTAAGAAATGGTAAGGATGTTGTAAGCTTTACTCTCTCATTTGTGATCCTGATGTAAAAATGTGGATCTTCGAGTTCTCCCTTGCGGTGTGCTCGACGGAATCACTTAGTTTATTGTTCCCCCTTGGGTACTTAGAGTCTAATGAAAGACGAGTACTCTTGGGAGGGCATTAGATTAGGCGATTCTGCCACAACTTTGATATGAGATTTACTTTTATTCTAGCTGGATGGCCCGACTATATTCATGATATGAGAGTGTTCAATGATGCACTTGAGAAGTTTGGTGACAAGTTTCCACATCCACCAGAAGGTATACATGTGCTTGTCAATGTCCTATTTGTCTTCTTTGTATTAGTTGTAGTATTTGTCATGTTACTTAAACAAGTTTTGTGATGTGTAGGTAAATTTTACCTTGTTGATTCGGGCTACCCAAATCAACCGGGTTATCTTGCACCGTACAAGGGTACAAAATACCATTTACCAGAATAGAGAGAAGGCCTTGGGCCTAGAGGTAAAAAAAGAGTTGTTCAATTACTCACATTCTTCACTTAGAAATATCATAGAGAGGTCTTTTGGAGTTCTAAAGCAGAAGTGGAGAATTTTGAATGATTTACCAAGCTTTCCCATGGCAAAGCAAAGCAAAATCATCATGGCATGCATGACACTGTACAATTCATTAGACAGAGTGGTATGATGGATGACCTCTTTGATTTGTGTGATCAAGATGAAAACTTTGACCCAAATGAGGAAGGAACTTCAACTAAACGTACTAGAGGCACCACACATTATGGATACGAAGATGAAAACATTAATCCATTTCGTGATTGAATTGCCAATGGTTTGTTTGCTAGGTCATAGATGTGTCATAGTTTGTAATAATGAAGTTTTTTGTAAACAATTTGAACATTGTTTGTGAGTGAGAATGAACATTGCGGCTACGACAGCTATCAGAGCAGCCAAGCATAGCAGGCGCAAGCGCGCTGGCGCCAAGGGCTCGCGCACGGGAGCCAACAGCGCGGCTTGTTTGGCGCCAAATGCCAGGGGTACCAGATTAGTATTAATTAGGGGTGTTTTGGTCATTCCTAACTGACACATGTCAGGTTTAGTCACTTTTAGTTCACCCAACCAAACACCTCCTGACTAAACTTTAGGAGGCAATTTAGTCAGCTAATTTTAGGAGCTGTGAACCAAACACCCCTTATGATGAAATTAAAAGGGCTTTGGATGATAGCGACGATCTCAAAGGTCAAAGCTCCAAGAGTGGATGGCACGCCCTCTCTGTTCTATGTCAGTATTGGGGGGTGACTGGCGAGGATGTCACACGGGAGTACGGGAGGTGCCTAATTTCTTGCAAGGAGGATAAATGGCTGACAGGTGCAATGAAATGGTGGCGGTGCTTATCCCAAAAGTGCCACAACCGGAGAGAATAAAGTACTTAAGGCCGATTAGCTTGTGCACTGTTGTATTACAAGATAGCATCCATGGTGGTGTCCAACAGGTTGAAGCAAGTCTTATGCGAAATGGACTTGCTAGCGCCTGGACATTCGATCTAGGCGCTAGCGTCCGAACAGTGCCCACACAGGGAGCGAGCGAGCGCCTAGCGCGTCGAGCTCACAAGCGAGCATACCAGCATTAGGCCCGCGTCGTCCTGGACGTCGCCCGCGCCGCCAGCCCACTTCCCACACGCATCCTATGTGCAACACCCGATCTACTTTTAAAATATCTAGATGCAACAGTTGTAACATACGAAAGAAGACAAATGAAACACAAGTATCTGAAAACACTTGCGAAAACGCCTGAAAAACATTTGAAAACCATTGAAACATATGCAACATCCAGATGAAACACTTGTAAACATACATATGAAATACCTAAAACACTTGAAACATATGTTTGCAACATGCATGTATACGCAACATCCAGATCTACTTTTACAACATCCAGATAAAGCACTTGCAACATACATCTGGGACAGATGAAATATTTAGAACATATACTTGAAACATATGTGTATAGCCATTACAACTTGTGCACCATCCCGATCTACTTTTACAACCGATGTTGCAACACTTGCAATATACCTCTGAAACATCTGAAACACTTGAACATACTTTTGCAACATGTGGTTTCCACCCTTCTTCTTCTGTGCGACGCAACACACAGCGGGGGAACGGCCGATTCTAACAAGCCGGCAGCCGAGGATGGTGGCCCGGGCGCGGCCTGGCAGCAGCCAGCTGCACCTGCGTCTAGGCCCAGCCAGCCAGAGCCACCTCTCCTGGCCGCCTAGCCACACGTGGCGGCCAGTGCCTGCTGCTGGCGGGCACGGGCGGGGCCACGAGATAGGAAGAGGTAGTGAGGCGGTCAGCGGCGAAGGAGAAAAGCGAGCACAGCGCCATGCCGCCACCTGCCACAAACGCCCCGCCCCAGTGCCGTGTCAGGAAGACGAGCAGCAGCGTGAAGAGAAATATGTTAAATAGAGACGGTTAAGCCGTTCGTATGGGCTGGATCCATTTAAAATAGCATTCAATAGGAAAAACCGTTTGTACGCCGTGCAGGAGCATTTCCGTATGCGAAATCATCTCGCTGAACCATTGTTATAAAAAAAATCTCGCTGAACCAATAGGAAAAACCGTCTGGACGCCGTGCAGGAGCATTTCCGTATGCGAAATCATCTCGCTGAACCATTGTTATAAAAAAATCTCGCTGAACCAAAGTGCGTTCGTCCCGGGGTGCTTACCAATACACAGTATCTTGCTCGCACATGCGTTTATATAAAACAGAAATTGCGGCATTGGAAAATGTTACATTCTAGTGCTTCATATAATGTCCATCTCTCAGGCATACAAATGTGACCTGAAAATTAGGCTACAAAATTGCAAACGTGGGTTTCCATTTTCTACTCAGTAAGGAACACTCCTCGCAAAACACAAGCACAGGCGCACAGCATGGTTTTCACTCTGCGGGATCAAATTCGTGGAAACCTTGTTTGAAATCGTCCACCATTTCAATCTCTTCTTTTGAAATCTTGCAGTTCCTCCAATCTGCGCGATCCGCCATGCTTAGCAATCCAGCTAACACCTGTGGCCATGAAAAGGGAAGATAGCCAGCTGTTTAGTTTACTGCAATTTCACTACTTCCTCCCCAATTTCAACTAGTCATTTGAAGCTAAAAATGGGCCAACGATGGTCGAGTCATACCTCGCGTCCAAACTGCACAGGGAACTTCTCATTACTGTCGACCATGTGCAAGAGAATTCTACCTTCCGGGAGCTCAACATAAAATAGGCCTGATTTGCTTTCGCACTGAGACATCAATGATTCTCGAGCTGTTTTTGCACCATCTGTAAAAACAAACTAGACGTCAATGGTAACAGAAATGGAATGCGTCCCTCGTTTACTGAGGGGTGAAGCATCATAATCATAAGTAATGAAATTGAATCGATATAACTTCACGGAAGATTATAAAAGCATAGCTCCAGGCTCCATTCCCCACACCACCCCCCCGCCGCCCCCCCCCCCCCCCCCCCCCCCCCCCAACCCACCCAAACAACAACCAAAAAAATCTTTAAACGAGCTAACACATTTTAAAGCTAGTTCTGGTCATTGCTAATTAAACCAAAGTTCAATCTGATCAAATCACCAACAGAGAATATCGAAGCAACTGGTCATTGTACTTCATAGTCCAACAAAGAATATAATAGTTTGAACCTTTACTCCTGTGAGCATCGACAATGAAGGCTATCTTAACTCTTGACATCATGTATCACAGTAATACATCAGCATGACATACTAAATAATGTTGAACAAGTATAAGATTAAATTATCAACCATGTGTGACAAGCAATATGCGTTATGTTTCAGAAAATTGCAAATTTTGACTACTATGTAATGAAGAGCATATTTCTTCCCTACTGCATGTGGTCATGTATTTTCTTTTGTTTAATCAAACAACCAAAAGGCGGAAGCAAAAAATGCATAACGAGTCACCTGGATTCACCATAGAGAATTCAAATCCCAGTTTTTTTGCTGCTAGATGAAATATCTTATTAACAGCGTCTGCTTTAGGCAATGGTACAGGAACAACCTATGCAAGAAATTGGGAGGATTACCATGTAGCATAATCATGGCAAAGATCCTGCACAGATGTAAGTTTCATATCAGGTTAGAAGCATCCATACCTGCAGGTTTGCATGGTGGGAGCGCGGTGAAACCCACTCAAAGTAGACTGCAGTCTTTCCTTGCTTCTCAAAGTACTTGCCCAGAGCAATCTTATATCTCCCAAGTTCTGCCTCTGCTTCTGGAGGCATCATCAATGTATTGGGGCAGTGTTCGACGGGAATCATTAGAACATGATTTGGAACAAGTGGCCCCTTTGCAAGTGTGCAGTAGTAACCTTCTCCGATGCTAATGACAAGATGTGATTCAACATCTGGACTCGACAAGCAGAACCAGCAACTGCTCTCCACACGTCTTCTTTCACTGGAGTTTGAAAAATATAGAATGAGGTAAATACCAGCACAAAAGGCATGCCTACAGAGTCAAAATGACAGAAAGAGAGAGATGTGTACTGCTTTTCTCTCACCTACGAGGTCTTGCATCTCTTAGAGCAGTCTCCCCTGAAAGGCTGTGAACAAACTTGCACTCTGGGCCCCTCTCACATTTCCCTTTGTTTAGAAAATCAAAACAGACATTTCTCTGATAATGCTCCAGTGCCTCCTCATCATGCCTATAATTGCATTTACTCCCTCGTTGACAGGATCCTGAGGATGTAAATTTGAAACACAATCCACCCTGATCAGCTTCCCCATGCCTTTGCCGCTTGACATCATAACGCCAATATTGCGAATCAATGTTCTCAGCTGGACGTTTTGGTGCATCTTCAATAGGAACTGATTTTGATGGACCAACATATGGTGATAAAGTAGCATTTGGAGGCTTGGCATGGATATCAGCACTGGACATGACAGATGCTGGAGTAGGAGAAATCGCATGAATAAATTTCTGAAAAGTATATGCAATAAGGAGTACACAATTAATGACTTAAAGTGCTAAGTAATTACAATGTATCACTGAAGCAGCACATTTGAAGTAGAATTTTTTGTCTAGTAGGTACTCCGTAACATATAACTGGAAAGCAATTAGTGCTTTGACACATGTACTGAATTAGTGATAATAAGAATGCCTGAATAAGTGACGTTTTGGGTTGTGTGCAGTCTACTATTTCAAAATTTGATTCAAAATTACCTTTTTATGTGTTGAATTTGGATATATTTGAAAATGATATGAGTAGGTTTGTCTTGAAAAGCAGTTTCAAAACAGATACTTTTGCTGTGCTTTATAAATACATTACAAAAAAAATAGTCGTCAAAATTGCATTCTGGGGACCATGCCCATGTCCAAATCACTTGTGACTGGATAGAGTAGTGTACAAATTACGATAGAGGATAAAAAGGTAGTATAAACATGAACGAACAGGTTTTTCTTTCTTTTTTGAACAAGAAGTTGGTTTGATCTGTATATAAATACCTGCTTCTCTTTGTTTCCAACATTAGCAAGTCCAATAAAGCGGGTAACATGGGCAGCAGAATCATTGACATATGGTTCCCTAGAATAAAAGACACCTTTAGTACCAGCAATGTGATATCTGCATGAACCAAACGATGTCACAAATCTGGATCAGCATTCATTCTGTCTTCTGCTACATAATGATCTAGTTAAGTTAGTAGTCAGCAACTGAGTATATATTATAATAATATCATTGTACAATATCAGCATTACAGCCATACAGAAGCTGCATGTTAATGCTTTAAGTTGACTTTCTCAATAATCATTTTCTTTTTGTGTATGAACTATGGAGTAAGAACCAAACCTTGGCATAATCTCAGCAACCAATTCAGCAACAATAGGATCATACCCATTAGGATCCAAAACCTGATTAGGCACATTGGAAGTGTCAGCCCCACTGACCACTCCAGTTGGCCATTCGTTAGTGCAATCTCATTACTGTCAAGGGAACCCAAGTTTGACTCATCCAGAATAGATGCGAACGCAAAGCAACTCAATATTAATACTAGCAGGCAGTGGAAGGAACAGTAATGAAAAAAAAGGATATGTCAAGAACAAATCGACAATTCCTGGCTCTTCTGCAAGAGCCCGCAGGGCATCCACGTCATCCTGGCTGTAGCAGCCAGGCCCTCCTAGTCCCTTCCTCCCTGACAAATAAACCACCGACAAACCTACAAACAGGAAACATTATGTATGGATGTGCTAGAGGAAAGGTGAGACTAAATCAGTTCACATTCAGCCTTTCAGGCATCACTACACATTGTTGAATGAAATTCCATATCACTTTTAAGGATGTACTAGTAAGCAGTATCTCTGCAGAATTTCTGCGGGGGTAAGACTTTGCTTCGGTTATTCCCTTCCCCAGACCCCACTCGTGTGGGAGCCTCTGGCACTGGGTCTGCCCTTTTTTTTTAGTACACGAATAGGTTTTAAGAAAGTATTTTGAACCACGAAAGGCGACTCCTGCTTAGTTGCATGAGTGTGATATAGTGCAACACTCGATTAACTCCACAGTGCTCTATGTTAAAAATTTTAACTAGCCGGTAGCAAAATTTTTTGGCCTTGTATATAAAGAAATCAATTAGCAGCAGACTAGCCAGAAATCACACCGTGGAGGGTGAAGCGGTTGCTTCCCCTAAGCCAGAAGAGGTTGGGGCATATCTCGATGCCGCCGGGTGCGAACCCGCGAGCACCAGCTGCGGCCTTCGACAGCAGCCGCGCCGCCGAGGGGCCGTAGTCGCCGGTGAAGTAGGTCGGGATGGGCACGGAATTGCGCCCCTCGATGTAGTCGGTGACGTCCCCCGGTGCGCCCTCGGCATCCCCCTCGGGGGAGAAGAACTGCCCCACGCAGAGCAGCGCGTGGAACGGCCCCGTCGACTGGTTCACCTGCGGGCGGGCAGCGCACGGTGTCACGGACCGGCGGCACCGGCGAGAGGAGGAAGAGAGAATGGTAGGAGGAGGGGGTAGCTACCGATTTGACGCGCTTGAAGAGCTGGTGGAGTCGGCCGTGGGCGTCGCCGGCGAGGAGGATGCGCGGCGGCGCCGGGGCCGGCGGGGTGGCGGCCATTGGGGCTGGGTTTTGGACTTTGAGGTGGGCACGACGAAGGGACACAGTGAGAAACTTCGGATCTACAAGTCCTTTGGGCCTGTCTCTTTGTGTGCTTACTCTAATTGGGCTAGGCTTCCGGCGTTGTGCACCCAAATTTGATTCGGCCCAC
The DNA here is from genome assembly GCA_038087645.1 of Saccharum hybrid cultivar R570. NCBI lineage: Eukaryota > Viridiplantae > Streptophyta > Magnoliopsida > Poales > Poaceae > Saccharum > Saccharum hybrid cultivar. The sequence continues at coordinate 3,214,422 of JAQSUU010000319.1, read as the reverse complement.
AACATAGGCTTTTCTTTTTCAAGAAAAAAAAGTACTATATTGTACAATAGACATCGAATTTTCGTTACTACAATACTACATTGGCATCAAAAAAATGAGCCAAGCCTGAATTTCAACTGAAAAGAACAAAATTACAGAGTTAACTGCATAGGCCTTTATGGCACAGAGTACTTTTCACCAGGTTCTAAGTCGTAGCAGCTGGATTTCTCTATCGATTAAAGCACTGGACGGGCGGATTAATAACAAAAGCTAACATAAAATAAGATTTGCTCAATCAAATATGAAAGAATAAAAGAAGCCGATGCTTCATTCAAGAGAATATTTTTTTCACCTTACTAACCTTATTTTTCAACAATAGCCAACCAATGTGGATGTTACAGCCCAACCTTATTTTTTCAGAGCTAAAAATATCTGAACTTTGGAATGAACAAGGTAGGCAAAGAAAGGCTCGCGCATGATATCTTAGAAAAAATGACGGCTACCGGTGTAGGGTTTTACTGCCCCTACCTAGAGAAAACAAAAAATTCCATTAGTCAGCAGCGTGACCCACCAAACCCTGTAAACCAATATATTTCTTTGTTCCTAAATGTAAGACTCTCTAGTTTTGCCCAAAATCAAATTTCTCTAACTTTAGCTTTACTACTGACTTTTGTCATGTGAGAGTGTGGTTCAGTTAATAGTCCTAGCATGTAATTCGGTGAGAGGATGTGTGGTCATTCTTATAGAACTTTTGTAAATGGTAACTTATAGCATTGGCTTAGTTGCGCTAATTTGTACTCCCTCAGTTTCAAATTGTCAGTGAGAGGATGTGTGGTTATTCTTATAGAACTTTTTTTGTAAATGGTTTTTTTCTTGATACGCAAAATATTTACATGTGATTGCAATTAATATAGAAGAGTTTAAACATACAAATGTCGCCCCTAGGAGGCCAAGAAGGAGCAGCCTAAGGTCGTACTGTCCTAGCGTATTGATACAAGGTGTTGTATTACTTGGAAGCTAGACAACCAAGAGATGGACAGCGCTTCGACTTAAGAATTGGCCTTCTGTCATTGCTGCTTCTTGGGCGCCCTACTCCGATGTCTGGAAATAGGGCCCCTTTTGTAAATGGTGACTTGTAACATTGGCTTAGTTACGCACAAATATTTAATTTGTACTTCCTCCGTTTCAAATTGTTAGTGAGAGGATGTGTGGTCATTCTTACTAAACTTTTGTAAACGGTGACTTGGTAGCATTGGCTTAGTTGTGCACAATTGTTTAATTTATACTCTCTTTGTTCCAAATTGTAATTTGTTCTGTCTTTTCTAAATACAAGCTTTTGTTATGCATCTAGATACGGAGATAGCACTTTATAGTGTGAATTACTTATAAGGAGAGAGAGAGTACTTCATCCTTTTCAATTACAAATCCCTATTGTCACCGAAAAAACAATACAATAATTCTCTCGGTAAATGATTAAATGCACAATTAATCCATATATGTACCCACCACATATGTGCACTAGTTGAGATACGTCACACACTAATGGATTGATACGTTAAATCATCACATAACCATGGCACCATCTATCTCCATTCTGTGGAATGAACATATATATGTATGTGTACCATGCATATACATCCATTGCACGTGACACTTGTTCGTCATTGCACATTTGCACCCTGAGCAAAAAAAGAATAAATTAAAATGCGTCCAAGCGATGCAAGGGTACAACGTTAGACACGCTCAAATTTTATTGTTGTCTTGCTGATGTGTAGGTTTATTAGGGTATAGGAAAAGGAGCAAAATACGTCCTTGTAATTTAATCTGGACAGAGTGAGCAACTTTTTAAATGCCCACAGCGTATGCACGGGGACATGCGCACGCACGAACTTATATATATATATATATATATATATATATATATATATATATATATATATATATATATATATATATATATATATATATATATATATACACACACACGTACTCTTGAGCAAGCTAAGAGTAGTACGTACAATTTTGTAGGAAGGAATAAGAGAGTAAATAATTAATCAAACTCAATCGAAGGAGAGTTGATATTTGACCGTGCAAGCTAGTACGAAGTAGCTCATAAACCTTCCTGCGAGGAACATGAATGGGCAACCATTTAACCAGCAGAGAGAGTTGAGAGGCTAGCAGGCAGCAGGTAGCTCATGGTGAGGGATGAAAACGGATGGAAACGGACGGAAAAACTCTATTTTTACTTTCGTTTCTATATTTTTTGGCGAAAACAGGAGCGGGTTCAGAAAATACGGGTTCGAAAATGGAATCGGAATATGCGGACATACGGAAATGGACAAATACGGATGGAGAGTCAGAAAATTAAATTAAGATCACATAATCTAATATTCTCAAAGTATACATATATAAAGTCATGTAATAATATATACAAAGTTTAATATTCATTAAATGCTATGTACGTGAACATAACATGCATATTTGGTGATTCGTAGTTATATTAACATAACATAAGGACATGTAATTGTTGAACATGTTGAGCATAGATTGAAAACAGGATAAATACGGGTCTATTCCGTATTAAAACGGGATTACTCGGAAACGAACGGAAAACACTATTTTCTACTTTCGTAAATACGAAAACGGGATCTCGTAAATACGAAAACGGACGGAAAAATGTAGAAAACGGAACGGGGCGGTACGGAAAAAATTCTGTCCGTTTTCATCCCTACTCATGGTGATGGACCAATACAATGCAAGGAGAGGACCATGGGAACGACTTTACATACGGCGGGCACCACCACTGTGTGCACGGTGGTCCATGTCCACCGTCTGCGCCGCCGCAAAACCAATGCAAGCAGCAGTGAGTACTCCCTCCGTCCTAAAAATAAGGCCACGTTTAGATTGCAAAAAATTGCAACCCGATGAATATTACCACTTTCGTCTTATTTGACAAATATTGTCCAATCGTGGACCAACTAGGCTCAAAAGATTCATCTCGTAATTTCCAAATAAACTGTGTAATTAGTTATTTTTTTACCTTCATTTACTACTTCATGCATAGGTCCAAAGATTGATGTGATGGATGAAAGCATCTAGGCCCCGGTGTTGGTTTCGGCAATTAATGACAACACATCATTACCATGACTAACGTGTGTTTTGCAGAAACATCGGTAAGTTAGGTCATGGAGATGATAACTGCTTTGAGCAATATGGCAGTCATGTCCCTTGATGGAAATCGTTTCGGTTTTCAAAGGATCAACGATAAGATTAAGGACGGTTAGTTCCAGATGTCAAGGTGTTGAGATATATTTGGAATAGTCGTTAGGATCTTTGTTTCTTCCTTTGACCATACTATGAAGAGGGGCATGAGCGAGTAGCTTGACCTAGGTGAGTCTTATGTTTAGGTGTGGTGCACACTTGTCAAACTTAGCACTAGGTAGCTCGAGAAAAGCTCAGAGTACAGTTAGAAGCGACTTGGTTCAAGTTGCATTGCGTTTGAAAGACGTTTGAGCCGTTTACCTATGACCGGACGCGGTCCTGGTCATGACCGGACACGTCCGGTCAGTACAAAGTCTTAACTGCGTTTCCGGCTGACTGACCGGACGCGGTCCTTGAGAGGACCGGACGCGGTGGTCAGGCTGACACGTGTTCCAGAGGGTAAACAGCAAAGATCGGACGCGACTGTGAAAAAGACCGGTGCGTCCAGTCATGTTCCAGTAAGGTCCAGCGGAGACCTGACGCGTCCGGTCACCTTTGATCGGACGCGGTGTTGCGTCAGGTCAAATTTCCAGAGAGCTCTTGCATGTCCCTGACCGGCGTGTCCGGTCATCTCAGACCGGCGCGTCCGGTCAGCACAAATCGACGCGTCCGGTCTCTCAGTACAGGTTTCTGTTTTCGACCGTTACAATTGACCGGTGCGTCCGGTCATATCGACAGGCGCGTCCGGTCAGTGCGCGTATGGCTGTTTCGAAAGGTAACGGTTGGATTTGTCTGAGGGATCTATAAATACAACCCCTCCACCTCTTTTAGAGGTCTCTTGCTCATTTGTTTAGCTGAGAAACACCTTTGAAGTGCAAGGGAGTGCAAGAGCCATAGTGAGGATTGAGATTTGTGAATCAAAGTTTGAGAATCCTCTCTAGTGACAAGAGTGTAGCAAGTGTGCATCCATCTTCTCATTAGACTTGTTGTGGTCAAGTGAGAGTTCTAGCTTGTTACTCTTGGTGATCGCCACCACCTAGACGGTTTGGTGGTGATTGGGAGTTCGGTGATCATCCGACGAGATTGTGGGTGACCCAACTCAAGTTGTGAGCGGTTTTGGGTGATTCGCCGTGACAGAGTGTCGAAGAATCAACCCGTAGAGAGCACTTGATCCTTGCGCGGATCAAGGGGGAGCTACACCCTTGCGCGGGTGCTCCAACGAGGACTAGTGGGGAGTGACGACTCTCCGATACCTCTGCAAAACATCGCCGTGTTCCTATCCCTTACTTTCAAGCATTTACTTTCTTGCATTACTTTCATTGCTTGATTACTTTCCTAGAATTGCCTTGCTAGTCTAGGATTGGAACTTAGGGTGCATAACTTTTATCGGTAGAAACACAAGGAACACAAGTAGGCACTAGGGGTGAAGTTTGGCTTGTAGGATTTAATTCTTGCAATTAATTTTTAGAAAAGCCCAATTCACCCCCCCTCTTGGGCATCTTGATCCTTTCAATTGGTATCGGAGCCGTGTTGCTCTAAATTTAGGCTTTACCGCCTAGAGCAAGATGTCTAATGGGGAAGGACCACCTCCCACCTTTGAGGGAGACGATTTTCCATATTGAAAAATTCATATGGAGGCGTACCTCGAAGCCATAGATGTTGGGTGACTTAGAGCCGCAACCGAAGGGCTTCCCCCCCATAAGGGATCCCGCTAACCCAAGTGGTGACGAGGAGAAATACGACCGGTGGAATGCAAAAGCAAAAAATGTAATCTACCGGGCACTAGGCAAAGATATCTTCAATCGTGTGCGTAATGCCAAAAACGCTCATGAATTGTGGAAGAATCTTTGTGCTCTCCATGAGGGAACTAAGAGTGAGCGTGAGGAACGCTATCATATTGCTTTAAAGAAAATTAATTCCTTTGAGATGCTTTCTAAAGAAAGTGCTAATGAAATGTACACTCGCTTGAATGTTCTTGTAGAAGATCTCAATGCTCTTGGACTCACTAAAATGAGTCAATCGGATGTTGCAAGGAGGATCTTGAGTGTTCTCTCCATTGAGAAGTATGGACATATTGTCACCGTACTTCACCAAAGTGATCTCTCCGCCGCAACACCGACTCAAGTATTGGGAAAGATCAATGCACATGAGATGTACATGCACATCACTCCGGAAGAGGGTTCATCATCTTCCAAGAAGAAGGACTTGGCCTTCAAAGCTAGCTATGAAAAGAAAAAGAAGAAGGGCCAAGCCATGATAGTGCAAGAGAGCACAAGTGAGAGTGATATTGATGATGAATCACTTGCACTCATGGTGAGAAAACCACCAAGATGCTAAAGAAGCTCAACAAGAGTGGCATCAAGTTCGATGGCAAGAAGAAGAAATTCTTCACTAGTACCAAAAGGAAGCCAATCTCTGAAATGGATTGCTTCAATTGTGGAGAACTTGGCCATCTAGCTCATCAATGCCCAAAGCCTCCAAAAGACAAAAACAAGAATAAGTACAAGGGCAAGAAAGATGATTCAAGTAAAGAAGAAGATGATAAAAGAAAGAACAAACCATACAAGAAGAAAGATGACAAGAAAAGAGAGTTCTACAAGAAGAAGAAGGGAGGCAAGGCTTATATTATTGGTGATTGGCTCACCGACATTGAATCATCATGTGAGTCCTCTGGCGATGAAAGTGATGATGAAAAAGAGAAGATCGCCGCACTTGTGGTTGGGCCATCACCATCGTCATCAACGTCTTCATCACCATCTTCACCGCCATCCTCACTGTCATCATCCACTTCCCACCTATGTCTCATGGCTAAAGGTGATCGAAAGGTACAAAATAGTGATAGTGATGATAGTGATAGTGATGATGAATATGATGCACCTTCTTATGATGAATTAGTAAACTTGTTAAACAAATATTCTAAAATCATAAGGAGGACTAGAAATGAAAATGATGAGCTTCAACATGAAAATGAAACACTCTCATCTAAGCTTGAAAGTGCACATGAGACTAGGGATGAGCTCATAGATCAAAATGAAACTATGTCTTCTTCTCTCAAGGAGCTTAAAACCTCTAACAAGGAGCTTAGAGATAAACATGATAAAATTGAGAAGAAGCATGGTGAACTCATGACTAGACTCAACTCTCTAAAAGAATAATATACTACATTGAAAATCAACTATGATACTCTTATTGTTGCTAATGAGCTAGCTCTTGAGACACATGATGCTACTAACCAAATTATTAAGATTGATATAGCTACATCATGTGATGATTTGATTATTGAGAACCTTGAGCAAGGCTCTAGCGGCAAAGGCAAGAGTGTGGTTGAGGTCAATGACTATGATGAGTATGTCAAGCTCAAGAGTGAAAATGAGATGCTTAAAGTTGAGAACAAGAAGTTGTTGGCTCTTGAAAAGCAAGCTTCAAATGAGTCACTTATTGAAGAAAACAAGAAGCTCAAACAAGAGAAAGAGCATCTCAAGACCGGCCTAAGCAAGTTCACAAGAGGCCAACATTTGCAAAGTGAGCTACTCATGAACACCGTCATGAAGTGGATAGGAGTGGCATTGGCTATTTGGCAAATCAAGAGAAGAAGGTCAAAACTCAACAACAACAAAGCAAGTCAAAGCCCAAGCCAAAGAGATGTGTTGAGTGTGGACAAGAAGGTCATTTTGCTCATGAGTGTAAAACTCCACCACCACAACCCTTGCCCAAGCATGCTAGACCCTTTGCTTTCAATGCTCACTACATACTTAGAAAGGACTCTAGTGGAAAGATGAAAGTTATGTTCTTGGGTCCTCCTAACAAGAATAGGCCAAAGAAAATTTGGGTTACCAAGTCACTAGTTGAAAAAGTTAAGGGTCCCTCTCAAGTTTGGGTCCCTAAACAAAAGGCTTGATCTCTTGTGTGTAGGTGAACTACAAGACCGGTGGATCTCATTGGGTGATTGATAGTGGTTGCACACAACACATGACCGGTGATCCTCGTATGTTCACCTCACTTGAAGAGGATGGGGTATGCCAAGACAAGATCACATTTGGGGATAATTCCAAGAGCAAAGTCAAGGGTATAGGCAAGGTTGCAATATCAAATGATCATTCTCTCTCCAATGTGCTCTATGTTGCTTCATTGAGTTTCAATTTACTTTCCGTTGGGCAACTTTGTGATCTTGGCTACCAATGCTTGTTTGGTCCAAATGAAGTGGTTGTTACCAAGATAGATGACAAGCAAGTGATTTTCAAGGGTTTTAGATACAACAATCTTTATCTTGTTGACTTCACCTCCGAAGATGCAAACTTGATGACATGTTTGTTCACCAAGACCACACTTGGATGGCTTTGGCATAGGAGGCTTGCTCATGTTGGAATGAACACTCTCAACAAGCTATTGAAGAAGGAACTAGTAAGAGGCTCAAAGGATGTAAAGTTTGAAAAGGACAAACCTTGTAGTGCATGTCAAGTCGGCAAACAAGTTGCAAACACTCAACCAACCAAAGCCTACATGTCAACATCAAGAGTGCTAGAACTCCTCCACATGGATTTGTTTGGTCCTACAACTTACAAGAGTTTGGGTGGAAATCTTTATTGTCTTGTGATTGTGGATGACTTCTCAAGATACACTTGGACTTTCTTCCTTCATGACAAATCCGAAGTGGCAAGTTGCTTCAAAAAGTTTGCAAAGAGAGCTTAAAATGAATTTGAAGTCAAGATAAAGAAGATTAGAAGTGACAATGGAAAAGAGTTTGACAACACCAACATTGAAGCCTATTGTGATGAAATTGGAATCAATCATGAAGTGTCACCAACCTACACTCCTCAACAAAATGGTGTAGTTGAGAGGAAGAACCGGACCTTGATCACTCTTGCAAGAACAATGCTAGATGAGTACAATACACTGGAAAAATTATGGGCCGTGGCAATCAACACCGCATGCTATGCTTCAAATCGCCTCTTCCTACAAAAGTTCCTTTGCAAGACCCCTTATGAGTTGCTAAATGGGAAGAAGCCGGACGTCTCATTCTTCCGGGTGTTTGGTTGCAAATGCTACATCTACAAGAAGCGTCAACACCTAGGGAAGTTCCAAAGACGTTGTGATATTGGTTTTCTTGTTGGCTACTCATCAAAGTCCAAAGCATATAGAGTATTTAACCACGCCACCGGTTTGGTTGAAGAAACATATGATGTGAAATTTGATGAGTCTAACGGCTCCCAAGGAGCAATTGAGAATTATGATGATGTAGGTGATGAACCAATGAGGGAGGCCATGAAGAATATGCCGGTAGGTGACATCAAGCCTAAAGATGATGAAGACGATGTACAAATTGTCAATCCACCATCATCATCATATGTGCCTCAAGATGATGACAAGAATGAGAGAGTTGAAAATGAAGACACCCATGTCTCTCATCATCAAGCCAAGGCACAAGCACAAGACGTTGATGCTCCTCATCCTACCCCTCAAATGAATGTAGAAGAAGCTCTTCAAGATCCGGATTGGGTGAATGCCATGCATGAAGAATTGAACAACTTCGCCCGAAATCAAGTATGGACACTTGAAGAGCATCCAAAAGGTGCAAGAGTCATTGGAACCAAGTGGGTGTTCCGCAATAAGCAAGATGATCAAGGGGTAGTGGTAAGAAACAAGACAAGACTAGTGGCAAAAGGGTTCTCTCAAGTTGAAGGTCTTGATTTTGGAGAGACTTTTACACCCATTGCAAGACTTGAAGCCATCCGTATCCTACTTGCATATGCATCACATCATGATATGGAACTATATCAAATGGATGTAAAAAGTGCATTCTTAAATGGCTTTATAAATGAACTAGTCTTTGTTGAACAACCTCCCGGGTTTGAAGACCCTAGATATCCTAATCATGTTTATAGGTTGTCCAAGGCGCTATATGGGCTCAAGCAAGCCCCTAGAGCGTGGTACGAGCGCCTTCGAGACTTCCTCATTGAGAAGGGCTTCACCATTGGGAAGGTTGACACCACACTATTCACCAAGAAATTCAAAGAAGAGATCTTCATTTGTCAAGTATATGCTGATGATATCATCTTCGGGTCAACAAATGAAGACTATTGCAAAGAATTTGGTGAATTGATGTCAAAAGAGTTCGAGATGTCAATGATTGGTGAGCTAACATTCTTCCTTAGGTTTCAAGTCAAGCAAATGAGAGAAGGGATCTTTATCTCTCAAGAGAAGTATACCAAGGATCTTCTCAAAAGATTCAAGATGGAAGAATGCAAGCCAATCAAGACCCCAATGCCAACCAATGGACATCTCGACCTAGATGAGGGAGGTAAACCAATCGATCAAACTCTTTACCGTTCTATGATTGGTAGCTTGTTATACCTTACCGCATCTAGGCCCGACATCATGTTTAGTGTGTGCATGTGTGTCCGCTTTCAAGCGTGCCCTAAAGAACCTCACTTAAGTGCCGTAAAAAGAATCCTAAGATATCTTAAGTATACTCCAAGCATCGGACTATGGTACCCCAAAGGAGCTAGATTCCAACTAGTTGGCTACTCCGATTCGGATTATGCCGGTTGCAAAATTGATAGAAAAAGCACATTCGGAGGGTGCCATTTGCTTGGGAGATCCTTAGTATCATGGTCATCGAAAAAGCAAAATAGTGTGGCTTTATCCACCGCCGAGGCGGAATACATTGCCACGGGGCTTGTTGTGCACAAATCCTATACATGAAACAAACCCTTCTAGACTATGGAGTTGTTCTTAAAAAGGTGCCGCTTTTATGTGACAATAAAAGTGCGGTTAAAATTGCTAATAATCTGGTACAACACTCTCGCACCAAGCATATTGATATCCGCCACCACTTTCTAAGAGATCACGTTGCTAAAAATGACATATCACTAGAAGGTGTAAGAAGTGAGAATCAATTAGCGGATATCTTCACTAAACCTTTGGATGAAGCTACTTTTTGTAGGTTGAGAAGTGAACTAAATGTGCTTGATTCTAGTAACTTTAAAAGATGAGCTTGTGTTGTCCCTTGCATTGCATTTGTATTATATGTCATGTTTAATTACCCGCAATGCATCTAGGGCTTGACTAACATGGTTACGATAACCCTCCTTTGGAGGAGTGAAGAAGCCTAACTGTGGATCAAACTTGACAAGCAACCTAGCTTTACTTACTTGTTTTGCATTGCATATGCATGGTTGTTGTTTTGTCGTTCCTTTTCGGTTAAGTTTTTAGCAACCTCTGTGTTCGTCCATGGGTAGAGAGAGCATTTTGACGCTCCCAAGGGTTCAAAAGCTCTATTGCATGGCCATACGTTGCTCCTCGGGTGTTTGTTGCCTATTTTCCTAAAAATAATATTAGCCTAAGGCAATCTATTTTGAGAAACTTGAGGGTTTGAGTGAGGTCACTCATATCTTGTTCCAATTGGTGTTTATCTGTGTCTCTTTGAATTGGAACTTGATTGGGAGAAGTCGCGTCTAAGTTCGGAATGAAATAGGGTGAAAATCAATGACCGGACGCTGGACCGGACGCTGCACCGGACGCAGTGTTGCTTCACCACCGCGTCCGGTCCCGGCGACCACCAGCGCGTCCGGTCATCCTAAAGACCATCTTCTGATCAAGTGACCGGACGTTGCACCAGACGCGCCCCTGTTGACCACCGCGTCCGGTCCCGGTAACCACCACCGCGTCCGGTCATCCGTCTCAGTTTTCCGGGCAAATCAAAACCGGACGCTGTCAGCGTCCGATCGCGGATAATCGGACGCGTCCGGTCATTTCGACCACCGCGTCCGGTCATCGCGTATCGAGCGGATCTAACCCCGCATATAATATTTCGCGTTCTTTCTCTTTTCCGCCCGTACACTCGCAACTGCCGCCTCCGTGCCCTAGCGCGACGCGCCGCCGCTCGTCGGAGCCCTACACCGCGCCGCGCCGCCGCTCGCCGGAACCCTCCACCGCGTCTGTGCCACCGCCCAGCCCTGCAGCTCTCTCGCGCACGCGCCGCCTCCTCCACAACGCCCGCATAGCCGCCGCCTGCTGTGCCGCCACTGCCGCGCCGCGCCGTAGCCGCCACCGCCGTAAGGCGTCGCTGCTGCTGCTGCCAAAGACCGTCCACGTCCTCCGGCCAGTACCAGCCATCGCATGTATCCTCGATCTTCGGCCATCGCGCGTCGCCCTAACCCTAGGGTTTGTTCTGCAGAGTCACTGTCGTTCATCGTCGAAACATCTTTCACGCGATGTCTTCGCTCCGAGGTTGTTTTGCACCTCCTTGATCTTCGTATTAGGGTTTGTCGAAATTTTGTTTTCGTTAACCCTAATCGACTTCTGTTTCGGCGAATCAGCGCTCATCCGGTGCGTCGGGAAGTCTCGTGACCTAGGTCATCCCATCTCATCACCGCTTTCTCGTCGATCCGAGGTAGCCATCGCGTTTCATTTCACGTCTTATCTTATATGCTTGCTATCTCTAGGGTTTCGTACCTTTAGATCATATATGTTGCTTATAGTAGATCCATCTATTCTGTCTTTTCAGCGAGTTTGTCGGTGTGTCGGGGTGACTGCTGTCCTGTTGATTGGATCCGAGGCTAAGCCTGCGGATACGGATTGAGGCCAAGCCTCTCGGGTGTCAGTACATCATCTTTCAGAGGTTTTCCGACAGTGTGACAGCATGGTTCGTTGCAAGAATGTCGGTGGTGCTCCTACTGACGGGGACGACAGTCCTCCTCGTTTGTCTGAGGTTGCGCGTGGAAAACGCATAAAGATCATGGTGTAAGGTCCTAGATGGCTAGAGGGGGGGTGAATAGCCTATAAAAATTCTACAGGCACCACTAAGCAAACTTGTTAGAATAACAAACGGCGTAAAGCGAGTTTTGCTTAGCCAAAGGTTGTGATGCAAGCCTCCTATCCACAAGTCTAGTAGATTATGATCTCTAGTTCACACAAGTGCTAAGTCACTAACTTACACTAGTGAGCAAGCTAACAACTACTAGAAAAGCTACTACTAGAGCAACACAAGATAATCTAGTAAAGATAAGTGCAAGAGATAGGATTGTGAATCTTATACCAACGGTGGAGTGAAGATGTTGCCAATCACCAAGATGATATACAATCAATCAATATTGACAACAACACAATATGTAGACCAATCACCGGGAGACAAGAGACACAATATTTTTGTTCACCCGGTGTTCACTTGTGCACCGACAAGCTACGTCACCGGTTGTGTCGACCAACACTTAGATGGTTCCTCGGTGTGACCCTCAAGTCACTTGCCCCTCAAGGCACGCCCCGCAAGGCACCGCAAGACACCACTCTCAAGTGAGGTAACTCAATGACACGCGCAATGTAATAGAGTTGCTTTTGGCACTCCGCCGAGGAAAGCACAAGAACCTCTTACAATCAACCGGAGGTGGCCAAGAACAATCACCTTCTCTTGCCAACGCCTCCAACAATCTCCAAGCCGGCTAGGAGCGGTACTCTCCAAGAGTAACAAGAAATCCACCGGCCAAACCACCCACAAGTGCCACTAGATGCCCTCAAGCTATGCAATGCACTTTGGGATCACTCAATCTCACTTTTGATTTGCAATCAAGCAAGAGAGATGAGTGGGAGGAGTTGTTCTAGCTCAAAGGATGCACAAGTATGTTAGAAATGGCAAGAGACCTCCCCAAGGGCCGGCCAACAAGTATTTATAAGCATCCCATCCAAATAGAGCCGTTACAACCCACTTGTCCGTTTTTCGCGGGACCACCGGACGCGCCGGTCGTAACAGACCGGACGCGCTCAACCGCGTCCGGTGTCCCTACGACGTCCACGTGTTCACGAAATTCAAATTCGTCCGTTAGATCTTCCAACGGTCACTGCGCGCCAACGGTCAAACGAGCCACCGGACGCGCTGTTGCTAACCACCGGACGCGCCGGTGCGCACAGTTCCCGCGCGCGCGAAGACAAGACCGGACGCGCTGCTCGCAACCACCGGACGCCACAGTACCCGCGTCCGGTGCGAGTCCAGTAAGCTCCCGAGACCACCGGACGCGTCCGATGGTGTGACACCGGACGCGCACCGCGTCCGACGTCCTCGTTTCCCTCAGGGCGCAAGACCGGACGCGCCGGTCCCGTGGGTCACCGGACGCGCTGGTGCCAAACCCTAGCTCGCGCGCCTGACGCCCGCGCTGCACTGACCGGACGCGCCGGTCCACCGTGACCGCGTCCGGTGCAGCGTCCGGTGCAGCGTCCGGTCACCTCTGTGACCGCGTTCGCCTCCGTTTCTTTTCCGACTTCCGGCGCAATGGAAAATAGGCATTTCACTTCCCCGAAATCGCCTGAATCCCGCGCTCGCACGTTCGGCGGGAGAGAGAGTGGAACCCAAACCCCTCTCTATCCGCAAACCACAGCGCGACCAACGCCACCTTTGCAAATGTGCCAACACCATCAAGTGTACATCTCCATGTGCTTGTGTGTTAGCCTTTTCTCAATCATTTTCAAAGGTTTTCCAGTTAGCTCACTAGGCCCTACATGCAAAGCACTTCATGAATTCACCTAGTGGCACCCATGCGTCGAATAACCGATAAGACTTCCCCTCTTAATAGTTCGGCTATCGACCCTAAACCACTCACACCCTCTATGGTGTCTTGAGTGTAAAACAAAATGGCCCTATGGTTATACCTTTGCCTTGAGCCCATTTTGCTTCTCCAAATGATACGATCCACTTCATATCATCACATGACCGTCTCGGTCCATCGACCTTGACTTCACTTGCTCTTCACCGTTGCATTGGTCCGTCGGCGCCAAGTCTTGCTCAAGCTTCACCATCGCATGGTCCTTCGCTTCGAAGCCTCGACTTGCCCTTCACCTTCACAACCGGTCTATCGAGCCAAGCCTCATCTTGGTCTTCACCATCTTGGTCATATGAGTCAATGTCATGTCTCATATTCAATGACCACCTTTATCTAAATCATCCACTTAGATACAAAGGTTAGTCCTAGGTTTCATCAATTAGCCAAAACCAAACTAGGGACTTTCAATCTCCCCCTTTTTGGTAATTGATGACAACCCTCACAAAGATGATTTTGATAATAAAAGTTTTGAACTTGTCATACTTGTCCAATCATTTTGCTCATAAGTAAAGTTTGGACAATTATCACAAGCTCGGTTTTGGTAGCATTAGCTCCCCCTACATATGTGCATAGAGTTTGGATTGAAAGCTTTTGCACATATGCATGGATAGAAGTGTTGGGAGAGTAATTCTACCAAAATGATGCTAAGGTGTAAGAAATGGACCTTTGAAGCGTGATACCAATCGGAGTTGCCTTTTACACCATCCTTAGCATCATGAAGTAACTAGACATCCATCAAAACTCAAGAACCCCGTGAGATCAACATTATATGTAAAGGTTCTTGGACCACTTGTAAAAACAACCTTTAGGCAAGTCTAGATACCACATGTAAAACTAATCCTATGCATGCTAGTAGATCATTTCATCATCCAAGTTCTATACTAGCATTGCACCACACAAGCATGTATATTGAATTTAAATACATGCGCAATGAGCAAGTCATATGAGAATGCACAAACAAATGCAACAACTTTGTTTATGAGCTTGCTCCCCCTACTTGTGTGCATCAATAAATTTATTTACCCCTTTATCATGTTGAATCATCTTTTTCTCTCCCCCTTTGTCAACAACTTACCCAAAAATGGGATCAAATTGTGGAGAGAAGAAAAATGTTTGATGGAGTAGGTTAAAATTTATCAAATTTGGTTTAACCTAGAACACTTGCCAAAGATATTTAATTCGATTTGAACCAAAAACAAGCTTCTTCACACCTCCTAATAAGGGTTATCTTGCCTATGTTGAATTAAACACTTATAGCAAATCTTCTAGTTTTAACACTAGGTTTGCAAGCTCACAATCATGTCATATGCCACCACTAGATCAAAACAAACATAGAGGCAATAGTGGTAACATATATCCATCAAATTCATTTGATTTATCATGAATGCTCATGCATACCACTTATTATGTCTACATGCTCTAGCAAGTCCTTAGCATAGGATGAATGACATGTCAATCAACTTTACCTTGCAATGTCGAAGGAGAGGCATGTCAATAAGTGAGTGGGGTGCATTCAACTCATGTTTGAGAAATCAAGAATATTCAATTCATTCCTTAGCTTGCAAAACCTCTTTTCATCAAGTGGCTTAGTGAGAATATCGGCAAGTTGATCATCGGTGCCAACACTTTCAATGGCAATATCTCCCTTTTGTTGATGATCTCTAATGAAATGATGTCTTATGTCAATATGCTTTGTTCTTCCATATTGAACCGGGTTTTGTACCATCTTGATTGCACTTTCATTATCACATAACAATGGCACATTCTTGAAATTGAGGCCATAATCCTTCAAAGTTGATTTCATCCATAATAATTGTGCACAACAACTCCCCGCACTCACATATTCGGCTTCGGCGGTAGAGATTGCCACACTATTTTGTTTCTTTGAGGACCATGACACAAGTGATCTTCCAAGTAATTGACATGTGCCACTAGTGCTCTTTCTATTGATCTTGCAACCCCCATAGTCGGAGTCCGAATATCCAATCAATTCAAACTTTGACCCCTTAGGATACCATAGTCCAACATCTCTTGTTTGCTTCAAGTACCTCAATATTCTCTTTGCGGCCGTGAGATGACTCTCTCTAGGTGAGGCTTGATATCTAGCACACATGCAAACACTAAACATGACATCCGGCCTTGATGCGGTGACATAGAGTAGACTTCCAATCAAAGACCGATATTCCTTTTGATTCACCATATTGCCATCAAGATCACTATCCAAATTGCCACTTGTACCCATTGGAGTTGAAATTGGTTTTGCATCTTGCATTCCAAACTTCTTCAACATGTCCCTTATGTATTTCCCTTGACTCACAAATGTCCCATTCTTCAATTGCTTGACTTGGAGACCAAGGAAGTAGCTAAGTTCACCAATCATAGACATTTCAAACTCTTTGGCCATCATATCACCAAATTCTTCACAATAGGCTTGATTGGTTGATCCAAAGATGATGTCATCAACATATATTTGCACTATGAATAGATCATTTCCAATCTTCTTGGTGAATAGAGTTGTATCAACCTTGCCCATCTTGAATCCCTTAGAGAGAAGGAAATCCCTTAGCCTCTCATACCATGCTCTAGGTGCTTGCTTTAAGCCATATAAAGCCTTCTTCAACTTGTACACATGGTTGGGTTTCTTGTCATCTTCAAATCCGGGCGGTTGCTCAACAAATACTAACTCATTGATGATCCCATTGAGAAATGCACTTTTGACATCCATTTGATATAGTTTGATGTTGTGTGCACAAGCATAAGCCAATAGAATCCTTATTGCCTCCAATCTTGCCACGGGAGCATATGTCTCATCATAGTCAAGACCTTCAACTTGAGTGTAACCTTGTGCAACTAGTCTTGCTTTGTTTCTCACTACAATGCCATCTTGATCTTGCTTGTTTTTGAACACCCACTTGGTTCCAATCACATTGTAGTTATTTGGCCTTTCTACCAACTCCCAAACATCATTTCTTGTGAAATTATTAAGTTCTTCTTGCATAGCCATGATCCAATCGGCATCCCTCAAGGCTTCTTCTATCTTCTTTGGTTCTAAGGTTGACACAAATTATTTTCATTTTATTTCGTATAAAAAATGTGATTTTTCTAAGACATATTAATAATATCAAATCATAATTTTTATACGAAATAAAATGAAAATAATTTTTATATAAATATTGTAGATCTCGACGAGATCTACAACTTTCTAGTTTTGAGTTTTTTCATTTGAGATCGTTAAGATGCTAAAAAAAATTAATTGCATATTTACACCTGAGGGTATTTTCGACTTTTCACACCCGCAGTTTGACACCGTCGGAGCCAAATCTGACGGAAGTGGCGTGGAGGGCAAAAAAGTTCAGAGCAGTGGCACCTGGAAGAACTCAACTTTTTTAATGGCTCATGTGTAATTACCAACTTTTATAATGACATTCATGTAAAAGCCTCATATATGTATACTTTTATGAAAGTATTTTTCAAGACAAATCTATTCATATAATTTTTACATTTGCAAACTCATCAGCAACTTAAAAGTTATTAATGATTTATATTCCCAATGTTTGACCCAAATCTTATCAAAACGACTTTCAAATCCGATACTGAGGGAGCATGTGCGAAGCAAGAACGCATATATACAAAGAAAAAAAAGACTAACAAATGATGTGTTCAAGCTACTACGTACTATGCACCTGAAGACTCGACTCTATGCATATGCTAAGCTTATATGTACAAAACACCAAAATCAAAACATATTATTGGAGGCCCATAAAAAAGCTGACCAACACACCTAAACGAATTGAACACACGAGTCAGAGGCAGAGCTAATCAGCAGCGATCTGGGGAACATCTGGCCGCTGGCGGCGGCCGGAGGAGGCGGGCTCACGCCGTCTGAGCATCTGCGTGTGGTTGGAGATGGAGTTGAGCCGCTGCTGCCGCAGTTCGTCCTTGAACCTGCGGATGAACTCCTCCGCCTTGGCGTCCACCTCCGACCTCCTGGCCTCCTCCTCCCTCTCCCGCTCCGGCCGCTGCTGCGAAGCCAGGACCAGCGCGTAAGCCTCGTCCATGCTCATCGCGTTCGGGTCCTCCTCCTCAGCTGCCTCATCGGCCACCGGCGCGGGCGGCGGCGGTGTGAGCTGGAGCGCGCGCGGTGACGCCGAGGGTGACGGCTTGATGGGTGGTGACCGCACCACCAGCACCTCTGTTTCTGTTTCTTGGTCGGTGGTTGCGGCGGCGGCGGCGGCGTCGGGCTGGAGGTACGACGACGACAGGCATGCCGACGGGAAGGAGAAGAGGGAGAAAGAGAGGAGGCTCTGCAGCACCGCCGACGCCGAGGAGGTCCTGCGCGTGACCCCGGAGGAGCAGTGGCGTCGTGGCGTCAGTAGAAGAGATGGCCGCCGTGTGCAGGAGGAGGACAGCACGGCGATAGCCACGACGACCGCGTTCATGGCGACGAACCACCACCACGCCGTCGTCATCCTCGGGAGCCTCTCAGCCCACTAGCCCCAGCCCCCAGCTCGGTAGGGTAGGATTATTCTGCCTCGCGCGGCCCCTGCTCTGCTCTGCTGGCTGCTGCTCGTAGAGAACAAGAGGCTATGGTGCTTGGACCTTGGACAACGGTGAGCGGTGTGGCCTTTTGGTGGACGAACGAAGTAGGAGTATATGTAGGGAGAGAAGTTAACTCGTTTTCGTGTTGAAAAGTTCGTCGTAGTAGATCCGCCGCGAGCTAGGGAGAGCGAATGCGGTCGGTCAAGGGGAGCGTGGACCGGGTATGCCGCCATGCACGTAGCTTCACATGATTGGCTTCCCACTTGCGAATTGACCTGTCCTGTGTTAGGCTGTTCATCTACTCGCCTTATCCATTTCGGTTCCTCACTTCCTCAGTCAGTGTAGTAATAATAAATTAATTTTTGAGGCTGATATCGTGATATGGATTTATCGTTAAACAATTAGTCTGGTGTCAGTGGTGAGTTTTATGGTGTTGTTTCTAAGATTGCCATGTCATATACAATGAAATAAAATTCTCAAATGAAATACTCACTCTCAAATGCAAAGTTTCATTCTAGAGTTTAATAGACATTTAATTTCATGACTCGTAAAGAGTTGATAATCATGCTAACATGACAACTTATTTAATGCAAATAAAAATGTCATAAAACTCAAATGAAACTTCATTAAGACTAGCCTTATCGTAAGTATTAGTAATTTGTTTTGTGGACCAACCCAATTCATGCTCTAATATTCGACCACCTGACCCTACCTACCGTCGTTGGTAACCGACTGATCGCTCTCTCACTTGCTACTCACATGCCACATCTACCTCACCAGGTGTACTTTATCACTTGTTCCGTGTGCTTCTAGGTTAAGTTAAAGTTGCTAGTCAAGAGTGAAGCCAGTTGCACTGGTTAGTTTGGTAATTCATTCGACCGAGTCATAAGTAGAAAATTCTAGAGCCACTTTCCGCGATATTGCATTCTCGTGTCAATGTCATCATACCATGGGTCCATGGCACTCACACTGCCACGGGCCAAGTCATTTTCATCATGTTACCCTTGCACTAAGAAACTTTGCCGTCAAGTAGCAGACTAGCAATAGTGCAGCACTGTGGTCTGTTTTCTTTCTAATTTTAGCTCTTAATTAATTTCGTTTGTAACTGCCCGGGCCCCGTCGCGTTCCCTGATACTCCGTATTTCAGTGCCAGCTAGCGGCGCTGCTATATATATCTAGGACGGACGGTAACCACTGCCGCACGCACACGTAGCCATCGATCGGTGTATCCAGATCCTGTATATAACGCGGCGCCATATGTTTTTGACGAGTTGCATGCAACCGAAATCTGGCACAAATCGATGTTGTTTTTAATCCAAATTCCGCAGATGCAGGGAAGGTTCAGGTATATCACCAAAGCAAACAAGACATGCCATCCCATCGTGATGCAGTTCGTTCGTTGTAATCTTGTAAACTTTGCCGGTGGCCGGTTTGGACGCTCTTGCCGGTTGCCGCGCGGTCGTGTCGCTCGCATCCGGCTTTCCAGGCTCGAGCCGGCCGGTGTGCTACGGCACGACGTGGCGGTGGTTGCGGGTCCGCGTGGATTGGAATATAAAATAAAACAAACGCGTTTTTGGTCAAGCTAGCTAGAAACATTCATTCATCCTCGTACGTACGAACGAATCCACGGCCGTCGTCAGTAGTAGTGCCAGAGATTGCTTGCTTGCTTACGTGCAGGCTGTAGCCGACCGGCCGGAAGGCTCTCGTTCTCGCCGACTCCCCGTCGTCGTCACCTGCTTATTAGTACGATGAATACTACTACTAGCTGGAAGTAGCTGGAAGTAGGCTGCTGGCCCTTTCAGGATGTCCAGAAATATATAATCAAGAAACGAATTATGGCAACTCTCAACTACCAGTACGCGTATTCACCTACAGATTTTTCAGGTCAACATCCTTTTTCCTCCCTGGACACGGTCTCCGCCATGCATGGTGTTGTTTTGCAATTAAGCAAGCTATATGCATATGTACTAGAGTGACTCGTTTTCTATGCAAATGAAATATTAATTTGTGCATAAGTATGTTTAGATATATGACTTTGGTTATTTACGTATTTCTTTTTTTCTTTATAAAAAAGCTAGACAAAAAAAAGAAGATATCACATATATATAGCGCTACTACATGACAATGTTTAGTACATTTTCCATGAAAATTAAAAATTCATCTCTATACACTAGTGAAGAAAGGATTTTTAAAAAAATATGAATCTCAAAAATATTTGAACTTAAAACAAATATTCGAGACTCTAAACAACTTCAAATAAAAAACTTATCAACAACAAACTTGTAGATTGGGTTGGCCGCACTACAACTTTGATATTAACCATGTAAATGTATTCGAGGTGTTTTGGAAATTCAAAATTTTGAATTTCAAAATCTATAAACTTAAAACACATATTTGAGACGTAAACAACTTCAAATAAAAAAGTATTTCAACTATAAAGTTGTAGAAACATCCGACGTTGTTTGAAAATTTCAAATTTCAAGATATAAGAAGTTTAAACAATATTTTAGGATTCAAAACAATTTCAAATAAAAAAATTCTCAACTAAAAAGTTCTAGATCGTGTTGAGAAATATAATTTTTATATAAAGTTTGTCTTCATCCTAATTCATATGTAAAAATTATACTCCCTCCGTTTCAAATTATAACTTGTTTGACTTATTTTGACCAAATATTTGCTTATTCAAAATATCATTTCTTTCGTTGTGACTTGCTTTATTAATAAAAGTTCTTCTAGTATGACTTAAATTTGCATATATTTGCACATATTTTTTGAATAAGACGAGTGGTGAAACTTCTAGTCAAAAAAGTCAAATGAATTATAATTTGGAACTGTGGTAGTATTAGATTATTTTTTGATCTAACTATTTCTAAAGACAGGCTTCTTAAATGCCTACAATATGTTACATTTCCCTTCTGGAAGACCGTGGTACACGTATCAGTTTGAACCAGTTCATTTTCGCTTGAAAGAAATAGCTAATACCTGCTGATTCTACAATTTTGTTATCCGAATGGTATCTCTATTTTGGGATAATTTTGCGCTTTTATGTTTCCAGGCACCCAAAATTTTAACAAGAGAGAACAATACATTCGACTATATTACAGACCATGTGTGCACATGTAAAGCTTTGATTACCGAGTACCGAGAACTCCTCTTTGGATAATCTATTATATTAATACAGCAGAATCAAAAGAAGCTCTAATGACCGAGAATAAATAGTATATCCATATCAAATACAAGACCTAAAAATTACGAGATTAATTGAAGAAAAAAAAGAATATATACCGTTGGATTTTACGATGATCTAATAACCCAGAATAAATAGAGTATCCATGTCAAAAACAAGGCCTGGAATTTACGGCATTAATTAGAAAAAATAAAAAATATGCACCATTACTTTTTATGATGATCTAGTGGCTAAGAACAAATAGAGTATCCATATCAAATACAAGACCAATAAATTATAAGATTAATGAAACAAAATAAAAAAATATACACCATTGGATTTTATGATGATCTAACGGCCAATAATAAATATGGTATACATATCAAACACATGGTCTAGAAATTACAAGATTATATTAGTCACAAAAAGGAAGGAAATATGCACCATCAAATTTTACGACGACCTATTGGCTGAGAACAAATAGAGTATTCATGTCAAATATAAGGCCCAAAAATCACGATATTAACCATAAAAGAAAAATAATATGCATCATCAATTTTTATGATGATCTAACGGCCATAAATAAATAGAGTATCCATATCAAATACAAAGCCTAGAAAATATGGCAATATTAAAAAAGTAACAATTAGCATTGCTAGATTATGATGACCTAACGGTCTAGAAATATATAGAGCGTCAATATCGATACAATTAATAAAGCGTAAATTACATTCACCACACAACAAGTAGACTTGGTGAGTGCAGATTAGTCCAACAATGTGTAAATTGTTCAAATAGGTATAGTAACTTGGTTAATTGGTGCATGTATGGTACTCCCTCAGTCCTGAAACATAAGAGATCCACGCTTCAAATTTTGTACCAAAATACAAGGCATTCTAGGTCCTTGATCCCTCTCTCCTCTATCTTTTTCTTTGAACCATCTCTCCTTGATCTTACTGAGATTCCTTTTAAACTTGGTGTCATCTAAAAAGCAAGCCAATAACTAAGGAAAAGTAACAACTTAACTACTCTCTCCATTGTTGAAAGCCTTAGTTTGGTTTTAGCAAATTGATCACACCTATTGGACTAACCCTATGCTCTGAGTGTGTAGATGAGATAGGTTAGTCCATGTCCAAGTGATGGAGCTAGATGGTACTCATAGTGATGGATATGGCCAAAAGATGGTGATCAAGTGCTCTAATTTGAAAAAGAAGAAAGAGAAAAACAAAACCCTATGGTGTACAAGGCAAAGGTATAAATAGGAATTTTGTTTTGCCAATCAAGACGCAATAGAGTGCGTGATTGGATTTAGGATAGATGGTCATACTATTAAGAGGGGAGCTCTTATCAGACAATTCGGTCATCTAGTGCCACTAGGTGTTCGATCACTATGCATTGCATTTAGGCCTAGTGCACAATCGAGAGCAAGCGAAAAAGTTTATAAAAATACACTTTGGAAATGCTAACTTGGCTCTAAATATGTTTGGGAAAATATTTGAGAGTTAGCACCACTTACAAAGGAGGTTTCGGGCTCTCGGTGCAGCCATCTGGGAGGCATCGGACTGCCTGTCCGGTGGTGGTCCGGACAGAGTCCTGAGCTTGCTCAGTCGCTCGCGCTCTGCCCTGGCACCTTGTCGTCCGGTGTGCACTGGACCAGCTGTACGGTGTGCCAGACAAGGGCACCACCACATTTTTCCAGAGAGGGAGGAAAATACGATCTTCCGTGATAAAGGTCACCAGACATGCTGTCCGGTGAGCCGGACAGGGCACCACCCTATTTTTCAGAGAGGAGCGAAAACGTGTTTCATGCGATTGAGGTTCACCAGATCGGCATTCCGGTGCGCCGGACCGGCCGTCCAATGCCACTGCACAGCCAACGATCAATTTTTTAACCGTTGGGCTAGCCGTTGGGAAGGCACCGGACTGGTTGTTCGGTGGCCATGCATATTTCAGCTCCAAAGGGTAATGACTCTATTTCATGGTGGGGTTTGTAAATACCCCCCTTGGCTGGCCATGGCCACTCTCTTGGACCCCAAACTGCTAAGCAAACCTATTGGGAGCAATAGAACACAATCTACTCACTTGCATCACTTGAGATCACATTTGTGAGTGAGATTGAGAGCCTCTAGTGTATTGCATTGAGTTCTTGCATCTTGTGGCACTAGTTGGGCGCATTAGACTGGTGGATTTCTTGTAACTCTTGTGATTGCCATCACCATCACCTAGCCGGCCTAGAGATTGTGGGATCGTTGAGTGGCTATTGGTGATTGTTGTCGGCTCCGATCATTCGATTGTAAGGGTTTCTTGTGCCTGTTCCTCGCGGGAGATCGCGAAAGACAACTCTAGTGGATTGCTCGTAGCTTGTAGATCCTCATTTGTGTTGGCTCTTATGGCGTCCAAGAGTTGGGCTAGGCGTGTGATGCCTATTAGCGCGTGAGCCTCCAAGTGAGTGAATCAACACAATGAGGACGTAGATTGTCGGCAAGCAATTGAACCTCGGGGATAAATCTTGTGTCAATTGTCCAGCTCGGTATATCACTTTGTTACTTGTATTACATTCTTCGATATACTTGTCTTGTGTTAGTTTGCCTTGTGTAGCTAGTTGAGTAGCTAGTTAGCTTTGTTGTAATTAGTTTCCTTGCTAGCTCACTAGTTGGTTTAGTTGCTATCTAATTTGCTTGATTGTGTTGTTTACAACCTAGTGATCAAAGAAACTAGTATTAGGTAGGTGGCTTGCATAGTCTTTGATTAGAGCTAGAGCAAAACCGCATACACGCCATCTAATTGTCTAACAAGTTGCTCTAGTGTTTTTGTAGAATTTTTATTAGGCTATTCACCGCTCCCTTTAGTCATTTAGGACCTTTCATCCACCCTAATTAGTAAGGGGCAAGGTGGTCTTTTCTAAGCTCCTTATTTTGTATGAAAGTCGCTTGGATCCCTTATATTTCATGACACGGGGAGTACAAATTAAATGTTGCGAGTGTGATAAAATATGTGTTCATACATTAGGTGCTAGGGTTAATTGTGGGTTTACGACATGTGAACTATGTGTAACATTAGTGTGGAGTAGTTTAAGATGGTTTAGGTAGCCATAAGACGAACATAACGAAGCAGGTGCTCCACAACGCCGATCACCTAAGCCACTAGCGATTGAGCCTCGTCATCGAGAAGCCGGTTCTGCTCCTCGTGAATATAGCTGGTGTCTATTGTTCTTGAACTTTAATCCTCTATTCTAATCATACCAAGGTGGTTTTCACACACGAGAATGATCGCTGGTTCAACTGTGATCACAACGCTCCTCTATTTTTTTCGTTTTAAAAACAGTGCTCCTCTATTTTTGCTGCAACTACTCTGTTCTTGGCCAATATTATGATTGTAAAGTTTGTGTTTTCACGGAGAGATGATCAAGAATTTGTTGCCGGGTATTAGAATAATAACATAGAGTACTGATACAATTATGGTCATGGTGTATCGTGTGAATATTGCTACTCAATTTTGTCAGCCTTTTAAATAGAGGGCTATAGCGGTTAAACTAGCAGAAAAGATTTAGGGACATATCCCTTTTCTATCAAAGACGGTTAAACTAGCACGCGGCCTCTAACATCGCTGGGGAGCTCCGTAGCTCCATGACCGTCGCAGAAGATCCATTTTCAGGGACGGTTCCATTAAGAAATCTGCCTCTTTAGGGGCGGTTCCGTTAAGAGAACCGCCTCTGAAATTGCTATTTTCAAGAATGGTTGCTTATGTCAACCGTTTCTAAAAATAAGTGATTTTCAGAGGTGGTTCTCTTAAGACAACTGCAACAACAAAAAATCAATTTTCAGAGGCCGTTGACTAAGTCAATCGTCCTTAAAAATAGTTGCAGCACAAATAAATTCGTATCTTTTTTAAATGAAGTCGAATGAATACAAAATTTATATCAAAATTGTAAAGCTCGACGAGATCTAAAATTTTATAGTTGATAAAATTTTTGTTTGAGATCATTTAGGGTTCTAAATATATAAATTAAGTCTACATTTTGAATTTTTTATTTTTTTTTCAAATGACCTTGGATGTAGAAATGTCCTATATGAAAGTTATAGTGCTCGATGAGATCTAAAACTCTGTAGTTGAAAGTTTCCTCATTTAAGATTGTTTATGAGTTATAATATTGGTTACAATATTCATACCTATTAGTACAAATATAAACATCGTAGAACTAGTCACAAGTGATTGTGTGATGCGGTGGTAGGGGATGAAACACGCGAATCGTGTGAGCTGTGGCCGATTCTCAGCCCTTCGGGCTATATTACAAATATTTTTTTTTTCTTATTTTTATTATACGCTAAATGATTTAAAAAAAATCTAAAAGCTAATTTTAGGGAAAATCGATTTTTAGTTGCGGTTGTCTTAAGAGAACCGCCTCTGAAAACCGATTTTTAGTTACGGTTGTCTTAAGAGAAGCGCCTCTGAAAATTAATTTTTAGAGGCGGTTTTAAAACCACCTCTAAAAATCACTTATTTTTACAATCGGTGGCATTGTAGCGGTTTTTTAGGCCGCCTCTAAAAACCGATTTTTACCGCCTCTAAAAATCTTTTTCTGTACTAGTGGAAAATGCTACTTGTTTAGCTAGAAAAATCACAAATTTATACTGGCCTGATTATCCAAAATGTGACCATCTTTTGTATCTTTTTTCTCCAAAATAGAAGGCTGACATTTTTCACTACAAATGTGACCATCTTTTGTAAATTGCATTGCAACCAGTTTATTGTTTCATGTTTGATTTGGGATGTTTATACTGGCCTGATTATCCATTAGTTCTAGCATCTAACTAGTGATGAAGTATTTTGCCATATTAGTAATATTTGGACCTTATATGCACCAATTTGTTGAGTTGTACTTATTTGAGCAGTTTACACGTTGTTGAACCAATTTGCACCCACCTGCCAATTTGTTCTATGGTGGATGCAATTTACTCAATAATAAAGAACTCAATTCAATTCATATGCCATATGGCAAGAAAAAATATTATGATCTAATTAGATATAAGTGAACACAGTACATGTAGACACACATCAAACCTTTGTAGATGGCAACTCTATTGCATATAATTGGATTACATGATGCTAAGGAACAAAGTCCGGTAATACTAACTCCGTTGTGAACTAAAAGAAACAGGTACTGAAATAGTGAAGAATTTTTTGTCTTCATGTGGTACTTTGACAATATCATCGAATGTACCAAATATCAAGTGGTGGCATTAAAGGCCGACAAACATTGGCCACAAAGAACAAGATTTAATTTCACCAACATCTTCAGACAATATCAAGTGAAAAAAAAATAGGCAGACAAATATATGCATGGGACAATGAGGACTAATTTATTTTAAACTTCTCTAGGTTCATTACTATGAGATGATGTCATCAAGTCTGTATCAAACACTTGCAGTGGCCAAACAACACCAACGAGAACTCTTCAATGACCAAAACCAATTGAGGTCAACCAAATTTAAATATGTCTAGATGCTCCCATGGAGTATGTGACAATTCCGACACCATTGTATGATTGCCATGCAACTCACAATATTATTTTTATTCTATACTCAAATTGTGAGTTAACTTGAGACAACTACAAGGATAACTCACTATATAAGTTGTCTATTAAACTGACTTATGATTACGTAGAACTAAACAATGGTGTCAGGCTCCTAGTGGATGGCTAGAAAAAAAATGAAGCTAAAGATCCATAATAGAAGCAACAAGATCATCTTGAATTTAAATATTTATGAGAGATTTTATCACCAATAGAGCTCACCAAGATAAGACTGAAGGCTACTTGATTTGGTGGCCTTAGCTAAACTGCAGAGTCTTGAGATAGTAATAGACAAAAAAAAATTGAAGAGACAAGAATGATGACAGTAGCTCTAAGTCTGGTTTAGTGTTCATGCAATAGTAGATAGAATAAAGGCGCATAATTAAAGAGAAGACAATTATAATAATCAAATAAATAAACGAAACTATCTGTAAAAAGAATATTTGAATAACAAAATCTAAATACTACAAAAGCAAACTAGCTACCTGTTTTATTTGCGTGGGCCAACTTCCTAGTTATTATTGGAATAATAACATAAACATACTGCTTTGGTAGTCAATTTGGTTAAAGAGACACCACATTGTCAAACATGATGTCGTCTGGTCACAAAATGGGGGGAACATAATGTCCTTGAACAAATCTTACGCAGTGCTCTATTTTATTGAATGAATGTAGTCATAATACTTGTTTCCTCAAACATAGTTCATGAACCTTTCATCAAAGATTGATCCACGTAGAGCGACGAAAATCCATGATAAAAACCTAACTGAACTAATGGGTACTGATCCGCAAAAATAACTAACATACTCTCTAAAGAAAACTTAGATATCTAATCGACGTTGCTTAAACTAATTATTGAATAAAACCAAGAAATTAAAACTGTGAATGCATGGTCATGGATGAATGTATCTCTCATGCATTAGAAAGAGGAGAAGCCTAACTCCAGGTGGCATGGCACCCCTGCCGTCGCCTGCTCCTCCTCCATATGCTCAGCTACGTCGTCGTCGTGCTTCACCAGGACCGGCGTGGCCAGCTTCTTCTGTTGTGGATGCAGCACATCGCCGGCAGCAGCAGCAGGGCCATGGTGTTGTATTGTCGTCGCCGGCAGGACCTGTGGCTTCTTCTCGTTGAACGCATCCATGAACGACAACGCCTCTATCTGGCAGCGCTGCCCCAGCTGCTCGCCGAGGGCCACGGTCGGTGACCCAGCCTTGGTGACACTGCTGTCGACGACGTCGGCCAAGCCGTACTGCTGCATTCCCTCATCGTCGCTCGTGCCGGCGGTGCCATTGTTGTAACAGAAGTAATTGTGGAGCTGCTGCTGGTGCGACGATGGATCATTATTGGGTAGACCACCTGCCGGGATGGATGACTGCTGACTGGCGGCGTAGATCGCGTCCACAGCTACCATGTCGTCCTGCTGGCCAGCAGCCACCAGTCCCACCACAGGGGAAGAAGCGGCAGGTAGGATCATCGCCGCCGGGTCGACGGAGAGCCCGGCGTCCGTGGCGGCCGCCTGC
This sequence comes from Saccharum hybrid cultivar R570, assembly GCA_038087645.1. Classification (NCBI taxonomy): domain Eukaryota; kingdom Viridiplantae; phylum Streptophyta; class Magnoliopsida; order Poales; family Poaceae; genus Saccharum; species Saccharum hybrid cultivar. The sequence goes on along the minus strand of JAQSUU010000319.1, from coordinate 3,185,856 downwards.
TGGTGACAGATCGCGATCTGCTGTCTTACAAACTGGAGCTCCATCTCAGAGTCGCGGATCTGTCGCCGCAGCTCCTGTATGATGCTGACGCAGCCGCCGACGGGGTCGACCGCGCGAGCCTCGGACTGGTAGATGATGGTGCGCATGGCGTCGGGCCCGTACTTGGGTCCGACCCGTTTCACCGTCTTCAGCATGTTGCTGACGCCGAAGAGGCGCTGGGCGCGGATGAAGCGGCTCTGCTGGTCGCCGGGAAAGTAGGGGGCGAGCGGGCAGTCCGGCTTGCACTTGCGCCGCTGGTACTTGCACGCCGCGCATGCCCCGCTGTTCGGCGTGCCCTCGCTCCCGCCGCCGCGGCCGGTGGGGGTGGCGGGCCGCGGGGCGCGGGAGGAGTGGTGGGAGGAGGACGCGGAGCCGGGAGAGGCGCCCGACCCGTTGGTGGTGGTGGCGGCGGCGGTGGCACTAGTAGTGTCGACGTGGAGGTGGAGGTGGCGCGGTGGTGGGGGCTGTGGCTTGGAGGAGGAGGCGGACATGCTGGTACGCGTGCGCGCGGCCGGCGAGGTCGGGGTCGCGACCCTCGGCGTCGGCGGCGGCGTAGGGATAGGACATAGGAGAGGAGGAGAAGAGAGGGCAGCGGAGCGGCGCGGAGCTCTTTCCTGCGCCTCTCCTCTTCGCCGCAAGAATAGTGGGCTCTGGCTATTAAAAGAAATTAGCTCGCCCTCGCCGACGCCGGACGAACAACCTCCATGCACGCGCCTGGATGCATGCGTGCATGCGCTCATCCGAATTCGAACTCGCTCGAACAATCTCGATCCAACCAGTAGCTGTGCTAGAGAAGAGAGAGAGAGAGTTGAGATGATCGAGATCAGTGAGCCATTGATGATCGACGGCCGGGTAGGGTTAGGGTAATAAGGAACCGGTCTCGCTTGGATGAGTTCGAAGGCCGAGTTAACCGTGCTCGATCTGCATGCATCAATCAGATTCAGGTCCATCTAACTGCACCGCAACAGCCCAACACCGGAGAAGAAATGCACGTTCGATTTCTTTTGAAATGTCGTTCGATTCGGGGGTTTGTTTTAGCCGGTTATTATTGACCAGCTCACGCACCGCCACGTGGATTATTGAGATCGATCGAGTATATACTACGTGACAGCAGTTGGACCTAGGCTACTCCGTCCGTAAGACCGTACCGTAACAAAGATAGTGTGCTGTGTCGGCTGTCCCATGGAGCTATTGAACGCTTTGTTGATGGGATCCCCTGAATGAAATTTAAAACGCATCGATTTTAGGAGAGCTCTGTGATAAAAAAAAAAACTTGTAGTAGGAATGTAGGATATAATTGGCGTAGTAGTTCTGCTAATTTTTAGATCGAATCTTTAAACTAATATATGGCACCACATCGAGCCTTTAACTCGACCTCGTTGGTTTTTACATCAATAATAAATACATAAGAATTGTACATAGGTTGTGTTTCGTACGGTGGATTATGCCCTAGTACCGTAACGTAAATATCGCATGTTTGGTTGTAAATGTCAACGAAAAATTGTCCGCGTAGGTTAGGTTCCCATCCCGTGCCATAAAAAGAATTTGTCGGTCCCTATCTTCGTCCTGTCCTCCGTCTTCATATACTTTTTTTCTCGAAATAAATGTTTTTGTTTGTTAAATACACAAATGGTTTGTGTATTATTGCATTTAAGATAGAAAAGTATAATAACCATACAAACGTCGCAAGACTAGAGACGCTTCAACTTAAGAAACTGCCTTCCGTCGTCGTTGCTTCTTGCTCGTCCCTACCCCGGTGTTAGGAAATAGGGTGTGCAACGCTTTGACATTGGAAGCACTTGGGTCTGCCTCGTAGAGCTCCTCGTAAGCCTTCTTTCTCGACGCGCTTGGCGTGGAAATTCCATTGGTCAGGTCCATGTGCTGCATGATGAGCACCTCAAGTCGCTTAGAAGCAGGCACCCGAGAGAGGCCTTGAGCAGCCAAGCGCTTGCTCCACAGCGGGAGGACCGGCGTTGCTACTGTTGGCTATGCGGGAGGCCAAGGCAAGAGCGGAGAGAGAGGTGGTCCTCAAAAGTATTCACTTGGTGAAGCCCAGGAGGCGGCGTGTGGTGGAGGAGTCACCATCATCATCGGCCGGATGCTCATCCCGCGTCGGCGTAGACAGGATCGTGGGGCCAATGATCGCCTGGTTCTTGGCCGGTCTGAATCCAGGTGAGCAGTCCTGTCCATCCTCCCTAGGCGCCTCAGCATCCATGAAGCCGGGCTTCCCGCCCATGATGGCATGACCTATGCCAGCCAATGCACAAGCTACAATGAACACAAGTCCATCGTCCACTGAGTAGCCGTTGCTGGAGAAGCTCCAAAGCACCCTACAGGATCGGCGTTGTGGGCCAACACCTGCTGCTTCTCCTGGAGAGCGCGGCGACATGCACAGGTGGCCACCAACGATGCTTCAGTCTCCTGACAGGCGGCCGCTGGAGTAGGCGGGCACCTAGGAGCTAGCGTTCCCGTGGGCTAGCTCACGGTGAGCGAGGCGGTGATCTCCTCCAGCATTGGATCATCCGAGACGACCCATGCAGCATGCCCGTGCTCGCACTCAGCGCCAACGCTTGCGGATCTGACTTGGCGAGCGCTATGCGGCAACACAAGTAGTCGCGGCGTCAGCGGAGTCGATAGGCACCACCGTGCTGATGTCCTCGCTAGCTTACACTGGCACCGCAGGCGTCGACGTTGACGAATGCTGCCGACGCCCCCCACGGCACTCTGCACTGCCCCCATCGAGCTTGGTGGACCACCGTGGGGTGCGGTCTGGGAGCACTACCCCAGACAATTTTTTCGTAACAGATGACACCGTCAAAGAATGTGGCAAATACCGTCAGGGAAAGTCATCCGTGACGGTAATTGTCAGGGATACGCCATTAGGGAAAAACTAACTGGGAAAGTCCATCGTCCTTGATGGAAAACTGTCACCAATTGATTCCAACCGTCAGGGAAAGGCTTCCGTGATTTTTTTCGTTACCGTCACAGAAAGCTTCCCCGTCGGTTGCCAACCGTCAGGGAAATTCCAAATCTTTCCTGTCGGCTTCAAACCGTTAGGAGAAATTAAATCTTTCCAATCAGTTACCAACCATAAGGAGAAACCTAGGACCTTTCCAGTCGGTTGCCAACCGTCAGGGAATACCAATTCTGCATATCCATAAACCATCATTTAATAGTCAAATCAGTGATTCATGGCTCATTTAATCATGCATCCTAAATGTCACACTCGGTAGTCTTGGTACATAAAATCAAATAATCATCATTTAATCATGCATCCACACAAGCGGTAAATATTACACTCAGTAGTCTTGGTACATATAATCATATCTTAAAATTGTACATATATACATCAGATAGTACGTTCAACAAATCAATCTTAAGCTACATTCTAGCTGTCTAGGAAAATAAAGTCAGAAGACCGAAGCTGCAGTGATACAAATGTAACAAATAGAAGTCAAGTAACTATTGCTTCCTAAAAGACCGGTGGGTGGTCACCACGAATCCCACGGCCAGTCACAACCCTTTGTCATCGTCGTCGCAACAGACCTGGGCCACCTATAGTCCTTGGCGAGGTGGCAATGCCGTGGTAACCAGCAAGTCGTTAATCGGTGCAAGTAGGAAAGACAATTTAAGCATTTGTCGCAAAGCTCTAGGGGATCTTCCGGGGCTGCGTGAGCTGCTTTGGGCCGCGGGCAGCTAGGCTCAACCGAGGTGACCGCAAGTCACGTTTCCAGCCAAGGAAGGATCTCCCACCACCCAACAGTATTGGGGGAGGAGACCCGGCGTCGAGGAGAGTTGACGCGAGGGCCGAGGCGCTTGTTGGCAGGGACGCGACCATCCACAGTGCCCTGCCACCCCTGTGGCTAGGCGTTACCTACCAGAGCAGGCAGGCCGCACACCAACTGGGGGCGCGACTTGCTACACTTCCACCGCCTTCGCCCAAGCCCTTGTCGACCTACATCCGTCCCGCCGCACCTCAAAACCATGATTGAGTAAGGCTGGGCATGCGCAGGGGATGCCATGGATGGCTTTGCTGGGCGACAAGCGGCGTACATGTAGGGGGTTGTGGAGCGGTCATCATCGGACTCCTCAAGGCCGGCGTCATCTGCCCACCGACAGCACTTAGAGTGCCTCCCCCCCCGAGGAGTAGCCGAGGTACTACGGGGCCATGGTCGGTGAGAGGGAGGAGGAGCTGGGGCTGGCCATTGGAGCCACGGATTTGCCCACATAGGATCTGGTCACCGTCTTCTCGGTCGCGGCAGCAGTTTCAGTGGCTGCGCAATGGACTCGCCTCCGCTGACAACCGCTGATCCTTCATCGTCTGTCGCACATCCGCCTGTACGGGGACCGCCCGCGCGGGACCTAGGCGAGGGCGCCATGTACGTGGGCGTCGGCGGTAGCCGCGCCTATGCAGGTGCTTGTGTGCAGCAGGAGAGTAGTGCGTGGGGTTGGTGAAGGTGGGAGGGAGGAAGAAATGGCGGTCTTCGGCGTCAATGCAGCTACCGGTGGTGGTGGGGAGCGCCCTAGGGTTTTGGGCTCGTGGATCTCCTCCATGGACTCCAGCTGGTGGAGGTGGCTTGGGAGGCGTGGGGCGAGTGGGAGGAGCTGGGGTTGGTGGTGGTGGGCGCCGGGGCCGGAATGGCCGTGGGCGCTAGGGAAACCAGCAAAGGCGGCGGCCACCAGGGGGCACGCGCGCGTCTTCCTGGATTATTTAAGCGTACAATAACTGACTTTACAGGCGACGAAATGAAGTAAACAATCATCAATAGTTGAGAGGCTTCCTTGTCGTCAATGATGCAATGATGAGCTTTCAACACTGCTTTTTGGCTCACTTGAACATGCTACTTCCTCTCGGTCCATAAACAAGTCAAACTATATTAACTTTGATTAAGTTTATAGAGGATAATATTAATAACATTTATGTCCGACTAGATTTACTATGATAGTAATTTTTATATAATTTTGAAAAATCTTCAAATTCATTTGACTTTTTTAAAAAAGAATTATATCTTATTTGGATGGAGGCACAGTAGGTCGGTAGCAAGTAACGACCATGTTTTCCCTACTTCGGAGGTGGGCAGATAAGTTTAACCACTTTATTTACAATTTGTTTTTAATTCGCAAAAAGTTACATCCTTATCAAGTTGTGAGCCACTTTGTCGCTTCTCCATTGAATGTGGTAAGTTTATTTTAACTAGCAAATATGCACGTGCGACACGCACGTGTGTATGAAAAACTATAAGAAAAATCTTGTCAGACATTCTAAAAAAGCAGTGCATGGTCAGTAAATTAGCATGTATAATAAACATATTTCCGTAATACAAACTGAAGTTTGTCCACCTTGCGCAATTTCAGAAGCTTTTAGAGCTTTTATGTATGCCTTGCTTCTATTTGCACAAACTATCAATGGAGCTAACGCATATTTATATATTAAAATCAATATTATATGGTTGGTAAACGTGCATGTTTCTATCAATAAAATGTGGCCGGTAAATCCGCCTTGCAAAAACTGACAATGAAGCTACCATTTACTAAAGTCACTCCCAAATCTGGTATGATTTTATCAACTATATAAGGTGACGGTGGCCGTCGAATTCATATATCCCTCTTAAGCTAGCTAGTCAAAATTGGATAGTCTCAACTGAAAACATCCTATTTAACATATCCTACTGATTTATCGTTTTGCTGATAGAACCTTTTTCCCACAAAATATGTATGTCATTAATGTTCTCTAGTATTAAGTATTATGTGCCGACGCGCTGGCAGTGCAGTCTGTGAAGACAACGACACGTAAAGTGTCCCTTCGTCGTCGGAGTTTTCTATTTTTCCTTTTTTTTCTATCAAACAATTTTTTTCGGATCTTTTCTTTACGTATCGCGCTAGGAGTCATGTAAGATGTAAGATCACGTATAATGGAGGGCTCATATAGCACGAAGTCCAGATCGAACGGTTATTACGCAGGGAGATCCATTAAAAAAACTCGTTCTTTTATAGTAGGATTAACTTCAATGTATTTCAGAGAAGACTCTACCGTCTCTTTTGTCACTAGGATTTTGGATTTTGGTCCATGTTGTGAGTTCGATTTCATGGCAGTAACTATGATCTGACCATAGATCGATGTGTATGATTTTGGTGGTTTAGCACTCAAGACAAAAAGGATCTATCTTTGTTCGGTCATATCTAAACCCCACGTTCAACAATAGTTTCGTCATGTTAGAATGTTCAATCGAGTTCTTACAATGGTGGAGAGAGATGGTAGAAGAGCGTTAAGCTGGTGGTCTAGGGTTTTGATCGGTTGATCCGCTAATGCTTTCTAGGTTTCAAGAGTTCGATACTTTGATCCCTTTTACAAGAACCCCTTGTGCAACCTTATATACCGAAGGGAGAGGGGTGTACACGGAGTTGCATTTATGTGGGTTTCTAGGGTTTTGTGTCCTGATCTTTGGTTTGTGGCAGCACCGGGCGCCACGCCTTGTCGCTCATTGTGGCTGATAGTCATGAACTACCCCTGACATCCTCTGTTGGAGCCTAAAGCTGACCATCAGAGCCTGAGTTATTGTTGCGCCTCACCCGGATTCGTCTTCCTTGTAGCATCCATCGATGCACATTTAGGACGTGGCCGTGTGCAGGGAGAGACTAACTGACAGGACCATGCGAACTCAAGCGGTGGACTCGTGCTCGTCCTTGTCGTCACCCCGGGGATGACCATGGGCTAGAAGTGGCCGACACAGCCTCGCGAGAGCGAGTGAATGGAGCCCTGGTAAGGCCTGGTGCCCTACGACTCTACTCGCATGACAAGTTCAGGACATTTGTTAGATTCTAGAGAAATATTCCTCACGTCTGTCGGAGAGGGAAGCTAAGCCGAGTAACATGATAGCGCTTGTGACCTCCTTTGGTTGGTCGCCACCTTCAAAGGTCATGAACCACGTGGGCCAGGCCAAGCCCCGGGCGTGGCCGGGTGACTTGGGCACATGCTTATCCTCTTGGTCTATCTCCCAAACGCAAAAGGCCTTTTCCCAAAGTGCACCATCTTAGGTCTATCGGGCCTTTGTAATAGTCCGAAGTGCGCAGGTGAGCACACACGATGTGTGTAGCCTCCAAGCACCTGATTGATTAGAAGAATTAGTCAAAGGGTTCATCCCACTATCATGGTGCTAATGCAGGGGTTTAGGTAACCCCTCTGTTAGGTACTCAACAGTATATAACTATTATTGATCTCTTTTTGGATTTTTGAAAACGAGGGATCACATCAATTTTCTTCTTTGTATTCTTTTCATCGCTAATAATCATGATTAGTTCAGCTAAGCTCAAGGTACATGGCAACGATGGCATAGTTCACTACCACATACAACATATTTGCACATGGCCAAAACAGGTTTACGGAGGTGGGCAGGCAGTCCGCCTCCATTTTCAAGCATGTGTAAATTGGGATTTCTAGAGGTGGCCAAATGCCCACCTCTGGAAATAGATTAAAAAATTAAAAGCAAAAGTTCCCTGGTGAGCACATTTCGGAGCTTGCCTGCTTATGTGCGGCCCCTACCATCGCCAGCTGCGGCCCCGCGCATCTACCGCCACCAAGAGAGGCCCCCATGTGTCCACCACTGTCGGTTGTGGCCCCGTGCGTGCGCCACCACCTGGTGCGGCCCCTGCGCGTGCGTCACCGCCGGCTGGGGCCCCCACACGTACACTGCCGCCAGTGTCGGCCCCAACCCATCGCCGCTAGGGATGAGAGAGAGGGAGGTGTCTAGATCTGAAGAGAGAGCTGAGTGATAGGAGAGAGACTGTTGAGAGAGAGAGAGAGGATGAGGAGCCTCCAAACCCTAACTCACATATTATATATACGTAACATAGGTAACAGGCTTCTAGGCCTCTTTGGGTCTTGGGCCATTTTTCTAGGATGGGCCTCTCTATGGCCTCCAATTTTGGAGGCGGCCCACTTATGAGGTCCGTCTCTGTTAATGGATTTTCAGTACCATCTCCGTAAACCTATTTTGAGAGACAAGCGATTTGCGACCATGTTCATAAATAAAATGTCCGCCTCCGAAAATCCTTAGGTATTTTAGGAGATGGGTGAATTTTGTGATCTCTATTAATGATTGGACAATGTCGCAAAATCATTTATGTAGCAGTGGTTCTAGGTGAAGGTGCCAAAGGAGTGCTCTTTTTCTAGGGCGATTTTGGGGGTTTCTTGATGCATGGTGAAGACTTCAATGTCAACATTCAAACCAAATGGATATAAATGTCACCATTCCGCTCGCAAAGCCTCTCACTACACCACAACCCCAAATTGGCGATGGACTAAAAGCAGCTATAGTGACGGACAATTAGTAGGTAAAAAATTTATACGGACTGACTTGTGCAGACGGTGTAAGTGCCATCAGTAAAAGTTTTTAGCGACGGACATCACTTATACGATTGATCGCCTGATGCTCTGATTCGTGTTTAGATACTGTGACATGCGTTGGCTTCTGTAAGAATAGCCACAGAGAAGCTAAAAAAAAAATGGAAGAGGCGGATGTTTCAGATTTATTGATTCTCTCTCCGTTCCAAATTATAAGTTGCTTTAGCTTTTTTGGTTCATCCATTTTGCTATGCATCTAGACATATTATCATAGTCTAGATGCATAGTAAAATGGATGTACCAAAAAAAATAAAGTGACTTATAATTTAGAACGGAGGGGAGTATTTCCCATGCTTAGCTCTTTTTTATGTTGCAAGATTGACCTCTGTTTTTTGCTAGTCAGGCTTGGTTTAGTGGATGTTAGTTAGAGAGGCTACACAACAAAGGAAAACGATGAGTTTTTTTCCATCAGGTTTATTTATACTCACTCCATCTTGTAATATAGTGCATTCTAAAAATTCTAAGACAACTTAAGGGATCGGAACACTCAAATGACGCATGTACCCATAAATTATTCCAATTAAGGAGTTTCTCCTTAAATTATGGTTTCCTTTTGGACAAACTTTACCAAATCTAGACATATAGTCATAGTCATTACATAGAATGCACTATATTTCAATACACATTTTAGAAGTCACGATGTACTGTATCTTAGGAATTTCTTCACATGCTTTTGTTTATTTGGGTGCCCTGCAAGAATTCCTTCCGTTCCTTTTGTTTATTTGGTTTAGTGGTGCTAATTACTTATTTTCCATGTTTTAGTTTGTAATTTATTGCCCATTTGACAGTTTGCCATACAGTTGCCTCTGCTCTTTGCTAATTAGATTGGGTTTAGTATGTATTGGATAATTAGCTTTCTTATTTAGACTGCTGTAGATTAAGGAGGAGTAGTTGGCAAGAAAAATCATAGTTCTCTCGTGCGTTGAATAATTATGCATGGACACGTGGCATGAATCCAGAGTAGGTACGGTGTCTATGGATGCCTGGTGTGGATAGTCCCCCCATCCAATTTTTTCTTTTCCGCGTCGCAAGGTTTGGTGCAGGCCGCTGTTGACGAGAAGTTTTGTTATTTTTATTAGAGAAAATTGGTTGTGTAGCATCGAAAGGTCGTGACCTCCGTAAAATACCACCAAAAGATTTCGACCTCGTAAAATACCACTGAAAATTAGTACCGTGAACTGAAACTACCGTTCCGTCAGCTAAGCCGTCAAACCAGTCACGGGCACTCACGGTCGGCACAGCACACGGTCGAAGAACTCCAAGAGCACCACTGTGTAAGGCAGCGCTGCCGCACGCCACCACGTCGATGGAGTACTCGTGGTACGCGGGCAGGATCCGGGGCAGCTCCGCGAACGAGCGGCGCGCCAGGTCGCAGGCCACCACCGTGCCCGAGCAGCTCAGGAAGTAGGCCACGGCGTCGCCACCACCGCCACCGCGGCACGCCATGGCCGACGAGTACTGCAGCGGCGCCCCACTGCATGGTGGTGGCCACGACGTCGCCGGACTTGCTCAGGAAGTAGACCATGTAGTCGTCGTCGGCCTCCACGACGCGCTCCTCCCGGGACGAGGCGTCCTACTCCTCCGGCTTTCGGGACAGCGCCGCATCCTCACCCCATGCGTTCGTCGACGAGTCGTACACCACTGTGGACAGGTCCGGGAGCTCGCCCAGGAGGAGCACCACGCGGTACGGCGAGCCGTACATGGCGACAGCCAGCAGTGCACGCGTCGGCGGCGGCGGGAGTGCGCGGGACGCGCCCATGAGCAGGTTCACCCAGAGTTCTGGGATTCGCCCCGAATGGGCCGAATTTCGGTGAAATTCGCCCATTTCGGAAGGGCCCGAGAGGAATGCAAACCAGCCAAAAAAAAAAAAGGAAAAAGTCTATTTTTCCTCCCCCAACTATCACAAAAGTTCACTTTTCCTCCCTCAACTTCAAAACCGGACAAACCACCTCCCTCAACTTTTCAAACCGTGCATTTTACCTCCCTCAAGCGGTTTTGAAGGCGGTTTTGCTACAGTAATCGGTGGTTTTGCTACAGTGCCCATGATTTTGTCTTTTCTTTTTTATTTATTTCTGCTGAATCTTTAAAAAATCATAGTAAATCACAGAAAAATCATAAAATGGAAAATCTAATTTTGTTGCACTCCACATGAGTAGATCTACACAGTGAACATATAATATGGTATGCTTTAGTACAAAGTTTTTGCTATGAAAGTTTTGTCTTTTTCTTTTTTATTTATTTGACTGAATCTTTGAAAAATCATAGTACATCACAGAAAAATTATAAAATAGAAAATATAATTTTGTTGGACTCCACATGAGTAGATCTAGATAGTAAACATATAATATGGTATGCTTTAGTCCAACAAAATAATTATAGAAGCAGGAGCTATGAATTATTGCAATTAATTATAGAAAAACATAGATCTAAAGCTACAACAAAAATTTTGTACTAAAATATACCATATTATATGTTCACTATATAGATATGCTCATGTGGAGTCTAACAAAATTAGATTTTCTATTTTATGATTTTTTTGTAATTTACTATGATTTTTCAAAGATTCAGCCGAAATAAATAAAAAAGAAAAAGGCAAAACCTTCGTAGCAAAAACTTTGTACTAAAGCATACCATATTATATGTTCACTGTGTAGATCTAATCATGTGGAGTGCAACAAAATTGGATTTTCCATTTTATGATTTTTCTGTGATTTACTATGATTTTTCAAAGATTCAGCCAAAATAAATAAAAAAAGAAAAGACAAAAACATGGGCACTGTAGCAAAACCACTGGACACTGTAGCATACCGCCGTTTACTGTAGCAAACCCGCCTTCAAAACCGCTCGAGGGAGGTAAAATGCACGGTTTGAAAAGTTGAGGGAGGTGGTTTGTCCGGTTTTGAAGTTGAGGGAGGAAAAGTGGACTTTTGTGATAGTTGGGGGAGGAGAAATAGACTTTTTCCAAAAAAAAATTCGGCCAAATTTGAATTTTCAGCCCAATACAAGGTGGTAGCCGGCCCAAACTTATCTCGCACAGGTATATAAGCGTGAACCTCATCCTAGAAACCCTAAACTTTTAATTTCTTCCTCTCCCTAGGTGGCCGGCGCCCGGCGGCAAGCTCTGCAGAAGCGAAGCACTCGTCCATCTCCTTCCTCCCGTCCCCTCTGGTTTTCTGTTGCTCAACGTCCAGCTCCTTCCTTCCACCCGTCCCCTCCTTTAGTTTTCTGTTGCTCAAGCCTAGTCGCATGGTCAGGAGGTGCAGCGCGCTGGTTAGTGCCGACCATGTAGGCAGCAGCAGCTTGGCCGGCTCGCCGACGACGCCAGAACCGGTGATGTAAGGGCTTAAGGCATCAACGGCATCACTCAGATGTGGGACGAGCAGTCCACCAACATCCATAGATGCACTGGCAAGGGCTGTACCATTGTTTTCAATTTCTGTCAAATTTGGTCAAATTTCATCAAATTACAATTTTTTTGATTGGTCAAACGAGTGAATCCCGGTCTGAAATTTCCGAATTTTTTGAAATTCGTCCAATTCGGTAGGCACCGAATTTTTTCAGATTTTGGATCCCAAAACCTTGGGTTCACCACGATAAGGTCACACGTGCTCCGGTCGCGGTACAACACAAGCCCACCCGCGGCGGCCACCGGCTGCAGCGGCCCCGGTGCGCCACGCCACCGCGCCCAGGCGCTCTCGGCGGAGCTGAAGACGACGGCGGGGCGCGGCCGCCGCTCGTCCTGGTCCTGGTCCTGGTGGTCGGGGTCCTCGAGCATGAGGAACCATGGGTCCCGTGCAGTGGCGCGCGCAGGCGGCGCGGAAGGTGCGGGACTCCGCCAGCTGGTCGAGCAGGGACGCACGCACAGGCCGTCGTCGCTTCCGATTTTCACATGCTGGGAGTGCCGCCCTTGCACGCCACCTCTGCCGCCCGCCGCGCGGCCTCCGAGCGCCGCCTCCGCCGGCCACTGCGGGTGGGTCCTGGCGTGAAGGCTGCGCCGCCTCAGCCGGTCGCCGCGGGCCGCTCCCCGCGCGGAGGCCACACCGCCTCCGCCGTCCGCCGCGAGCCGCTCCATGTGGAGAACGCACTACCTCCGCCGTCTGCTCCGTCGGCAGTGGCAGGCCCCACATGCGCCGTGGCTCCTCGACCGCGTGTTGCGCCGGCCGTGAGTGCCCGTGACTGGTTTGACAGTTTAGCTGACGGAACGGTATTTTCAGTTCACGGTGTCAACTTTTAGTAGTAATTTACGGGGCCGAAATTTTTTTGGTGGTATTTTACGGAGGTCACAACCTTTCGATGCTACAGAACCAATTTTTTCTTTTTATTAATTTTGTAGATTGTAGATGTAAATAAATATATAGGGATAGGGTTTGCGTGCGTGTGTTCATAAGGGTGAGTGTATGTACGTTATGATTGTCTGTGTTGTACTGTATAATTAAAAAAATTGATAGATACTAGTTACAGTGGGTATGTTTGCGTGTGCGTTCAGCCGTCGAGGTGGCTGAGGTTATCCCTTCTATGACGTGGTGCGGACTGTTTGGCTGATATATGTGCCACCATATCATTTTAACCGCACACATGGTAATTAGATGTCCTGTGGTCTTACACGTCAGCTGCACATCTGCACTGTGTTTTGGTGAGAACCATCCCGACCGATTTTTTTTCCCTAAAAAACGGCGATTCCGATCCGGCCGTTTGCTGGACATACAAACTGATCGACTATATATATACAGGGCGTCCAAGTATAACAAGACACGTACGGTGTACGGCGTGCGAGTCCGTGTCGGACTATAGAGCAAGAAAATATAATGCGCTTGCTCTCCCCACGTACGCACCGCAGAGGCACGAAGCACCAAATCGATCGCGTATATATTTGTACGCGTGTGGACAACCCTGGCTGGAATCACATCATATCATTGTATTGGTACGACTCGATCATCTCCTCGTTCTGTGCACGTCAGCTAAACGGCGTGGTGGATCCATCGATTGTAAAGTAAGAAGCTAATTAACATGGCGGAAACCGACTGTCGGAGTAGCCATGTCGTCGTCGTCATCGAAGCTGAAGGAGAAGAACCCATCTGCGTGGTGTGCATGGAGCCCATGGAATGGGTGGCGGTGGCCCCGTGCGGCCACCGGGAGGTCTGCGTCCGCTGCGCCGCCAGCATCCGCTTCTTCCACAACGACCTCCGATGCTGCATCTGTCGGTCACACTGCTCCACCGTCGTCGTCACCAAGGCTAACAGAGCTAGCGGCCAGCAACGAGGGTTCCCCTTCCTTTGGCCACCGCCGCCTGCGTTTGCTAGCAAGGTGCTGGTGGGTCACTTCTACTGGTTCCACCGTGGTATGCGAGCATACTTTGACGACGTGTATCAGTATCAAGAGATGAAGAAGGTCTGCACAACGTCGCCGTCGAGCTCAGAAGAATCAAGAGCCGCAGGCGCAACCGTAGTAAATTACGTGGGTTATCCCGATGCATTATTACCGCAACCAGCATCAAGCGTAAATAATGTGAATCTCAACGTATCTGTATCCCCAAGACAAGCAGCAGGTGCTTCCTTGGAGGAGCCATCCTCATCAGATGTGGTAAGTAATCTATCAGATAGCATACACTATCTTTTATATTCATTCATATATACGTAACCATCTCCAAGAATCTACTCCTAAGTTTACATATTATTATTACTTAGGTTCTAATAACCTTATATTATTGTAGGGGACATCCTTGGCTTGTATTGCTGTCGTGCTGCCGCTACTAACGACAGGAGTGTTCCTTATGGTAGCCGAGCACCCATACCCGAAAGTACTCATCGTAGTGCTAGTATCTGTCCTCTTTTCAGCATTCACAGCTTGCACGATTTATGCATGGCGCAAATTCAGCAATAACTCTCTTCAATGGAGATGGATGAATTGATTTACCAGCTTACATTTGGGTTGGCAAGACTTTCGACGTGTCTTTCTACATACTTGTACAATTATATATCTTTTGGCATTTTTTAGCAAGCTAAAACAATTTTCTTTTCACTTATTTAGAGGTGGCCTTCCAACATTATATTGTTGTGTTGCGCACTTAGAGCTGCTCTTTTTTTTTTCACAATTACGCCTTCATATTTTCTCATGCCAGTCCTGTGCGTTCGGTTCATACACCAAGGTAGTTTCGGTCTTCATAGATAAATTATTGGCACCAAAGCTGAAGAATAAGTTAATCGTCTATTTTCTTGTGTTTTCCTTACTACTACTCCAACAGCTCCTTGCTGAAATGAGCGACACCAAGGTGCCAGCCTCAAATCATCTTACAACAATACCATTTGAAGAATAATCTGTGTACGTGTGAAACATTAGGTTCTGTAATCTCTGCAATTTTTATCCTTTCATACCTAAAAAAAATGTAACTTGAAGTTTTTTTATTTTTTGCATCTTAGTCCACAATAATGGTAACTATTATAACCAATTCCTACTTTCGCCTCTACGGACTGGCTAGTATATGTATATTGCGGTCTTAGTCAATAGAGCATTGTCAGATACAACGTCGAATGAAACACGTGCAATTACGGCGCAAAAGGATAAAGCCCGCACATTGCCAAGCAAGGGCCCTGGCTACCGAATGTGCACGGATGGCTCCAAATTCTGAGATCACGTTCACCAGACCTCCGTATCCAGCAACAGCTGCTATCTGCACGACATAACCAGATTTTGCATAGATCTAGAATTACGGGAGCACACAGCTAAGAAGCAAATTCATATGAGCAGCAGCAGGACAGGCACATACCCCAGATGAATGGATGGAGACAGAAAATGCCAACTGAGGAGTGCATTTTATTTGCGAAAGGACTGTCCCATTTATTTTGAGACAGGAGAGCACAGGGTCAGCACCAACTGCTAAAATTTGAAGGGATGCAAATGAAATGAAAAGAGGAAAAGAAGGTCCAGTTAGTATGCTTTCTTTGTATTAACAAGGGTCTAGTAATAATGGACGCAATAAGCCTCTGGTAAACCTCTAGTGAATGAGAGCATACGAAAACCATGTTATTGTTTAGAAAAATAAGCCCTTGCTCAGCTATAGAGTTACAATTTAAATCCTGTCCATATAAAAGAGTCAGTTCTTGTTCCCATTCTGTTGTCTTATCCAGTGAAACTGCAAAGCTTGAAAAGCTGGCAAACCGCATGCTCAATTGTACTATGAACAACTCTGTTTTGTTCTGTTTGCATTTTTTCCCCCACACAAATGTACCGAGATCTTTTTTCTTCGTTAAGGACATGAACTATCAATTTCCAGATCTATACAGATTTCTAAATTCATAAACCTAAATGGATTTGCAGTCAAACAGTTAATCAAAGCATGGAAAAGGACACTAAAGTATTATTAAATCATGCACTGGTTGCAACTATCATAGACCTTAACCAAATGAGTTATGGAAATAACTTAAGAAATAAAAAAGGTGGATCAGTAACTCGAAACAGCTATAAAGCTTGGTAACACACATGATAAAATGATCCATCAATATATATTTATTGGCAACTACTTTATAGGATGTAATGGAGCAGGGACAAGCATTCACTTGGTTTTGTCAAACAATAAATCTTGAACAGGAGCATGACAGTCCAAATTTAAGATGCACTCATTTGAAAGAAGATTCCAAACTGATATTCCACTAGACGTGCCACAAGCCTGAAGATACAAAATGAGAATAAAAAAAAGTGTAAAACGAGCAGAATCTAAGGAAAGCACACAAGTTATAAGTAACAAAATACTTAATTTATATAAGTTCAAAGCATTTTAAAGAGCTCAAAGGAACATAGTTGTACCAGCCAACTTTCACTTGCACCTATGGCGACACAACTGACCCATGAGGTTTCTAATGCCTTGTTCTTTACATGATGTATAACCTGAGCACACTTCCGACTTCTGCAATCTGCAATATACAAAAACAGCATGAACAGGCATGGCCACAGAAATGTTCATGAACAGTCTTTCGGAAACCTTCTCAAGAACAGAACAGTGATAATATCCAAGTTTGTAATGATACAAAAGCGTTCATGAAAATGTTAATGTTCATCAGTGATCTATAAAACCTTGTCCTCATTATTCCCTATATCTTAGTTTTGAAACACGGTCCTTTTCTGAAATCTTTTTTGGTGAGCAAGTACTGAATGCAGTGTATGGATTCTATTCTGTGCATGAGAGGATTATGTAACTGAGCCCTACAAAAACAAAAACAAAAGATCAACCATACCTCTGTATACTTCTTTACATTGTGCTGACACCTGAAATTGCAAATGCTCTCTTATAGAGTTCAGATAAAGGAAGAAAATAAAGCACAAGACAAGAAAAAAAAATAATGGATTCGAAACCATGGCTCACTCCGGATAGAAGCTGTCCCATCCTCTGATCCTGTTACAACCTGACCAAAAAATAAATCAGTTAGTAGCATATGGTTTAAAATATAGGCAAGATGAACATCGAAAAAAAAAACATAATCAAACAACCTAACAGTTTGACTCACGAATCGCAACACTGTACAAATAATCATCATGCCCCCTTGAATGTGATTTTACATTTACCAGTCTCCTGAGAGAAGCAGACAGCGTTAGTTTCAGATACCTTCTCAACCACAAAACACTGATGTCATCCAAGCTAAGGACTCTAAAGCAGAAATGCAGTTTCTTCTTTGCGCTCAAGATTCCTATATGTAGCATTTACCTTAAGAAAATGCATACAACATCCCAGCAATAAGCACATGCATCACCTGCTGTTGCCAAAATGGATCCATCCTGTTCAAAATGATGATGATAACAGCAAACAAGATATATCAAACCAAGTATTATGCACGAGGAACTAACATTATTTGGGACGATCACACTTACTAGTAGAGGATATACAAACAAGGAAAGTTTCAGTTGCTAACATATTGTCACACCCGGTTTTCTAAAGAACAAAACCAGGCTAATCATATGTGTGCCCAGGAAGTCCACACATATGCCAGAATGAAAAAGTATCAAAAACAATGTTATTATATAACGTATACATAGCTATATTAACACTTACATCAGAGTATCGCGGAACGGTGACTAAACTTCGGGCTCCATTCTTGTCAGGGACGGCTGACTGGGGGTAACATATGCCTAGCACTTCTACTAGTCTTCTGGAAACTCCATTACACCTTTGTCCTTTTTCCGAGTAGCATCTTGTTACACACTGGAGTGTGGGGGAAATAGCAAGAATGAGTCCATGTCGAACTCAACAAGTATAACACAGGGTTCATGAGGCTCAAAAAGGCTAGACACTGTTTGACTGCGTTTAGCTTTTAATCATCATATAATTAACAATTGAGTAGCATCAAGGTAATCCAAATCCCATTAATGAATCAATGATCAATTGTAATAAGGATAATGAATAGCATTAACATGAGCATAATAATAATCAACAATAATTAAGCATGATAT
Source organism: Saccharum hybrid cultivar R570 (assembly GCA_038087645.1). NCBI lineage: Eukaryota > Viridiplantae > Streptophyta > Magnoliopsida > Poales > Poaceae > Saccharum > Saccharum hybrid cultivar. The sequence goes on along the minus strand of JAQSUU010000319.1, from coordinate 3,167,978 downwards.
AACAATGGTGATCAACTATTCTGTAAGAATCCCCAAGGCCGCTCGTATCCGTGAGCACGGCTAGTATACCAGTTTTTAACTCTGCGCAGAGGTGTACACTTTCACTGTGAGTCATGATTTCCAAATGCATGGGTTTGCAAGGCCCAAAACATCAGAGACCATATAAAGCCATTCAAAAGTTCGTCTAACAAGTTAGGGCCATTAGATTCACTCGGCAGGCAGATGTAGAACCCCCCTTCCCGGTGGCACAACAACCGCAGCCTATACACACTAGGCCAGGGGCTCGCACTACACCCAATGTGGCAAGCCATTCTTACGCCATTTAAGGTAACCTCTAACAAGCTAGAAAAGGTCTCTTGAACAACTAGAACCAGAGCCATATAGCCCTCACAGCTGTACTGTATGTCCCGGTTATCACTTACAGGTAAGTCCTTACGAAGAGTAACTAGAGCATCAAAATAACCCACATGCTCTAGCCCCCTTTCAACAGAAATAACATCATCTTAATTGGTTGATTGCATAATCCATTAGTCAAATTACAAGATCATTGTTCATAATTAAGCGCTAGCAGTAGCTACCCAAATGCATAACCCATAGGTGACAAGGAAACAAGATATCAATAGCTAAGTTATAATCTCTATGGTTGTCAAGGAGGACACATGCATATGTATGATAATTTCAGTGAATAGGACAACAAGGATGGTCCCATGTTATACTTGCCTTAATCAAAGCTTTCCTGATGATACTGCTGGTCTGGCTCAAAATAATACTCCTGATCGTCAAGAAACTGCTCACCGTCTATACTCGATCATCAAGCACCAACACACAATCATCCGAGCAACCATACACTAAGCAAACAAATAGACATAATTAAAACAGTACACCAACAGTAGCAAAACAATATAAAAAGTTTGTAAAACTCTTCTACACGTTACTACGATCACACAGATGTAAAGATCACGAAATTCGGATTTAAAACGTGAAAGTTATGAATTTTCTAAGATTTCCTTTATATAAATAATTACTTTAATATAAACTCGAAAATAAATTGTCACAAACCTACTGTACAATACTACCAACATGTAGAGCTCGCAAATACGAACCTAACGTAATTTGAGCGGGTCAAAACGGAGTCAAAACGGAGAAAATATGGCCTAATCAAGATTGTATGTATCCTTTAATCAAATTAAACTGTAACGGTATATGATGTGGGTTCAGCTAGAAAAACTATAATTTAAAATCACATTAATGATAGCAATTAAATCATATAAATATTTATATGTATAAAATATCAGAGTTTAACACCTATTCTGCTTTTAATTAGAAACTAGTTGCATGTATATTGATCAAATTAATATTTAACTTAATAAAGTCATAAATATTTGATATGAAGAACGTTTGCACTATCTTGCCTAGCACGTCGCTACGAAGCTAACGCTATGAGAACGACTTGGAACGGAGACAATATGGATATACGCGAACGTGAGAGCGGACAGCTGAGAGCAAGAGGATCAGACGGAAAAGCTCACCGGCGATTGTCGATGGCAGAAATTAACAACGCTCGATGGCGACGAAATTGGCATCGACTGATCTTGGAGAAAGTGGGCAGCACACAGGTCACACCTCCCACGGCAACAACGGCTTTGCAAAGTACTGATCATGCAGCATCGTGGAGATGCTCCGATGGTGGCTTCAGCTTCCACGGCCATAAAAGCGCATCGGCGGCTGTAGCACCCGGTTTTAAGAACAAAACCAGATACACACCATATGTGAGCCCAGGAAGTCAAATCTCACATATAGCTACAAATAAAGGTAATATCAAATGACAATGCTTAATATATAACGTACTTATTATAAAAGATATAACCTTAGATAGCAAACAGCGGAAAGACAACTCCGGTCTTCAGGTGAAGACTCCACTCCACAGGGACAACTGACTGGTTGATCACAAGCCTATCTGCTCCAATCTCTGGCAGTCTGGTACCCATCCGGGATTTTTATCCAAAAATAGAAAATAAACAAGCGTGAGTACATTTCGTACTCCACAAGCATAACATGAGGATTCATGAGGCTCAAAAGGCAGACACGGTTTACTGCATTTAGCATTTTAGTAAGTCAGCATTTTATCATTGGTTAACATCAACTTATGCTTAGGCTCCCAAATTAAACCACATGATCACATACTAGAATTAATAGAGTTATTGATCAACATTATATCATCATCATCGTCATCATTATCATAATACCATCATAGTTCACCATGAACAACAACATCATAAGTAACCAGTTATTCTGTGAGTTTTTCGGGCCGCTCGTGACCGTGAGCACGGCTGTTATAACAGTTTTAACACTCTGCAGAGGTTGTGCATCTTTACCCGTGAGTCGTGTTGCCCATATGCCCGGGTTAATTACTCCCATAACACTTCTAAGGTGAGCGGGCAGGGTACACTATGAAGCCTTCCATAGGTCTTGTCTAACAAGTTAGGGCCGCGAGGTTTCCTCGGCAGGCAGATATAGAGAACCCCCTTTCTGTGGTACAATTCCCGCAGGCTATACACACAAGAACAGAGGCAGTTCTATACCCAAAGTGGCAAGCCCCTCTTGCGCCCTTTCGGGTAACCTCTAACAAGCTAGAAAAGATCATATTACTGAGCTAAAGTCAGAGCCATATAACTCTCACGGTTGCACTGTATGTCCCAGCTTTTGCCCTACAGATAAGTCCTTACGGAGAGTTTAGGGCAACATGATCGACATCATTTGCACCATCACCCTATAGTTCAATTATTACCATCATGTTTATCCGTTTGTTCCATTAATCATAGTATTGATCATGTTTGAATAGAGCACTAGCATTCTACCCATATGCAATAAAACCCATAGGCATCGAGGTATAAGTCATTAATGGCTAGGATGTCCTTATAGTCGAGCAATATTAGACACATGCATAATGAGTAGATTATATAATGAACAGGAATCAAGGTAGGCCCATGCTATACTTGCCTTGGTTCACAAACTCGTGTTGGTCCTGCTGGTCATTGAAGAGTTCTTGGTCTCCAACGTTTTCCTCACCGTCTGAACGCGACCAACACGGCAACATACAACATTCCAAAAGCATTCATGCAAAGCAAACATTCCTATCATTAGAACATTACACCAATAATATTGAAATCAAGATAAAATGTTTGTAAAACTAATCTACGTTTTGCTACGATCGCGTCAACGCGAAGTTCACGAAGAACAGAGCTAAAATGCGAAAGTTATGAGTAAAACGGGTTTTCCTATCGCCCTATGTTTAATTAATTCTAATCATGAAATTTAAAAGTTCCAAACTTGACTAACAGTAGCTCCAGCATGTAGCTTATGAAATTACTAAGCTAACGCAATTTGAATGGATCAATTCGGAGTTAAAACGACAATTTTATACACGTTTTACTGCAGTGGCAATTCTGTAAATAGATCAAACTATTTTCGGATTTAAAATAAATCAAAACTCGGATTTATTCAAATGGCCGAGGACTGCGGGTTCAATTATATGAAAGTGAGGGGTCTCTTTAACAAAAAGACCCGCGCAGGGGTATCGGCCAACCAGGGCCGTTGATCTCGCGATGTACGGTCAAGAAAGAAAAAAGGGGGGGAGAGAGAGTCGGCCGCCAGAGCTGGGGGTGAACGCGGCGGCGCCGCCATTACCGCGGCGTGGAGCTCGCCGGCGTTGCTCGCACGGGTGCTACAGGACATCATTTTCAAAAATAAAAGCTCCGGAACGAAGAGGGGAGGATGGCGAACCCATCCCGGGGCAAAACAAGGCCGGTGGAAGGCTCGAGGGGCACCCGCCACGGCCGGCCATGGATGAGCTCACCAGAGTTCATGTAGAACGGCCCTAGAGACCACGAATCGTAGAATTGAAGGTGCAAGGAGAGGGAGGGAAACACAGGGAGGCTCACCGAGCGAAAAATCACAGACGGAGGAGGCTCGGGGCAAAGACCGACGAGGTGGCCGTACGGTGCTTCGGTGGTGCGCCGCCGCGGGGCTTCGACTGCTCAGAAGAGAGGGACTGGAGCGAGAAACAACAGGGGGGGAGGCGGTGAAGGGTTGCGGCTCCCTTTTGAAAGCCGAGCGCGGGGGAAAAAGGACGCTCCCACGACGCGGAAGGTGGGCGCGGGGTGAGTCATGGCGGTTGCCTTGACCGAGGGAGTCGGGGGAACAGCTGGAGGTTGGAGATGGGAGCGCCGACAGGTGGGCCCGCCATGTCAGCCGCACAATGGAGAGAGGGCAGGCGCGGCAACGGCTGCCGGCTGGGCTGGGCCACGGCCATTTATCGATTTTGAAATAATGCAAAAATTAGGGTGTCACAGCGGCTAGCGAAAACATGCACGTCGTCATCGTAACGACGGAACACGGGAAACTTGGTGGCAAAACATGTGCATAGCATGCCTGGCGTGGCTTCGTTCATCCATGGCCGACTGCTGCTTGATGTCCAGAAGACATGCATCGATTCAGATATGATGAAAATAAGATAATGACAGTGATGAGCATATATAACTACATAGACTCAATGGCAGTGAGCAGGTCTACGACGACGTATATGAAAGATGCAATTTATTGATTGAGCAATAAATAGGGAACGATGATTTTATGATGCATGACTGACATACACATGACATCAGCATAAGATTTAATCAATAGAATAATGGGACGAGGGGCTAATTTAGCCGCTGACCTTCAGTTAATCATGGTGCACGATTGCATGCTACACGAGATAGCTCGGTTTGCAGGTAAGCGAGTCATGGCTTGTGGCCGCCGGCAGCGTCAGACATAGAAGACATTGATGGAGAGCGGAGTCGGAATTGGAGAAAATGACGGCGACCTTGGGAGGCGCCGCAAAACTGAAAACCCGGCGGCGGCAGCATCCAAGTGTAAAAGGCTGAGCGAGTTGGAGTCGAAAACACGGACAGCCTTGTGGAGTGTGGACAGAACAGATCGAGACGTGATGCGAGATCTGTGAAACTACAGCAGCTGCACATACAGGAGCTTGGGGTCACATATGCCATACAAACAAGATAGAGATAGAGAAGGTTCGTGCATGGCTGAACCAATGGACATGGAGGTTCGAGATGCATCTTACCAGAGAAGATGACCAGAAATTTCCAAAGATCGACGGCGGCTTCTTGGACAACATGAGACGGGCGACGATCTGATGAAGTTCATAGTGGTGGCGACACTTGACTTCGCGACGACGGTGATGGTTTCCTTGAAGCAAGTTCGGCAACGATTCGTGAACGGCGAAGAGATCAGACGATGTGCACGTAGACTGCGGCGGAACGATGGCGATCTTAACCTCCTGTTGTCCTTGGCGTATGTCCGTGTGGCATACAAAATTAATACGGTTTTTTTTCTGTGCTACCCGCGTTGGCCTAGCTTTGCTATATATATGTATATATATAGACAATAGATAATAATGGTTATATGGCAAAGGCAACTATCGTGAAGGAGATTGCTATTTATGGATGGGCATGGCGTGATGAATACGGAGTGGACTGGAAAGGAAAACAAAAATTGATAGGTTACGAGAGCTGGTGCTGCCTAGCATCATCAAGATTCAAGTACGTGGCCTGACTACTTTGATCCGTACAAGCCATTCTGTCAGCAAAGCACAATTGGCCAGCCACCAAAATAAAAGAACGCTACAACATGGAATTGTACAGACCACTATCCTCCATTAGTTAAGGAACCAAAAGGTATTTGGTTTAAGATAGATAAAATTTAGGATTAATTTCTTTTGGAATTAGTTAAGTTCAGCATTAAAAGTCCAGGATTGCTATTTAAGCCGCGAACAATACTCCGAAAGCTCCAAAATTCAGGGAAAATTCTCTGAGATATTTTAGAATGAGACGAACCCAAATAAAGTAGTTAGAGCTCATGAAAAGATTGATGAAGAGATCAAGAAAAAAGATTAAGCTCACGAAAACTAAAATTTTAAATCCAGAAAATACCAAAAAGTTTTCCGATGAGAAGTAAACGTCGTCCTATGATATTTTGAAAATAATAGCACTCACCAACACCAAAGACAAGCATCAAACAAACACCACATTATCAAATTAATATGAAAAAGTTTAAAACCACAATTTTCTATATTTAAATTAGCAACAACTTAACTTATCTAATAAATTTATTCAAATATTGAAATTATTTATTTTATTTAGTGTTTTCTAAGCACAACCCAAAATTGAAAATTTTGGGGTGTGACAATTCTACCCCACTTAACAGAAATCTCGTCCCGAGATTTAGAGAGACTAGGGAGAAAGATAAAGTTGATTTGCAAGTCTTCACTCTTCCTTCATCAACTCTTATCCAATGATGATGCCACAAGCTCAAAACCAACTTTGTAAAGGTGTCCTTTAGACCCTTACGATCCTTGTCAATGGTTCCAACAGGTTACCAACCCTAAGAAAAAATACTTACGCTCGATAGTGACTTTACAACCATGTAGCTAGCTGATGCTTCCAGGTGACGAAATAGAACATATAAACCTCCATCTTGTATCGTCTTTTAGTTCGACAAACCCTCTTAAGAAGAGATCAACTAGAGTACACCAAAGGATAGCTTGCATTTGTTTCTGAGTGATAACTACTATCGTGTCCTTCTATCATGTCAAAGAGACTCATGAGCATATGCAAGAACAAGTAACCTGCACTTCCTCGCGAGCAGAAAAAAATAGCAGTGCAGAAATACAGTTGTATCTCGAGTTCTACGAATCCAATGATATTGTAGCTTATACCGTTGGAAAGCTTATCAAATTTACTACAACTTCCTTATAGAATTCTTCTCCAGATTCTGCAGTTAAGGTAGTCGAAAACTGTGCACAACAGAAACTATTCCAGATTGCTGACAGCACAGATGCGTCGCCTTGTGATTTTCATAAATCCCAAACCATAATAGATATCAGGGTGGTTCTTACGGTCAGAGAAAGATATTAAAGTCTACTATTGTCCAGAATTTATCCATGATTTTTAGGCATCCAAAAATAGAGATATAAGCTAAGGAAGACAGACTGCTATAAAAAAACTGGATAAGATAGAAACGAGATTCAAAGACACTAGAGAGATAGATAACACTAATCTTCAAGTCTTCATGCTTCTTTGTTTTGTGTTGATGAGATATAAGACATGGATCGAGGATAGCCAAAAGATGACAAGAAAGATAAGGTTTGATCTTGAGTTCTTTGTACCTCCTCATGCCTCGTCGCTTGAGATATTCAGGACTTGCTGTTGTTGATAGCAGATGCTACCCCACTTAACAAAGATCTTGTTTCACCTGACGATGTCATTGAAGGCAACACTTTCTCTAAAGCTTGCTGCTAATGATAAGTCCTTCATGTGTTGATCATCCATTAAGATGAGATTAATAAGGTAGCATGACAACCAAGGGTAGACAGGAACGGTGTAAGAGAAAATGGCAAGAATTAGGATCGATTGAAAGATAAGTAAGATACAAGATGTCACTACCCCACTTAACATAGATCGAGCTACTTCTCAAGACTTATACCTTCCGGGCCTACCTTTAAAACACGAGAACAAGAACAACACACAAGCAACACATCAAGCAAAACAAGCACACATCACATCATCGGTACTACACGTGCTTCTTCAACAATGGTGGTCATCCTAAGAAAAAATATGGATGATGAAAAGCCATCGAATCTTTGAACCAGGTAAGATCAGAAAACTTTTAGTAAAAACAACATAAAACAAAATCCAAGGGAGTAAGAAATAATAGCTCAAAGGAAAGCTATCAAGGAGAGGATACAACAGAACAAGGAAGAGGAATAGTCAAAATCAATGAGTCAAGGGATGACAAAATAGTTTTATAGTAAAATGAGTTTTAGAATACGTCCAGTGCTACTTGGCATACGTCCTACAGTCAACACCGCTCTGATACCACTCTGTCACACCCGATTTTCTAAAGAACAAAACCAGGCTAATCATATGTGTGCCCAGGAAGTCCACACATATGCCAGAATGAAAAAGTATCAAAAACAATGTTATTATATAACGTATACATAGCTATATTAACACTTACATCAGAGTATCGCGGAACGGTGACTAAACTTCGGGCTCCATTCTTCTCAGGGACGGCTGACTGGGGGTAACATATGCCTAGCACTTCTACTAGTCTTCTGGAAACTCCACTACACCTTTGTCCTTTTTCCGAGTAGCATCTTGTTACACACTGGAGTGTGGGGGAAATAGTAAGAATGAGTCCATGTCGAACTCAACAAGTATAACACAGGGCTCATGAGGCTCAAAAAGGCTAGACACTGTTTGACTGCGTTTAGCTTTTAATCATCATATAATTAACAATTGAGTAGCATCAAGGTAATCCAAATCCCATTAATGAATCAATGATCAATTGTAATAAGGATAATGAATAGCATTAACATGAGCATAATAATAATCAACAATAATTAAGCATGATATAACAATGGTGATCAACTATTCTGTAAGAATCCCCAAGGCCGCTCGTATCCGTGAGCACGGCTAGTATACCAGTTTTTAACTCTGCGCAGAGGTGTATACTTTCACTGTGAGTCATGATTTCCAAATGCATGGGTTTGCAAGGCCCAAAACATCAGAGACCATATAAAGTCATTCAAAAGTTCGTCTAACAAGTTAGGGCCATTAGATTCACTCGGCAGGCAGATGTATAACCCCCCTTCCCGGTGGCACAACAACCGCAGCCTATACACACTAGGTCAGGGGCTCGCACTACACCCAACGTGGCAAGCCATTCTTACGCCATTTAAGGTAACCTCTAACAAGCTAGAAAAGGTCTCTTGAACAACTAGAACCAGAGCCATATAGCCCTCACAGCTGTACTGTATGTCCCGGTTATCACTTACAGGTAAGTCCTTACGGAGAGTAACTAGAGCATCAAAATAACCCACATGCTCTAGCCCCCTTTCAACAGAAATAACATCATCTTAATTGGTTGATTGCATAATCCATTAGTCAAATTACAAGATCATTGTTCATAATTAAGCGCTAGCAGTAGCTACCCAAATGCATAACCCATAGGTGACAAGGAAACAAGATATCAATAGCTAAGTTATAATCTCTATGGTTGTCAAGGAGGACACATGCATATGTATGATAATTTCAGTGAATAGGACAACAAGGATGGTCCCATGTTATACTTGCCTTAATCAAAGCTTTCCTGATGATACTACTGGTCTGGCTCAAAATAATACTCCTGATCGTCAAGAAACTGCTCACCGTCTATACTCGATCATCAAGCACCAACACACAATCATCCGAGCAACCATACACTAAGCAAACAAATAGACATAATTAAAACAGTACACCAACAGTAGCAAAACAATATAAAAAGTTTGTAAAACTCTTCTACACGTTACTACGATCACACAGATGTAAAGATCACGAAATTCGGATTTAAAACGTGAAAGTTATGAATTTTCTAAGATTTCCTTTATATAAATAATTACTTTAATATAAACTCGAAAATAAATTGTCACAAACCTACTGTACAATACTACCAACATGTAGAGCTCGCAAATACGAACCTAACGCAATTTGAACGGGTCAAAACGGAGTCAAAACGGAGAAAATATGGCCTAATCAAAATTGTATGTATCCTTTAATCAAATTAAACTGTAACGGTATATGATGTGGGTTCAGCTAGAAAAACTATAATTTAAAATCACATTAATGATAGCAATTAAATCATATAAATATTTATATGTATAAAATATCAGAGTTTAACACCTATTCTGCTTTTAATTAGAAACTAGTTGCATGTATATTGATCAAATTAATATTTAACTTAATAAAGTCATAAATATTTGATATGAAGAACGTTTGCACTATCTTGCCTAGCACGTCGCTACGAAGCTAATGCTATGAGAACGACTTGGAACGGAGACAATATGGATATACGCGAACGTGAGAGCGGACAGCTGAGAGCAAGAGGATCAGACGGAAAAGCTCACCGGCGATTGTCGATGGCAGAAATTAACAACGCTCGATGGCGACGAAATTGGCATCGACTGATCTTGGAGAAAGTGGGCAGCACACAGGTCACACCTCCCACGGCAACAACGGCTTTGCAAAGTACTGATCATGCAGCATCGTGGAGATGCTCCGATGGTGGCTTCAGCTTCCACGGCCATAAAAGCGCATCGGCGGCCAGCGAAAACATGCACGTCGTCACCGTAACGACGGAACACGGGAAACTTGGTGGCAAAACATGTGCATAGCATGTCTGGCGTGGCTTCGTTCATCCATGGCCGACTGCTGCTTGATGTCCAGAAGACATGCATCGATTCAGATATGATGAAAATAAGATAATGACAGTGATGAGCATATATAACTACATAGACTCAATGGCAGTGAGCAGGTCTACAACGACGTATATGAAAGATGCAATTTATTGATTGAGCAATAAATAGGGAACGATGATTTTATGATGCATGACTGACATACACATGACATCAGCATAAGATTTAATCAATAGAATAATGGGACGAGGGGCTAATTTGGCCGCTGACCTTCAGTTAATCATGGTGCACGATTGCATGCTACACGAGATAGCTCGGTTTGCAGGTAAGCGAGTCATGGCTTGTGGCCGCCGGCAGCGTCAGACATAGAAGACATTGATGGAGAGCGGAGTCGGAATTGGAGAAAATGACGGCGACCTTGGGAGGCGCCGCAAAACTGAAAACCCGGCGGCGGCAGCATCCAAGTGTAAAAGGCTGAGTGAGTTGGAGTCGAAAACACGGACAGCCTTGTGGAGTGTGGACAGAACAGATCGAGACGTGATGCGAGATCTGTGAAACTACAGCAGCTGCACATACAGGAGCTTGGGGTCACATATGCCATACAAACAAGATAGAGATAGAGAAGGTTCGTGCATGGCTGAACCAATGGACATGGAGGTTCGAGATGCATCTTACCAGAGAAGATGACCAGAAATTTCCAAAGATCGACGGCGGCTTCTTGGACAACACGAGACGGGCGACGATCTGACGAAGTTCGTAGTGGTGGCGACACTTGACTTCGCGACGACGGTGATGGTTTCCTTGAAGCAAGTTCGGCAACGATTCGTGAACGGCGAAGAGATCAGACGATGTGCACGTAGACTGCGGCGGAACGATGGCGATCTTAACCTCCTGTTGTCCTTGGCGTATGTCCGTGTGGCATACAAAATTAATACGGTTTTTTTTTCTGTGCTACCCGCGTTGGCCTAGCTTTGCTATATATATGTATATATATAGACAATAGATAATAATGGTTATATGGCAAAGGCAACTGTCGTGAAGGAGATTGCTATTTATGGATGGGCATGGCGTGATGAATACGGAGTGGACTGGAAAGGAAAACAAAAATTGATAGGTTACGAGAGCCGGTGCTGCCTAGCATCATCAAGATTCAAGTACGTGGCCTGACTACTTTGATCCGTACAAGCCATTCTGTCAGCAAAGCACAATTGGCCAGCCACCAAAATAAAAGAACGCTACAACATGGAATTGTACAGACCACTATCCTCCATTAGTTAAGGAACCAAAAGGTATTTGGTTTAAGATAGATAAAATTTAGGATTAATTTCTTTTGGAATTAGTTAAGTTCAGCATTAAAAGTCCAGGATTGCTATTTAAGCCGCGAACAATACTCCGAAAGCTCCAAAATTCAGGGAAAATTCTCTGAGATATTTTAGAATGAGACGAACCCAAATAAAGTAGTTGGAGCTCATGAAAAGATTGATGAAGAGATCAAGAAAAAAGATTAAGCTCACGGAAACTAAAATTTTAAATCCAGAAAATACCAAAAAGTTTTCCGATGAGAAGTAAACGTCGTCCTATGATATTTTGAAAATAATAGCACTCACCAACACCAAAGACAAGCATCAAACAAACACCACATTATCAAATTAATATGAAAAAGTTTAAAACCACAATTTTCTATATTTAAATTAGCAACAACTTAACTTATCTAATAAATTTATTCAAATATTGAAATCATTTATTTTATTTAGTGTTTTCTAAGCACAACCCAAAATTGAAAATTTTGGGGTGTGACACATATTTATTAATTGCAATGACATTGTTTTCTGGTATTGGAGACCGAGCACCCCAAAGACCCCTACAAAATTGCCAGCAGTAACAATTGAAACAACAATTGAAACAGGGTAGATTCATGGGATGGTACAGCTGTTGGAATAAACGGTGTAAACTGGAAGGTCTATGAGATGTGCAAGTCTTATCATAGAATCTTAACTCATGCGGAGGGTTGACAAGTCAAGTGCTGGTTCTAGATGATCCCCAGTGGAAAAATGGAACAGAATTGGAAGATATAATTTGTTTCATTTTTTATCAATACAAACTATATTGATTCAAAATTGGAAGATTATCAATTTGTGCGTTGGTTCAAACCTTGTCTATGGCCAACATATAATGTCAAACATTTGTGCTATACAAATAGTGAGCTAATACACATAATAAATGTTTCATTCAAAATATAAGCACTTAAACCATTAAATGAAAGCATAAATGGCCTTAACATGGAGTAAATAAATTGTAAATAAGTAAAGTAATTCGCAACGAAAATGATTGAAATGATAATACTATATGTTTACTGTTTCATGGACATATTGTTCTTTTGGTGCATGAAAAATATTTGAATTCCATATGCATTTCCAGAGTTTCCGCATCAAAACTTTGTCCAGAATCGATAATCTCCAATGAAGTTCTGCAATAGCCGGAAAAATATGTACACATGACTTTTGGCATCAAAAAATCACATTATATATTATGATTATTTGAATCATTGTCTACTTCATCAACAGAAGCTAACCACCCATCCAACGATCCTCTCTGACAAAGCACTACAAATAAAAAATGATAACATTAAAAGATGAAGATATCCAATATAATAAATTCAACTAAAATAGATTTTTATACTCACCGAGAACCAACCAATGCAAACAGTCAAAATCCAGTTGACCACCAGAAATCCAGATGTAATATACCAGAACCAGTGCTTGAATAACCAGTCTGGTATACAGTATGTGTAGAAAAGCAGCCAAAGGGTGACCAAGCAACCAATCAGTGTAGAGGTGGTTCGTCGGCCCGTCAAAGACAGTCGAGGTCCCTTGGTGTGGAGGAAGTGCGTAACCAGGAGGTATACATAGCATACCGTCTCAATGAGAAAGGTAAACGCCTGCTCCTTGGCCATGCCTGTAATCACTCCATTAGAAATTGCCAGCTCTTCTTTGCTCGGTCGCGCATTCCTCCTGCACAAGATATCATATTTTAATACAATATATACATACAAATTGAACTGATTTGACCACGAACAAAATAATTACCGGGCAAGTAAGAAGGGAATAGTGAAACCCAACGCCAACGGAAACAAAACTCTAGACAGAGCTGCTTGCTCAGCAAGGGTATCCTTCACTAGTTTGATGCGCTCCAAAGCTGAAATGCCATTGGCAGGAGCTGGGTGGGAAAAGTGGTGCTCCACCACTGCCTTGCGCACCGACTCCTCCACGGCCTCTTTGACTGTCTCCTCCACGGCCTCTTTCACTGTGAGTACAATGAAATTTCTCAATGCCACGTCTTCGAAAGCCCGCCACTCGTTCTGGGCTTCATGCACTGTACGCTGGACAAAGCTCTTGATCGCTGTAGCATCCGGCAGCCCCTCCCATTTAGCTGCTTGGGCTTCCTCCACAGTCTGCTGCACGAATCTCTTGATAGCAGCAGCATCAAGCAACCCCTCCCATTTAGCTGCCTTAGTTTCCTCGACTACGCGCTCGACCAAGGCCTTCACAGCAGCGGCATCAGGAAGCTCCTCCCATTTAGCCGCATGAGCTTCCTCCACGGCTCTCTTGACGAAGGTCTGCACAGAAGCGGCATCGGCCAGTCCCTCCCACTTGGCCACCTGAGCCTCCTCTACTGCCTTCTGGACAAAACTCCAGATAAGAGCCTTGGCGCTTGCTGCATTTCCTCGAAAAAAAGAGAACTTTTTGGGTGAGAAACAAGAAAAAGATGAAAGATTGACAGAGCAGCTAGCCTCAGATATGGTTTCAATGATTGATCGAGACCTTGATCCGCGAAATGGACAGAAGAACTGTTGCCTTCGACGAGCTCCACCTCCACCGCGGCGGCGAGCTTGTTGTCGCCGTCCATGCTAGTTCTGTGTGGTGGACCGTCGTAGTCACGGCGGTTTGGCGCCCTCAACAGCAAGCCGCCGGCAGTTACCTCCGCCGTGTGCTGGTGCCTTGCTTCGGCAACCTGGCCGCGGTGCACCATCTTCGACCTCGAGCCTCCTCCGCGTTCCTCCTTCTGCTTTCCCTTCTTTTCCTTCCGATCCTCTCCACCTTTCTCCAAGAAATCAAGATCTGCAACAAGGCTTAGCGGGCTATGCACGCAGAACTGAAAAAGATTGATCTTTTAATTAGCCAGCTTACCGGCATCGGCGTCGTCCTCGGCACCTAGCAGCAAGGGCAGATTCTCCTTGGAGTCATCGCCGCCGCGTACGGAACCGCCACCGTTGCTGCCACGCTTTCGGCCCGGCGACGACGAATGCACGGCAGCCGCGGCGAGCTCCGCCGTGCGCTCGGTGTAGGCAAGGACCTTCTTGCGCACCTCGCTTCCAGGCATCCCCACCCTCTTGCCTTTCTCCGCCGTCGCTACTCCACCGCCCTCCATCCTGCAATCCTCCCCTCCCTCTCCCTCCCTCCTCCCTCTCCCAGTCTCCCCTCCTCTCCCCTCCCCCTCCCGGCCTCCCCTCCCCTCTCGAACAGAAACGCTGTTGTGGAGTCTGGAGTCTGGACTACAGGCCGTTGCGGCGTGGCCTTTTATACTGTACCGTACGCAGTGGTGAGACCCACACAGAGAAAAAGATGGGAGGGGACGGGAGGATTTGCTCGAAATGGAATTCCAGCGATATTTTGAACGTATCTGGCGTGTCCTCCTTTCACGAGACGCTATTCATCATTCTGTGCATTTGTTTTTTGTGTTTTTTTCTAATGGGGATTGTTTTTCCTTGGTTTTATAAGGAATCTGGCACCCAAATTCATACCACTGAAGATTCCAACATGGACAGTGGAAGCGTATACCATATACTTCTTTTTTATATTTATCTACATACATGAATGTTGGCATTTCCTGGATGGAAATCTCAAATACATAAAAAACAGAGGGAATGTGCACCAATTCAAGAAATAGATATGGCAGGGGATGAACAATCAGCAGTCATACTAAAATTTGGAACCATTTCTAGACAATTGTGAATCAGAACAGAACCAAATTGAGCTCGAACTAGTTGCATATGTATATTTTTAACATCTATATAAGAGAGATCTTGGTCGATACAGCATTGTCAGATACAACGTTGCATGAAACATGTGCGACAGCGGCGCAAAAAGATACAGCCCTCAAATTGCGTAGCAAGGGTCAATGCGACGAAGTTGCGTTCCCCGTGCTGCACTGAGGAGCGGTGGCTGGCTGGCTGCTGATGGGTCATTTAATTTAGGCCCCGGCTACCGAATGTGCAACATAGATAGCTCCCAACTTCTGAGATCACATCCACCAGACCTCCGTATCCAACAACAGCTGCTATCTGAAATTCTGAACGTCATAAACAGATTACATAGAACCAGAATTAGAGGAGCACACAGCTAAGAAGCAATTTCAAATGAGCAGCAGGAGGATAGGCACATACCCCAGATGGATGGAGACAGAAAACGCCAACTGACGAGCGCATTTTATTTGTTAAAGGACTGTCCCGTTCATTGTGAGACGGAGAGAGCACAAGTTCAGCAGCAAGTGCTACAATCTGAAGGGATGCAAATGAAATGAAAAGCGGAAAAGGTCTCCAGTTAGTATGCTTTCTATATAACAAGGGACGACGGACGAATAATAATGGATGCTATAAAGCTCAAGTAAATGAGAGCATACGAAAACCATTTTCTTCTTTTGAAGAATATACATCAGGTGAAGTGTTAGAACTTAAATCCCTACTATCCATATAGAAGAGTCAGCTCTTGCTCCCAACCCATTGTCTTAGGTTGCGTTTGGTTTGAGGACTAGTGGGGATGAGATGGTTTGGTCGTCCCTGTTTTCTGTTCATAAACCTAATTAGATTTGCTGTCAAATAGTTAACGGAAGCTTGGAAAAGAACACTAAAACATTATATCATACACCTTAACCAAATGAGATCATGAAAATAACTTAATGAGTGATCAAATATGTAGATCAGCAACTCGCTACAGCCATAAAGTTTGGTAACACAAATGGCGAAATGATCTATCTAAATATGCTTATTGGACCCTAGTTTAGATAGGATGTAAATGGAGATGGAGCGACAAGTACTCACTTGATTCTTGTCAAACAATAAATCTTGAACAGGAGCATGATAGTCCAAACTAAAGATGCACTCATCTGATAGAAGACTCCAAACTGATATACTCCTACATGTGCCACAAGCCTAAAGATGAATTGAACAAGAAATAAAGATATATATAATGAACAGAATATAAGGAAAGCAAACTGGTTATAAGTACTCCCTCCGTCCTGCAATACAGCGTATCCAAGCAATTTTAGAACCAAACAAGGAGTTTGGCAGACTAACTTGCTCCTCGTTAAGTAGTTAGTTCACTTGTTAACTTGCTTAATTTCTTAGTAAGACAGTTTAAAAAGGAATGCATGATTGTCATTGATTTCGTATACTGGTTACATGAGTCATTTTAGGAAAGACAATGTTTAAAAGGCATGCATGGATGGGTTTAAAAGGAAGACATGTACGGATGGGGCTGAACAATGCATAATACTTAAAATTTAGGACAAATTTTGAACATTCGATACCTTGTATTTCAGGGCATAGAGTAACAAGATACCTCATATACAGAAGTTTAAAGCATTTAAAAGAGTTTAAAGTCATGGACTTATACCAGACAACTTTCGCTTGCATCAATGTCAACTCAGCTGACCCATGCGCTTTCAAATGCCTTGTTCTTTGGTCTATACTGGGTGTATAACCTGAAAGCACTTCCCGCTTTTGCAATCTGCAATGTGCAAAAACAGCACAAACAGGCATGGCCACAGAAATTCAGACACTTGTAGCTTTCAAATGGCAATAAACAGTTTAAATCTTAAACTAAAATTGGTAAACATGA
Organism: Saccharum hybrid cultivar R570; assembly: GCA_038087645.1. Taxonomy (NCBI): domain Eukaryota; kingdom Viridiplantae; phylum Streptophyta; class Magnoliopsida; order Poales; family Poaceae; genus Saccharum; species Saccharum hybrid cultivar. Next base: position 3,150,791 of record JAQSUU010000319.1, on the reverse strand, counting down.
TCATATGTGCAAAGATAAAAAAAAAATAACAAATAATCAGTAGAATAGCGGCTGCTAGAGCATGTTCATGTTTTTTCATTTGTACAGAATAAACAGGTAAACTTCTTAACGTTGTGCCGCCACCTGAATTTGCAAATACTGTGTTGAGATAAAGGAAGAAAATCAAGCTACATGTGATGCACAAGACAAGAAAAAAAATGATGGATTTGAAACCATCACTCACCCCAGCTACGAGCTGTCACTTCCTCTGATCCTGTTACAACCGGACCGAAAATAAATCAGTTAGTAACATATCATAGATGAACATCAATAATAGAAAACAAACATAATCATATAACCTGGCAGTTTGACTCACGAACTGCAACGCTTTGCAAGCAATCAGCATGCCCCTTGATTGCAATTTTACATTTACCAGTCTCCTGAGAGAAGCAACCATGATCAGCGTTAGTTTCAGATACCTTCTCAAGCACAGAACACTGATGTTATCCAAGCTTGTAATGCTAAAGACTGTAAAGCAGAACTGTAATTTCTTCTATGTGTGTTCAAGACTCCTACATGTGGCATTTACATTAAGAAGATACATACCACATCCCAGCAGTAAGCACATGCATCACCTGCTGCTACCATAATGGATCCATCCTGTTTGAAAGGATGATGATAATACAGCAAATAAGATGTATTGAACCAAGCATTATGCATAAGGAACGAACATCTGGGATGGTCACGCTTCCTGGAGGATATAAAAACATGAAAAGTTTCAGTTGTTAACCTGTTTATTAATTGCAATGGCATTGTTTTCAGGTATTGGAGAAAGAGCACCCCAACGACCACTACAAAATTGCCAGGAACAAAAAGGGAAAAGATGAGAGTCATCGTGCAGCTGTTGGCATAAAGGGTGTAAACTGGAAAGCCTATGAGATGTGCAAGACTTGTCATAGAATCTTACTCGTGTTGAGGGTTGACCAAGTCAAATGCTGGTTCTAGATCCCTGTGAAAAAAGGTAACAGAACAAATGGTAAAAAGCAATAAAAATAACTGAATTGTAGATATCCCAGGCCATTTTAGGCACATTTCCACACAGATGCTTTGTTTCTTTCTCCCTTTTTTACTTTAGGAAAAACAGCATATGCTTTGTTTCACTTTGAATCAATACAACTATATTGATTCAAAATTGAAAGATGTAACTTGTGCCTTGGTTCAAGCCTTCAAGGTGCAACCCTCACAGAAAAACTATAAAAGAATGGATGCATTTTCATAGATAAAAAGAGTAGCAACTATGAAGCTTTTTCGCAAGATTCTAGATTTTATTCATCTCCTGGAACAATGCCACTATTTAAGGTGAGATAAGCATCAAACCTACACCTTATATGTAAAAAAAATGTGTGCTTTTTTTGTGCCCCTGTGCTCTAGCTGCATCGCAATGCCCTAGTGGCCTGGTAAAGCAGCAGCTTGCAGGGAGAGCAGGACAAGGTAGCCCTTCATCTCATGCCACCTCCAGCCCTATGCAACCGTCGTCCCCGAAGCTACCACAAGGAAGTAAGCAACCAAAGAACCACATCGCCATCAACCCATCACCGTCTCCAACCAAACGAATTGCCATGGAAAAGAGAAGCAGCATCAGTCAAACATTCGGTCAATCACCTAAAGTGCTGCGGATCGGGGTAGAACCTGACGTCGTAGGCGGTGCTGCTCTGCGCCTGCACGACGCAGACGGGGTCGACCAGAGCGGCGGCGGTCTCCACCTGCGAACCAGATGTAGGCCTCTCTGGCCGTTCGTCCCCCAAAAATCAATTCTTGCCAAAGGGCAAAGGGTACGAACCTGGGCTGCAGCGGAGCCGGCGGAGATGCAGGATAAAAAGGAGAAGGACGCGAGGGAGCCGTCGCTGGAGGCGGCGGCGAGTAAGACGTTGGGGTACGGGCCGTCGCTGTGACCGGAAAAGACGGCACGGAAGAGGGTGAACGATGAGAGGTCGCGGGAACAGAGGATTTCGTGGCGGTACGATGCCACGTCCCACCCCCCGGCCTTCCATCGATGCCGTATGAGCCTGCGCCGCCGCCGCCGTCGCCGTCGCCATGGCCGCCTTGCTCTGGTGCTTCGAGAAGCGAAGGGACAGTCACAGGGACAATCCTAACGGGAAACGGGGGAGTGAAAACGACGGCGGCTTGGGCTGGGCTTCTTTCAGCCAGAATTCTACCCGCTTTGGCCCACCTTTAAACTGTATATCTTACCTTTTAACCCGAGTCCGATTTTCCTGCTGTTTTATACTATTGGAAAAGAAGCAAAAAGAAAAAGCTATTGATCTAATAGTGAGTGAATGGAGTTAATAGGGGTATTGTGCTCGAATCCTGGTCAAGATGGGCTATTTATGGTGTGCTGGATGATCAAGAGCTACGTTACATGGCACTTCAATTTCTTAAGCAGCTAGGGGAGGCTTTGCATTCAGTCAGTTCCAAATCAAGTAGCCGCCATTTGGAATTATAATTTATGTTATCCCGGCTCCGAGAATGCAAAAGCTCAATGATCAGGACTTGGGACCCGAAGATCTCATGCATCTGGCTGACACTTTAGATGGTTTTTCTCTTGTGACATACGACTTCTCAGGACCTCAAAATCCTGGTCCAGGGCCCTGTTTTTTTTTAGTTCAGCAGTACTTTTCAGTGAAAGAACATTGTTTTTCTCTCACAACAAATTAGCATCAACTTCAGCAGTAGCCAAATTTGAGTGAGCCGAACAGGGCCAGCCAAAGGTTCCTCTCATAGCGATTCACATTCACGGATAATATTCCTTGGGATCAATTTTTATGGGAATGATTTTCTACTGTCTAGAGCCAGTGGTGGTGGTGCTATCACCGGTGTTCATTTGCTTGAGAAGTACAAGCCATCTTTGCAGAGGGATGAGAAAAGTTTGGAGCATTTTTTCATCTATTCGGATGAAGGCGTGAAGCATGCTGTATTTTATCCAACATTGATGTCACTTTCTGTACGTTTGGATGAAGCGCGGACGGAATTGGGGAACAGGCCTTTCGATTTGGGAGATTGGACAAGGTTTAGACTACTTTTTTTTATGTTTTATAGGAATGTCTCAATATGCCTTTGGTATGGAGTTGTCTATTAGACTAGCGTGTGAAGTATGGTCTTTTGGTACTGTCTGCACTGTGGGCATTGTTCTTTTCAGCATTGGTACTATCAGCTGGTAACAGCTCACATCTGTGAAACATGAGTCCAATTTTTTATAGTTTTACTAGATAAATGCCCGTGCGTTGCTACGGGTAAATATTAATGTCCCTGACCTTGCGTTGCTACGGGAACCTTAAAATTTTCAATGTAATTCAACACAATAAAGTAAGAAACAAAATATGTTAGGAGCCTCAAATTTTCAACACAGTAAGAGCTTAAAAAATAGTTGTCGAAATTAAGACAAATGAACTTTAACTTGGCTTAGCAATATATTGTTTCAAGTCACATTCAAATAAATAAGCGTCAAGTAACAATGTCAAAATAAGTGCATGATAGATAAGTCCTTCACAACTATGTCTTTCAAAGTCTTTTGCCCGTGATGCGGCTAAGATATTCTCGTACCGATACAGGAATCATACACCGCCATGAATTCCCATCATACGCCAGTAGGTCGATCACAAAGTTCTTCCGCAGTCTTTGACCATCCTATGCAAAAGACAAACATAAATAATAAGTTTTTTTGAAAGTAATAATAAGTTGGAATTACATATATATGACCACAAACATAAGGTATTGTGCTCACCGTAGAGATTGGCATGAGTTGTCCATTGTTCCATGCGGACATGCATTGCAAAACGATCAAAGCAGATAAATTCCTATAGCATAATAAATGGTCAACCAATTAACTCTTAACGGTCCATTTCTATATATAGCATAATAAAATGTGGTTCAAATAAAGTTACCTATCTTCTATGATTGGGTTGCCACTTTGGAGTATATATTTCCAATAGAAGACATCAATAGGACGTTCATTTGCTTTCACTCCTGTTGCACGTCTATAATAGTGGAAATATCGATAATTTTACGCACATAGTACTTGTATGGCATATCATTATACCAATCAGGAATAGGAGTACTCAAGCACGCTTATAGTTTTTTTTCTCACGGTCCAGCACAAAAAGGTTATAAATGCCTCCTTTTCTCCATGACATAAGAACCTGCAAAATGATAGGAATTAGAATTTCGGAAAAGGGCTCACAATAATCATAGAGAAATATCGTTACAAATCTGCAACGTGAGGCATCATATTTCATATATGGCCAAGTTTCTAATGATTTAGCCAACTCTTGAACATTAAGTTCCATAGATTCAGACGTAGTCTACAGAAAACAAGTATGTTTAGAAACATGAGAAAGACTTCTTATTATGGATATACTACTTAAGAAAATGTTTAGAAACAGTTTACTCACGCAGAATCTCAGGTTCATGTAATGCTTTGAAACCTTCACATTAGCACTTGTCAACCTTTTATTCTCACTGTATGCAAGAAGCCGCACACCAATGTTGAAACATTCTCTGGGCATCGGTTGTTTCATCCTTAGTGATGCTTGGAGTTGACGTACTGTTACGGAGACATTGTAAGGTTGGAAGGTCCGTACCCAAATGGTCCTATAAGATAATAAGTTATGACCCGGAATATGATCATTTGAATAATATTATATTACTGTTGAAAAAATAAATCATAAGAAGCTTACTCCAATGTCTCAGCATCATTAATTGTCATGATATAGTCACACAACATGTCTGTCAAATCTTCCTTGGTCATTGGCATGTCAAACGTCCAACTGAAGCATATATCAAGATTTGGACATTTCAAAAGGAGAATAGTCTCTGCAGCAACAATATGTAAATTAAAACTTTGGTGCTAAACAAAATGATAGATTTTTAATGATTGTGGTCATTATATGATCTAAACATACTGATACTCTACAAATTGTATAATGCAGTGTCATTACCAAATTCAAAATTTTCAAGGATGTGCATAGGTATACAGCAAACTAAAAGCATTAAGATGTGTGAATAGACACCAATGTTCTAATAGTCACACAAACAGATTGTACAGGTAGAGTGGTACTTACAGAAACAGGAGTGTTGTATTGTTGCCCAAGAGCATCTCCTCCAGCGACCATCTGAACTCCAGGTGTGGCATGGAGCCATGGATAAACGTCGAGCTTGATGGTGTTACTGATCAAGACGTAGGATTTACTGATATAAATCCCATCACAAAGTCAGAATGTTGCTCAGCAACCTCTACAGCAGCAGCAGTGTAATCTCTATGAGCTAGGTTGCCAGCAAAGCTCATCTCAGCGAGTAAAAGTAGCCCTCTTCCTTTAGGAGTTATGCCTTCACATTTTCTTGGAGGGCTAACCATTTTTATCACAATAAGGTAAGAATGCAACCCAGTGAGGCCACCAACAAAGAAGTACCGGATAAGCTTAGGAAGTTTTATAGGAATAGTTGTCAGGCTATAAAAGTTAAGAAAAATGAATCCATAACTTGTTTCCTGTGAGAAAATAAATACATCAACATAACTGACCACTCCAATACATTGCCAACCCAAGGGCAGTGATGATCAAAGCATTGATTCCTTAACACATTTCATGAAATCAATGCAGAATTACAAGTATTATAGAAATGCCGATATAAATCCTGATTCTACCTAAGGCATGACATATTGGCATCAGACTGAGAGGAAAGTAGAAAAGCATTGCAATATCCTACTTCTCAGTGACTTGTCACTGTAAGTTGTTCACCCACATCTTGCTTTTCTAATGCCTTTTCAAAACACATGATATAACATTCCTGCCATAGCTCTACAAATATATTTGTAACTACTGAATTTTCTCAGTTTGTCATTGTTTCTCTCTAACTACAGCTAATGCTAAACTACTAAAAATAGATAAAATTCATCCACGCATCTGCAAAGTTTCCACTTAATATAGATAGGATTCATCCACTAATTATGTGCAGAGAATAACTCTTTTATCCACTGCATAGAAAGCCTGGCAACCTGTAGCAGGGCAAAGCATATCAAGCAATTCATCAAAAATGAATGTAACATATGCAACCTGGTCCATTGATTAGCTGTTACGGAGAACATGGAAGCACACACAGTAGGTGTGACAGCATGTGGCTAAATATCATTCATAATTCACAGGAGGTATGACTGCATGTGGGATAAAATACATCTTCACATGTGAGGTTTCTGTATTGGTCAATTTGTTGGGAATTTTCTAAAAAAAACATGCACACCTTTTGTTTTAGGTCCGTTATATCAAAGTGAACACCCCTGTCTGCCTATCTGTCTTGAATCAAGCGACCAGAAAACACAATGACAATAATGTAAGTACAAACTTTTGTAATCAACCTGCTGCCTCTGTTGTTGGACAGGTGATATAGAGATGGAGAGTCCATATACCGGGTTAGGAAAACAACTGAACCCCTTGCCATTAGCTTTTAACATTATTTCCTAACAAACAGATCCTCCAAATGAGCACTAAGAAATTTGCTTTTACCTCATCTGTATAGTTAGACAAGAGAATGAGTAGCCAGCCCGGCCCTGTCAGCTTGTCCAATTTTATCATCCTCTGCAAGCAAAGTCAAGTACTTGAGCATTTCAAATCTGGGAGCAGCTGCATGTCCTCTGCAGAGCAGAGTTTGCATAAATCAAAGCTGTATGTGCACGAATACAGGCGGAGGGTACACGCATAGTCTATCCAATAATATGGTTGAGCAGCTAATGGATGGTTTTTTTTAACATAGGTCGTTCTACAAATTCCAAAAAATCATTCAGTTGGGATCTGACAATACGGCAAAAAGCTGCTCCTCCGCAGTGACAACCGACTCACCGTCACCGAGTCCTCGTTGGTGACGGGGAGCGCCCTGAAGGCGTCGGGAGCTGCACGTAGGTGTGCAGCGGCTTTAGAGCCTCGCTAGCTGCAATTTCGCTCTCGGCCTCGAGCTCGTGGATGGAGCTGTAGCGCTTGGAGACGACGTGTTGAGCATCTACAGGAAGTTGCGCACCGTGGTGTCACGCGTGCGCTGCGACGGAGCCGTGAGAGACGGAATCAGCACCTCTGCGGAGGCCGTTCCTCGCCGGAGTTCCGCGCTGAGTTGAAGCGGAGCCGGGGCAGATGCGGCGGCGGCGAGGGCCCAAGGTGGCGAGGGCGGGTCGGAGCGGCGTCCGTTCCGCGCAGAGTCGTTGCGGCTGGGTGGACTCGGTGGCGGCGGTGGGTCGGAGTGGCGGCCGTTCCGCGCCGAGTTGCTGCGTCCGGGTGGAATCAGTGGTGCGGCGAGAACCGAGTAGGCGAGGGCGGGATTCGGTGGCAGTCCGCTTCTGCGTCGGGGGCGCTCGGCGGCGGCGGCGTCGTCGGGGGCAAGGCGAAGGGCGCGGTTGGAATCTCAGGGAGGGGCTAGTCGAGCTAGGGTTTGGGTTGAAGGGGAATGCGGCTACTTGCTTGGGTTGGCTTTCGAAAGCTTCTGGAAGGGCGAGGCGGGTAAGAGGGGGAGGGCGCCGCGGCTGGCCATGCCGCCGTCAAGCTGGCCACGCCGGCTACCTGCCTGGCCGCCGCCGCTCCGGCTGGCACGGCGCTCAGCCTCCCTTGCGCGGTCCTGCGCCCGCGGGTGGTGGGCAGCCCGCGCGGCCCCCGGTACCACCGGCGGCGCCGGCTCCCTGGTGATGAGCATGGGGGAGAGGAGTCGATGCCGCGGTCGTTCGAGCAAAAACCGCGGGTGGCGGTCAGCCCGCGCGGCCCCCTGTACCACCGGCGGCGGCGGTTCCCTAGTGATGAGCATGGCGGAGAGGAGTCAATGCCGCGATCGCTCGAGAAAAAAGGGACGGAAAAAAAGAGACGATGTGAGGGATCGAACCGTGGCTGCTCGGGCGTGGGCATGGGGCTGGCGCGGGCGTGGGAGCGAGCGCGCGTGCGATGCCGGGCGGGCATGGGAGGCAGCGAGCGATCGCATGCCTGTGAACGATTCTCTTATAAATGTCTACGTGTTATAGTAGTAGCCGTTATATATATATGGAGCTATGCATCTGTGAAGGTAGTAAATTAGAGTGAATTCATTTATAGTGCATGAGAGAAATGAACTTTACCAGAAAAAAATTACACAATGATTTTCTCAAAAAAAAGGTATCCAAATATTTTTTTTCTAAAAGATTATCCAATTAAAATCCTAAAATCTAGTGAAGTGCTGGAAATTCATAAAAACAATGTGTTAGCTCAAAAAATGTATGAAACGAGTGGATACGGCTCCGATCCTCCAAACGAGTGGATACGCGGCTATATAATAAAACTGACAGAAGTGGTCTTAGGATCCGAGCTAGTACCTCTTAACACGCGCTTTGTTCTACGTCAATCTCTGTCCACCTGTAGTTATATTATAAAAAAAAATGGCACAGGCGGAGGCTGTGACGACCAACCATGTGGCCATCCGCATCGACGAAGACGATGGAGCCAGCAGCTCCTGCTGCGCCGTGTGCATGGAACCCTCGGACTGGGTGATCGTCGGCGCGTGCGGACACCGAGAGGTCTGCCTCTACGGCGCCGTCCGCATGCGTTTCTTCCAAGATGACCGCCGGTGCTGCATCTGCCGGGCCTTCTGTGCCACCGTGGTCGTTACAAGAGCTAACACTAACAGCAAGCCACGGCAGGTTGTCGTCGGCGACAGCGGCGGCAGCGAGGGCCGCCGCCAATCCGTCTTCTCTGAGACATCACCGGCGTTTGGTGGTGTAAGGCCAGCGGGTACGCATTGCTGGTACCATGGCGGCGGCGTGGCTGCATACTTCGACGATCGAGCACCGTATGAGGCGGTGAGGAACATGTGTTCCAAGCCTTTGCCTTTGCCTTTGCCTTTGCCACCAACAGGTGTAGGCAACAACCATGGTGCACCTCAAGACCCAAACACGGAGTTAAAGTCTTTCCTGTTTTATCTTGTAGTAATGGCACTAATCGGGGCATTAGGTGGCGGCATTCCCTTGGCCGGTTACATTAAGCATTGGCTTCCTAGAGTGGCACTTGTAATAGGGTGTGGCCTTCTAATGGCGGCATGCGCATACTTCGATGCTAGGAGATGGTGGTTCTCCACTTCCCCAGAATCAGATCCACAGAGATCATGAAAGGGAGGACCAGTTTGGTAGGACTTCTGGTCTTTCTGAAAAGATTTTGACTATGGCTCCTTTTAGCAGCTTCTTGCCTTCTTTGATAGTAACAATTTTTTTAGTAATTTGCAATAAAAAACAGATTCGGTTCCTCTAAGCCCTTTGCAAAGAGCTGTTTTTGTTTTTTAATGACCGCTTGACATGACTTCACGTCTACAAGAAGCAAGTCTCAGCCATATTAAAGGGGCCATATTAGTTGTTATGAATGGAAGAATAATAAATTTGCTACAATGGCTTTCCTTGAGAGTGCTTGAGGGCATCCAGACCCTTCTAGATTTGTTCATAAGGTTGGTATTACAACTACTTACTATACTATCTCACTGTCAAATTTCATTACGAAAATAGACATTGGAACTAAGTCTGCATGCATCAGATGCAGACATGATCCCAGGATCCAAACTGTTAGAGCAACTCCAGCAGGGACCCTCAGATCAGAACCCCTACTTTTGATTTAAGGGTTCTCCTACATTTTGAGGGCCTAATTTTTTTGCATCTACTCAAGTAGGAGCCCTAAAATACTTTTTGATAAGGACTCACTTGTCATTCTTTGTTTCCCAATCCTCAATCTCATCTACATCCAGATGAGCTTTTACCTTGTCGTCCATCTAAGCCCAAAGACCCGATCATGTTATGGAAAGGCTTTCTCTTATAGGTCTGTTTGGCATGGAAAGGCTTTCTCTTATAGGTCTATCTGGCATCGCTTCTCGACCAGCTCCTGAAGTTGTTTGGAGCCGTTTTGTGCCAAACCGGATATACAGAGGGTGCAACAAAAAATAGTGGCTTAGGGGTTCTGTGAGATCATATTTTAAAGAACGCTACATGTAGAGATATTTTGCCAAACGGTTTACCAAAACGGCTTCAGCTCCCCTGATTGAGCAATGGAGTCCATCGGTGGTGAAGTGAAGCTGTATGAAACAGGGCCTAAGCCTTAACTAGTGACCTTGCCAATCTTGCCTCTGCAAGTATACATATCCTCGACGGATCAGCTCCGACAGAAGCGCGGTTGCTCACGTTGAGATCAAAACCACCTAAATCCCAACTCGAGCTTCGACTGCGGGTGCAGGAATCAATCTATTTCTATGCGTTATCAACGCAAGAGGAAAAGTCAAGGAAAAAACAAGAACCGTTTTATTATAAATAACTTGATATAATAACGGTACTTATTCTATATAGTAAATACCTCACCATTATAATAATGGTATACAACTACATTTCATGATCTCTGCATCTGACTCAGGAGTACCTCCTAGAATGGAAGTATGACCATGCCGTCGTTAAGAGGCCAGAGGCAATTACAACTGCAACTCTAGGAAGCCAATCTTTAAGGTAGTGCATGGCCAAAGGAATGCTACCGGCTGCCCCCACCAATGCCACCAGTGCTAGATAGCGCAGGAAATACTTTGAATCCGCGTTTGGGTCCTGAGGTGCACGATGATGTTTGTTGCCTACACCTGTTGGCAAAGGCAAAGGCCTGGAACACATGTTCCTCACCGCCTCATACAACGCTCGATCGTCAAAGTACGCAGCCATGCCGCCATGGTAGTAGTACCAGCAATGCGTCCCTGCTGGCCTTACGCTATCGTACACTGGCGAGGTCTCGGAGAAGACGGATTGGCGCCGCTGGCTGGCGCCGTCGTCGACAACTTGTTGCGGCCCGCTCTTAGCTCTTGTAATGACCACCCCGGTGGCAGAGAAGGCCCGGCAGATGCAGCAGCGGCGGTCATCTTGGAAGAAACGCATGCGGACGGCGCAATAGAGGCAGACCTCTCGGTGTCCGCACCAATGTTTTAAATAGCGGGCTAAGGTGTTTAGCGGTATATCTCTAAAACAGCTAATAGCGGAGCTATATCGGGCTATAGCGGCTAAATTGTACATGAACACAAATAGCGGCACCCTGCCTCAAAAGGCTATAGCGGGCTATAGCGGCAGCTATAGCGGAAGATTTAAAACTATGGTCCGCACGCGCCGACGATCACCCAGTCCGAGGGTTCCATGCACACGGCGCAGCAGGAGCTGCTGGCTCCATCATCTTCGTCGATGCGGATGGCAACATGGTTGGTCGTTGTCACAGCCTCCGCCTGTGCCATTTTTTTTATTAATAACTACAGGTGGACAGAGGTCAGAGATTGACGTTGGGTTAGAAAAAAAACGCGTGTTAAGAGGTACTAGCTTCGATCAAAGACGACTTCTCTATCAGTTTTATTTAGGGATGAAAACGGTACGGATATTTTCCGACCGTATTCGAGACCGAATCCGTTTAGAGGGGTTTTAATCCGTCCGTATCCGAGTCCGGATATTTAACATCCGATACCGTATTCGTATCTGAATATTTAAATCACATATTTATGATGTCGATATCCAATCATATCCTATCCGGTATTTTTTTATACTATCCGTATTCGAATCCGAATTCGGACATAAATATGAAAATAAATACGATATCAGTGATATCCGTCCGTATCCGATCCGTTTTCCTCCCTAGTTTTATTATATAGCCGCATACGACGAACTTGTGGTGGATACGACTTTCTCTAGCCGCATACGACGAACTTGTGGTGGACGGTGGACGCGGGCTCGGACTTCGACTCGGACCTGAGCGGGTCTTCGACTCGGATCGGCGCCGTAACCTCCCTACAGTGTGGACTCGGACTCGGAGGGGCGATCTCTGCAGGCGCTGTATCATTACCGTCTCAAAAATCCTTTTTCCAAGGAAACTACTAGCGCCCGGACGTTCGGATCCGGGCGCTAGCATCCGGACGCGCCGCAGGAGGCCCCGTTTCTACCCCGCAACACGCAACAGAAGATGATAATGAAAAAAACTGCAACCCGCACCGTCTCCACGCACGCGGGGGGAGCGGATCGAACCCATCCCCCCGCACACACGGGGATCCGCCCCCTGCAACAGATAAGGACCTGTCTGCTGCACCAAAGCATGAAAACCCACTGAAACAACGGTCAAACATCTACTAAAACAACGTCCAAACACCAATTGAAACATGCAGAACGCCACCACGCAGCTGGATGGAGCCTGGTGCAGAACGCCATCAGTGCTCCTCCCCACCGACGTCGCAAGGGTGAAGAATGCCACCACGCAGCTGGATCTGCGTCGCCCCTCCATGGATCCACCACGGGGAGCCTGGTGCTCCATGAATCCGCCACGGGGGACCCCAGAGCTCCATGGATCCACCATGGGGAAGGCCGCCACGGAGAGGAGCTGCCCCCGCCCTCAACTTGCAAGAAGCGACGGAGGGAGCAAAGGGTCGCAGCGGGGGAGGGTGCGAAGCCAGAGAGAGGAAGGGAGGGAGGGGCGCCTAGCTGGCGGCGCGCGTGGAGGGCGCACAGGGGAGGAGCAGCGTCCTGCGGCGTGCGGAGGAGAGCGCGAGGCGAGAGGAAGAAGAAGCGAGGCGGAGCGAGCGAGTGGTGAGGGGGAAGACTGAAGAGATGAGCAAGTAGATAAGGGAGGCCCGGGCGAGTTGGTTGCGTCGCACCGCTTGGGCGCGTCCGGTGCCGTCCGGACGCCCTGATAGTATCAATTCCGTTTTTCCAAACAACAAAGGACCCAGGGAGAGTAATATGTTTTTAGAAATTTTATTTACAATGGTTAGAGAAAAATATAGACCATTCCGCAATCAGACAGTGCACATAAAAAGTCTGATGTATAGATTAAGACATGACCCTGTTCGGCTGGCTGGAAAAACACTGTTATTCCATTGAAACGGTACGGCTGATAAGTTCAAACGAACAGGGCCATATAAGTAAAAAAAATATAGGAACGGTACAAAATTGGTTTATCTAATACCAAAATAGTAGATCTATTTTTTTTATTATCTAATTATATTCGGTTTAGGTTAAAACAGTGTTTTTATTATCTTCAATTCAATCATGAGGAGTAGAGTAAAACTGAAATTTCCCATATATGTTCCGCGGGGCGGCCAGGACCACGGTCTCCACGGGAAGCATCCCGTGCTGAGCTGGGTGAGCCGCTGCGACATCGTAGGCGACGTCGCTGCGGGTCTCCAATACGTCCACAACATCAAGGCCACATGTTGTCAAAAAAAAAAAATCGAGGCCAGCAATATGCTGCTGGAGCTGGACGCGTCCTACCGCGCGTGGCCCGGCCACGTCCAGACACCAGGGTGAACATCATCTGAAATGCATCTCAGCACCTATTGAGTTCTTGGCGGAACACCACTGTATACTAAAGTATCGAGTTTTCCAAATACACCAAGCACCCAAGATAACTGGATAATTGAAACCTTTGCATCGTGGCTTGTCCAACAACCAGTGAGCTTGACACCACCTGAAGACCAACATTTCTGAATAGCTGAAACCACACCTGCCTAGCAAAAACACAGTTGTTTAGTGCTGAGCTATTTCTTCATCATGATCAAAGAGCAGGCAGCATTCCGGGTGTGAGGGACACGACACGCCAGCCAATAAGCTGTCTAACAAGTAACAACAGCTTGTAACAGGGAACGCAAAAAGAAGCTGCACCACAAAGGCACCCATTCCAGGATTGCCATTTGCATTTCCAAGACTTGAAACCAGTAGCCACCTTGAAGGTCTTGTAGCCTGACACAGTGAGTCTAAATGTATTGTTCATCCGGCTATAGAACAATCCCTTCAATTGCATCCCATAGGTACAGATTTTTTTTTTTTTTGAAAAACCATAGGTACATATATTGAACCCGCGATGCAGCAGAAAGACTACCTTGGAAACGGCAATGCTGTAAATCTTGTGCTGCAGATTGCTGCTTGAGAGATCTTTGGGGTACCATTGCACTCTGCATGTAACAGTGAAACAAGTTCAGTTATTGATTATCCATGGAACCGTCGCTCTGTCAAAATTGGGGTGGTGAAGCCATTAGTACCATAATAGTTATTGAGGTTGTGAATAGAGCCGTTGGTCTAGCTTGGAGCTTTGGACAGGAAGCAACAGCCGTGCCTGGTTAGGTTGAGTCTTTTGCAGTCATAGCCACCACATATACAATGCAGAATGCACAACCTAGCATCTTGAGGTTGTGGATTCTGAAAGCCCAAGTTCAATTGGTCGAAGCGATGAGGCAGCTATTCATTCATTTACGCTCCTTTCCAAAGGTCAAGCTCGTCTTCCCTTTATCCCTTATCAATGGCTTGAATGACCTATTTCAGAATAGATGGAGATGGCACTGAGAACATGTACTCACTAGCCGTCTACATGGAGCTAAAAGAGCCATCTTCAATCCAGCATTTTATCAGCGATCTTGTTGATTGCAGGAACAAGTCAACGTTTGTTAACTTCCTAACCAAGAGTTGGGACCCAAGGGAATTTCTCCACAGAACAAGGCAGAGATGTTTGAGTGGCCAGGAGCTCATCTTCTTCACAACGGATAGGTGTCGCACAATACCTCTGTAAGCTGGCCTTCAGCCCTAAAACATTCCCAAAGAGGCAAAGAGAACCAGCATCTCCATAAGTTGCAACCCTGTGCGGTTGGTTGAGGAAGAGGACAACATCATCTGCATACCAGCCAAACTTAATGTCCCAGAAGGCTGCAGCAAACCTTACTCACAGACCTTGTTGATAAGTGCATTGAAGATATCCATCCCAAGAATGAAGAGCATATAGGCAACGGGGGCTTGCTGTTGCCCACAGCAGTGTTTGATAGTCTCACAAGGTTCTCCATTCAGCAAGATCAAGTGGTTGCAGTAGATAACAGATTGCACCTAGTCTGACCAACCCAAGGTGAGGTAAGCCTCCAAGAGTTTGCTGTCTGGGCCATTGTGCCTAGGTTTTTTTTTTGCTGGTTTTCCTCCTAATAAACCGTTAATAAATCGTGCGGTTGTAAGGTTTTTGGGCCCAGTTTCCCTGTAAACCGGGTCAATTCTTTTCTTCTTAAGTGGATTGTAGGAGCTCCCTGCCCTCTTTGAAGAGGTTTCTTCAAAAAAAAAAGGCCTCCAAAAGAAATGGCCATGGAATATGTTACTATGTGGCTGGCTATAGAGAAGTTGCATTCAATATTTAACATGTATATTATTATGCTTTTAATACTTAACCATTTCTTTTAACTAAAATTTTTGCAGGGCTTGATGACAGAGGCCAGAGTTCTTCATATTTAAGCATTTTGTATCTTAGCCTCATGGCTTTTTGATATATTTACATATTAGCGGGATATTTATTTCATGAACAGAATAGCAAGACACTGAACTTTTAGATAAAAGAAATTCGCAAATGCTTTGTCTGTGGCCACTGTGGGATCGTGGATAGAGATGGCAACGGTTCACCATCAGGGGACAAGATGGAGCGATCGGAAAGGCAGTACCTTGCACTCCTACTAGGAGTAGTGAGCAGCATAAGAGACAAGCGGCTGATGTTTGAGAGGCAGAAAAGTATATTCTGGCGTTTCGACCGTGCAATCACCCACGTACCGTTTTCTTCCAGAGTTTTGCCTACGTACCCAGGCTCATTTGCTCAGCGGCTCAGCCACCTCCTGCTCTCCTCTCCTTCGCTGTGTCTTTAGCTCTATCACGGAAAAGCCACCGGAGACCAGTTTTCTGTGTGCATCTCAGGAGCGCGATACTTCGTCGGACATCTCTTCGCTTTGCCGCCTTCCCCAGCTCCGGCGTTCCAGCTTCCACCACGCCTTCTGCGATTCCTGATCCCATGATTCTCGACGCAACTGCAATCAGGGACGGAGCCAGCGGTAGGGCAGCCAGGGCTAGAGCCCTCCCTACCGCTGGTGAGTCCATGGAGCCCCTCCTGAGTCCCGCCTACAAATTTCCGCCATTGTTGTCTTGAGAAAGAAGGTGGCTTCGTCACTGACTGCAATATACAACGCTGAGTTTCCTAACGAGTACGTATGCTCTGCAGGTCCAGGTCACGACATGTCTGGAAGCTTGCTTGCACCTGCTACCGTTGCCAACATGCACACAGCAGCGCGTTAACTCGCCCCACTAACATCACGGCGAGCTCGCACATACGTTTATCTAAAACAGAAATCGCGGCATTGGAAAATGTTACTACTACACATTCTAGTGTATGAAAATACGCTTGAAGTTGCCAAACATGTGACAGTTAACAAAGTGAGAACTGTTGAACTAAGATCAATATTTGTGAATGCTACGCTACGGAGCTAGTCACTTATCTTGAAGCGTTATCATTTTATAATACTCTCACTCTTGAATAACAGTCTAAAGGGATATTTGGAACTAGTCTGTATGATAACATTGGTACGGTCGGCTTTCCTCCTAAGCAGGCTGCTCCATCGTTCCCTTCATCATTTCCACGTCTCTTTTCTGGCAATGATGAACTGAGGTGCCTTATACCATGTGCAATAGACCAGGTACAATATCTTGTCTGATCATCTCGCCATAATTGGTTGTTTTTCTACTTGCTAACATACTGTTAGGGTGTGCTTGTTACTTGGGCAAGGATAGCCTAGCTTTTGGTATCAAAGACAGGATAGCCCAAGCAAGCATAGCACAATGCAATTGCGCGGTATTTGGTTTCCTGCAAACAAAGTTTATCTGCTTGGCATTATAATATAGAGATAAATTTATCTTGTTTTGCACCTCTAAATTGTAATTAATGCTTCTGGAGTTCATATTGTTCCAGTAGATTTGGATTTTTTTGAAGGCTCAGTGGGGGAAATCCCCCACCTCAGTAGATTTGGATTGTGCCCTGGCATATGCAAATTATGGACGATTTTATTTAGTGATATATATTGAAAAGGAATATCTGATATTTTCATGTACTGGAATGCACATGCATTTAGTTTTGCAAATTTGAGTTTCTTAACAGCTCGGCTATTCTTGTTTTGGAGGCTATTTTAGAATTTGTATAGTAAAAAATAGGCTTCAACAGATGCGTTATCTGGTTTTGTAAAATAAGAAGCTGGTTATCCCTTGATTTTAGGTGGCCATATGAAGTTAACCATAGGCGCTAGCTATCTGAAGATGAGAAATAGCAAGGCTGTAGTAGATCTCTTCTTTTTTTAGGAGTTTTTTATTTTACAAAATGGCTAAACTATGAAATTTGGCAACTAATTTTAGCCAAGCCGTTGGAGTTGCTCTTAACTTTATATTTGTTTGCAGGATCTATATTTTAGGATGACTCGTGATGTTGCTCCTAAAATTGGTTTTGAGAAATCTTCACTGATTGAATCAAAATTTTTCCTTGCACTTCAGGTATTTTGTTTGGGATTTGGACTGAATGCTGGTGCAATTTGCCCACTTCTTCTCGTATTTTTTTGGCTTTATTATAAAATGGTCATGATATCAGGTGCATTACTTCATGTGGGCCGGTTGTTTTATTTCCTTTTTACAGGGGGGGAACACTAAAATGTCAGCCAGCAGTGACCCGAATTCTGCCATATATGTGACAGATAGTTCTAATCAAATAAAGGATAAGGTTTGACCTGAGTTATGTTTAATCAGGAACAATATTTACCCAGCAATAACACGTTTTAAGTTACGCCATTTAAAATTATGGTGAAATGTTCATTGGATTGGGGCATTGAGCCAAGTATCTTGTAGCTCTATTCTTTCATAAGCTTATAAAATTTATTTCCACCATTTTCCAGGTGAATAAATTTGCTTTCTGAGGTGGCTGGGAGTCCACAGCACTCGAGAAGGAATATGGTGCCAACATTGATGTAAGCCCTTTCCCTGTATTCACGATCACTATTGAACACCAAACTAGTAGCTAGAATACTCTGCGTTCTGACTTTTTCTTGGAAATCAGAAGTTAGATTTGTGATGATACTTGACTTTGAATGATCAGCGGTAGCTACCAATTCTAATGCATGCAGTTAGAAGGCTAGCTGTTTCTTGATTAAGGCTTTCATGTTACATTTCGTTGCTAACATGCTGAAGATTGTGATCTTCATTTCTATAATCCGCCTACAATATTCCAGTTAATTCGTATATTTCCGAAGAAACACATAATCTATTGGTGATTCTTGTCTTGTTCAGGTGGATGTCCCAATCAAGTACCTAAACTTTTTCCTTGAAGACGATGATGAGCTTGAGCACATAAAGAAGGTGCATTTTTTCATACTGACTAGCTAAACAACACTTCCATTACTCTCTCTGTTATGAAACTCATTACTAAACATTACTCTCTCTGTTATGAAACTCATTACTAAACATCATCAGGAGTACAAGGAAGGAAGGATGCTAACTGGTGAAGTGAAGCAACGGCTGATTGCAGTTCTATCTGAGCTGGTTGTTAAACATCAGAGAGCTAGAGCTCAAGTGACTAAGGATGAGCATACATTAGTGTTTTGGTTGATCTATCGTGTTGGACAATTGGATTCTTGCACGTTTTCACTGTCATTCCTGCTGTGCGAACATATCTCAGCATCCATACGCAAACATTATAACCAAGTACTAATCTGAAAGAGCCACGATGCCTATTCTTCAATACAAATTATTTCCTGCATCGCTTTAACAATTTCTCATATGCGCAGATGGTTGATGCATTTATGGCAGTAAGACCTGTTCCCAACATGTTTGCAGATTTTCGTCGATCTCAGCAGAAGTTAACTACTAAATCATCCTAATAGAATGGTTGAACAGCGCCCTTATAATGCCATTGATTTACTCGGGATGGCCTGTATCGCTATTGGGGCACTTTTTTTTATCTCAGCAAGCTCGATTAGTCAACCTGATATCTTCCCTTCGTCAGTTGACAGTTAGTTTGGGTCATTGTCCCTAAACTCGATTAGCTGTTTCGTTAGGATCATGTCGGTTTAGGGACAAGTTAGGGTTTTGTTCTACACATATATAAGCAGGGTCACAACTCAACATTCTTAAGAGTTCAGCAATAGATGAAAGATAGAATTACCTGTGTGCCACTAAAAGATGCCCAATTCTTGATTTGTCACTGAAAAATTAGTAGTCTCTACTGTGCTTCTTGGTTTCTTTCGTGTCACTGACATCACTTTAAGACAAGCTGCTGCTCTCGTTAACACGGCAAGGGCACCAACCGTAGCCTGCTTAATGCCGGTCAACTCCGGCGCCACGACAACATCGTGCTGGTCCTCCTCACTGCTTCTGCACTTCTGATTCCGCCTCCACACTCGTCATGAACGCCACTGTCATCACGGTCCAAAACATAAAAAAAAGTGATTAACATGTAACCATGAGGATCATGAACATCATTAGTGCATATGTGAGCATAATTGCATATGCAATTGTACAAGTTATGGAATTTTTGAATTTTTGGGTGAATGCACCTTGGTGAACTAACTTCAAATTTTGTTATGCAGCTGTGTCTTCTTTCATTTTATTCAAATGCTAGATGCAGATGATGAGTTTAGGGTATTTTTACTAAATTTTTTGGGAACTGTTTGTTGTAGCTAAAAAATCATTCAAAGTTCAGTTTTATTTGTTTTGTTTTGTAGATTATGATCAAACCAGAAAAGCTCTTGACACTACTACAAAAACTGTTTTTAATGTTGAGGCTACGTTTCATAGTAGGTTTCGTAGTGTCGCGATCATCTAAAACTGGGCTAAAGCCCTACAATACAGTGGCGCATGGACAAGCCTCACCTAAGGTCTGACACTAAAAATCAAAAGTAGTGTCGGGCACATCAGCGATGCTGACATTTAGTGTCAGGACTTGCTGACGTCGGTGGCCCGACAATGGTGTTTTTATTTTCAGTGTCGGGCTGCTGACATCACACTAAAAATCAATATAGCCCAACATCTATTGAACTCAGTACATACACTATGCCAGAAAACGTTATCAGTGACACGACGATTTGTGACACAAAAACGAAACGCGTCACCAATAGTCTATCCGTGACGCGGGTTCACGAGACGCGTCACCGATTAGTTGTTGCCCATGCCCCAGGAGCAAGATGCGTCACTAATAACGATGTATTCGTGACGCGCGTTAACAAGACGCGTCACAGATAAAAAATGTGACACGTATTGTCAAAGCGTGTCACAGATAGATTGTAGTATTCGTGACGCTGGTTAACAAAACGCGTCACAAATAAGGCATGTGACGCGTTTTCGCTGAACGCGTCACCGATAGGAAAGCATATCCGTGACACTTCTCGATAACACGAGTCACAGATAATAAATATGACGCGTGTTCTAAAGACGCGTCACTGAGTTGTGGCCGGGACACATCTACAGCACCGATCTTAACGCATGTTTATTAGCTTCGTCCCCCTAAAAAAAGTCCCGGTCGAAATAAAAAACGCGTGGAGCTCCGACCGCCGACCGCCGCCGTCGACCTGCAGCTCCGGCCGGTGCCTTGTGGAGTCCCCACACCACGGCACCTACAGCTCCGGCCGGAGGCAGCCCCCACCCCACCCCGGTGGACTCCCAATCCCGGCGCGTCCAGAGCTCCGGCAGTCGCCGCGCGCCCACCTCGGCTCCTCCAGCTCCGGCCGTCGCGGCCGCCCATCTCGGCACCTGCATCTCCGGCAGAGCCCCCCACCTCTGCGCCGCCCCATCACTCGAGCCCAGGCCCCGGCGGTCATGTGTCGTCGGTGGCCTCCAGAGCGCGGCATCGTCGGACCAGAGCACAACCATCTTCGTGTCAGCAAGGGCGAGATTCGCTCGCGTCCATCGCCCACCTCGAGCAGAGGTACAGCATCGCTCACTTCTTTTCCCTTCGGCTGTGTTCTTGATTGTGCGAGAATGGATCCGGTGTTGTCATGTGGAAGCCTTCAGATAGTCTGTAACTGTCAATTGACAACAATCTGTAGTGTACACACTATTGCTCGGATGCAGAATTATCTCTAGTGTCAGGTACAGATACTATTGCTTATCTCTAGTGTCAATTGAAGCTTTACACAAAAAAATAGTGTCAATTGAAACCCCACTATTGCTCGTCTCCTGGAATTAACTTTGAGATGCAGGCTTGTTTGGATGGAATCATGGAAGCGTGGCTAGCTAGACAGTAGTAGACTTGTGCAATATCCATCCATCCAATGATTCAAAAAGTTCAAAACTGCTAATTAGAATTGATGTTAAATTGCAATAGCTTCGCAGTCTAAAATGTGTTGCCTACGTAGCTCCCAGAAAGAGAATTATGGGAAGACATCTGCATGTTATTTCTTGTTTCTGGCAAACAAACACTGACGGCTACTAATAGGTAGTCTACTTTGTCAGGCAAAATTATCAGGTCCCGTTATGTTCCATTGTTTCTCTGCTACAAACGTGGAATTAGTCCAAAACTAAACTAACCAAAGACAGATTTCAGTTTCTGTTATATATATATGCCTATGATTATATATATATGAGGTTCCTAATGTTTCTCTGCTATGGTGAAATAACCAATACTGCCAGACAGTACTTAGCAGCAAAATTTCTTGAGGTCGTGCCTATACTAAACCAGTTACTCGAATGCTTGTGTGTTCAGATTAATAATATCCGATATGCTTGATTTCTGCAGGGTGCAAAGCATCAGATACTCGAGGAATAGCAAAGCCTGATTCCTGACAACTACGTTTGTTCCAAGCTGCAAATGCTTTACTGCTTGAAATAATCAATGGAGGATAGGAGTGCTGAACACCACTAGCCAAGAAGTCTACTAGTCGGAGGAAGCTGCTACTGTCCAAGTAGGTATTTTCTGCTGATTTAGCATCTTCCCAATTGGGTCCTCACGGTGTATTATTGGTTGTTGGATTGAGACATAGTGGGATTGCAAACATAAAGTCTAAAATTTAGTATTTTTTTGGATTATTTTTGTTGGGATGGATTGGACTGATGTCGTGAGGGACTGGTTAAAATTCCAGCAGTTTTGGTTTTGAAAATTTCATTGCAAAATAGACAGTAGGTGTGCTTTGCATATCGAGGTTCAGTGCTCTCCTTTCAGTAAAGCAGAGGTAGAAACACTGTATCTATGAAATGAAATATGAAACTACTTAGTCACTGCATCTATTTCGAGTGATTCGCATGACCAATTTGGTATCGTTTGATGATCTGAACGGACGTCCTCTGCACTCTGCAGGGGTGTACAAGCCGGCTGAGCTATGGCAGGCGAAGGAGCATCAGCCACCGCCCAAGAAACGCAGCTGCACGATGGTGTTCACGCTCAAGGAGATGGAAGAGGCCACCAACATGTTCAGCGATCGCAACCTCGTCGGCAAGGGCGCGGCTTCGGCCGGGTTTACAGAGGCGTCCTCAAGGATGGCCAGGTGCTTGCTTGCTTTTCACCAATCGTTCTATTTTGTTTGGGCCGGAAACCAGCAGGCCCAAATTCAGTCCCCAAGTCCCCGCAGTCCCTCCTCCCGTTTCCTGCAGCCCCGCAGTCCCTCCCTCCCGTTTCCCGCAGCCCCGCAGGCTCGCATCTCTCCCGTGCGCCGCCGCATCTCTCGGCGCGCCTCTCCCGTGCGCCACTGCCTCTCCCGCCCTCAACTCTCCCATTCGCGAGCAAGACGCAGGAGGACGCGCAGGGCAGCCGCAGCAGCTTTGCCGGCGGCGGGAAGAGTTGGGGCCCCGAGCTGGAGATCCACCGGTCACCACCCCGTCGCCCCGGCCTCCTCCTCGGTCCACCGGCGAGGGGCTCCCACCTCGTCCTCCTTGGTCCAGCGTGCCCGCGGACGCCGGTCGACAAAAACCTCCTCGCCCCCGAAGGGCGCCCCCATCGGATCCAGTCGAATCGCAGCGTGCACACGGCGCGACTCGACGCGAGCTGCCCGGGCGCTCCGACCTCGTGCTTCTGCATTGGGCCCGGCCGCGATCCAGATCGAGAGAGGCCTGCTGTTTCCTCTGCCTTTCCGAACAGGTCCGTCCGAGCATCATTTGTCTCTCTTTCCGTCTTGTCACTGTCTCCGAGCCCTCCTCTTGTTTGCAGTGCTCTTAGACTGATGGTAATATATTCGCTGTAGAAATGTCTCATAATTTTCTGACCTTGATTGAAATTAGGCTGTTACAGCCATGCTGAGTTGAGGAGAAACGTCTTAGCATTTTCTGGACTTGAAAAATAAGTTTGCCGCAGCCATAGCAGGTCGAGATAATCTGATGGAGAAACATGTCTTAATTTTTTCCTTCTGAAACTTCAATCGCTAGACTTCTTTTTGAGCAGGGGGACTGTTCTGGTCACATCTGTGCTTCTCTGTGTCATAGTTGTGCTAAACAACTTTTGTCTTTAACAAGCAGAAGAATACTGGCCAAACTTGTCTTAACTCGCCCATTGGACTCTGTGGCAGCCCATTGGCCAAACTTGTCTTTAACAAGCAGAAGAATACTAGATAGTTAATTTTTTAGCCGTCCATGAGTTCTGTACTAAGGCAGATTTTCAGATTAAAATTTAGAAATTAAGAATCTCAATGGAAAGGTAGGAGATTTTCCCTTCAATTAAAATGGGTGTGTTGACTACTTGGCAAGCGAAATGAACGATTGTCACACGAACATAGCAGTCATCATTGCTTGGTTGCTGACAGGGGCAACTAAAACAATATTTCAGTGCTTATATTGGCTAATAGTACATAGAGACAGATATCAAGAACACATAATCTGAATCCTTTCTAAACTGGCAGCCATGGTCTTGGATATGATAGCTTTGCAACCTGCCAGCCATGGCTTCTCCAACTTTATATTATTGGCATGTTAATGAGCATCAGATCTCTTTTAGTTAAAGATGACAATCGATGTGCATGTAGTGTCCTTTTTTAATAAATGGAATAATGGCTTCAATCTGCATGTCCTCCACGGTCATTACTGAAGCTAACGATTTCTTTACTGTACAGGTTGCTGACCTGCTAGTGTTGTGGGTGTTGTACTGCAGTTGAATTCAGTTCCACATCAAAATGGTAAGCTATCACCACCCACAGTCATTTCAAGTGTTTAGCATATTTCTAGCATCTAAATTTGGTCTTCTGCAATTTGCTAAACCACATCTTTCTTGAATTTGATTGATAGGTGTCTTCCGCGGATTCTTCATCAAGTGGTGACGACGAAGCGGGGGCACAAACTGTTTCTGAGGAAGTAGAATCACCCGTTGATGATGAGCAGCAGCAGTCTGTGCCTGAGCCTGTGCGCCGACCCCGAAAACCAAAGACAGCATCTAAGTGGCCTACTGACATGATCGAGGTCACAGAGATACATCCAGATGGGAAGCCAATTGAGGTGAAACAACAACAAAGATTGCGATTGCTTGCTCGTTTGATTGCTAGACAACAGCTATCCTTAGTTATGCCATCATTCAAAAACCTTACTGATGAGAGGAAATGGGAATTGTTTCATAAGTGCCAATATCATTGAACCAACATAATGAGCCATATATATGTGTCTTGTACTCTTACATGTAGGGCTTTTGCAAGACACACAAACAAGCTGAAAGACAGACTACAGCCATTGAAACACGCTTTTAAATATGCGGTAAGTGCTTCCAAAAATAAAAGTCAATATTGTGCCTCTAGTATATTCAGTACTGTGTTCAACTTCAATTTTCAAATTATTGTGTTCTATATATATTTGTCGCAGTGCCTTCAACAATCTTCTGCCAAGTCATCTGGCTGGTATGCTGCACACCACTTGTTTTTAGCTATGAGAAAGACAAACTTGGAATACTCTGAGGTATTCATATCTAAACTTTGGATGTGCAAATATAATGGCCCATGGTTGTTTGAGTGTGTGTGACTGTGTCATGTCCTAGTATAGTTTTTAGCCCATGGTACTTGTTCTTCTACCTGTCTTTTTCTATCTCAAGAGAAGAGAAAAGGTGGAGGCTTTATTTGTATTGCTACCTGTCTTTTCGTTTTGGGGAGTGATCTGATGAGGGTGGAGGAGCAGGTGCCAGCTCTGTGCTTTTGCAGCTGAACCTCCTTATGCTCCAGGTAGTTTAGTGATTGGATTAGGAGCATGCAGCTAGCTAACAGATTATTTTCTCTAATTGTTTATTTGTTTCCTAGCACTCGGATATAGTGTGGCCGTTGTCGCAGTGGCCAGTTTGTGTTTCAATTTGAGTATCATTATTCGGTAATAGTGGCACTAGCCGACTGCTCATAGTCCTGATGAAAAAGTTTGTGTGGCCTCAGCATTCTGTCTTCAAATCAGTCTCAAGGAAACAGTCCTGTGTGTCCAAAAAAAGTATCAAGTAATAGTTGTATTTCAAACCTTAATGCGATTTCACTACATTTGTAGGCTATTCCCTTGATGTAGAAGAAAACTCTACAGTTTCTTTTCAGTGGAAACATGCATAGTACTACTTTAGTCATAAGCTCGAATGCTCGATGCTTTATGCTACCTATATATTTTACTCAGTGATAGACATAGGCACAGCACCATCTGCTTGCTAGCTTGCTAATGAATTTCCACATCTACGGATGTTCCTATGTCCCTTGATTGTTTGCATCAAGCTTAGCAACTGTGATTTTTTACATTGATTGTCTATATTGTCCCGTACATTGTACTGTACCATGTTTTCTTTTTTACCAAAGTTCTATCTTGACACAGGAATTTGAAGTGTTGACGACGCCCATCGATATGCTCATGATTAGAGAAAAGCTAGCCAGGTTCTTAGTGGAACAAGTCATCGAGAAGAAAGGAGAGTTCCATCATCACCAGTGATGTGTGTTTGCCATTATCAGTGTGAGTCCAGTGATGTAGTGTGTGACTAAATAAATTAAGCCCAATGTTTAGATGGATTTCGAACAAGTTGTGATGGATTTTGAACAGGTTGTGAACATTTGATATAAATGTGAATCTGTTCAACTTGATGTCTATCTCGTGTGAACATGTTACATATTGATGACTTCTATATATATATATATATATATATATATATATATATATATATATATATATATATATATATATATATATATATATATATATATATATATATATATATATATATATATATATAACAATGTGGGGTTCTGATGAGTCATACGATGATGGAGAGTGACACATGTGACCCAAAATCAGTTTGGGTTCATGCCTGTTAGGTCGACCATGGAGGCGATTTTCTTATTACGACAATTGATGGAGAGATATAGGGAGCAGAAGAAGGACTTGCACATGGTCTTTATTGACCTCGAGAAGGCATATGACAAAGTACTGAGAAATGTCATGTGGTGGGCCTTGGAAAAGCACAAAGTCCCAACTAAGTACGTTACCCTCATCAAGGATATGTACAGGGATGTGGTGACGTTTGTCCGAACATGTGATGGCGACACCAGTGACTTTCCAATTAAAATAGGACTGCATCAGGGGTCAGCTTTGAGCCCTTATTTATTTGCTTTGGTGATGGATGAGGTCACAAGGGACATACAAGGTGATATCCCTTGGTGTATGCTCTTTGCTGATGATGTGGTGCTAGTTGACGACAGTAGGGCGGGGGTTAATAGGAAGTTAGAACTATGGAGGCACACGTTAGAGTCGAAAGGGTTCAGACTTAGTAGGACTAAGACCGAGTACATGAGGTGCGATTTCAGCGCGACTAGGCACGAGGAGGGAGACGTTAGCCTCGATGGGCTAGTGGTGGCCATGAAGGATACTTTTCGGTATTTAGGGTCGATGCTACAAAAGGATGGAGACATTGATGAAGATGTTAGGCATAGAATTTCAGTCGGCTGGTTGAAATGGCGTCAAGCTTCTGGCGTTCTCTATGACAAAAGGGTGTCTCAGAAGCTGAAAGGTAAGTTCTATAGGACAACGATTCGTCCGGTGATGTTATATGGTGCTGAGTGTTGGCCTACAAAAAGGCAACATGTCCAGCAATTGAGTGTAGCAGAGATGCGTATGTTGCGTTGGTGTTGTGGGCACACAAGGAGAGATAGAGTATGGAACGACGATATTCGGGATAGGGTTGGGGTGGCACCAATTGAGGAGAAATTGATTCAACATCAGTTGAGATGGTTTGGACATGTCCAACGGAGGCCTCCTGAGGCGCCGGTGCGTAGTGGAGTTCTAAAGCGGGCCGATAATGTAAAGAGCGGTAGAGGTCGACCTAAACTAACTTGGGACGAGTCCGTTAAGAGAGATCTTAAGGTGTGGAATATCCCCAAGGATTTAGCTATGGAAAGGAGCGCTTGGAGATTAGCAATCAACGTGCCTGAACCGTGACCTCTTTTGTCTTGTGCCCTTTATGTCCCTTTATGTGTCTCCCTGTTTCTCGTCTCTTTTGGGTTTCATCTCTAGCCTACCCCAACTTGCTTGGGACAAAAGACTATGTTGTTGTTGTAATGTGGGGTTCTGATGAGCAATGTGTACATTTGTTATATGCTATCAGTGACACATTACACAGACATGGGTCACTGATATCAAATTATCAGTGACACATATTCTTAGTATGTGTCACTCATATATCCTTATTCGTGACGCGTGTTACCACAACATGTCGCTGATATAGACTTATTAGTGACGCGGGTTCCCACAGCGTGTCGCTGATATGGATTTATCAGTGACGCGTGTTCCCGTTTTCAGTGACACGTATTCTGAATAAGCGTCACTCTATTTCCTCATCAGTGACGCGTCTTACAATTATTGGCGACGCGTGTTCGCGTTATCAGTGACTCGTGTTCTAAATATGCGTCACGGATAGTTTTCTATCAGTGACGCGTTTTTACGCGTCACTAATGTGCCCTTATCACAGACGCAAGAATAGTGACGCGTGTTTTACGCGTCACTGATGACCCTCTACACGCGTCACTGATAAGGTTTTCTGGCATAGTGATATACAAATGGAAATCCTAAGCCAGCCACCTTACCCACTCCATCATTTAACGTTGTTACACTCCCGTCTTCTTTCCCTTTTTTCTCCCAATCGGCCTCCTTCTCTTTCCTCCTTGCGCTCCCCTCCCTCATATTCATCAAACCCTATGCCATGCACTACCACGAAATGGTACAAAGGAGACACCACCATTAGAGATGAAAAATTAAAACGTGTCTCTAATGATACAAGAGTGACGGATGTATGATAACACGTCTGGTAATAGGTATATTAGTGACGGATAATAAAAAAAATACCCGTCACTAATGATTTGATTCTGAACTTGGGGATAGTTTTTTTAAGTAATCTCTAATATTCGCACAATCATAGACAGGGCTAGAGAAACAACCATCACTAATGGCTGATGATTAAAATCAATCACTGTTGTTGGATTAAAAGGGATGGATATTGGAAACTCGTCACTAATAGTGTACATCATCATAGATAGGATTATAGAAACATGTCACTGACGGACTGAGGGTTAGTCACTGTTGTTTGATTAAAAGGGGTGGATATTGGAAACCCATCACTACTAGTGTACATCATCATATACGGTATTATAGAAACCCATCACTAATGAGTCTCCGTCTAGGACGGGTTACACACCCCGTCACTAATGCAAGGGTTCAGCCTAGGGATTCATTATTTTTTATTTTTTTTATCTACCTTGTCACCTCAAAGAAGGTGCAGCTCCTGACCGTCCTTCCATAGGCCACTGATTGTAACAAACAGGGGAAGAGGAAGTTTTGGTGCAGCCACTTGCGAAGCTAACCTTCCGTTTCGAAGCTGAATGGGTTAAGGAGGACCAGTGCCCTAATAAAGCCTTGTTTGGATGCACAAGTATTCATTTCAATCCACATGTGTTGAAGTAGATTGGAGCGGAATTAAACTAAGTTCCATTTCAATCCACTCCAACACACGTGGATTGAAGTGGATACACATGCATCCAAACAAGGCCTAATAGAGAATGCTTGGAAGCTCTATGTTATTGGAAGGGATATATGGCACTGTTAGGCGTTGTTTGGATGCATGTGTATTCACCTCAATCCACATGTGTTGGAGTGGAATGGAATGGAATGGAATTTAGTTCAATTCCACTCTAATCCACTTCAACACATGTGGATTGAGATGAATGCATGCGCATCCAAACAAGGCCTTAAGGAGACAGCAGCGGGGGTGGCAAGGGATTTATGGGACTATAGCCGTAATATTCAAGGGGATTTATTTGGAGAAGAGAATTTGGAGGATGCCGGCGGGGGAACCTAAATGATGAAAATGTAGCAAAGGAGCTAGCAACTAGAGAAGCTTGAAGAGCAAAAGGATATCTATTGGCGCCAACGCACATGCTCATTGGTTGAAAGGGGGTGACCGAAATACAAGTTTTTCCATGAATAGGCGTCGGAGAGGAGAAGAAGTAGAATTAGGAAATTGGTGAAGGAGGATGGAGGTGTGGTGAATGAGAATAGAGAAGTACAGCAGTTGATTTCTAACTACTACAAAAGTTTATTCTAATCCCATGCAGAAACCAGTTACAATGAAATACTCCAACATCTCCAATGACGTGTAACCCCTGAGATGAATCATATACTGCTAGTGCTAGGGGACTTAGGGGGTGTTTGGTTCACCAAGTACCTCCTAAAGTTAGTCACATTCAGTCACTTTTAGTCACTTCTTGCCAAACACCTTTACTAAAAGGGTGACTAAAGGGCTCTAGTCCTCTAGTCACCCAAAGCTTGCTAAAAGTGACTAGAAGCCCATCTGGACACAGCGTGCCCCTCATCATTGCGCTTGCCCGAGCCCCACACAACCCTATCCCTTCACTCTCGCTCACTCCCAACTTGCTCACTCTCTCCTAGCTTGCTCTCCTCTGTTCTCCCCGCTGCCACCACCACTGCGCTTGACGCCCCCTGCTCCTCCCAACACCTCTGCTGTCGGACCCGCTCCTCTGCTCGTCGCATCCACCATGGACGGCAACAGGTCCGAGTATCCGTAGTATTTCTCGCAGTCTGCTTCTCAGGTGGATCCCAGCGCCTCTGCTCCGTCCTTCCTCCCTAACGTTGGCAACTTCGACCTCTTCTCCTAGGCGCCATCCAATGTTGTTGGATCCTCATCTCGGCGCGACATGGAGGGGCTAGATCTAAACACTGATGTCAACGACTACCCCTACCTCAGCGCGTACCAGGGGCTTCTCCAAGGTGACAACGTTCCCGACGGTCGAGGGCTTCCTCCTGTTCACACTGGTGCCAGATTTGGTGGCGCCTAGTTCGTTCCTCCTCGCTCGACCGCTAGAGGGAGTGGATCCGGGAAATGCCCGGCGACGCACGGAGCTGTGTGTCGCACCAGGGCCAGAGCCGGTGGTCCCCGTGGCAGATCTACCGTGAACCACGCGCCGGCAGCAAGGAAGCGTGGATCTGGCGCATCCGGCAGCTCATATCTTCCAAATGAAGCAATGGAGGAAGCAGATGACAATGAGGTTGTCGGTGAGGTGTGGTTTTGCAAATGTGATCTGTTTTTAAGTATGTTTTGTTCTACATTAATTGTTATCTATGTTTTGCTTTGATAAATTAGTTTGTATTTGTCTGATCTATACACTTGATTTCATTGTTAGGGTGATTTATTAATGTTGTATTCATGTGATGTATTAGATTGTATTTGTATGATCTATGCACTTGCTTTTGTTTGATCTACAGTTGTATATTTGTCTCTGATCTGCTTTTCTACTAGTTTGATAAGGCAAATTGGTCAGATGTCAATACATATGTATATGCTTGCCTTGCTGTTGATGAAATGAAAAAGGGCAATACAAGTAATGGGACAATGTCAAGGATAGGTTATGATAACATTCGAGAGTTCTATGAGAAACAGACTAGCCTGAGACATGATCGCAGATGTGTGAAGAATAGATACAGTCAGCTGAAAACTATGTACAGTTTCTACATATGGGCACTGACCCAAACAGGGGTTGGCCGCCATGCAAATGGAGGGCTGGATGCACCCATGTCTATGGGAAAAGGCACACCAAGGTAATATTTCTACTTAATTTTTTTTGTTTTGTTGTAATGTTTTTATGTTCTAACAGTATAGTCTTCTAAATTTTCAGAAAAAAGCCAAAGTGCAATAAATTCATGTGGGGGTTGCTAAGATACTTTCCTCAGATGGAGTTTCTTTTCCAGAACACGATAGTTGATGGATCTACAGCTACCATCCCTGGCTTGTCAAACTTTGAGCAGCCGAATAGAGAAGATGAGGAAGAAGACAATGGCCTTGCTACTCCAGAAGACTCTCCAGCTCAAAGTCCTCCTAGTATCAGCAACAGCTGTAAGAGGGGAAGCAGCACAACTGACACGGCCTCAAGTCCTACCAAGATTCCTGCTAGCAAAAAAAGTCCCAGTCAATATTATTATGCAGGGGCTGGTGAGCCAATTGGAGATTGCTACTGACAAAAAAGTCAGTGCTCTGAAAGAAATAGCACAGACCAAGAAAGGAGAAGCTTCTCAAGCAAAGCAAGCCAGAGCGGATGATGTTTAGAGGTGCTTGAAAATGGTTGTTGAGGCTGGGGCAGATAAAGGTTCTGCTGAATACTACATTGCTACCATGATGTTCAGAAGCAGCTACAACAGGTTGATCTTCAAAGGCCTTGATACAAATGAGCAAAAGATGGTATGGCTGCAGAGGGCAAAGGAGGGCATGGCCGCCCAGCAAGGTTGATGAGCAAAGGATGACATGACAGAAGACTTGGCAGCCTTAATTTTATTTTGCTTAGGGCCTTAAATTCATGATGAACTTTGTAATATTAATGAACCATGTTATTTTTCTAGACCTTGTAATGTTTGTTGAACAATGTAATGTGTGTTGCTGCCATGATTGTTACTGTTGTTGATGATGTTGAGATGCTGCCAAAATTCATGATTGTTTTTTAACACTTTATTTGGCATATAATTGTTTTGATCATCAACAACCAAATGATGGTGGAGTAGGTGATGCTGCAGCTAGATCGGCAAATGATGCTGGAGTTCATGCTGTTGCTAGAGGTGGGCTTGCTGCTATTGGAGGAGGGGCTGTTGGTGGAGTACCTGATGATGGCTGGACTACAACTGATGATGGTGCCACTACTGATGACCCAGATGACAAGTGGACTACTGATGATGATTGGTCAGATATTGATGATGAAGGAGAGTCTTCTGAAGATGAGGAAGAAGCTCTGATGATGCATGTTCTAAGATGTCGACGCTACAGGAAGAGGATTGCTACTGCTGTGCTAATGCTAGGTATGTATCGCTATGACAAGTACATGGACAACGTTGCTTATAGAATCCCTGTTGAAAGTAGATATGATTGGACTATTAGAAACCTAGGACATAGGAGACAATGCTATAACAAGTTTAGGATGCACAGTGATGTTTTCTATAGCCTCCACACTATGCTTGTTGAGAGGTATGGTATGCAATCCATTAAGAAAATGACATCTTTAGAGGCTCTAGCAATGTTTTTGTGGATGTGTGATGCTCCTCAGTCCATGAGACAAGCTGATAATAGATTTGAGAGGTCACTAGGGACATGTAGCAACAAGTTTGATAAGGTTCTATGTAGTGTGATGAAGCTAGCTGTTGATATCAAGGTTACAATCTCCTCAGTTTGCTCCATACTTTGATAATTGCATTGGAGCTTTAGATGGGACACATGTACCTGTCACTGTGACAACTGAGAAGGTAGTTCAATACACAGGAAGGAAATGAATCACCACTCAGAATGTGTTGGCCGTGTGGGACTTTTGTAACACCCCTGGTGTTACGAGTGCTGAGCCACGAGGTTAAGGCCGGAGGGAATTACCTAAACAAGTTCCTTGGATTTTAAATTTTAAACTCGCATGAAATGAGGAAACAAATTTTATGCGACTCACTCGGTGGTTGATAGGAATCAAATAAAAATCTAAGTAAGTGATTTAGTGCGTAAACATGTTAAAAGGAAATCCTAATAGGAAAAATAGAATAAGTCGTTTAATCATTTAGCGTGAAAACAAATTCTATAACACGTGTGATATGACTCATGATTAAAAGGTATCCCTTTTGGGCAAATTATAGTATGAAAAATGATAAAATGATATCTACATATTTTGTTCCTATAAGTTAGTGCGAAGCGTGGATCATGTCATGCTATGTTGGTTAGTAGAAATCGGCGAGGTTTAGACTTCTTAAGAATTAAGGTGAAAGTGCTCGGGAATGCTAGTTCTAACTAAAACCGCGAATTCTCTTAAGTTTAAATGACATTAGGCAATGTCATGTTGGCAATGAAATTCTGAAAATTTTACTTCAAGGCAATGGCAGCGACGAGCGTACGTTGGTGTTGTGATCTTCCTCCCCATGTGCTCTCTGGTCACCACTTTTGCCTTGCTTGATAGCTGGTGGTATGGTGCAGGGCCAGTGGAAGTAGTTAGGCCTTCTTCGAGTCAGCGAGTGGTTTTGGGCCACTTTAAAAAGCATGCTTATCACTGGTTTGGCTGTTCGGCCCCTTGGGCACGGTCACCGCACGCGCTTGCACAGCGGGCGTCGGGCTCGGCCATGGCCGGTCGCGGTGTTTCCCCTGCGGGACAGCACGCGTGCGCGTGTCGCCTGCCGGGACGAGGCCACCGCATGCCTCTCGTCTCGCCATGCTCTCTGTCTGGCCCGTCCACGCCGAGGCGAGGCTGCGGTTACCGCTGTGCAGCACGCCGAGGCGAGGCTGCGGTTACCGATGTGCAGCCGTCGTGGCGCTCGTTCCACCGTTGATCCGCTTGCTACGTCGAGCTTTGGTGTGCGTTGCTGTCTCCGTGCCTAGTCGCTGACTCGGGCACAGCATTGTTGCGTGTCGCCCTACCCTGAGTGTTCCGCTAGCCACCAGTGGAGGGCACTGCTCGGGGCTGACCGTGTCTTTTCGTGCGCGTCGCGCCAAGCCTCCCCTGACGGGTCAACTGCGAGCACGTCCGCGTGTTACCGCTGCAAGACGAAGTCGCCTCGCTTTAACCGCTCGGCCTCGTCCGTGGGACTCTCAGTGACATGACCATGGCAGAGCACCCCGCCTCCGCCTGTGATTCGTTTAGCCAAGACTTCGCTGTCCAATTCCTCGCATCAGTGCGGAGCATAGGGAGTTAGACAGCTGCCCCATCCACATCGAGCCTCGCCTGAGCCCTACGCCGCGCTAATTTGGTGTTCGGTCGCCGTCGGCCATGTCTGCCGCCGTGACCGGGAATTTGGGGGTAAAAGCTCTAATTTTCAGTATCAGTTCAATTGGTCACACCCCTCGAACCGCCTTGGCCTCCTCTAGCTGGTGCTCGCGTTGTTTTGTCCAGGGAGCTCGCCGTCAGCGTGGTGATGCGTCGGTGTCCTCGGAGGAGCGCCGCCAACCCCGCTGCGCGCACGTGGCCGGCCCACCTCGGCACCCCTATGCGTCAACCATCACCTCGACCGTGTTCATCGTAAGCTGCTAATGCTCTAGCGCCGTTTCTTTGGCCTGCTAGCTTCATTAACTCACCGGAACGGGTGCGCCGTCCTGGCGGTCAGTCCGTCAGCGAGGGCAGCCCGGTAGGAGTCACTGTGTAGCCTCTTTTCGCCGCCTAGGGTTGTGTTTGCGCCTCGGGGTGCTCATCGGCTCGCAGAGTGGGGGTCAGGGTCCCTCTCCGGTGACCGGTGAGCGGGCGCCATGCCAGCCGAAGTGGCGAAGTCGCACCGGCGCGCGCAGGGGACGTCAGGGACCGGCGCTTTGTGAAGATAGGTTTGTTGGGGGTGTTCCTTGCAAAGCGGTTCTCTGGTGCAATAGTATGCGGTTGCGTCTTGTAGTATCCATTTAGACCAGGGGCTATTTTGCTTATTTGCCAGCGCGCGCGGGGGCTCCCCGCCCTGGGCCGCCGGCTGGGCCGGATGGTCGCGCATGGTCGCGCCTCCGCGTGGGCGACTTGGGCCACTGTGGCGGGTTTAGTTGCGCCAGCCCATTTCAATTTCTAAATGCTTTCCTAAATTAGTTCTAAGTTAAACTTGTGAAATTAATATACAATGTTGTAGGTGTCCAGAAATGGTGAGACCAATTTGGTTAGTCTTGTAAAATCATGATCTATCCGATGGTCTATCTTGTTCACATAGTTGTACAACATTTTCAGGGGGGTCTCCAATTAAATTGAGATGATTAGTATTATTGAAATATAAACTGGTAAGAAATTTTGTGGCAATTCGGTGATAGTGTTAGCTTTACAAATTTTACAGTAGATTTATAATCTTATTATCTACCCTCTGTAATTTTGTAGCCCCAAAATACTTAGTTGGTTAGAATAGGGGATGATCCCTAGTTGGAATATATATACATCAAATCAATGAAATAAATAAAGCAATATCTAGGTTTGTATAACTAAAAGGTTGTCAGGAAATGGTGCGTTACTTGGTAACATAGATACGTGGCCTAGTGCATTAGTCAATGAGCTAGTTCGTTAGCCCGAGAGACGTACTCGTATCTTAAGTATTTCAGTCGCCGATTGAATATTTACGTTTCCGTTGCATCCACGTATATCGTATAGGAGCACCGATGATGGATCATGGAGTCACCCGGAGGCAGCACAAAGATGGCGCCCTGACGATCGTGTCATCGTAACGGAATGCTAACTTTTGGTTAAATCGTACCCAGGCAATCCCCGGTGCATAACCCTATTATTCTGCACTTTATTTTATGCTTGTGCATTAAGTTTAAAGGAGTTGAATGAAACCCACTTGCATATATATATATATATATATATATATATATATATATCCTATGAGTCTCACTAGTATGTAGGGACATGTAGCATGCTATGCTATAGGATTCCGGTAGAAGCTGAGTGATTGTCTGTCACTCGCGAGAGATAGGAATTATGATATTGTTACTATTATCATGCCACTATCACATGGAATATAAATATACATGGATAATTGGAGATCGGGCGGAACGGATTGGATGGACTTGGACCTGGTTGGGCAACAGAGCGGGGCTCTAGTTGCATTTGTTCTGCCTGTGTCAATTAAGGACCGTTCGTTGCATGGACCCTGATCAAGTCACAGATCTTCTTATCCCGAGCATATACTAGCGGATGGGGGCTAGGAAGACTTGTTACTCTCTTGTCATGGGCTCCGACTCTTTCTGGACTGACTGATTGGAGGCGGGGATAGGTGGAGGTCATATTGAGGTCGGGCCTCAAGTACAGGAGCTAGGAGTCCAAGTTTGGACGGGGACCTGGAAACCCGTGACAGGAGGGGAATGGGTTGGTCTTGCTTGTGCCTGGGGTACAAGTGAGGCATGTGTTTTTTGGGGTACCCAGCTGGGCATATCGATTTGTGAATCGTTGTTTCTGCGTGACGGTACGGCTTGACTACGCTCTGGCATCGTAGTAAGAACTGACAGTTGAAAGATGAAGAAATGGTTCCTTTTGCTCAACCCTTGCTTGATTATAGCCTAGGTGCTTACCTAGAAGGTTGGATAAGAAATGAAATACGACTATTAAAAGTAAAAAATTAAGGACACACTCTTAGCGCTGCTTCTCGCAAACAAGAACCCACAAGCCAGAAAGCCTTGCATAATCCTTGGAGTCTTTTTACTTCCTCCTGACGGGTAAGTCTTGCGGAGTACAATTGAGTACTCAGGGTTTGTTCTACCTTGTTGCAGGTGACAGGTGCTGATAAGCTGACACTTGTGCGTGGAAACCTCCTGGTGGGCTCAGCGAGGATTTCCTTTGTGATGCGGAGTAGAATTTATTTATGAAACTCTCACAAAAAGTTTTACAAGGGAAAATACTATTAACTTGTTATCATTTCATGCATTTAAACATTCTGCTGGTTAATTTTAACTTGTCATCAAATGGTTTCATTTCCGCTGAACTCTGATAATGTTTTTTTATTCCACTGTTATAACTACTTAATGAATTACTCTGATATTGCACTAAAAGTAATGTAAGAAATGGTAAGGATGTTGTAAGCTTTACTCTCTCATTTGTGATCCTGATGTAAAAATGTGGATCTTCGAGTTCTCCCTTGCGGTGTGCTCGACGGAATCACTTAGTTTATTGTTCCCCCTTGGGTACTTAGAGTCTAATGAAAGACGAGTACTCTTGGGAGGGCATTAGATTAGGCGATTCTGCCACAACTTTGATATGAGATTTACTTTTATTCTAGCTGGATGGCCCGACTATATTCATGATATGAGAGTGTTCAATGATGCACTTGAGAAGTTTGGTGACAAGTTTCCACATCCACCAGAAGGTATACATGTGCTTGTCAATGTCCTATTTGTCTTCTTTGTATTAGTTGTAGTATTTGTCATGTTACTTAAACAAGTTTTGTGATGTGTAGGTAAATTTTACCTTGTTGATTCGGGCTACCCAAATCAACCGGGTTATCTTGCACCGTACAAGGGTACAAAATACCATTTACCAGAATAGAGAGAAGGCCTTGGGCCTAGAGGTAAAAAAAGAGTTGTTCAATTACTCACATTCTTCACTTAGAAATATCATAGAGAGGTCTTTTGGAGTTCTAAAGCAGAAGTGGAGAATTTTGAATGATTTACCAAGCTTTCCCATGGCAAAGCAAAGCAAAATCATCATGGCATGCATGACACTGTACAATTCATTAGACAGAGTGGTATGATGGATGACCTCTTTGATTTGTGTGATCAAGATGAAAACTTTGACCCAAATGAGGAAGGAACTTCAACTAAACGTACTAGAGGCACCACACATTATGGATACGAAGATGAAAACATTAATCCATTTCGTGATTGAATTGCCAATGGTTTGTTTGCTAGGTCATAGATGTGTCATAGTTTGTAATAATGAAGTTTTTTGTAAACAATTTGAACATTGTTTGTGAGTGAGAATGAACATTGCGGCTACGACAGCTATCAGAGCAGCCAAGCATAGCAGGCGCAAGCGCGCTGGCGCCAAGGGCTCGCGCACGGGAGCCAACAGCGCGGCTTGTTTGGCGCCAAATGCCAGGGGTACCAGATTAGTATTAATTAGGGGTGTTTTGGTCATTCCTAACTGACACATGTCAGGTTTAGTCACTTTTAGTTCACCCAACCAAACACCTCCTGACTAAACTTTAGGAGGCAATTTAGTCAGCTAATTTTAGGAGCTGTGAACCAAACACCCCTTATGATGAAATTAAAAGGGCTTTGGATGATAGCGACGATCTCAAAGGTCAAAGCTCCAAGAGTGGATGGCACGCCCTCTCTGTTCTATGTCAGTATTGGGGGGTGACTGGCGAGGATGTCACACGGGAGTACGGGAGGTGCCTAATTTCTTGCAAGGAGGATAAATGGCTGACAGGTGCAATGAAATGGTGGCGGTGCTTATCCCAAAAGTGCCACAACCGGAGAGAATAAAGTACTTAAGGCCGATTAGCTTGTGCACTGTTGTATTACAAGATAGCATCCATGGTGGTGTCCAACAGGTTGAAGCAAGTCTTATGCGAAATGGACTTGCTAGCGCCTGGACATTCGATCTAGGCGCTAGCGTCCGAACAGTGCCCACACAGGGAGCGAGCGAGCGCCTAGCGCGTCGAGCTCACAAGCGAGCATACCAGCATTAGGCCCGCGTCGTCCTGGACGTCGCCCGCGCCGCCAGCCCACTTCCCACACGCATCCTATGTGCAACACCCGATCTACTTTTAAAATATCTAGATGCAACAGTTGTAACATACGAAAGAAGACAAATGAAACACAAGTATCTGAAAACACTTGCGAAAACGCCTGAAAAACATTTGA
The DNA here is from genome assembly GCA_038087645.1 of Saccharum hybrid cultivar R570. Lineage (NCBI taxonomy): Eukaryota > Viridiplantae > Streptophyta > Magnoliopsida > Poales > Poaceae > Saccharum > Saccharum hybrid cultivar. The sequence continues at coordinate 3,112,200 of JAQSUU010000319.1, read as the reverse complement.
AAACCATTGAAACATATGCAACATCCAGATGAAACACTTGTAAACATACATATGAAATACCTAAAACACTTGAAACATATGTTTGCAACATGCATGTATACGCAACATCCAGATCTACTTTTACAACATCCAGATAAAGCACTTGCAACATACATCTGGGACAGATGAAATATTTAGAACATATACTTGAAACATATGTGTATAGCCATTACAACTTGTGCACCATCCCGATCTACTTTTACAACCGATGTTGCAACACTTGCAATATACCTCTGAAACATCTGAAACACTTGAACATACTTTTGCAACATGTGGTTTCCACCCTTCTTCTTCTGTGCGACGCAACACACAGCGGGGGAACGGCCGATTCTAACAAGCCGGCAGCCGAGGATGGTGGCCCGGGCGCGGCCTGGCAGCAGCCAGCTGCACCTGCGTCTAGGCCCAGCCAGCCAGAGCCACCTCTCCTGGCCGCCTAGCCACACGTGGCGGCCAGTGCCTGCTGCTGGCGGGCACGGGCGGGGCCACGAGATAGGAAGAGGTAGTGAGGCGGTCAGCGGCGAAGGAGAAAAGCGAGCACAGCGCCATGCCGCCACCTGCCACAAACGCCCCGCCCCAGTGCCGTGTCAGGAAGACGAGCAGCAGCGTGAAGAGAAATATGTTAAATAGAGACGGTTAAGCCGTTCGTATGGGCTGGATCCATTTAAAATAGCATTCAATAGGAAAAACCGTTTGTACGCCGTGCAGGAGCATTTCCGTATGCGAAATCATCTCGCTGAACCATTGTTATAAAAAAAATCTCGCTGAACCAATAGGAAAAACCGTCTGGACGCCGTGCAGGAGCATTTCCGTATGCGAAATCATCTCGCTGAACCATTGTTATAAAAAAATCTCGCTGAACCAAAGTGCGTTCGTCCCGGGGTGCTTACCAATACACAGTATCTTGCTCGCACATGCGTTTATATAAAACAGAAATTGCGGCATTGGAAAATGTTACATTCTAGTGCTTCATATAATGTCCATCTCTCAGGCATACAAATGTGACCTGAAAATTAGGCTACAAAATTGCAAACGTGGGTTTCCATTTTCTACTCAGTAAGGAACACTCCTCGCAAAACACAAGCACAGGCGCACAGCATGGTTTTCACTCTGCGGGATCAAATTCGTGGAAACCTTGTTTGAAATCGTCCACCATTTCAATCTCTTCTTTTGAAATCTTGCAGTTCCTCCAATCTGCGCGATCCGCCATGCTTAGCAATCCAGCTAACACCTGTGGCCATGAAAAGGGAAGATAGCCAGCTGTTTAGTTTACTGCAATTTCACTACTTCCTCCCCAATTTCAACTAGTCATTTGAAGCTAAAAATGGGCCAACGATGGTCGAGTCATACCTCGCGTCCAAACTGCACAGGGAACTTCTCATTACTGTCGACCATGTGCAAGAGAATTCTACCTTCCGGGAGCTCAACATAAAATAGGCCTGATTTGCTTTCGCACTGAGACATCAATGATTCTCGAGCTGTTTTTGCACCATCTGTAAAAACAAACTAGACGTCAATGGTAACAGAAATGGAATGCGTCCCTCGTTTACTGAGGGGTGAAGCATCATAATCATAAGTAATGAAATTGAATCGATATAACTTCACGGAAGATTATAAAAGCATAGCTCCAGGCTCCATTCCCCACACCACCCCCCCGCCGCCCCCCCCCCCCCCCCCCCCCCCCCAACCCACCCAAACAACAACCAAAAAAATCTTTAAACGAGCTAACCCATTTTAAAGCTAGTTCTGGTCATTGCTAATTAAACCAAAGTTCAATCTGATCAAATCACCAACAGAGAATATCGAAGCAACTGGTCATTGTACTTCATAGTCCAACAAAGAATATAATAGTTTGAACCTTTACTCCTGTGAGCATCGACAATGAAGGCTATCTTAACTCTTGACATCATGTATCACAGTAATACATCAGCATGACATACTAAATAATGTTGAACAAGTATAAGATTAAATTATCAACCATGTGTGACAAGCAATATGCGTTATGTTTCAGAAAATTGCAAATTTTGACTACTATGTAATGAAGAGCATATTTCTTCCCTACTGCATGTGGTCATGTATTTTCTTTTGTTTAATCAAACAACCAAAAGGCGGAAGCAAAAAATGCATAACGAGTCACCTGGATTCACCATAGAGAATTCAAATCCCAGTTTTTTTGCTGCTAGATGAAATATCTTATTAACAGCGTCTGCTTTAGGCAATGGTACAGGAACAACCTATGCAAGAAATTGGGAGGATTACCATGTAGCATAATCATGGCAAAGATCCTGCACAGATGTAAGTTTCATATCAGGTTAGAAGCATCCATACCTGCAGGTTTGCATGGTGGGAGCGCGGTGAAACCCACTCAAAGTAGACTGCAGTCTTTCCTTGCTTCTCAAAGTACTTGCCCAGAGCAATCTTATATCTCCCAAGTTCTGCCTCTGCTTCTGGAGGCATCATCAATGTATTGGGGCAGTGTTCGACGGGAATCATTAGAACATGATTTGGAACAAGTGGCCCCTTTGCAAGTGTGCAGTAGTAACCTTCTCCGATGCTAATGACAAGATGTGATTCAACATCTGGACTCGACAAGCAGAACCAGCAACTGCTCTCCACACGTCTTCTTTCACTGGAGTTTGAAAAATATAGAATGAGGTAAATACCAGCACAAAAGGCATGCCTACAGAGTCAAAATGACAGAAAGAGAGAGATGTGTACTGCTTTTCTCTCACCTACGAGGTCTTGCATCTCTTAGAGCAGTCTCCCCTGAAAGGCTGTGAACAAACTTGCACTCTGGGCCCCTCTCACATTTCCCTTTGTTTAGAAAATCAAAACAGACATTTCTCTGATAATGCTCCAGTGCCTCCTCATCATGCCTATAATTGCATTTACTCCCTCGTTGACAGGATCCTGAGGATGTAAATTTGAAACACAATCCACCCTGATCAGCTTCCCCATGCCTTTGCCGCTTGACATCATAACGCCAATATTGCGAATCAATGTTCTCAGCTGGACGTTTTGGTGCATCTTCAATAGGAACTGATTTTGATGGACCAACATATGGTGATAAAGTAGCATTTGGAGGCTTGGCATGGATATCAGCACTGGACATGACAGATGCTGGAGTAGGAGAAATCGCATGAATAAATTTCTGAAAAGTATATGCAATAAGGAGTACACAATTAATGACTTAAAGTGCTAAGTAATTACAATGTATCACTGAAGCAGCACATTTGAAGTAGAATTTTTTGTCTAGTAGGTACTCCGTAACATATAACTGGAAAGCAATTAGTGCTTTGACACATGTACTGAATTAGTGATAATAAGAATGCCTGAATAAGTGACGTTTTGGGTTGTGTGCAGTCTACTATTTCAAAATTTGATTCAAAATTACCTTTTTATGTGTTGAATTTGGATATATTTGAAAATGATATGAGTAGGTTTGTCTTGAAAAGCAGTTTCAAAACAGATACTTTTGCTGTGCTTTATAAATACATTACAAAAAAAATAGTCGTCAAAATTGCATTCTGGGGACCATGCCCATGTCCAAATCACTTGTGACTGGATAGAGTAGTGTACAAATTACGATAGAGGATAAAAAGGTAGTATAAACATGAACGAACAGGTTTTTCTTTCTTTTTTGAACAAGAAGTTGGTTTGATCTGTATATAAATACCTGCTTCTCTTTGTTTCCAACATTAGCAAGTCCAATAAAGCGGGTAACATGGGCAGCAGAATCATTGACATATGGTTCCCTAGAATAAAAGACACCTTTAGTACCAGCAATGTGATATCTGCATGAACCAAACGATGTCACAAATCTGGATCAGCATTCATTCTGTCTTCTGCTACATAATGATCTAGTTAAGTTAGTAGTCAGCAACTGAGTATATATTATAATAATATCATTGTACAATATCAGCATTACAGCCATACAGAAGCTGCATGTTAATGCTTTAAGTTGACTTTCTCAATAATCATTTTCTTTTTGTGTATGAACTATGGAGTAAGAACCAAACCTTGGCATAATCTCAGCAACCAATTCAGCAACAATAGGATCATACCCATTAGGATCCAAAACCTGATTAGGCACATTGGAAGTGTCAGCCCCACTGACCACTCCAGTTGGCCATTCGTTAGTGCAATCTCATTACTGTCAAGGGAACCCAAGTTTGACTCATCCAGAATAGATGCGAACGCAAAGCAACTCAATATTAATACTAGCAGGCAGTGGAAGGAACAGTAATGAAAAAAAAGGATATGTCAAGAACAAATCGACAATTCCTGGCTCTTCTGCAAGAGCCCGCAGGGCATCCACGTCATCCTGGCTGTAGCAGCCAGGCCCTCCTAGTCCCTTCTCCCTGACAAATAAACCACCGACAAACCTACAAACAGGAAACATTATGTATGGATGTGCTAGAGGAAAGGTGAGACTAAATCAGTTCACATTCAGCCTTTCAGGCATCACTACACATTGTTGAATGAAATTCCATATCACTTTTAAGGATGTACTAGTAAGCAGTATCTCTGCAGAATTTCTGCGGGGGTAAGACTTTGCTTCGGTTATTCCCTTCCCCAGACCCCACTCGTGTGGGAGCCTCTGGCACTGGGTCTGCCCTTTTTTTTTAGTACACGAATAGGTTTTAAGAAAGTATTTTGAACCACGAAAGGCGACTCCTGCTTAGTTGCATGAGTGTGATATAGTGCAACACTCGATTAACTCCACAGTGCTCTATGTTAAAAATTTTAACTAGCCGGTAGCAAAATTTTTTGGCCTTGTATATAAAGAAATCAATTAGCAGCAGACTAGCCAGAAATCACACCGTGGAGGGTGAAGCGGTTGCTTCCCCTAAGCCAGAAGAGGTTGGGGCATATCTCGATGCCGCCGGGTGCGAACCCGCGAGCACCAGCTGCGGCCTTCGACAGCAGCCGCGCCGCCGAGGGGCCGTAGTCGCCGGTGAAGTAGGTCGGGATGGGCACGGAATTGCGCCCCTCGATGTAGTCGGTGACGTCCCCCGGTGCGCCCTCGGCATCCCCCTCGGGGGAGAAGAACTGCCCCACGCAGAGCAGCGCGTGGAACGGCCCCGTCGACTGGTTCACCTGCGGGCGGGCAGCGCACGGTGTCACGGACCGGCGGCACCGGCGAGAGGAGGAAGAGAGAATGGTAGGAGGAGGGGGTAGCTACCGATTTGACGCGCTTGAAGAGCTGGTGGAGTCGGCCGTGGGCGTCGCCGGCGAGGAGGATGCGCGGCGGCGCCGGGGCCGGCGGGGTGGCGGCCATTGGGGCTGGGTTTTGGACTTTGAGGTGGGCACGACGAAGGGACACAGTGAGAAACTTCGGATCTACAAGTCCTTTGGGCCTGTCTCTTTGTGTGCTTACTCTAATTGGGCTAGGCTTCCGGCGTTGTGCACTTAAATTTGATTCGGCCCACAACATAGGCTTTTCTTTTTCAAGAAAAAAAAGTACTATATTGTACAATAGACATCGAATTTTCGTTACTACAATACTACATTGGCATCAAAAAAATGAGCCAAGCCTGAATTTCAACTGAAAAGAACAAAATTACAGAGTTAACTGCATAGGCCTTTATGGCACAGAGTACTTTTCACCAGGTTCTAAGTCGTAGCAGCTGGATTTCTCTATCGATTAAAGCACTGGACGGGCGGATTAATAACAAAAGCTAACATAAAATAAGATTTGCTCAATCAAATATGAAAGAATAAAAGAAGCCGATGCTTCATTCAAGAGAATATTTTTTTCACCTTACTAACCTTATTTTTCAACAATAGCCAACCAATGTGGATGTTACAGCCCAACCTTATTTTTTCAGAGCTAAAAATATCTGAACTTTGGAATGAACAAGGTAGGCAAAGAAAGGCTCGCGCATGATATCTTAGAAAAAATGACGGCTACCGGTGTAGGGTTTTACTGCCCCTACCTAGAGAAAACAAAAAATTCCATTAGTCAGCAGCGTGACCCACCAAACCCTGTAAACCAATATATTTCTTTGTTCCTAAATGTAAGACTCTCTAGTTTTGCCCAAAATCAAATTTCTCTAACTTTAGCTTTACTACTGACTTTTGTCATGTGAGAGTGTGATTCAGTTAATAGTCCTAGCATGTAATTCGGTGAGAGGATGTGTGGTCATTCTTATAGAACTTTTGTAAATGGTAACTTATAGCATTGGCTTAGTTGCGCTAATTTGTACTCCCTCAGTTTCAAATTGTCAGTGAGAGGATGTGTGGTTATTCTTATAGAACTTTTTTTGTAAATGGTTTTTTTCTTGATACGCAAAATATTTACATGTGATTGCAATTAATATAGAAGAGTTTAAACATACAAATGTCGCCCCTAGGAGGCCAAGAAGGAGCAGCCTAAGGTCGTACTGTCCTAGCGTATTGATACAAGGTGTTGTATTACTTGGAAGCTAGACAACCAAGAGATGGACAGCGCTTCGACTTAAGAATTGGCCTTCTGTCATTGCTGCTTCTTGGGCGCCCTACTCCGATGTCTGGAAATAGGGCCCCTTTTGTAAATGGTGACTTGTAACATTGGCTTAGTTACGCACAAATATTTAATTTGTACTTCCTCCGTTTCAAATTGTTAGTGAGAGGATGTGTGGTCATTCTTACTAAACTTTTGTAAACGGTGACTTGGTAGCATTGGCTTAGTTGTGCACAATTGTTTAATTTATACTCTCTTTGTTCCAAATTGTAATTTGTTCTGTCTTTTCTAAATACAAGCTTTTGTTATGCATCTAGATACGGAGATAGCACTTTATAGTGTGAATTACTTATAAGGAGAGAGAGAGTACTTCATCCTTTTCAATTACAAATCCCTATTGTCACCGAAAAAACAATACAATAATTCTCTCGGTAAATGATTAAATGCACAATTAATCCATATATGTACCCACCACATATGTGCACTAGTTGAGATACGTCACACACTAATGGATTGATACGTTAAATCATCACATAACCATGGCACCATCTATCTCCATTCTGTGGAATGAACATATATATGTATGTGTACCATGCATATACATCCATTGCACGTGACACTTGTTCGTCATTGCACATTTGCACCCTGAGCAAAAAAAGAATAAATTAAAATGCGTCCAAGCGATGCAAGGGTACAACGTTAGACACGCTCAAATTTTATTGTTGTCTTGCTGATGTGTAGGTTTATTAGGGTATAGGAAAAGGAGCAAAATACGTCCTTGTAATTTAATCTGGACAGAGTGAGCAACTTTTTAAATGCCCACAGCGTATGCACGGGGACATGCGCACGCACGAACTTTATATATATATATATATATATATATATATATATATATATATATATATATATATATATATATATATATATATATATATATATATATATATACACACACGTACTCTTGAGCAAGCTAAGAGTAGTACGTACAATTTTGTAGGAAGGAATAAGAGAGTAAATAATTAATCAAACTCAATCGAAGGAGAGTTGATATTTGACCGTGCAAGCTAGTACGAAGTAGCTCATAAACCTTCCTGCGAGGAACATGAATGGGCAACCATTTAACCAGCAGAGAGAGTTGAGAGGCTAGCAGGCAGCAGGTAGCTCATGGTGAGGGATGAAAACGGACGGAAACGGACGGAAAAACTCTATTTTTACTTTCGTTTCTATATTTTTTGGCGAAAACAGGAGCGGGTTCAGAAAATACGGGTTCGAAAATGGAATCGGAATATGCGGACATACGGAAATGGACAAATACGGATGGAGAGTCAGAAAATTAAATTAAGATCACATAATCTAATATTCTCAAAGTATACATATATAAAGTCATGTAATAATATATACAAAGTTTAATATTCATTAAATGCTATGTACGTGAACATAACATGCATATTTGGTGATTCGTAGTTATATTAACATAACATAAGGACATGTAATTGTTGAACATGTTGAGCATAGATTGAAAACAGGATAAATACGGGTCTATTCCGTATTAAAACGGGATTACTCGGAAACGAACGGAAAACACTATTTTCTACTTTCGTAAATACGAAAACGGGATCTCGTAAATACGAAAACGGACGGAAAAATGTAGAAAACGGAACGGGGCGGTACGGAAAAAATTCTGTCCGTTTTCATCCCTACTCATGGTGATGGACCAATACAATGCAAGGAGAGGACCATGGGAACGACTTTACATACGGCGGGCACCACCACTGTGTGCACGGTGGTCCATGTCCACCGTCTGCGCCGCCGCAAAACCAATGCAAGCAGCAGTGAGTACTCCCTCCGTCCTAAAAATAAGGCCACGTTTAGATTGCAAAAAATTGCAACCCGATGAATATTACCACTTTCGTCTTATTTGACAAATATTGTCCAATCGTGGACCAACTAGGCTCAAAAGATTCATCTCGTAATTTCCAAATAAACTGTGTAATTAGTTATTTTTTTACCTTCATTTACTACTTCATGCATAGGTCCAAAGATTGATGTGATGGATGAAAGCATCTAGGCCCCGGTGTTGGTTTCGGCAATTAATGACAACACATCATTACCATGACTAACGTGTGTTTTGCAGAAACATCGGTAAGTTAGGTCATGGAGATGATAACTGCTTTGAGCAATATGGCAGTCATGTCCCTTGATGGAAATCGTTTCGGTTTTCAAAGGATCAACGATAAGATTAAGGACGGTTAGTTCCAGATGTCAAGGTGTTGAGATATATTTGGAATAGTCGTTAGGATCTTTGTTTCTTCCTTTGACCATACTATGAAGAGGGGCATGAGCGAGTAGCTTGACCTAGGTGAGTCTTATGTTTAGGTGTGGTGCACACTTGTCAAACTTAGCACTAGGTAGCTCGAGAAAAGCTCAGAGTACAGTTAGAAGCGACTTGGTTCAAGTTGCATTGCGTTTGAAAGACGTTTGAGCCGTTTACCTATGACCGGACGCGGTCCTGGTCATGACCGGACACGTCCGGTCAGTACAAAGTCTTAACTGCGTTTCCGGCTGACTGACCGGACGCGGTCCTTGAGAGGACCGGACGCGGTGGTCAGGCTGACACGTGTTCCAGAGGGTAAACAGCAAAGATCGGACGCGACTGTGAAAAAGACCGGTGCGTCCAGTCATGTTCCAGTAAGGTCCAGCGGAGACCTGACGCGTCCGGTCACCTTTGATCGGACGCGGTGTTGCGTCAGGTCAAATTTCCAGAGAGCTCTTGCATGTCCCTGACCGGCGTGTCCGGTCATCTCAGACCGGCGCGTCCGGTCAGCACAAATCGACGCGTCCGGTCTCTCAGTACAGGTTTCTGTTTTCGACCGTTACAATTGACCGGTGCGTCCGGTCATATCGACAGGCGCGTCCGGTCAGTGCGCGTATGGCTGTTTCGAAAGGTAACGGTTGGATTTGTCTGAGGGATCTATAAATACAACCCCTCCACCTCTTTTAGAGGTCTCTTGCTCATTTGTTTAGCTGAGAAACACCTTTGAAGTGCAAGGGAGTGCAAGAGCCATAGTGAGGATTGAGATTTGTGAATCAAAGTTTGAGAATCCTCTCTAGTGACAAGAGTGTAGCAAGTGTGCATCCATCTTCTCATTAGACTTGTTGTGGTCAAGTGAGAGTTCTAGCTTGTTACTCTTGGTGATCGCCACCACCTAGACGGTTTGGTGGTGATTGGGAGTTCGGTGATCATCCGACGAGATTGTGGGTGACCCAACTCAAGTTGTGAGCGGTTTTGGGTGATTCGCCGTGACAGAGTGTCGAAGAATCAACCCGTAGAGAGCACTTGATCCTTGCGCGGATCAAGGGGGAGCTACACCCTTGCGCGGGTGCTCCAACGAGGACTAGTGGGGAGTGACGACTCTCCGATACCTCTGCAAAACATCGCCGTGTTCCTATCCCTTACTTTCAAGCATTTACTTTCTTGCATTACTTTCATTGCTTGATTACTTTCCTAGAATTGCCTTGCTAGTCTAGGATTGGAACTTAGGGTGCATAACTTTTATCGGTAGAAACACAAGGAACACAAGTAGGCACTAGGGGTGAAGTTTGGCTTGTAGGATTTAATTCTTGCAATTAATTTTTAGAAAAGCCCAATTCACCCCCCCTCTTGGGCATCTTGATCCTTTCAATTGGTATCGGAGCCGTGTTGCTCTAAATTTAGGCTTTACCGCCTAGAGCAAGATGTCTAATGGGGAAGGACCACCTCCCACCTTTGAGGGAGACGATTTTCCATATTGAAAAATTCATATGGAGGCGTACCTCGAAGCCATAGATGTTGGGTGACTTAGAGCCGCAACCGAAGGGCTTCCCCCCATAAGGGATCCCGCTAACCCAAGTGGTGACGAGGAGAAATACGACCGGTGGAATGCAAAAGCAAAAAATGTAATCTACCGGGCACTAGGCAAAGATATCTTCAATCGTGTGCGTAATGCCAAAAACGCTCATGAATTGTGGAAGAATCTTTGTGCTCTCCATGAGGGAACTAAGAGTGAGCGTGAGGAACGCTATCATATTGCTTTAAAGAAAATTAATTCCTTTGAGATGCTTTCTAAAGAAAGTGCTAATGAAATGTACACTCGCTTGAATGTTCTTGTAGAAGATCTCAATGCTCTTGGACTCACTAAAATGAGTCAATCGGATGTTGCAAGGAGGATCTTGAGTGTTCTCTCCATTGAGAAGTATGGACATATTGTCACCGTACTTCACCAAAGTGATCTCTCCGCCGCAACACCGACTCAAGTATTGGGAAAGATCAATGCACATGAGATGTACATGCACATCACTCCGGAAGAGGGTTCATCATCTTCCAAGAAGAAGGACTTGGCCTTCAAAGCTAGCTATGAAAAGAAAAAGAAGAAGGGCCAAGCCATGATAGTGCAAGAGAGCACAAGTGAGAGTGATATTGATGATGAATCACTTGCACTCATGGTGAGAAAAACCACCAAGATGCTAAAGAAGCTCAACAAGAGTGGCATCAAGTTCGATGGCAAGAAGAAGAAATTCTTCACTAGTACCAAAAGGAAGCCAATCTCTGAAATGGATTGCTTCAATTGTGGAGAACTTGGCCATCTAGCTCATCAATGCCCAAAGCCTCCAAAAGACAAAAACAAGAATAAGTACAAGGGCAAGAAAGATGATTCAAGTGAAGAAGAAGATGATAAAAGAAAGAACAAACCATACAAGAAGAAAGATGACAAGAAAAGAGAGTTCTACAAGAAGAAGAAGGGAGGCAAGGCTTATATTATTGGTGATTGGCTCACCGACATTGAATCATCATGTGAGTCCTCTGGCGATGAAAGTGATGATGAAAAAGAGAAGATCGCCGCACTTGTGGTTGGGCCATCACCATCGTCATCAACGTCTTCATCACCATCTTCACCGCCATCCTCACTGTCATCATCCACTTCCCACCTATGTCTCATGGCTAAAGGTGATCGAAAGGTACAAAATAGTGATAGTGATGATAGTGATAGTGATGATGAATATGATGCACCTTCTTATGATGAATTAGTAAACTTGTTAAACAAATATTCTAAAATCATAAGGAGGACTAGAAATGAAAATGATGAGCTTCAACATGAAAATGAAACACTCTCATCTAAGCTTGAAAGTGCACATGAGACTAGGGATGAGCTCATAGATCAAAATGAAACTATGTCTTCTTCTCTCAAGGAGCTTAAAACCTCTAACAAGGAGCTTAGAGATAAACATGATAAAATTGAGAAGAAGCATGGTGAACTCATGACTAGACTCAACTCTCTAAAAGAATAATATACTACATTGAAAATCAACTATGATACTCTTATTGTTGCTAATGAGCTAGCTCTTGAGACACATGATGCTACTAACCAAATTATTAAGATTGATATAGCTACATCATGTGATGATTTGATTATTGAGAACCTTGAGCAAGGCTCTAGCGGCAAAGGCAAGAGTGTGGTTGAGGTCAATGACTATGATGAGTATGTCAAGCTCAAGAGTGAAAATGAGATGCTTAAAGTTGAGAACAAGAAGTTGTTGGCTCTTGAAAAGCAAGCTTCAAATGAGTCACTTATTGAAGAAAACAAGAAGCTCAAACAAGAGAAAGAGCATCTCAAGACCGGCCTAAGCAAGTTCACAAGAGGCCAACATTTGCAAAGTGAGCTACTCATGAACACCGTCATGAAGTGGATAGGAGTGGCATTGGCTATTTGGCAAATCAAGAGAAGAAGGTCAAAACTCAACAACAACAAAGCAAGTCAAAGCCCAAGCCAAAGAGATGTGTTGAGTGTGGACAAGAAGGTCATTTTGCTCATGAGTGTAAAACTCCACCACCACAACCCTTGCCCAAGCATGCTAGACCCTTTGCTTTCAATGCTCACTACATACTTAGAAAGGACTCTAGTGGAAAGATGAAAGTTATGTTCTTGGGTCCTCCTAACAAGAATAGGCCAAAGAAAATTTGGGTTACCAAGTCACTAGTTGAAAAAGTTAAGGGTCCCTCTCAAGTTTGGGTCCCTAAACAAAAGGCTTGATCTCTTGTGTGTAGGTGAACTACAAGACCGGTGGATCTCATTGGGTGATTGATAGTGGTTGCACACAACACATGACCGGTGATCCTCGTATGTTCACCTCACTTGAAGAGGATGGGGTATGCCAAGACAAGATCACATTTGGGGATAATTCCAAGAGCAAAGTCAAGGGTATAGGCAAGGTTGCAATATCAAATGATCATTCTCTCTCCAATGTGCTCTATGTTGCTTCATTGAGTTTCAATTTACTTTCCGTTGGGCAACTTTGTGATCTTGGCTACCAATGCTTGTTTGGTCCAAATGAAGTGGTTGTTACCAAGATAGATGACAAGCAAGTGATTTTCAAGGGTTTTAGATACAACAATCTTTATCTTGTTGACTTCACCTCCGAAGATGCAAACTTGATGACATGTTTGTTCACCAAGACCACACTTGGATGGCTTTGGCATAGGAGGCTTGCTCATGTTGGAATGAACACTCTCAACAAGCTATTGAAGAAGGAACTAGTAAGAGGCTCAAAGGATGTAAAGTTTGAAAAGGACAAACCTTGTAGTGCATGTCAAGTCGGCAAACAAGTTGCAAACACTCAACCAACCAAAGCCTACATGTCAACATCAAGAGTGCTAGAACTCCTCCACATGGATTTGTTTGGTCCTACAACTTACAAGAGTTTGGGTGGAAATCTTTATTGTCTTGTGATTGTGGATGACTTCTCAAGATACACTTGGACTTTCTTCCTTCATGACAAATCCGAAGTGGCAAGTTGCTTCAAAAAGTTTGCAAAGAGAGCTTAAAATGAATTTGAAGTCAAGATAAAGAAGATTAGAAGTGACAATGGAAAAGAGTTTGACAACACCAACATTGAAGCCTATTGTGATGAAATTGGAATCAATCATGAAGTGTCACCAACCTACACTCCTCAACAAAATGGTGTAGTTGAGAGGAAGAACCGGACCTTGATCACTCTTGCAAGAACAATGCTAGATGAGTACAATACACTGGAAAAATTATGGGCCGTGGCAATCAACACCGCATGCTATGCTTCAAATCGCCTCTTCCTACAAAAGTTCCTTTGCAAGACCCCTTATGAGTTGCTAAATGGGAAGAAGCCGGACGTCTCATTCTTCCGGGTGTTTGGTTGCAAATGCTACATCTACAAGAAGCGTCAACACCTAGGGAAGTTCCAAAGACGTTGTGATATTGGTTTTCTTGTTGGCTACTCATCAAAGTCCAAAGCATATAGAGTATTTAACCACGCCACCGGTTTGGTTGAAGAAACATATGATGTGAAATTTGATGAGTCTAACGGCTCCCAAGGAGCAATTGAGAATTATGATGATGTAGGTGATGAACCAATGAGGGAGGCCATGAAGAATATGCCGGTAGGTGACATCAAGCCTAAAGATGATGAAGACGATGTACAAATTGTCAATCCACCATCATCATCATATGTGCCTCAAGATGATGACAAGAATGAGAGAGTTGAAAATGAAGACACCCATGTCTCTCATCATCAAGCCAAGGCACAAGCACAAGACGTTGATGCTCCTCATCCTACCCCTCAAATGAATGTAGAAGAAGCTCTTCAAGATCCGGATTGGGTGAATGCCATGCATGAAGAATTGAACAACTTCGCCCGAAATCAAGTATGGACACTTGAAGAGCATCCAAAAGGTGCAAGAGTCATTGGAACCAAGTGGGTGTTCCGCAATAAGCAAGATGATCAAGGGGTAGTGGTAAGAAACAAGACAAGACTAGTGGCAAAAGGGTTCTCTCAAGTTGAAGGTCTTGATTTTGGAGAGACTTTTACACCCATTGCAAGACTTGAAGCCATCCGTATCCTACTTGCATATGCATCACATCATGATATGGAACTATATCAAATGGATGTAAAAAGTGCATTCTTAAATGGCTTTATAAATGAACTAGTCTTTGTTGAACAACCTCCCGGGTTTGAAGACCCTAGATATCCTAATCATGTTTATAGGTTGTCCAAGGCGCTATATGGGCTCAAGCAAGCCCCTAGAGCGTGGTACGAGCGCCTTCGAGACTTCCTCATTGAGAAGGGCTTCACCATTGGGAAGGTTGACACCACACTATTCACCAAGAAATTCAAAGAAGAGATCTTCATTTGTCAAGTATATGCTGATGATATCATCTTCGGGTCAACAAATGAAGACTATTGCAAAGAATTTGGTGAATTGATGTCAAAAGAGTTCGAGATGTCAATGATTGGTGAGCTAACATTCTTCCTTAGGTTTCAAGTCAAGCAAATGAGAGAAGGGATCTTTATCTCTCAAGAGAAGTATACCAAGGATCTTCTCAAAAGATTCAAGATGGAAGAATGCAAGCCAATCAAGACCCCAATGCCAACCAATGGACATCTCGACCTAGATGAGGGAGGTAAACCAATCGATCAAACTCTTTACCGTTCTATGATTGGTAGCTTGTTATACCTTACCGCATCTAGGCCCGACATCATGTTTAGTGTGTGCATGTGTGTCCGCTTTCAAGCGTGCCCTAAAGAACCTCACTTAAGTGCCGTAAAAAGAATCCTAAGATATCTTAAGTATACTCCAAGCATCGGACTATGGTACCCCAAAGGAGCTAGATTCCAACTAGTTGGCTACTCCGATTCGGATTATGCCGGTTGCAAAATTGATAGAAAAAGCACATTCGGAGGGTGCCATTTGCTTGGGAGATCCTTAGTATCATGGTCATCGAAAAAGCAAAATAGTGTGGCTTTATCCACCGCCGAGGCGGAATACATTGCCACGGGGCTTGTTGTGCACAAATCCTATACATGAAACAAACCCTTCTAGACTATGGAGTTGTTCTTAAAAAGGTGCCGCTTTTATGTGACAATAAAAGTGCGGTTAAAATTGCTAATAATCTGGTACAACACTCTCGCACCAAGCATATTGATATCCGCCACCACTTTCTAAGAGATCACGTTGCTAAAAATGACATATCACTAGAAGGTGTAAGAAGTGAGAATCAATTAGCGGATATCTTCACTAAACCTTTGGATGAAGCTACTTTTTGTAGGTTGAGAAGTGAACTAAATGTGCTTGATTCTAGTAACTTTAAAAGATGAGCTTGTGTTGTCCCTTGCATTGCATTTGTATTATATGTCATGTTTAATTACCCGCAATGCATCTAGGGCTTGACTAACATGGTTACGATAACCCTCCTTTGGAGGAGTGAAGAAGCCTAACTGTGGATCAAACTTGACAAGCAACCTAGCTTTACTTACTTGTTTTGCATTGCATATGCATGGTTGTTGTTTTGTCGTTCCTTTTCGGTTAAGTTTTTAGCAACCTCTGTGTTCGTCCATGGGTAGAGAGAGCATTTTGACGCTCCCAAGGGTTCAAAAGCTCTATTGCATGGCCATACGTTGCTCCTCGGGTGTTTGTTGCCTATTTTCCTAAAAATAATATTAGCCTAAGGCAATCTATTTTGAGAAACTTGAGGGTTTGAGTGAGGTCACTCATATCTTGTTCCAATTGGTGTTTATCTGTGTCTCTTTGAATTGGAACTTGATTGGGAGAAGTCGCGTCTAAGTTCGGAATGAAATAGGGTGAAAATCAATGACCGGACGCTGGACCGGACGCTGCACCGGACGCAGTGTTGCTTCACCACCGCGTCCGGTCCCGGCGACCACCAGCGCGTCCGGTCATCCTAAAGACCATCTTCTGATCAAGTGACCGGACGTTGCACCAGACGCGCCCCTGTTGACCACCGCGTCCGGTCCCGGTAACCACCACCGCGTCCGGTCATCCGTCTCAGTTTTCCGGGCAAATCAAAACCGGACGCTGTCAGCGTCCGATCGCGGATAATCGGACGCGTCCGGTCATTTCGACCACCGCGTCCGGTCATCGCGTATCGAGCGGATCTAACCCCGCATATAATATTTCGCGTTCTTTCTCTTTTCCGCCCGTACACTCGCAACTGCCGCCTCCGTGCCCTAGCGCGACGCGCCGCCGCTCGTCGGAGCCCTACACCGCGCCGCGCCGCCGCTCGCCGGAACCCTCCACCGCGTCTGTGCCACCGCCCAGCCCTGCAGCTCTCTCGCGCACGCGCCGCCTCCTCCACAACGCCCGCATAGCCGCCGCCTGCTGTGCCGCCACTGCCGCGCCGCGCCGTAGCCGCCACCGCCGTAAGGCGTCGCTGCTGCTGCTGCCAAAGACCGTCCACGTCCTCCGGCCAGTACCAGCCATCGCATGTATCCTCGATCTTCGGCCATCGCGCGTCGCCCTAACCCTAGGGTTTGTTCTGCAGAGTCACTGTCGTTCATCGTCGAAACATCTTTCACGCGATGTCTTCGCTCCGAGGTTGTTTTGCACCTCCTTGATCTTCGTATTAGGGTTTGTCGAAATTTTGTTTTCGTTAACCCTAATCGACTTCTGTTTCGGCGAATCAGCGCTCATCCGGTGCGTCGGGAAGTCTCGTGACCTAGGTCATCCCATCTCATCACCGCTTTCTCGTCGATCCGAGGTAGCCATCGCGTTTCATTTCACGTCTTATCTTATATGCTTGCTATCTCTAGGGTTTCGTACCTTTAGATCATATATGTTGCTTATAGTAGATCCATCTATTCTGTCTTTTCAGCGAGTTTGTCGGTGTGTCGGGGTGACTGCTGTCCTGTTGATTGGATCCGAGGCTAAGCCTGCGGATACGGATTGAGGCCAAGCCTCTCGGGTGTCAGTACATCATCTTTCAGAGGTTTTCCGACAGTGTGACAGCATGGTTCGTTGCAAGAATGTCGGTGGTGCTCCTACTGACGGGGACGACAGTCCTCCTCGTTTGTCTGAGGTTGCGCGTGGAAAACGCATAAAGATCATGGTGTAAGGTCCTAGATGGCTAGAGGGGGGGTGAATAGCCTATAAAAATTCTACAGGCACCACTAAGCAAACTTGTTAGAATAACAAACGGCGTAAAGCGAGTTTTGCTTAGCCAAAGGTTGTGATGCAAGCCTCCTATCCACAAGTCTAGTAGATTATGATCTCTAGTTCACACAAGTGCTAAGTCACTAACTTACACTAGTGAGCAAGCTAACAACTACTAGAAAAGCTACTACTAGAGCAACACAAGATAATCTAGTAAAGATAAGTGCAAGAGATAGGATTGTGAATCTTATACCAACGGTGGAGTGAAGATGTTGCCAATCACCAAGATGATATACAATCAATCAATATTGACAACAACACAATATGTAGACCAATCACCGGGAGACAAGAGACACAATATTTTTGTTCACCCGGTGTTCACTTGTGCACCGACAAGCTACGTCACCGGTTGTGTCGACCAACACTTAGATGGTTCCTCGGTGTGACCCTCAAGTCACTTGCCCCTCAAGGCACGCCCCGCAAGGCACCGCAAGACACCACTCTCAAGTGAGGTAACTCAATGACACGCGCAATGTAATAGAGTTGCTTTTGGCACTCCGCCGAGGAAAGCACAAGAACCTCTTACAATCAACCGGAGGTGGCCAAGAACAATCACCTTCTCTTGCCAACGCCTCCAACAATCTCCAAGCCGGCTAGGAGCGGTACTCTCCAAGAGTAACAAGAAATCCACCGGCCAAACCACCCACAAGTGCCACTAGATGCCCTCAAGCTATGCAATGCACTTTGGGATCACTCAATCTCACTTTTGATTTGCAATCAAGCAAGAGAGATGAGTGGGAGGAGTTGTTCTAGCTCAAAGGATGCACAAGTATGTTAGAAATGGCAAGAGACCTCCCCAAGGGCCGGCCAACAAGTATTTATAAGCATCCCATCCAAATAGAGCCGTTACAACCCACTTGTCCGTTTTTCGCGGGACCACCGGACGCGCCGGTCGTAACAGACCGGACGCGCTCAACCGCGTCCGGTGTCCCTACGACGTCCACGTGTTCACGAAATTCAAATTCGTCCGTTAGATCTTCCAACGGTCACTGCGCGCCAACGGTCAAACGAGCCACCGGACGCGCTGTTGCTAACCACCGGACGCGCCGGTGCGCACAGTTCCCGCGCGCGCGAAGACAAGACCGGACGCGCTGCTCGCAACCACCGGACGCCACAGTACCCGCGTCCGGTGCGAGTCCAGTAAGCTCCCGAGACCACCGGACGCGTCCGATGGTGTGACACCGGACGCGCACCGCGTCCGACGTCCTCGTTTCCCTCAGGGCGCAAGACCGGACGCGCCGGTCCCGTGGGTCACCGGACGCGCTGGTGCCAAACCCTAGCTCGCGCGCCTGACGCCCGCGCTGCACTGACCGGACGCGCCGGTCCACCGTGACCGCGTCCGGTGCAGCGTCCGGTGCAGCGTCCGGTCACCTCTGTGACCGCGTTCGCCTCCGTTTCTTTTCCGACTTCCGGCGCAATGGAAAATAGGCATTTCACTTCCCCGAAATCGCCTGAATCCCGCGCTCGCACGTTCGGCGGGAGAGAGAGTGGAACCCAAACCCCTCTCTATCCGCAAACCACAGCGCGACCAACGCCACCTTTGCAAATGTGCCAACACCATCAAGTGTACATCTCCATGTGCTTGTGTGTTAGCCTTTTCTCAATCATTTTCAAAGGTTTTCCAGTTAGCTCACTAGGCCCTACATGCAAAGCACTTCATGAATTCACCTAGTGGCACCCATGCGTCGAATAACCGATAAGACTTCCCCTCTTAATAGTTCGGCTATCGACCCTAAACCACTCACACCCTCTATGGTGTCTTGAGTGTAAAACAAAATGGCCCTATGGTTATACCTTTGCCTTGAGCCCATTTTGCTTCTCCAAATGATACGATCCACTTCATATCATCACATGACCGTCTCGGTCCATCGACCTTGACTTCACTTGCTCTTCACCGTTGCATTGGTCCGTCGGCGCCAAGTCTTGCTCAAGCTTCACCATCGCATGGTCCTTCGCTTCGAAGCCTCGACTTGCCCTTCACCTTCACAACCGGTCTATCGAGCCAAGCCTCATCTTGGTCTTCACCATCTTGGTCATATGAGTCAATGTCATGTCTCATATTCAATGACCACCTTTATCTAAATCATCCACTTAGATACAAAGGTTAGTCCTAGGTTTCATCAATTAGCCAAAACCAAACTAGGGACTTTCAATCTCCCCCTTTTTGGTAATTGATGACAACCCTCACAAAGATGATTTTGATAATAAAAGTTTTGAACTTGTCATACTTGTCCAATCATTTTGCTCATAAGTAAAGTTTGGACAATTATCACAAGCTCGGTTTTGGTAGCATTAGCTCCCCCTACATATGTGCATAGAGTTTGGATTGAAAGCTTTTGCACATATGCATGGATAGAAGTGTTGGGAGAGTAATTCTACCAAAATGATGCTAAGGTGTAAGAAATGGACCTTTGAAGCGTGATACCAATCGGAGTTGCCTTTTACACCATCCTTAGCATCATGAAGTAACTAGACATCCATCAAAACTCAAGAACCCCGTGAGATCAACATTATATGTAAAGGTTCTTGGACCACTTGTAAAAACAACCTTTAGGCAAGTCTAGATACCACATGTAAAACTAATCCTATGCATGCTAGTAGATCATTTCATCATCCAAGTTCTATACTAGCATTGCACCACACAAGCATGTATATTGAATTTAAATACATGCGCAATGAGCAAGTCATATGAGAATGCACAAACAAATGCAACAACTTTGTTTATGAGCTTGCTCCCCCTACTTGTGTGCATCAATAAATTTATTTACCCCTTTATCATGTTGAATCATCTTTTTCTCTCCCCCTTTGTCAACAACTTACCCAAAAATGGGATCAAATTGTGGAGAGAAGAAAAATGTTTGATGGAGTAGGTTAAAATTTATCAAATTTGGTTTAACCTAGAACACTTGCCAAAGATATTTAATTCGATTTGAACCAAAAACAAGCTTCTTCACACCTCCTAATAAGGGTTATCTTGCCTATGTTGAATTAAACACTTATAGCAAATCTTCTAGTTTCAACACTAGGTTTGCAAGCTCACAATCATGTCATATGCCACCACTAGATCAAAACAAACATAGAGGCAATAGTGGTAACATATATCCATCAAATTCATTTGATTTATCATGAATGCTCATGCATACCACTTATTATGTCTACATGCTCTAGCAAGTCCTTAGCATAGGATGAATGACATGTCAATCAACTTTACCTTGCAATGTCGAAGGAGAGGCATGTCAATAAGTGAGTGGGGTGCATTCAACTCATGTTTGAGAAATCAAGAATATTCAATTCATTCCTTAGCTTGCAAAACCTCTTTTCATCAAGTGGCTTAGTGAGAATATCGGCAAGTTGATCATCGGTGCCAACACTTTCAATGGCAATATCTCCCTTTTGTTGATGATCTCTAATGAAATGATGTCTTATGTCAATATGCTTTGTTCTTCCATGTTGAACCGGGTTTTGTACCATCTTGATTGCACTTTCATTATCACATAACAATGGCACATTCTTGAAATTGAGGCCATAATCCTTCAAAGTTGATTTCATCCATAATAATTGTGCACAACAACTCCCCGCACTCACATATTCGGCTTCGGCGGTAGAGATTGCCACACTATTTTGTTTCTTTGAGGACCATGACACAAGTGATCTTCCAAGTAATTGACATGTGCCACTAGTGCTCTTTCTATTGATCTTGCAACCCCCATAGTCGGAGTCCGAATATCCAATCAATTCAAACTTTGACCCCTTAGGATACCATAGTCCAACATCTCTTGTTTGCTTCAAGTACCTCAATATTCTCTTTGCGGCCGTGAGATGACTCTCTCTAGGTGAGGCTTGATATCTAGCACACATGCAAACACTAAACATGACATCCGGCCTTGATGCGGTGACATAGAGTAGACTTCCAATCAAAGACCGATATTCCTTTTGATTCACCATATTGCCATCAAGATCACTATCCAAATTGCCACTTGTACCCATTGGAGTTGAAATTGGTTTTGCATCTTGCATTCCAAACTTCTTCAACATGTCCCTTATGTATTTCCCTTGACTCACAAATGTCCCATTCTTCAATTGCTTGACTTGGAGACCAAGGAAGTAGCTAAGTTCACCAATCATAGACATTTCAAACTCTTTGGCCATCATATCACCAAATTCTTCACAATAGGCTTGATTGGTTGATCCAAAGATGATGTCATCAACATATATTTGCACTATGAATAGATCATTTCCAATCTTCTTGGTGAATAGAGTTGTATCAACCTTGCCCATCTTGAATCCCTTAGAGAGAAGGAAATCCCTTAGCCTCTCATACCATGCTCTAGGTGCTTGCTTTAAGCCATATAAAGCCTTCTTCAACTTGTACACATGGTTGGGTTTCTTGTCATCTTCAAATCCGGGCGGTTGCTCAACAAATACTAACTCATTGATGATCCCATTGAGAAATGCACTTTTGACATCCATTTGATATAGTTTGATGTTGTGTGCACAAGCATAAGCCAATAGAATCCTTATTGCCTCCAATCTTGCCACGGGAGCATATGTCTCATCATAGTCAAGACCTTCAACTTGAGTGTAACCTTGTGCAACTAGTCTTGCTTTGTTTCTCACTACAATGCCATCTTGATCTTGCTTGTTTTTGAACACCCACTTGGTTCCAATCACATTGTAGTTATTTGGCCTTTCTACCAACTCCCAAACATCATTTCTTGTGAAATTATTAAGTTCTTCTTGCATAGCCATGATCCAATCGGCATCCCTCAAGGCTTCTTCTATCTTCTTTGGTTCTAAGGTTGACACAAATGATGCATGCTCACAAAACATTGCCAATCTTGATCTTGTTTGCACACCACTTCTAATATCACCAATAACACTATCAATGGGGTGATCTCTTGCAACATGTTGTGGTTGGAGTACTTGCACTTGATTGCTTGAGCTTGGTTGATCACTTGATGTATCTTGATGAGATGTACTAGCACCATGATCTTGCACTTGAGAGTCACTAACTAGCTTGAATGGTGAATTGAGCACTTGATCTTTATCATCATCTTGAATATCAATTACTTGCTTCGCTCTAATGTCTCCAATGTCCATGTTCTTCATTGCTTCCACTAATAGAGTTCCACCATTATCATCTAGATTTTCTTCTTCATCTTGAGACCCATTGGTTTCATCAAATTGCACATCATGGACTTCTTCTAGAATGCCACTTGAGTTGTTCCAAACTCTATAAGCTTTGCTTGTAGTTGAATAACCAAGTAGAAACCCCTCATCACATCTTTTGTCAAACTTCCCCAATCTAGTGCCTTTCTTTAAGATATAGCATTTGCAACCAAACACCCTAAAGTAAGAAATATTGGGCTTTCTTCCATGAAGTAGCTCATATGGGGTCTTCTCTAGCAATGGATGACAATATAGTCTATTGATGTAGTAGCAAGCGGTATTGATTGCTTCATCCCAAAATGATTGACTCACATTGTACTCATGAAGCATTGATCTAGCCATATCAAGCAATGTTCTATTCTTCCTCTCAACTAAGCCATTTGATTGTGGAGTGTACTTGGCCGAGAATTGATGTCCAATACCATAATGATCACAAAGTACCTCAATTCTTGTATTCTTGAACTCACTTCCATTGTCACTTCTCACTTTCTTGATTCTAATCTCAAACTCATTGTGAACTCTAGTGAGAAATGTCTTGAAGGTGTCAAACACTTCACTCTTGTCACTAAGAAAGAATACCCATGTGAATCTTGTGAAATCATCCACTATGACAAATCCATACTTATTGCCGCCTATGCTTGTATATGTTGTTGGTCCAAATAGATCCATGTGCATCAACTCAAATGCTTTGCATGTGCTCATTGTACTCTTCTTTGGATGTGAGCTTCCAACTTGCTTCCCGGCTTGACATGCACTACAAAGCTTATTCTTCTCAAATTCAACATCTTTCAAACCATTGACAAGATTGTGAGTTGTAAGCTTCTTCAATTGTTTCATGCCAACATGACCAAGCCTTCTATGCCAAAGCCAACCCATGCTTGATTTGGAGACTAAGCAAGTTGTCAAGGAGGTTTCTCTAGCATTGAAGTCAACTAGGTAGAGATTCTCATATCTAAAGCCCTTGAATGCCATATTTGAACCATCCACACTAATAACTACCACATCATCAACCCCAAAGATGCATTTGTAGCCTAGATCACATATTTGTGCCACGGATAGAAGATTGAAATCCAAGCTTTCAACTAACAACACATTGGAGATACTCATGTCATTTGATATTGCAATCTTGCCCAAGCCAATGACCTTGCCTTTCTTATTATTGCCAAATGTGATAGAATCAACACCACTATCATTGTCATTGATTGAGTCAAACATTCTTGATGTACCGGTCATGTGTTGAGTGCACCCACTATCAATAATCCAATGCCTTCCTCCGGCTTTGTAATTGACCTACAAGCAAATCAATGAAGCTTAGGTACCCATTTTTGCTTGGGTCCTTGTAGGTTAGTAACTAAGCTCTTTGGTACCCAAATAGCCTTCTTCTTTGGGCCCACAATTGGTGTACCAACAAACTTAGCTTGCACACCCTTCACACCCTTGGTAAGCACATAGCAAGAATCAAAAGGTATAGCATTAACAAAATTCTTGCTTTGGTTCTTTTTATTGCAATTATGCTCTAGGTGCCCAACTTGCTTGCATCTATTGCAAAACCGACCATTGCCCTTCACAAAGCTAGGCTTTGGAGTTGCAAAGGCCGACTTGCCTTTCTTGGGGGTGTAGCCCAATCCCTCTTTGTTAAGAGAGAATCTTTGGCTACCCAAGCACTTAAGCAAGCGGGCCTCACCACCATAGGCCTTGCCTAGGGCGTGAGTGAGCTCATCCACCTCTCTCTTGAGAGTCTCATTCTCAACCATTAGTGAGGCATCACAAGTGAAACCATCACTAGTAGTAGAGGTAGAGTTGGTGGTGGTGGATGAAGAGCTACAAGAAGGGTTAGCATTTGACATGATGATAGGTTCATTAAAGGATTCATCAATTATATCACATGTAACACCTATATCATATGATACAACAACCTCCTTCTTTTCTTGTTGCTCAAGTAGCAATGAGTGAGCCTTTTCAAGCTTGAAATGAGCCTTACCAAGATCCTCATGGTCTTCCACTAGACTCTCATGAGTGGTCTTAAGCTCACCAAGAACTTTCTCAAGTATTGCTACTTTCATTGAAAGTTTCTTGCACTCATTGTTCTTAGCAATAGCTATGTCTCTAGTTTGTTGCAACAAGTCATATAGTTGTTCTTTAGTTGGTTCATCATCATCATTTTCATTATCATTATCATTATCACTATCATGAGCATATTCCATTTCACTTTCATCATCACTCTCATCATATAATACCTTAGCTTCTTTGGCCATGAAGCACGAAGAGGATGAATCAAATAGTGATGGCTTCTTGTTGATAGCAATGGAAGCAAAAGCCTTGTTGGATGATTCTTCTTCTTCATCATCATCACTTTCCCAAGTGGCCACATAGACTCCATTCTTGCCTTTCTTGAATGTTATCTTGGCTTCTTTCTTTTTCTTCTCAAACTTGCCCCTCTTGTTGTTTTTCCTTTTGTCATAGGGACAATCGACTTGAAGATGTTCGGTGCTATCACAATTGAAGCACTTCCTTTGTTGCTCATTGCTCTTGAAATTGTCATTTCTCTTTTTGAAGCCTCTTCTCTTAATGAACATGTGACCCATTTTCTTGACTACAAAAGCAAATGCCTCATCATCAATTTCATAATCTTCATCTTCATCATTGTCTTCTTCTTCTTCAATGATGGTAGCTTTGCCCTTGGAGGAGGTGGCCTTGAATGCCACGGTCTTCTTCTTCTTCTCATCTTCCACCTTCTCCTTGTCATCAACATCTTGATCATATTTGTCATAGGTCAATACTTCACCAAGCAAATCATTAGGCTTCATTGTTTCAAGCCCATCTCTTTGTAACATCATGATCAACATCTTGAATCTTCTAGGTAAGCTTAATAAGAACTTGTGACAAAAATCTTGATCTTGAGTCTTGTGCCCTAAGCTCTTGAGATCATTGACTATCACTTGCAATCTATGAAACATTTCAATGATTGTTTCATCATCCTTTTTCTTGAAGTTCTCAAACTCACTTTTGAGCCCATATAGCTTGGCACTCTTCACAACCTTAGTGCCTTCATATGTCTCACTCAACCTTGTCCATACTTCACTAGCCAATTCCAAATCTTTGATGCCCTCAAACACTTTTGTGTCAATACCATTGTAGAGTGTATTGAGAGCCATTCTATTGCATGTTCTATTTGCTCTATCTTCATCGGTGAGATGATTGGGATCAATGATAGCAAAATCATTCTCGGTGACTTGCAATACTCTCTCATGAATAGAACCAAGGTACATTGTCATTTTTCTCTTCCAATGAGCAAAAGAACTAACACCATCAAAGAACGGTGGCTTGCCCCCAACATGATTAAACACAATTTGAGCCATTTTTTCACACCGAAGGATGTTAAGCCTTGATTTAAACGGTGACCACGGCTCTGATACCACTTGTAAGGTCCTAGATGGCTAGAGGGGGGGTGAATAGCCTATAAAAATTCTACAGGCACCACTAAGCAAACTTGTTAGAATAACAAACGGCGTAAAGCGAGTTTTGCTTAGCCAAAGGTTGTGATGCAAGCCTCCTATCCACAAGTCTAGTAGATTATGATCTCTAGTTCACACAAGTGCTAAGTCACTAACTTACACTAGTGAGCAAGCTAACAACTACTAGAAAAGCTACTACTAGAGCAACACAAGATAATCTAGTAAAGATAAGTGCAAGAGATAGGATTGTGAATCTTATACCAACGGTGGAGTGAAGATGTTGCCAATCACCAAGATGATATACAATCAATCAATATTGACAACAACACAATATGTAGACCAATCACCGGGAGACAAGAGACACAATATTTTTGTTCACCCGGTGTTCACTTGTGCACCGACAAGCTACGTCACCGGTTGTGTCGACCAACACTTAGATGGTTCCTCGGTGTGACCCTCAAGTCACTTGCCCCTCAAGGCACGCCCCGCAAGGCACCGCAAGACACCACTCTCAAGTGAGGTAACTCAATGACACGCGCAATGTAATAGAGTTGCTTTTGGCACTCCGCCGAGGAAAGCACAAGAACCTCTTACAATCAACCGGAGGTGGCCAAGAACAATCACCTTCTCTTGCCAACGCCTCCAACAATCTCCAAGCCGGCTAGGAGCGGTACTCTCCAAGAGTAACAAGAAATCCACCGGCCAAACCACCCACAAGTGCCACTAGATGCCCTCAAGCTATGCAATGCACTTTGGGATCACTCAATCTCACTTTTGATTTGCAATCAAGCAAGAGAGATGAGTGGGAGGAGTTGTTCTAGCTCAAAGGATGCACAAGTATGTTAGAAATGGCAAGAGACCTCCCCAAGGGCCGGCCAACAAGTATTTATAAGCATCCCATCCAAATAGAGCCGTTACAACCCACTTGTCCGTTTTTCGCGGGACCACCGGACGCGCCGGTCGTAACAGACCGGACGCGCTCAACCGCGTCCGGTGTCCCTACGACGTCCACGTGTTCACGAAATTCAAATTCGTCCGTTAGATCTTCCAACGGTCACTGCGCGCCAACGGTCAAACGAGCCACCGGACGCGCTGTTGCTAACCACCGGACGCGCCGGTGCGCACAGTTCCCGCGCGCGCGAAGACAAGACCGGACGCGCTGCTCGCAACCACCGGACGCCACAGTACCCGCGTCCGGTGCGAGTCCAGTAAGCTCCCGAGACCACCGGACGCGTCCGATGGTGTGACACCGGACGCGCACCGCGTCCGACGTCCTCGTTTCCCTCAGGGCGCAAGACCGGACGCGCCGGTCCCGTGGGTCACCGGACGCGCTGGTGCCAAACCCTAGCTCGCGCGCCTGACGCCCGCGCTGCACTGACCGGACGCGCCGGTCCACCGTGACCGCGTCCGGTGCAGCGTCCGGTGCAGCGTCCGGTCACCTCTGTGACCGCGTTCGCCTCCGTTTCTTTTCCGACTTCCGGCGCAATGGAAAATAGGCATTTCACTTCCCCGAAATCGCCTGAATCCCGCGCTCGCACGTTCGGCGGGAGAGAGAGTGGAACCCAAACCCCTCTCTATCCGCAAACCACAGCGCGACCAACGCCACCTTTGCAAATGTGCCAACACCATCAAGTGTACATCTCCATGTGCTTGTGTGTTAGCCTTTTCTCAATCATTTTCAAAGGTTTTCCAGTTAGCTCACTAGGCCCTACATGCAAAGCACTTCATGAATTCACCTAGTGGCACCCATGCGTCGAATAACCGATAAGACTTCCCCTCTTAATAGTTCGGCTATCGACCCTAAACCACTCACACCCTCTATGGTGTCTTGAGTGTAAAACAAAATGGCCCTATGGTTATACCTTTGCCTTGAGCCCATTTTGCTTCTCCAAATGATACGATCCACTTCATATCATCACATGACCGTCTCGGTCCATCGACCTTGACTTCACTTGCTCTTCACCGTTGCATTGGTCCGTCGGCGCCAAGTCTTGCTCAAGCTTCACCATCGCATGGTCCTTCGCTTCGAAGCCTCGACTTGCCCTTCACCTTCACAACCGGTCTATCGAGCCAAGCCTCATCTTGGTCTTCACCATCTTGGTCATATGAGTCAATGTCATGTCTCATATTCAATGACCACCTTTATCTAAATCATCCACTTAGATACAAAGGTTAGTCCTAGGTTTCATCAATTAGCCAAAACCAAACTAGGGACTTTCAATCTCCCCCTTTTTGGTAATTGATGACAACCCTCACAAAGATGATTTTGATAATAAAAGTTTTGAACTTGTCATACTTGTCCAATCATTTTGCTCATAAGTAAAGTTTGGACAATTATCACAAGCTCGGTTTTGGTAGCATTAGCTCCCCCTACATATGTGCATAGAGTTTGGATTGAAAGCTTTTGCACATATGCATGGATAGAAGTGTTGGGAGAGTAATTCTACCAAAATGATGCTAAGGTGTAAGAAATGGACCTTTGAAGCGTGATACCAATCGGAGTTGCCTTTTACACCATCCTTAGCATCATGAAGTAACTAGACATCCATCAAAACTCAAGAACCCCGTGAGATCAACATTATATGTAAAGGTTCTTGGACCACTTGTAAAAACAACCTTTAGGCAAGTCTAGATACCACATGTAAAACTAATCCTATGCATGCTAGTAGATCATTTCATCATCCAAGTTCTATACTAGCATTGCACCACACAAGCATGTATATTGAATTTAAATACATGCGCAATGAGCAAGTCATATGAGAATGCACAAACAAATGCAACAACTTTGTTTATGAGCTTGCTCCCCCTACTTGTGTGCATCAATAAATTTATTTACCCCTTTATCATGTTGAATCATCTTTTTCTCTCCCCCTTTGTCAACAACTTACCCAAAAATGGGATCAAATTGTGGAGAGAAGAAAAATGTTTGATGGAGTAGGTTAAAATTTATCAAATTTGGTTTAACCTAGAACACTTGCCAAAGATATTTAATTCGATTTGAACCAAAAACAAGCTTCTTCACACCTCCTAATAAGGGTTATCTTGCCTATGTTGAATTAAACACTTATAGCAAATCTTCTAGTTTCAACACTAGGTTTGCAAGCTCACAATCATGTCATATGCCACCACTAGATCAAAACAAACATAGAGGCAATAGTGGTAACATATATCCATCAAATTCATTTGATTTATCATGAATGCTCATGCATACCACTTATTATGTCTACATGCTCTAGCAAGTCCTTAGCATAGGATGAATGACATGTCAATCAACTTTACCTTGCAATGTCGAAGGAGAGGCATGTCAATAAGTGAGTGGGGTGCATTCAACTCATGTTTGAGAAATCAAGAATATTCAATTCATTCCTTAGCTTGCAAAACCTCTTTTCATCAAGTGGCTTAGTGAGAATATCGGCAAGTTGATCATCGGTGCCAACACTTTCAATGGCAATATCTCCCTTTTGTTGATGATCTCTAATGAAATGATGTCTTATGTCAATATGCTTTGTTCTTCCATGTTGAACCGGGTTTTGTACCATCTTGATTGCACTTTCATTATCACATAACAATGGCACATTCTTGAAATTGAGGCCATAATCCTTCAAAGTTGATTTCATCCATAATAATTGTGCACAACAACTCCCCGCACTCACATATTCGGCTTCGGCGGTAGAGATTGCCACACTATTTTGTTTCTTTGAGGACCATGACACAAGTGATCTTCCAAGTAATTGACATGTGCCACTAGTGCTCTTTCTATTGATCTTGCAACCCCCATAGTCGGAGTCCGAATATCCAATCAATTCAAACTTTGACCCCTTAGGATACCATAGTCCAACATCTCTTGTTTGCTTCAAGTACCTCAATATTCTCTTTGCGGCCGTGAGATGACTCTCTCTAGGTGAGGCTTGATATCTAGCACACATGCAAACACTAAACATGACATCCGGCCTTGATGCGGTGACATAGAGTAGACTTCCAATCAAAGACCGATATTCCTTTTGATTCACCATATTGCCATCAAGATCACTATCCAAATTGCCACTTGTACCCATTGGAGTTGAAATTGGTTTTGCATCTTGCATTCCAAACTTCTTCAACATGTCCCTTATGTATTTCCCTTGACTCACAAATGTCCCATTCTTCAATTGCTTGACTTGGAGACCAAGGAAGTAGCTAAGTTCACCAATCATAGACATTTCAAACTCTTTGGCCATCATATCACCAAATTCTTCACAATAGGCTTGATTGGTTGATCCAAAGATGATGTCATCAACATATATTTGCACTATGAATAGATCATTTCCAATCTTCTTGGTGAATAGAGTTGTATCAACCTTGCCCATCTTGAATCCCTTAGAGAGAAGGAAATCCCTTAGCCTCTCATACCATGCTCTAGGTGCTTGCTTTAAGCCATATAAAGCCTTCTTCAACTTGTACACATGGTTGGGTTTCTTGTCATCTTCAAATCCGGGCGGTTGCTCAACAAATACTAACTCATTGATGATCCCATTGAGAAATGCACTTTTGACATCCATTTGATATAGTTTGATGTTGTGTGCACAAGCATAAGCCAATAGAATCCTTATTGCCTCCAATCTTGCCACGGGAGCATATGTCTCATCATAGTCAAGACCTTCAACTTGAGTGTAACCTTGTGCAACTAGTCTTGCTTTGTTTCTCACTACAATGCCATCTTGATCTTGCTTGTTTTTGAACACCCACTTGGTTCCAATCACATTGTAGTTATTTGGCCTTTCTACCAACTCCCAAACATCATTTCTTGTGAAATTATTAAGTTCTTCTTGCATAGCCATGATCCAATCGGCATCCCTCAAGGCTTCTTCTATCTTCTTTGGTTCTAAGGTTGACACAAATGATGCATGCTCACAAAACATTGCCAATCTTGATCTTGTTTGCACACCACTTCTAATATCACCAATAACACTATCAATGGGGTGATCTCTTGCAACATGTTGTGGTTGGAGTACTTGCACTTGATTGCTTGAGCTTGGTTGATCACTTGATGTATCTTGATGAGATGTACTAGCACCATGATCTTGCACTTGAGAGTCACTAACTAGCTTGAATGGTGAATTGAGCACTTGATCTTTATCATCATCTTGAATATCAATTACTTGCTTCGCTCTAATGTCTCCAATGTCCATGTTCTTCATTGCTTCCACTAATAGAGTTCCACCATTATCATCTAGATTTTCTTCTTCATCTTGAGACCCATTGGTTTCATCAAATTGCACATCATGGACTTCTTCTAGAATGCCACTTGAGTTGTTCCAAACTCTATAAGCTTTGCTTGTAGTTGAATAACCAAGTAGAAACCCCTCATCACATCTTTTGTCAAACTTCCCCAATCTAGTGCCTTTCTTCAAGATATAGCATTTGCAACCAAACACCCTAAAGTAAGAAATATTGGGCTTTCTTCCATGAAGTAGCTCATATGGGGTCTTCTCTAGCAATGGATGACAATATAGTCTATTGATGTAGTAGCAAGCGGTATTGATTGCTTCATCCCAAAATGATTGACTCACATTGTACTCATGAAGCATTGATCTAGCCATATCAAGCAATGTTCTATTCTTCCTCTCAACTAAGCCATTTGATTGTGGAGTGTACTTGGCCGAGAATTGATGTCCAATACCATAATGATCACAAAGTACCTCAATTCTTGTATTCTTGAACTCACTTCCATTGTCACTTCTCACTTTCTTGATTCTAATCTCAAACTCATTGTGAACTCTAGTGAGAAATGTCTTGAAGGTGTCAAACACTTCACTCTTGTCACTAAGAAAGAATACCCATGTGAATCTTGTGAAATCATCCACTATGACAAATCCATACTTATTGCCGCCTATGCTTGTATATGTTGTTGGTCCAAATAGATCCATGTGCATCAACTCAAATGCTTTGCATGTGCTCATTGTACTCTTCTTTGGATGTGAGCTTCCAACTTGCTTCCCGGCTTGACATGCACTACAAAGCTTATTCTTCTCAAATTCAACATCTTTCAAACCATTAACAAGATTGTGAGTTGTAAGCTTCTTCAATTGTTTCATGCCAACATGACCAAGCCTTCTATGCCAAAGCCAACCCATGCTTGATTTGGAGACTAAGCAAGTTGTCAAGGAGGTTTCTCTAGCATTGAAGTCAACTAGGTAGAGATTCTCATATCTAAAGCCCTTGAATGCCATATTTGAACCATCCACACTAATAACTACCACATCATCAACCCCAAAGATGCATTTGTAGCCTAGATCACATATTTGTGCCACGGATAGAAGATTGAAATCCAAGCTTTCAACTAACAACACATTGGAGATACTCATGTCATTTGATATTGCAATCTTGCCCAAGCCAATGACCTTGCCTTTCTTATTATTGCCAAATGTGATAGAATCAACACCACTATCATTGTCATTGATTGAGTCAAACATTCTTGATGTACCGGTCATGTGTTGAGTGCACCCACTATCAATAATCCAATACCTTCCTCCGGCTTTGTAATTGACCTACAAGCAAATCAATGAAGCTTAGGTACCCATTTTTGCTTGGGTCCTTGTAGGTTAGTAACTAAGCTCTTTGGTACCCAAATAGCCTTCTTCTTTGGGCCCACAATTGGTGTACCAACAAACTTAGCTTGCACACCCTTCACACCCTTGGTAAGCACATAGCAAGAATCAAAAGGTATAGCATTAACAAAATTCTTGCTTTGGTTCTTTTTATTGCAATTATGCTCTAGGTGCCCAACTTGCTTGCATCTATTGCAAAACCGACCATTGCCCTTCACAAAGCTAGGCTTTGGAGTTGCAAAGGCCGACTTGCCTTTCTTGGGGGTGTAGCCCAATCCCTCTTTGTTAAGAGAGAATCTTTGGCTACCCAAGCACTTAAGCAAGCGGGCCTCACCACCATAGGCCTTGCCTAGGGCGTGAGTGAGCTCATCCACCTCTCTCTTGAGAGTCTCATTCTCAACCATTAGTGAGGCATCACAAGTGAAACCATCACTAGTAGTAGAGGTAGAGTTGGTGGTGGTGGATGAAGAGCTACAAGAAGGGTTAGCATTTGACATGATGATAGGTTCATTAAAGGATTCATCAATTATATCACATGTAACACCTATATCATATGATACAACAACCTCCTTCTTTTCTTGTTGCTCAAGTAGCAATGAGTGAGCCTTTTCAAGCTTGAAATGAGCCTTACCAAGATCCTCATGGTCTTCCACTAGACTCTCATGAGTGGTCTTAAGCTCACCAAGAACTTTCTCAAGTATTGCTACTTTCATTGAAAGTTTCTTGCACTCATTGTTCTTAGCAATAGCTATGTCTCTAGTTTGTTGCAACAAGTCATATAGTTGTTCTTTAGTTGGTTCATCATCATCATTTTCATTATCATTATCATTATCACTATCATGAGCATATTCCATTTCACTTTCATCATCACTCTCATCATATAATACCTTAGCTTCTTTGGCCATGAAGCACGAAGAGGATGAATCAAATAGTGATGGCTTCTTGTTGATAGCAATGGAAGCAAAAGCCTTGTTGGATGATTCTTCTTCTTCATCATCATCACTTTCCCAAGTGGCCACATAGACTCCATTCTTGCCTTTCTTGAATGTTATCTTGGCTTCTTTCTTTTTCTTCTCAAACTTGCCCCTCTTGTTGTTTTTCCTTTTGTCATAGGGACAATCGACTTGAAGATGTTCGGTGCTATCACAATTGAAGCACTTCCTTTGTTGCTCATTGCTCTTGAAATTGTCATTTCTCTTTTTGAAGCCTCTTCTCTTAATGAACATGTGACCCATTTTCTTGACTACAAAAGCAAATGCCTCATCATCAATTTCATAATCTTCATCTTCATCATTGTCTTCTTCTTCTTCAATGATGGTAGCTTTGCCCTTGGAGGAGGTGGCCTTGAATGCCACGGTCTTCTTCTTCTTCTCATCTTCCACCTTCTCCTTGTCATCAACATCTTGATCATATTTGTCATAGGTCAATACTTCACCAAGCAAATCATTAGGCTTCATTGTTTCAAGCCCATCTCTTTGTAACATCATGATCAACATCTTGAATCTTCTAGGTAAGCTTAATAAGAACTTGTGACAAAAATCTTGATCTTGAGTCTTGTGCCCTAAGCTCTTGAGATCATTGACTATCACTTGCAATCTATGAAACATTTCAATGATTGTTTCATCATCCTTTTTCTTGAAGTTCTCAAACTCACTTTTGAGCCCATATAGCTTGGCACTCTTCACAACCTTAGTGCCTTCATATGTCTCACTCAACCTTGTCCATACTTCACTAGCCAATTCCAAATCTTTGATGCCCTCAAACACTTTTGTGTCAATACCATTGTAGAGTGTATTGAGAGCCATTCTATTGCATGTTCTATTTGCTCTATCTTCATCGGTGAGATGATTGGGATCAATGATAGCAAAATCATTCTCGGTGACTTGCAATACTCTCTCATGAATAGAACCAAGGTACATTGTCATTTTTCTCTTCCAATGAGCAAAAGAACTAACACCATCAAAGAACGGTGGCTTGCCCCCAACATGATTAAACACAATTTGAGCCATTTTTTCACACCGAAGGATGTTAAGCCTTGATTTAAACGGTGACCACGGCTCTGATACCACTTGTAAGGTCCTAGATGGCTAGAGGGGGGGTGAATAGCCTATAAAAATTCTACAGGCACCACTAAGCAAACTTGTTAGAATAACAAACGGCGTAAAGCGAGTTTTGCTTAGCCAAAGGTTGTGATGCAAGCCTCCTATCCACAAGTCTAGTAGATTATGATCTCTAGTTCACACAAGTGCTAAGTCACTAACTTACACTAGTGAGCAAGCTAACAACTACTAGAAAAGCTACTACTAGAGCAACACAAGATAATCTAGTAAAGATAAGTGCAAGAGATAGGATTGTGAATCTTATACCAACGGTGGAGTGAAGATGTTGCCAATCACCAAGATGATATACAATCAATCAATATTGACAACAACACAATATGTAGACCAATCACCGGGAGACAAGAGACACAATATTTTTGTTCACCCGGTGTTCACTTGTGCACCGACAAGCTACGTCACCGGTTGTGTCGACCAACACTTAGATGGTTCCTCGGTGTGACCCTCAAGTCACTTGCCCCTCAAGGCACGCCCCGCAAGGCACCGCAAGACACCACTCTCAAGTGAGGTAACTCAATGACACGCGCAATGTAATAGAGTTGCTTTTGGCACTCCGCCGAGGAAAGCACAAGAACCTCTTACAATCAACCGGAGGTGGCCAAGAACAATCACCTTCTCTTGCCAACGCCTCCAACAATCTCCAAGCCGGCTAGGAGCGGTACTCTCCAAGAGTAACAAGAAATCCACCGGCCAAACCACCCACAAGTGCCACTAGATGCCCTCAAGCTATGCAATGCACTTTGGGATCACTCAATCTCACTTTTGATTTGCAATCAAGCAAGAGAGATGAGTGGGAGGAGTTGTTCTAGCTCAAAGGATGCACAAGTATGTTAGAAATGGCAAGAGACCTCCCCAAGGGCCGGCCAACAAGTATTTATAAGCATCCCATCCAAATAGAGCCGTTACAACCCACTTGTCCGTTTTTCGCGGGACCACCGGACGCGCCGGTCGTAACAGACCGGACGCGCTCAACCGCGTCCGGTGTCCCTACGACGTCCACGTGTTCACGAAATTCAAATTCGTCCGTTAGATCTTCCAACGGTCACTGCGCGCCAACGGTCAAACGAGCCACCGGACGCGCCGGTGCGCACAGTTCCCGCGCGCGCGAAGACAAGACCGGACGCGCTGCTCGCAACCACCGGACGCCACAGTACCCGCGTCCGGTGCGAGTCCAGTAAGCTCCCGAGACCACCGGACGCGTCCGATGGTGTGACACCGGACGCGCACCGCGTCCGACGTCCTCGTTTCCCTCAGGGCGCAAGACCGGACGCGCCGGTCCCGTGGGTCACCGGACGCGCTGGTGCCAAACCCTAGCTCGCGCGCCTGACGCCCGCGCTGCACTGACCGGACGCGCCGGTCCACCGTGACCGCGTCCGGTGCAGCGTCCGGTGCAGCGTCCGGTCACCTCTGTGACCGCGTTCGCCTCCGTTTCTTTTCCGACTTCCGGCGCAATGGAAAATAGGCATTTCACTTCCCCGAAATCGCCTGAATCCCGCGCTCGCACGTTCGGCGGGAGAGAGAGTGGAACCCAAACCCCTCTCTATCCGCAAACCACAGCGCGACCAACGCCACCTTTGCAAATGTGCCAACACCATCAAGTGTACATCTCCATGTGCTTGTGTGTTAGCCTTTTCTCAATCATTTTCAAAGGTTTTCCAGTTAGCTCACTAGGCCCTACATGCAAAGCACTTCATGAATTCACCTAGTGGCACCCATGCGTCGAATAACCGATAAGACTTCCCCTCTTAATAGTTCGGCTATCGACCCTAAACCACTCACACCCTCTATGGTGTCTTGAGTGTAAAACAAAATGGCCCTATGGTTATACCTTTGCCTTGAGCCCATTTTGCTTCTCCAAATGATACGATCCACTTCATATCATCACATGACCGTCTCGGTCCATCGACCTTGACTTCACTTGCTCTTCACCGTTGCATTGGTCCGTCGGCGCCAAGTCTTGCTCAAGCTTCACCATCGCATGGTCCTTCGCTTCGAAGCCTCGACTTGCCCTTCACCTTCACAACCGGTCTATCGAGCCAAGCCTCATCTTGGTCTTCACCATCTTGGTCATATGAGTCAATGTCATGTCTCATATTCAATGACCACCTTTATCTAAATCATCCACTTAGATACAAAGGTTAGTCCTAGGTTTCATCAATTAGCCAAAACCAAACTAGGGACTTTCACATGGCCAGAAAGAAGAAGAAGACTCTCACTGATGCAGAGATAGCTCAGGCAGTGGCAGATGCAGCAGATGTAGTAGAGAGGGGTGGCAGGAGCAGTGGTATACGCATTGGAGACAGTCGTTTTCATCTTGAAGGACGACAGCTTGGTACAGAGACCACTGAGACCACTGAGGGCACAGAAGTGCCAATGGATGTAGATACTATGTCAGTTGATCCACCTACAGCACCTTCAGAGGGGACAATAGAACAGCCAGCTCAGACTCCATCACATCGCCGCTCCACACGCACATGGACTCAGGTGACTCCTAGGCCAGAGGGCCAGCGTCGTGGAGGACGTCCACCTCCGAGAGTTAGAGGTACACCCCCAGTTGAGCACTTTGACTTGAGAGGTGCTACTGCACGACAGGTGCAAAGTTTGAGATTTGTTGAGGTCAGTCGGTGGTTCTCACCTCAGAGGGACTCCAGAGCTTCAGAGGGATTCTATACTCCTCTCCAGGAGGACTTTTACAGAGCTCTTGTTGACAGTGGCATTGCTTTTCGACCACAGAGGGTCTGTCGCATTGAGTCACTTATTGAGGTAGTGGGTGAGCAGCTACGTCCGCACCTTTCTATCTACCAGGCCTGTCAGATTTTCTTAGATGGACAGGTGCATACTGTGGCACTTGGGTTAGGGAGTTCTATGCTTCATTATGGATTGATCCAGCCCATGAGTTCATACATTTTGCATTCAGAGGCCGCGACCGCAGACTGTACAGCTCCAGAGTACGGGAGATTCTCAGACTCCCAGCTTCAGACACGAAGATTCACCAGCTCTGCTTTAGTCAGACAGCTC
Organism: Saccharum hybrid cultivar R570; assembly: GCA_038087645.1. Classification (NCBI taxonomy): domain Eukaryota; kingdom Viridiplantae; phylum Streptophyta; class Magnoliopsida; order Poales; family Poaceae; genus Saccharum; species Saccharum hybrid cultivar. The sequence continues at coordinate 3,074,359 of JAQSUU010000319.1, read as the reverse complement.
CACCTAGATGCCCTCATGGCGGTTCTGTGCCACCTACAGACCTGATCTGACCCTGTTTTCGTGAGCCTTTTGGCGAAGGGTCTCGTCGCACACCTGCCAGTCTGACACCGATTGCCCGAGTCTTGGATGCTATTGTCAGACGCACTCTTCTTCCCAGACTTGGTTACAGAGAGGGACTCACCAAGATGCAGCTTTGGGTAGTTCACCACCTTCTTTCACAGACACCTTTTGACATTTGGGATCTTATGGTCAGTGAGATGGAGGACACCCTGGCAAAAGGCTTCAAGGGACACCGTCAGCTGCCCTATGCTCATTGGATTTGTTTCATCATCAGATCTGCACTTGAGCTGCCTTCAGAAATAAGTGCTGAGATAACTAAAACCACTACTGCTTTTCCTGAGTATGATATTCGTCAGCTATGGGCTTCAGTTACTAGAGAGCAAGCCCCTGCACCAGGACAGAGAGAGAGACCTGAGGTGCCCGAGACAGCGGCTGAGCAGGATGCGACCATACAGGGTCTTGCTGAGGCAGAACTTGCAGATCTAGATGCTCAGCCTGCTGATATAGCTGAGGATGAGGCCTCTGACAGCACTGACGAGGACTATCAGTCCATCCCTAGGTATCGGTCTCCTCGGTCTCACGACCACGAGGCCGGTGGCTCTGGTTCAGCCTCCCGCTCAGACCCAGCCATGGTGGCTATACTTGAGAGGCTGACCCAGGCACAGGAGCGACAGGAGCTTCAGCTACAGAGACAGGCTCAGTACACAGCTGCTGTGTTTGCACAGATACAAGCTCGACAAGATGAGTTCCAAAAACAGCAGCTTGAGATATAGCGCCAACAGGTCGAGATGCAGCGTCAGCAGTATGAGATGCAGCGACAGAGTGCAGCTAGCCAGCAGCAGTACTTGGAGCTTCTGCGTCACCTAGTCACAGTTGGGGCTCCTCCACCTGCATCTATCCTGGCTTCAGCTTTACCATTCAGTGGACCTTCAAGTCAGGATCAGCCGAGCTTTCAGTTCACATCTCCACAGCTGCAGGTTCCTCAGTCATTCCAGTCCCCGAGCTACACGTCCATTCAGATGGGGTTTACTCCTTCAGACCAGCCTCGCCCTCACATGTTGACCGGCACACCGTTCATTGATCTGAGTGCCACATATAGCGAGTTGACTGGTCAGCCGACACCCTCGCACACCACTTTTGCTACTTCTTCAGGGTTGTCAGGTTCAGAGGCAGTTTTCCTTCCAGTGACAGGGACAGGCACTACAGAGACTGTTCCATCGTCCGTTGCCTCGACAGATCCCCCAGCTTTTGGCTCACTTCAGGCTCAGGTCACAGAGACTGCTTCACTTATAGCTACTTCGGCAGCACCTGTTCCTGTTGATCAGACCCAGACCGCTTCACAGCCACGTGCTTCTTCAGAGGGTCAGCCAGATAGCTCCGAGTCCGAGGGAGACATCTCTCAGTTTGTGATTACTCCGCGCTCCTCGGCACCCGACTCGACTCCGTCTGTTCCCCCGTCAGATCCTTAGATTAGCTTTTGGCGTTTGATGCCAAAGGGGGAGAGAGTAGATTCAGGAGGAGCTTTTGTTAGAGGTTTTTTGTTCTTTTCTTGTGTGCTACTCTCATGCATCATGTTTACTTTACAGTAATTGCATTCGTGTGACATGTGATCTTATGAGATATCTTAAGTCTATATGGTTTATCTAATCACAGCTTTAAAACATGTCACTTGTTTGTTTTTTTAGCTCATAAGGTTGTGCTTCCGTGCCTTACTCCGATTTCATATGAGCTTTATTTTATGTGTACTAACTCTTCATGTTTTATCCTATTAGTACACTCAGTTGGCTTGGAACACATAAGCATTGACTAACCCCTTGTGCTTACAGCTTTATGCTTATGTGAACCAAGCATGAACAAAAACCTCAACTCATATCTTCTGAATCTAAGTGTTGTCATCAATCACCAAAAAGGGGGAGATTGAAAGCATCTAGGCCCCGGTGTTGGTTTCGGCAATTAATGACAACACATAATTACCATAACTAACGTGTGTTTTGCAGAAACATCGGTAAGTTAGGTCATGGAGATGATAACTGCTTTGAGCAATATGGCAGTCATGTCCCATGATGGAAATCGTTTTGGTTTTTAAAGGATCAACGATAAGATTAAGGACGGTTAGTTCCGAATGTCAAGGTGTTGAGATACATCTGGAATAGTCGTTAGGATCTTTGTTTCTTCCTTTGACCGTACTATGAAGAGGGGCATGAGCGAGTAGCTTGACCTAGGTGAGTCTTATGTTTAGGTGTGGTGCACACTTGTCAAACTTAGCACTAGGTAGCTCGAGAAAAACTCAGAGTACAGTTAGAAGCGACTTGGTTCAAGTTGCATTGCGTTTGGAAGACATTTGAGCCGTTTACCTATGACCGGACGCGGTCCTGGTCATGACCGGACGCGTCCGGTCAGTACAAAGTCTTAACTGCGTTTTTGGCTGACTGACCGGACGCGGTCCTTGAGAGGACCGGACGCGGTGGTCAGGCTGACACGTGTTCCAGAGGGTAAACAGCAAAGATCGGACGCGACTGTGAAAAAGACCGGTGCGTCCGGTCATGTTCCAGTAAGGTCCAGCGGAGACCTGACGCGTCCGGTCACCTTTGATCGGACGCGGTGTTGCGTCAGGTCAAATTTCCAGAGAGCTCTTGCATGATCGGACGCGTCCGATCATCCCTGACCGGCGCGTCCGGTCATCTCAGACCGGCGCGTCTGGTCAGCACAGATCGGCGCGTCCGGTCTCTCAGTATAGGTTTCCGTTTTTGACCGTTATAACTGACCGGCGCGTCCGGTCATATCGACAGGCGCGTCCGGTCAGTGCGCGTCTGGCTGTTTCGAAAGGTAACGGTTAGATTTGTCTGAGGGGTCTATAAATACAACCCCTCCACCTCTTTTAGAGGTCTCTTGCTCATTTGTTTAGCTGAGAAACACCTTTGAAGTGCAAGGGAGTGCAAGAGCCATAGTGAGGATTGAGATTTGCGAATCAAAGTTTGAGAATCCTCTCTAGTGACAAGAGTGTAGCAAGTGTGCATCCATCTTCTCATTAGACTTGTTGTGGTCAAGTGAGAGTTCTAGCTTGTTACTCTTGGTGATCGCCATCACCTAGACGGTTTGGTGGTGATTGGGAGTTCGGTGATCATCCGACGAGATTGTGGGTGACCCAACTCAAGTTGTGAGCGGTTTTGGGTGTTTCGCCGCGACGGAGTGTCGAAGAATCAACCCGTAGAGAGCACTTGATCCTTGCGCGGATCAAGGGGGAGCTACACCCTTGCGCGGGTGCTCCAACGAGGACTAGTGGGGAGTGGCGACTCTCCGATACCTCGGCAAAACATCGCCGTGTTCCTATCCCTTACTTTCAAGCATTTACTTTCTTGCATTACTTTCATTGCTTGATTACTTTCCTAGAATTGTCTTGCTAGTTTAGGATTGGAACTTAGGGTGCATAACTTTTATCGGTAGAAACAGTAGTGGAGCCGGAGCACGGAGAAGTCGCGCCGAACAACCCCTTAAAAATAATGTTCATGATTGGCCATTTGCAACAAGACTTCGTTGCAGCGAGCAAACAACGTTGTTGGTAATAAACATGTAGAGCGAGGTACAGCATCTATTAATAATTATATATAGTATAAGCACCGCAGAGGAAGAAGCATGCATAGACGACGATGCATATATACGTGGAGTAGACGTGGATCATCACTACTTGTACTTCCATGGCCATTTGGCCACCGCGAGCTTAGCAGCAATCCAGCAATGCACATAGCTAGCTATGCAGGCTCGAGAGAGCATGGACGCACGCATCGCATGCATGTGTGGGCGCCGCGCCGGGAGCAAAGCTAGTGGCAGCGGTAGCTGCTGGGGGCACGTACGGCGATGAACTGCCCCCATGTGATGCGGCCTTGCCTTTTTTCAGCTGCACTGCCGCTCATTTACGGGCCACACGCCGTGACACACACAACACACAGTCTCACACGCAGCTAGCTTCAGCTGGGCTGGGCTGGCCTGTCGTCCCTCCCTGCGTGCCACACGCGACCGCATTTAGACTACCGGAGTGAGATATTCTAAACGATACTTTAAAGTTTTAGAGTATGAATATAGAGTAAAAACTGCTGCACTGGTTACTCTAAAACGATACTCTATCTTTTCTCTCACTCTATATTTAGAGTAGTACATTGCTTACTCTATAGTGGGCAGTGACGGGCTCCATTAGCTAAACAAAGGAAAAATATGCTATAACTCATAAACCAAAAATCCAAATTAAATTTCGATTGCACCATTAAATTCGTCTCAATAAATCCTTCAAAACTAGATCACACATGGATATATTTAGATAAAGTGACAAGTGGGTCCCACAGTGGATAGAGCGGATAGAGGATGATATAGAGGATGGATGTGTGCGGGAGAATTAAGTATAGAGGAGGGAATTTTGCTGACTAGGACGTATAGAGGATGAATATAGAGGTCCATGAGTGCGGATAGCCTTACGACGAGTGCGTACCTCGCGTCGTCGTATAGTATCGTATCTGCGCGTGTACGACGATGAGACGACGACTGTTTGTCATTGGCATCCATGCATGCATCCGTAACGAGCGAAGCCAAAGCCTCATCGCGCGCGGCAACTAAACACTGCGCGCGTGTGGGGATAGATAGGTAGCTAGTAGGGGTCCGATCGATCGATCCGCATGGCAATTGGCAATGCTAGCTCTCGAGTTGCCGACGACTCCATGGGCCAGATCAGAGCTAATGGCCGGCCGGGCGCTGTAGCTACGACAAGTTTCCTGCGCTGCGTGTGGCGCTGGCCCTCCGATCGGATCCCCGGACGGCCGGGGCCGGGGCGGAGGAGGTTGTGTTCCCCGATCCCGCGTGCATCCGTACCTGCAATGCCCCCGCAGGGGCCGGGCCATGGATGGGTGGAATTGAATTTTGTGGCAGGGAGGGCACACCAGTAAACAACGTGTTTAGTTGCCCTGAAAAGGCTGAAAAATGTATTGTAACACGTTTTGACTTTATTTGACAAATAGTGTCCAACCGTTGACTAATTAGGTTTAAAACGTTCGTCTCGCAAAGTACAACCAAGCTGTACAATTAGTTTTTGATTTCATCTACATTTAGTACTCCATGCATGTATCGCAAATTTAATGTGACGATGAATCTTTTTTTTTGCATAGTGCATTTTTCAGGTAATTAAACACAATAATAGCGCCGGTGCCAATACGCGATCCATCCATCCATGGATCGAGCCCCAACCGGCCTTTGTTTAGATCCGGATTCGGGCGTCCCTAATTGCTACAGTGAGTGCGCATTAAATGCGCACCGTTGCACTTCGTTTGTATTTAGTAAAAATTGTCCAAACTTTGACTAATCAGGCTCAAAATGTTCGTCTCGTAAAGTACAACAAAATTGTGTAATTAGTTTTTAATTTTATCTACATTTAGTACTTTATGCATGTGCCAACATTTTAATGTAATAGAAATCTTCTTTTTACACACTGGAATTTGAGGGTAGAAATTGAGAACTAAACAAGGCCCACGACGAATCTACTCCCTTGTCGCGCGCAGCTAGACCAAGATCAGCAGCAAGCAGTGGTACGTGCCGCCCCTGCCACGGCGTCAATGTGGGGTACGGTGGTCTACAAACGCGAGCCTGTGGCCTGGGTGGGTGGGTGCGCGGCTGCGTCACTGCGTGCCATGGATCGGCCGGAGGCTCGGAGCAGCCAGCAGCCCACGCATGGGCACATCGCCGCTGGCGCTGGCCATGCCCACGCATTGCGGTTGCGGCAGTTCTGTTCACTGTTCTGCCTCTGCAGGAGATCATACATACAGGAGTCGTTAAAAAACACTGTTGACTAATTTGTCGTGAGAAAAAAATATTATTCCGATTGAAAAAATAAGCTGAAAAAAAACGGATTATAAGCTGAATGAACATGACCATATGTGGGTGGGGTGGACGTGGGTACTTTCAGCCGCCGGACCTTGCAGCAGAGCTTCGACTTCGACAGCCGGAGGGGAAACTTTTAAAGTTTGGCAGCAACATGGCTAGCTGGACCTGTCCACAGACTCGCTCTTAACTTCAACTCCAGCCAGATTGTTTCAGCTGCTCCTGAATCGATTCAGGTAAAGATTTCTCACGCCACGGGTTTCTCGATCCATCGGGGGAGTAACATAACATCACGAGCACAGCCACGCCTCTAAAGTCCTCAGACGGTCACACCTTGCATTGGCAACCAAACCAAACCGGACGGCTAGCTACCAGCGAAACCACGGGCCAAAGAAGCTTTCACCTAGCTAGCTGCTCATATTTAACCTGCACTGCATGCTTGTCATCACAAGTTTCAATTTAATTTGCCTAGCTATATGTATGTCTACTACTATGTGATGCATGAGAGCTGATCGAATTGCTGAAAGACCGGCCGGCAGTCTTTTCCTTTCACCTACCTAATTTGGCGGCAGAGCATGAATGGAGGCGTATACCGCAACGTGCATCATATCTATCCACGAGCGAGCGAGGGTGGGTCTCGCTGATGACTCGCTTCACATGCCTGCCTGCCTGCCCTTGTGCGCGTACGCTCTCTTGCATTGCACCGGCGCGCGCAAGCACGTGAAATGAAACGGACACGACACTAACATATATAAACACCAGCCACGTACTAGAGTACCTGCAACAGCATGACAACAGCAACATGACAAGTCAGGCGAATGGGACGACGTACGTACGACAACAATATGAGCGATGCGGGCGACACAAGGCATGATCGATCGTATATATCCACCCCTTCTTTTCGGCTTACATTTGGGTATATATACAATGTGTGGGACCAGCTCCTTCTGTTATAGAACCGGGCCAAATGAGCACACTGCAGACGCTCTAATAAAACATATGGACTTGTTTGGATCCACCCTAACTAAAGTTTAGCTAGCAAATTGGTACAGCTAAATTTTAGCTATCAAGGGGTGTTTGGATCTTCTAGCTAATCGAAGACCTTGGATCATGCTACCCCTCATTAAAGACCTGTTTGATAGAAAAAGAAGAAAAAAAACACAGCCTCTTCTTCTTCCTTCCTATCGACCCGCATTTGCCTAGGAGGAGGCCGCAACCATGGCGAGCGCGGCCAGGCATGGCCACAGCCGAGCACGGGGCGATGACGGAGGAGGCGCGCGGCGAGGCAGAGGTCATGGGCAAGGCCATGGCTCTTGGGCGGCCGCCTTCTTCATGGGCGGCGCGGGCGGGGTGATGAGGCGCAGGTGCCAGATTCGGCTTCCAATGGGGAGCGCCGGAGCGGGGCCACCGGCGTGGCCTACTCGCCGTCGGGTCACCGAGGAGCCTCGCTCACAGAAGAAGATGCAGTCCCCAGCTCGCGAGAAGAAGATGAGGACAATTTCGTCTTTTGTCAGTTTTAGCTGTGTCATTAGCTAGATTGAAACAGCTATGGAATTGTGTATATTTTGGCCTCCAGCTAAAATTTAGCTAGCTTTAGCTACGAGGTGTTTTGATCCACCATAACTAAATTTAGACAGCTAAAGTTTAGCTGGTCGATCAAACAGGGCCATAATAGCATATCAGTAGCTTCATTGTTAATTCTTTCATGACATTATAGCTCAGATTACCAATAATAACAAAGTTATAAAAATAACTCCACTGTACATTGCATGCATGGTCATAGATACTTGATGCTTTCATTGAAATCCAGTCAAACTTTCATAGTATGACTATAACCTAACTAAACTTAGCGGCCAGAAATTTAATCCTTGAAGACCATAAGATGTCAACAGGGTCAAAGTATTTATGACCGACCGAACAAAGTAAGGCACCGTTTAGATGCCAAAAATTTTGCCAAAATTTTCAGATTCTCCGTCACATCGAATCTTTGAACGCATGCATGAAGCATTAAATATAGATAAAAAATAAAACTAATTACACAGTTTAGACGAAATGGACGAGACAAATCTTTTAAGCCTAATTAGACTATGATTGGACAATATTTGCCAAATAACAACGAAACTGCTACAGTAGCGTTTCGCCAAAAATTTTGCCAACTAAACAGCCTCTAATATGAAAGAAGTGTTAGATAACAGGAAAAGATTGTGACTTTGTGTTAAAAAAAGGTTACATATCAGAGAACACGGTGACCACCTTTCTGCCGGTCGTCCTTCGCAATCACGGGTCTTAGTGGGCCTCCTCGTACTTAAAACAGCAAGGAGGGAGAATGCCCTCTCCCTGTCGTCGTCCCAAATCTGCAGACACGCAAACAGCCCATTAAATCCTACAGTTGCAACTTGCAATGCAAACAAAAAGATGCCTGCATCGTACGGTTTGTTTGCGATATAGTATAGCTGGAACACTCTAGGTTTCACGCTCATCTGTTAACGATACCTCATAAGTTTCACGTATGATGCAGGAAGAAACGGATAGGGTGCGTTCACTTCGCGAAAAGTAGGTGAAAGGTTATTGTAGCATCTTTCGTTGTTATTTGGCAAAATTTATCCAATTATGAACTAACTAGGCTTAAAAGATTCGTCCCGACATTTACAGACAAACTATGTAATTAGTTATCTTTTTTACCTACATTTAATGCTCCATGCATGCGTCGAAAGATTTGATGTGATGGGTGGAAGAGAAAATATTTTGGGTTGAGATGGGGAAGTGAACAAGGCCATAGTAGAAATTAAAACAAGCATACCTGGCATTGCTAAAACGTGATTGTATACTTTAAACTTTTACTGTTCACAACTTACTGGCCGGCCGGCCCCATGGTTGTAGGGCAACGAAAAGAGAGCAACCTAACACGGTTAAGGTAGCTGTGATACTTTAGGGGTCTCACGCATTTCTTGTGCATGAGTTGTTAGCTGCAAAACAGACGCTGGCAGTACATCAGTTGTTAATTGCGTTTCAGTTTAGCGCTCACACGTTTCTGGTACACTGCTGAAAGGTGATAGTATACCAACTGTTGAATGGACAAGGAAAACCCAACCCCAGCACTGAGTGCCTAACAAATATGATATGAATATACTCCTTCCGTCCCTAAATAATTATCACTGTTGATGTGTGTTCCACAAGTTTGACTCGATTTATAGAAAATATGTGCAACATTTGTATCTCTAAATAAATTTATTAAAAAACTAGAATCAAATATCTTTCTAATGATACTAATTATGTTCCATAAATATTAATATTTTTAATATATATTTTATCAAATTTATTTCTCAAGAAACGCAAACGACAGATATTTAAGGACAGAGGGAGAATGAATACATACATGATGATGACGATGCCCACTCCACCGCTCACTAACCAAATGAAAGTACAATATTGAATGTCACTTATTGTCTTTGCCATTGTCATCAATACATTTAGTTGTATTTAATGACAGTAACCTCATGCATTCCATGTTCGAACAAAGTACTCCCACCATTTCAAAATCTAATAATTACTAAAAGCTACTCCCTCCGTATCGGATTTAGAAGTCGTTTAGGACAGCGACACGGTCTCCAAAACACAACTTTGACCTCTTGTTTTTATAAAAAATATTTATGAAAAAGTGATATATGTATACTTTTATGAAAGTATTTTTCAAGACAAATCTATTCATATAATTTTTACATTTGCAAACTCATCAACTTAAAAGTTATTGATGATTTTATATTCCCAGTGTTTGGCCCAAATTTTGTCTAAAACGACTTCTAAATCCGATACGGAGGGAGTATTAAAGATACCAAAACATTGTAAACTTTGACCTCCATTAGTCAATACATATGCATGTTTAATGTAGAAAGATGCACCATTAGATTCATCTTCAAATGTATTTTTGTTAGATGTTGGCTTTATAGCGATTGATAATATTTATGAGGGAAAATGGTCAAAGTATACCTTTAAAGACTTCCAAATAACCTTAATATGCCCTACCTTTAAGAATCCAAGGAATAATTCATTTGTTTAGTTAGTTTAGCTTAGGCTATCATCAAGAAGCCCTAATGAATTAAAAAAAGGGCTTTTGCCCCCTAAAAGAGAGAGCCCTTTTTAGAGTAGGTCTCAAAGCCATTTTTTAGCTCGAAAATACTCTCAGAAGCTATTTTTGCCAAACTTCAGCCGAAGTCATCTTAGAACGAGTCAGAGAGCCCCACCAAGCAATCCCTTTATATTGACGTTAAAATGCATGCATCATATTAAGCAGTATATACTATGTAGTATGCATTGTACTGACAATAATAACCTAGCCCTTGTTTAGTTCCCCCAATTCTCCCCAAATTTTACTATGCAAAAAGAAGATTCTCCGTCACATCAAAATGTCGGCAAATGCATGAAGTACTAAATGTTGATGAAATCAAAAACTAATTGCACAGTTTTGTTGTACTTTGCGAGACGAACATTTTAAGCCTAGTTAGTCAAAATTTGGATAATTTTTACCAAATACAAACGAAATGCTACATGAATTCTGATACAGTGTTTTTCTCCCCAATTCACTGAACTAAACGAGGCCCTAGTAAAATGCACCATTTGAAGTTGTTTTCCCCCTCTTAAAGCTTCTAGAAAGCCTAGCTTGCATGGAACCGAAAGATGACAGCATAAGTGTTGAATGGACAAGGAATACCAGAACTGAGTGCCTGACAAATATGATATGAACATGATGATATGCCCACTCCACCACTCACTAACCAAATGAAAGCATATATAACATTGAATGTCACTTAGGCCGTGTTTAGATGTGGAATTTGATTGACCGAATTGGTACAGTGCGCATTAAATGCGCACTGTACCAATTCGTTTGTATTTGGTAAAAATTGTCCAAACTTTGACTAATTAGGCTCAAAATGTTCGTCTCGCAAAGTACAACAAAACTGTGCAATTAGTTTTTAATTTCATTTACATTTAGTACTCAATGCATGTGCCGGCATTTTGATGTGATGGGAATCTTCTTTTTGCATAGTGAAATTTGGGGTTGAAATTTGGGATCTAAACAAGGCCTTACTGTCTTTGCCATTGTCATCAATACATTAGTTGTATTTAATGACAGTAACCTTTTACATTCCATGTTCGAACAAAGTACTCCCGCCATTTCAAAATCTAAGACTTACTAGAAGTTATTAAAAATACCAAACATTGTAAACTTTGACCTCCATTAGTCAAAATATACACATGTTTAGTGTTAAAAAGATGCATCATTTGGTTTTATAGTGATTGATAATATTTACGAGAGAAATTGGTCAAAGTATACCTTTAAAGACTTCCATATAACCCTATAAGAATTCAAGGAGTAATTTATTTGTTTGGTTAGTTCAGCTTAGGCTATCATAAGAAGCCCTTACAAATAGGGTAAAAAAAAAGACTTTCGCCCCCCAAACCCAAACCCTCCCCATCCCAAAAGCCACCAAGGAGTCGAAACCCTTTTTGAACTAGGAGCCAGAGCCAAAGTTTTTAGCTCAAAAATACTCTGCTGAGCCGTTTTGCCAAATATTTCTATAAAGTGCCTTTTTTATGAAGTATAAAGTGCTTTAACTCCAGTAGAGAGCAGCTGGAATCATTTTAGCAGGAGCTGGAGCCCCGCCAAGCAAACTCTTAGGGCGGGTTTAGTTCCCAGAAAATTTTGCAAAATTTTTTAGATTTCCCGTCACATCGAATCTTTAGACACATGCGTGAAGCATTAAATATAGATAAAAAATAAAACTAATTATACAGTTTAGACGAAATGGACGAGACGAATCTTTTAAGCCTAATTACACCATGATTGGACACTAATTGTCAAATAACAACGAAACGTGTTATAGGGTCATTTTGCAAAATTTTTTGCAACTGAACAAGGCCTTAATGTAGTTGTTAAAATGCATGCATCATATTAACAGGAATGTTCATCAGAAATAAGTAGTATGCATTGTACTGACCATAATAACCTAGTAAAATGCACCATTTGAAATTGTTTCCACTCTTAGGCCCCGTTTGGTTTGGATGTTAAAGTTTAACAAACACTGTAGCAGTTTCGTCTTATTTGACAAAAAGTTTTCAATCTTGGACTAATTAGGCTTAATAGATTCGCCTCGTAAATTACTCATAATCTGTGCCGACATGCATGTAATTAGTCTACATTTAGTACTCCATACATTTAATGGAACATTGATGTGATGGGAGTTAAACTTTAACTCCTCCAAACCAAACGGGCCCTTAGCTTCTAGTAGAAAGCCTAGTTTGCATGGAACTGAAATATGTACATATCAGATGACGAATACACGACCTTGAAGAGCCCCATCTTGTACGGGGGTGTTTAGTTCCTCACCCAAAATTTTTCATCCCATCACATAGGATGTTTGAACATATGCATGAAGTATTAAATGTAGACAAAAAATAACTAATTATACAGATTGTGATAAATTAGCGAGACGATTTTTTTTGAGCCTAATTAATCTATGATTTGACAATGTCGTGCTTCAGTAAACATGTGCTAATGACAGATTAATTAGGCTTAATAAATTCATCTCGGGGTTTCCAGGCAAGTTATGTAATTAGTTTTTTAATTAGTAACCGAACACCCCTTCCGACATCCCACGAAACATCCGATGTGACACCCTAAAATTTTTCGCCCCAGAAACTAAACACCCCCTAAGCAATGAGCGGCAGGCGGCAGCTGGTGGTGGTCAGTGCAAGGAGCCAAAGGCCCTGCCTGGCCACCCCGGGTTCAATCCCGGTGACCGCGGTATTTTCGTGACACTGTTTATAAGAATAAGGAGAAAAGGCTTCCCCGTAAAAAAAAACTAAACACCCCCTGCAAACTTCCAGGAGATTTTCCCGCGATCTCTCTTCCTCCTGGAAATATGCTCTCTTCTCTGATGTCAGGCCACATTTTCTACACCACTCATTTCCTGCTACTGGCATTCATGGTCTCATGGATGGCAGTACCTTCACACGATACTGTACATCCATTTGAAAAACAGAGGGTGTGTTTAGATGGTTGTAAAGTGTGTGTAAAGTTCCTGTAACACTTTTCGTTGTTATTTGGTAAAATTTATTCCATCATGGATTAACTAGGCTCAAAAGATTCGTCTCGATATTTACAGACAAACTGTGTAATTAGTTATTTTTTTATATTCATTTAATGCTCCATACATGCATCCAAAAATTTGACGTGACGAGAAATCTGGTAAACTTTTTAGAATTTTGAAGAAACTAAACACTGCCAGGGCAAAAAAAAAAATTGGCAAAACTCGTTGGCCCAACCAATTGGCAAAACCACAGGTACGGGATCCCAATAAAGAAATGGCAGAGTCGCAGAGAAATGAGGGAGGGGCGCCATTGCCGCAGCTTTGTGACGGTTGGTTGGTTGATGAAGTCCATAAATCCCGGCTGTACCAGGGCAGAGCTCCCCCAGCAACCATTGAATGGCCCTTACTGCAGCTGGTGAGCTCTCTTCAATGCGGGCTCGGGCTCGGGCACCACTCTGCACTCTGATCTGATGTGGCCTACTGGCCTTCAATCCCTCCAACGCCACACGCCGGCCGGCTACACAAATAAACCAGCTCCAACGCTTCAAGCCGGGTCGGGTTGAGAGGTGGGGAGCAGAAGGTTCAAGGGAGGGGACAGGTCGAGCAGCTCACCTTTCGCTGCTCCAGAACGAGAAGAGCAGCTCTCGTCTTGCTTGCTAGAACTTCTCAAGGTTCAGTTCAGTCCAATGGCGTCGAGCAGCAGAGCGGTGCTCTTCTTCGAGCTCCTGGCGTGCCTCCTCTGCCTCTTGGAGCTGTCCCAAGGTGCGTGCGCGAGGCTCTGTTTCACCTTCCGATACTGCAATGCTGATGAAGCATTCTTCTCTTGGTCTCCCAGCTTCTGGTTTCTTGCTCCCTTCACAGCTCTTGGGAATCATGCGTCTCTTTCAGTCATCTTCTTGCACTGTAGTACTTAGGATGATGTTCTTTTTCCCCGTCCTTACCTGTTTGTTGGTTTCTGCCACTACCGCTTCAGAATGCTGAAATGTTACACCACCGCTTGTTAGGAAGAATATAAAATCACTCGCGTCGTCATATGTCGAACAAAGTAATGGTTAGGAAGAAATAGCTAGCAACAGACAAGAATATAGTATATGAAAGATAGGCACCTGATATGCCATCCAGGTCCAGGGTGGCACGATGTCAGAGCCTGTGTGATGTCAAGAGCGCACGTAAGCTCAATCAGATCAGAAGCACGTTCTGCGGACCTCAAGAAAAATACGATAGGATACCAAAACTCTATAAACCAGAAAGAATCAAAGAATGACGCGGAGGCTTAATAATAACGGTAACTAACAGTGCAACTGTTCATCCTCCCTCCGTCGCAGGCAAGGAGCCATTCTTCACCTTGAAGAACCTCCCGCCGCTCCAGAAGGCCAGCAGGTACCCCGCGGGGTGCCCGACGACGTACGACTACATCATCGTCGGCGGCGGCACCGCCGGCTGCCCGCTGGCAGCGACGCTGTCGCTCCGGTACAAGGTGCTGCTGCTGGAGCGCGGAGGCTCCCCGTACGGCAACCGCAACGTCTCCTACATGGAGAACTTCCACATCGGGCTGATGAATATGGCGCCGGACTCGCCGTCGCAGGCCTTCATCTCCACTGACGGCGTCATCAATGCCCGGGCGAGGGTGTTGGGCGGTGGAACCTGCATCAATGCCGGCTTCTACAGCAGGGCCAGCTCAAGGTATGCGACGATATGTTATGTTCTGCACCATTATGGTCTCTGGTCGTCTATACTGGTTGTGATAGCTCCCCCTGTGCTGCTATTAGGGATGAAAACGGATCGGATACGGACAAATATCACTGATATCGTATTTGTTTTCATATTTATGTCCGGATTCGGATTCGAATACGGATAGTATAAAAAATGCCGGATAGGATATGATTGGATATCGACATCATAAATATGTGATTTAAATATTCGGATACGAATACGGTATCGGATGTTAAATATCCGGACTCGAATACGAACGGATTAAAACTCCTCTAAACGGATTCGGTCTCGAATACAGTCGGAAAATATCAGTACCGTTTTCATCCCTGCTATGCATAACAAAACAGGGAGATTTTTGCCCCTAAAATGAATCCACTTTTTTTTTACTATCCTTGCCCACAATGGGCAATAATAGATTCACACAACACAGGCACACAAGGGAGCAAAATCCTCAGGTTGGAACCAAAATCAATCAAGGCCTTGTTTAGATCCCAAATTTGGGATCCAAACTTTGCATAGTAAATGTCCCGTCACACTGTAGCAATTTTGTTTTTATTTAGTAATAATTATCCAAATATTGATTAATTAGGCTTAAAACATTCGTCTCGCAAAGTACAACAAAACTGTGCAATTAGTTTTTGATTTCATCTACATTTAGTACTCCATATATGTGCCGACATTTTGATGTGATGAGGAATCTTCTTTTTGCATAGTGGACTTTGGGGGTGAATTTGGGCCTTGTTTAGTTCACAAATCCAACCCCAAATTCCACTATGCAAAAAGGAGATTTCCCATCACATCAAAATGTCGGCAAATGCATGGAGTACTAAATGTAGATGAAATCAAAACTAATTGCACAGTTTTGTTGTACTTTGCGAGACGAACATTTTGAGTCTAATTAATCAATATTTGGACAATTTTTTGCACTAAAAAACAAAACGCGCTACAGTATTCTGACAGGAACACTGTAGCGCGCAGTGCCGAATCGGCATCACCCGACTCGACATCTAAACACGGGCTTGGTATCTAAACAAGGCCCAAGTTAGCTTAAGCAATATACTGTGTGGCAGTGCCATCATTCGATCTATGCAGCCATCCAGCGAGCAGCAATCTGACCAGGTCACTTTTGCAACTGTAGCGGTAGCGACAGGGTGAAATAAATGTTAAGGTCTTCCTGACTGTTAGCATCCTGCACTATCGGCTACTCGTACTTTAGCGGGTGTTTGGTCTGAGGAGTTAAAAGTTTAACAAATACTGTAGCACTTTCGTCTTATTTGACAAAAAGTTTTCAATCTTAAACTAATTAGGCTTAATAGATTCGTCTCGTAAATTACTCATAATCTGTACCAACATGCATGCAATTAGTCTACATTTAGTACTCCATGCATTTGAGGGAACATTGATGTGATAGGAGTTAGACTTTAACAAAACGAAACCAAACAGGCCCTTACTCATCACTCCAAAATGCAAAAAGTGCAAAATGCAAAAAGTGCAAAGATTCCTTATCACATCACCATCACATCAAATCTTTAGCCACCTACATGGAGTATTAAATGTAGGTAAAAAAACTAATTACACAGTTTGCTTGTACTTTGCGAGATGAATCTTTTGAGCCTAATTAGTCAATGTTTGAACAATAATTGATAAATACAAACGAAATGCTACAGTATTTCTGGCACCTTCCAACTTTGGAACTAAACGAGGCCTATCAACACAGGAGTATCACTTTCCACAATAGCATTCAATTATCCATATATTTCTGGTGAATCGGACCTCAGGTTATATAGCCTACAGGCACTTGCATTGATTTCAATAGCTCAATCACACAGAAAGAAACTACCAAGTGAGCCAAATGCATGCTAAAGCAGCTAACGACCATACTGAAACAGGCACTCAAGCCTTGAGTGTACTATCTCCTACACTTGAGCACCGACACACCCCTGGCTGGACACATGTTCTAGTTTTCGGGCGCCATCACATGACAATTCTAAAATCAGCTATAGTTCTTAGGGCCTGTTTGGTTTCATTTTGTTAAAGTTTAACTTCCATCACATCAATGTTCCCTTAAATGCATGTAGTACTAAATGTAGATTAATTGCATGTATGTCGGTACAGATTATGAGTAATTTACGAGATGAATATATTAAGCCTAATTAGACGAATCTATTAAGCCTAATTAGTCTAAGATTGAAAACTTTTTGTCAAATAAGACGAAAGTACTACAGTGTTTGTTAAACTTTAACTCCTCAAACCAAACACCCCCTTATTCTTGAGAAATAGCATACAAAAGCATGTTCGGTGGATAACCTGATGACTTCAAGAGAAACATTCAGATACTTACTAGTAGATTAGTGTGGCATTGAAGGGCTTCGGCTCTGCCTGTAACACATGCTGTGGTTCTCAGAATATAAAACCTTATTAAAGACCACCTCGTGTTTCTTGTCAGTCATACTGCTATTTACGTACAACAGCAGCGAACTTAGATTCAAAAGAGGCAACAAACAATATCACATGGGGTCATAACTGCTTTGACGCTATGGGCTATGGTAACTATGGCCCCGTTTGGTTTCCGGTCGTTAAAGTTTAACTCACATCACATCAATGTTCCTTAAAATGCATGGAGTACTAAATGTAGACTAATTGCATGCATGTCGGCACAGATAAGAAGTAATTTACGAGACGAATCTATTAAGTCTAATTAGTCCAAGATTAGAAACTTTTTGTCAAATAAGACGAAAGTGCTACAATGTTTGTTAAACTTTAACTCCTCCAACCAAACACCCCCTATGTTGACTGGACAGGTTGAGAAATAACCAAGCCCCAGTACAGCCCAGGCCAACTACAATTAGGATCAAGATCAACCTACCAATTACTTTTTTATAGTTTCCATTTTTTTTGGCGAAAGTTTTATAGTTTTCATTGATTTAAATTAGGAAAATTCAATAATCACAAGGTGCATTTTTTAAATAATAATACTGCTATGCCAGTATTCCTGCTGATTACAACCTTGTGTCCTTGTACCTACAGCTTTATCCAGGAGGTCGGCTGGGATGAAGACCTGGTGAACAAGTCCTTCCCTTGGGTAGAGGAGAAGATTGTCCAGTGGCCTAAGATCGCACCTTGGCAGGCCGCGCTACGGGATGGGCTGCTACAAGCAGGTGTAGCCCCTTTCAACGGGTATACCTACGATCATGTTTCTGGAACAAAGGTGGGTGGCACCATCTTTGACGAGACTGGGTACCGCCACACGGCTGCCGACTTACTAGCAGCTGGAGATCCTAACAACCTGAGGGTGCTGCTCCATGCTAGTGTGCACAAGATAGTGTTTGACTCGCGACAAGGTAATAATTAGCCATGTACATACATGTAAGCACCCTTCCGTAAACTGGTCAAGTTACAAAGAAGACGAGTTAATGAAATATACCTAGAATAGAAAGAGTGAAAGCTACAGCAAATACGTACCATTTTCAGAAACATCATTCTGATGCAGGACGACTGAAGGCAAGAGCCATCGGAGTCCAATTCACTGATGAGAATGGGAGACACCACCAGGCATTTTTAAACAGCAACAAAGATAGTGAAATAATTGTATCTGCTGGTGCGATCGGTACCCCCCAGCTGCTGCTGCTCAGTGGGATTGGACCCAAGAATGACCTCAAGAATCATAACATTCCGGTGGTTCTCCATAACAAATATGTGGGTAAAGGGATGGCTGACAACCCCATGAACTCCATATTCATACCAACAAGAAGCCCTCCTCGGCAGTCTCTCATTGAAACTGTCGGAATAACTGAAGAAGGTGTGTTCATTGAGGCTAGCAGCGGGTTTGGTCAGTCATCAGAGAGTGTCCACTGCCACCATGGAATCATGTCTGCTGAGGTTTGGCATCTCTCTTGCCTACAGTTCCAAATTGCACAAATCTATTTTTTTTACAAGCTTCATTTTGCACTTTGATGCTTTGTGTGCAGAGAGTAGAAGAGTAAAACAGATAGTTTGAAGCCAATGCCATACACAATTAGAAAGCCTGCTTCTTTGTGCTAAATCAAATATATCAACTAGGAAAAAGTTCTGATGTGCATATAGCACTTAGTATTAAGACCATAACTGAGAAACTAGAGCCATGGACGAAGCCAGCGGGGGGGCTGGGGGGGCTCCAGCCCCCCTACTGCTGCTAAGCTAGTGGAACTTCTAGTGCTCTTCTTCCAATTTTAGATGCAGATGCATAAGGTAGGGTGGGCTAAGACATTTATTTTTTAGATGTATTTTGTGAATTTCATTGTTAATTGACGTTTTAAATATAAGACTACTTCAAGCTATTATACTTTTTCTATTACGAGGGATTAAAGTAGAGCTAAGTCACTGTAGCACTTTTGTTTAGCCCCCCTAAATTTTTTTCTGGCTTCGTCCCTGACTAGAGCCATTCATTACTACCAATGGACATGCATATGCATGTCATAGTAAATTTTAAGAAATAAGCATGTTTAAGTCAGGTTTTATGCTTTTTTACACTCTTATATTTCAGCTTCCCCACCACCGCACCCAAAAAAAAAACTTGATGGCACGCATGAGATGAACTCATGCAATTCAATCACAAGTGACACCATAGCTCTCATGATTATGTGAAATTCATTGCCTCTTTGATCTCATTAGCCTAAGATGGTACCACACTGCATTCCTGCAAAATACAGATTGGACAGCTGTCTACCATTCCTCCGAAGCAAAGAACCCTGGAAGCAGCCCAGAAATACACTCATAACAAACTTAATCTACCCAAAGAGGTATTCCACGGTGGTTTTATACTTGAGAAGATTGATGGTCCGCTGTCCACAGGCCATCTGGTCCTCACAGACACTGATGTCCGGAACAATCCAGCAGTTACCTTCAAGTACTTCAGTCATCCACAGGATCTCAATCGTTGTGTCTATGGTATCAAGACCATTGAAAGGATACTGAAGACAAACCGTTTCTCTGAACTCTCTGCTGATGGTGCTGGGTTATCAATGGAAAGGGTGCTCAATATGAGTGTGCAGGCTAATGTGAACCTGATACCCAAGCATACAAATGACACAGAATCCCTGGAGCAGTTTTGCAAGGACACTGTGATCACCATCTGGCATTATCATGGTGGGTGCCATGTAGGGAAGGTGGTTGACCAGCACTACCGGGTGCTTGGAGTTTCAGGTCTCCGGGTGGTCGATGGCTCAATATTTTCTAGATCACCAGGGACCAACCCTCAAGCTACAGTCATGATGATGGGCAGGTACAGTACCTCACACAAATGAAACTTTCCTTGTTTTGCTACAAAAGTTTAAATTCTAAGTGTAGAGACTGAATAGCTTTTTGTCATACTTTTTGTTCAGATATATGGGAGTGAAGATCCTAAGGGAAAGGCTAGGACGAGCAGCTGGAGTGTAGTCGATTCCTGGACATTAGCTTTTTATTATGTGTGGCCTAGGAAAGAAATTACTAATTTTTTGTGGGATCCAGAATGAATCGCTGAAGAAAAACAAGCTGTGTGTTTCATCTGTACCCGGTAATCATTTGTCTAATATGATATTGCAGACTATATGGTTGACAGAGCCCCTCTTTAGTCCTTTTGCTTGTTTATTTAGTGGATTTCGAGAAACAAACTCTCATGAACCGCTCCCTCATTAAAGGAAAATTGAGGTTGTTTAACAATATCACACCAAACGAGATAAAATATACGGCGGAGTGCTGTATATCAACAAAAGAGAAGAAAATCCATTCATAAAATTCAATAATCTGACTTTATTGCCTCAGAAAGTGTTTGGTGTAACTCTGCTACATAAGTTTCCTCTTTGAGGGGGAAGAATGAAAAGGAAAATCGCAATGCATCGAGAGCTCAACAGATTACATCTGCTCATCATTTTACTCAGGTGGAACTAAAGAGACTCCGAAATCATCAATTAGCAGCACCCAACACATAAAACAATGCATTTGTCCCAAAAATAATAATAATTCTAGAGCCTTACAGGTATCCTGAGACCGTCATAGCTAAGCTGGATGTCAAGACCCTCTGTTTGCATCAGCCTGGCAAGATCACTGTTTACTTTCTCATGGTCCATCAAATGCATCATTCCTGAAGACATCATTCAATACAACTTAATCATTGGCAAGACCAGACAAACTGTATAAACAATGAAATATGGGACATTAGCCTTGTAATGAAATCGGGTCAAATAATTATAAGCATCGATGTCTATAAACAAGAAAGGATATCAGCTGAGCTTCTAATGCTTCAATGATGGGGAAAATGGGGGAATCATTGAATGCTAACAGCTGGCTTCATCGACTGCTCTCACAAATTACTATTTAAGCAGCTGGCTGCGGCTTATTTTAAGTGCAGTCGAACATCTTGAGTAAGTTCTCAACAGTGATGGTGATGGACGTATATCTAGTCTTATCTTTCATTAGTATTGGGAAATGGTATCAAATAAGAGTAAAAGTTTCCAATATTCTCAGAATTAAATTATGAAGTTACGACTATCTCTATATTCTTGCTGTGGCATAAGTATGGCCACAAAGGGATTGTAGTTCAGTGGTTCATTGGTTCAACGCACCCAAGCAAAGGCAAACAAATTTTCATGTTGCCGACTTATAAAATAATCATGCAAGCTTTTCTCTAGCAAACTAAGCAGTCCGTGAAAGAGTGAGCATTGTACTCGTACAACCATCGGGAAACGAAATGCAAGAGTTAACAAATTTTAAAACAAAAGCATGTGTATGAGTGGTCAGTGAGTTCCTACCAGTAAAGAGTGTTTTCTTTGGTTTGATTTTCCTAACTTCCTCAAGGGCCTGCACAGTTTAAGGATACATCAAAAGGATTACAGTGAACAGGTTAGAAGATGTTATAGTAGAGCTTTAGGACTAACCCTTGGTAGTCCAAAGTGTGTCGATGAAGAACGATCAGGTCTTAGAGCATCCTGTACAAAGTTATCCACCAAACTTAGATGCAATCAGACATTAATAGTTGAGAAAGATGCACAAGAAGTTAATAATAAGAAAAGCTTTAGAGCTTTGCCGTAAATCCAATAACTTTATGATGCAACAGTTAGAAGCAAATAATTGTTATATATGATACCATTATAAGCAGTTCACAGTTTTCCAGAAGCTTGTATGTTTCTTCAGGTATATCACTGACATCACTGCATCCATCATAGGAATTCAGACAAGAGGCCTTACAGCAACACAGTTCATTGTAGCAAAATTAACCTTGCACTGAACTTGGTCTACCTTATATAGCATACATCACCAAAACGAAAACCAAGAGAGCGGTAACCCTGACCGTGCCAAACAGGTAAAGGAATCACCTGAGATGAAGAAACCGTCGCTTCAGAAAGTAACATGACGCACTTCTATCTTTTATATGATTATTGAAATACGGTTAGTATGCACCGATATAGAAGGAAAGGCAAATGAATGGGCAGTTACTTTAAAGAACAAATGATAGTTTCTTGATAGGTCTACTAAAATTCACATGCTGGCAAGTATTGCCAGTTTGCTTCTGGCAGTCATTCTAACCCAAATCACTGAAAATAGGAGCTCAAATTGCTCATTTACTAAAGCAAAATGCTTCAATACAATCCATTCAAACAATTCCCTTACAGATAGGTATTTCATTTATAATTGAACAAGCACCCAAGTTTTTGAACCATTTGATCAGTTTGTTTGTGCCAATAAGTTCTATTACTTAAACATTCTCAATTAATTAATTGAAACTATCACATGATAATTCACCAAAATAAGGCAATAAGCACAAGTTTATAACTGTGAATCCCAATCCCATACAGCATCCACTGAGTCAAGGAGGGTACTTTGCGATTATAAAACATAATGACAGAGGTATGGGGCATTTTGCTAGTTACAGCTTCCTATTACAAACCTCAAGATTGTGAACCATAAATGGTTCTTCTTTTATAATGTTGAATTGCAATGCTGAAACTGCCGCTCCAGGTATAACTACACTTGTGTCGATCAGATAATAGTGGGTCATCTTCATCACCTGTCAGAGAAAAACAAATGATAAAGAAAGAAAGCAAATGAGCCAGTTTTTGTGATCAGGGCAAAAACGAAAAGAAGACAATGATCTTTTTAACATATATTTCACTTATCATTTGCTACTGTTTTACAATGACCAGTCAATTGGCTAGACAGTTGTCTATGTAATCCGTAAATTTGTCTTGTCTTCAATACCGTAACAGAGACCAAAAAGAGGGGGGGGGGGGGGGGGGGGGGGGGGGGATCCAACCTCATAATCACGCTCCGCCACATAAATTGGGATCGTTGACTGAACATTGTTTGTCCAATCACGAAGACAATCAAGCCCTGCACCGGAGACGTTATCTTCCTTTATCATTTTTATGAAAAAGACGAGATAAAAAGGACATGGATTGTTGTCCCAACTGATACCAACACCAGTGCTTTAAGTTAAGCAGTTACAGCAGGACCAAAAAGTAGCAAAGGTTACGGACCTCCAATGGCATCAGCATGAGAATGGGTAATAATGACACCATCGATCGTCCTCAAACTGAAAAGTAGGAGCGAACACTTTGCATGACCAACTTTGCAACCAAACAAACTGCGAATATTGTATGAGATCAGATCAAAGACAGCACCCAAACGTGGGGAACCACTGGAGTGCCGAGTGGTAGAAGAACCTGAGAAGAATAAACAAACCATAAGCTAGTTATTTGGATCAGAGAAAAAATGGAGCAAAGCAAGTTGTAGGGCTCATTGATAACACATACTTGCCGGCATCAACGACGATGTTGGTGGTGCCAGACGCAGTGGCGTGGCGCAGAAGGATAGAGGTGTTGCGCCTCCTGTTTGGATTCCCCGGCTCAGCCGCCTTGGTACAAACCTGCATGCAGGACAAGACAAAGCAAGCTACAATGAGCAACAAAAAGGCAGCATGGACGATGCAATGTTGTTGGGCAATATAGAGAGATGGTGAATGAGGCAAATGGCATACGGGGCAAGTCTTGGTGGGGTGGGTGAGGCAGCTGACGCGCGGGATGCCCTCACTGGTGCCCGTGCCGAGGAAGATGAGCTCGGACTGCAGCCACTGGTCCTCCTCCGACGTCGAGGAGCCAGAAACGGTGCCGCCACCGGAAGACGCACGGGCGACGCCGCTGTAGAAGGAGCGCGCTGGAAGAGAACAAGCAAGCAAACAAGGGGAAGGCGTTACGTCGAGCAGCTAATACGCAGCCGCGCGGGCCGTACAACTTGGCGCGCTTGACGCACCGGATCGGAGGCGCGGGTGGAGGGCAAGCCGCGGCGACGACGCGGACGAGGAGGAAGCGAAGCGCGTCGCGGCCGCGGTGGCAAGGCCGGGGAACGCGCGCGCGATGCGCGACGCCGGCGGGGCCTGCGCTCGCAGGAACGCCGCAGCGATCGCGCCCGTAGCGGCGCGGGGCATCGTCGTCGCCGGCGGTGGCGGTAGTGGCAGCAGCAGTGGCCGATTCAGAGGCGGAGGCGGGTGCGGGTCCCTGACCGGCGTCCGCTTGTCGCGGGGCGCCGAGGCGGGAGGGACGCTGGCAGGTGGGCCCGGGCTGCCCGTGCGCGTCTGGTGGCACAGAAAGCTCCAACGCTTTCCGTACTGTGCTCAGGAAGGCGCACGTCAACTGACAGGTGGGCCGAATGTCATCCGGTCCCGCATGTCGGTGAAAGGGCCTTGACAATGTGAACCACTATCCACTGGGCTCTGGACTCGATTGGGCCGGGCCGACGAATATACCCGTCGGCCTTGTTCAGTTGCGAAGTCGGAAGCCACCGATTTGGCACTGCGCCCTAAGTGTTTCTGTCGTAATACTGTATGGCGTTTTATTTTTTTAGTGTAAAAAATTATCTAAAAATAAATTATTTAGACTTAAAATGTTCGTCTCATAAAGTACAATAAAATTGTACAATTAGTTTTTGATTTCATCCATATTTAGTACTTTATGTATTTGCCGATATTTTGATGTGGCGAAGAATCTCCTTTTTATATAGTGAAATTTAGAAAGAAATTGGTAACTAAACAAGGCCATCGTTTCATCCGTTTCCCTTTGCCCAAAGCCCCCAAACGTACGGTGCCTCTCGTTCCTGCATCTCTGCGCCTCCCCGGACACAATCGACTTCGCCGGCGACGACAGGCAAGTGCGCGCCCGCCAACCGCACCCCCCCCCCTTTCCCACCTCTCCCTGGGACTATCCCCCGCTCTCTCTCTCTCTCTCTCTCTCTCTCTCTCTCTCAATTTTTCTGTTAGTTGGCATCGACGTGAGGACCAACTTGAGACATGGTGTTCGCATGATCTTGGCACAGTGTAGGTCGTAGGAATGATTCATTCCTAGCAGCGCTCATGCTTCAATTCACGATATAGAGAAAGGAAAAAAAAACTCCTGCCTATTGGATGGATGAATAGTATTCGTTGCGTCCGTAACCGAGCATTACATCAGTTTGTGTTACCGAATTTGGTGATGATCTGTAATATGGCGGGGCTCCCAGATTCACTGAAAAAATCATTTGTCTCGAGACTCGCTGAAAAACTAGATCCTAAGATGAGCACCCTTGCTGATTCTGGAATATCCAACCAGAGCATTGGTTTCTTCCCTATGCAATCTGTAGTGGCGACGGGAGGTACTCATTAAATCATGTCAGTTTTATGCATCTTTGCTACAGGTTTGGTGGCTTATTACTACCAAATACACCCTCTGATTCAAAATAGATGTCATTTTAAGATTCCTTCTGGTTAGTTCTTTTTTAACTTTGACACCAATATACACCATATGAGAATTGTGTACATTGACAATGTATGATAGTACTACATTCATCACGAAAAGTACTTATATTATTTAATTATCTTTATTTTAAATGCTATGTTTTTAATAGAAATTTTTAGTCTTACATATCACTTTGTAGAACATGCTGATGTCCTAAACGTCATGTATTTTAAATCAGAGGTAGTAGCGTGTCTTGCTTAGAACTCTCAATTTACTGTTAGATGGGTGGTTAATCCTTGTAGTGTAAGCTGGCGATCACCATTTTCTTCTGTTGCAATGAACCGCGCGAAGAGTTAAATGTTTGCACTGTGGTTTATATGTTCCCCTTCTTCAAGTGAAGGTCACAATTTTTGACTTGTTTTTCCTTATGCGTGGGAGTTCTTTCATTTTCAGGCACAGTGGAGCACGGAGGAGGAAGTACTCTGCTGTGAATGGGAAATGCCATGAACAAAGACAAAGTTCATGATAAGGAAACTCACGGAACAAGTAGCGATATAACTGAGAAGACGTCTGTGGAAAAGGTGAAGGGTCCAGATCTGCTTGAGCGAGCAAAGGAAGAGATCGAGGCTCTTGCCGGAGCTGTTCATACTAAGATGGAGCACCATTCCAGTCCCCATGAGAAGAAGGAAGGTAAAATTATCTAGAATGATGTTACTTCACCTTTGCTACCCTGTATATTAAATATGAAAAGGAATGGAGAGCGAGAATCTGGAGGATAAGAAGAAAGAAAGGATATTAATGGTGCCTAGAATCAACTCGCAGCTTTGCACTTTTTATAGTGGTTTTTATAGTATAATCTTTTACCCTGCGTATTGTTCATCTTTACCAACTGAAGCTAAAATACAACTTTAGCTACTTACCAATAGAATGTGTCATCCTTCATACCAAAGACATTAGATGTAATTCACCAAAAAGCCATTCAGCCCATACACTATAGCTTGACCTTGTCATTTATCGACGTCATTTGCAAACTATAATGTGATTCATGATGAGAGCCATTGATTTTACAGTAAAACAACTGCAAATGTGAAAGTTCGGGTTGCTTCTCCTTTTAAGAGCATGTGCTGTCCCTTTGTTTGTATTAATGAAAAAACATGTCTTGTGCATTTGTCTTAATTCTTTCACCGTTTTTGGGAAAGAGTAGGTTTGTTCAACATTTTTTCCCCTGAAAGATCACAAAAGTATGACCGAGAACATTAGCATGCAGACATTTTCAAACTTGCAGAAAGGACTTCTGAGCATATTGAGTTCATAATGGTTGTCATTGCCCAAGAATTAAAATTTACTGGTGCTTAATTATAGAATTTTGTGTATATCCTTTCAAGTATAGAAATACTCTTAGCTCTACTAAAGTACTGCTTTTTAGATGCTATTTGAAAAACAGGAACAGGGTTCAATGGTTGTTTAGAACCTTATAGAACATCTTAATTGCAAGTTTGTAATGCTATTTTCATGCTTGGTGGTGATTTTGAATCAATATTACTAACACCACTTCAATTGAGAGCTTTATCCTCAGTACGATGCGGATCTCTGAAATCTGAATACATGCAGAATCACATAAGGAAGACAAGGAGGGGAGCCTGCACAATATAAAAACACACACGAATGAAACTCATGGAACAAGTGCTGACATAAATGAGAACACACCAGTCAACAAAGTCAAAGGCCCGAATGTGTTTGAGCGTGCCAAGGAAGAGATTGAAGCTATTGTGGAAGCTATCCATCCGAAGAGTGGATCAGACAGTAAGTGAAGACTGAGACCCCTGGGGCTGTTTTGCCTTAACTGGCTGTAGAAGCCTTAACATGAGGTCATGAGCTATCAGATAGACACATGATTTCAAAGATGTCCACCCAGGTGGTGTTTTGCATACGCGTTCTGGAGCTTTAAAAGCTAAGAGCTGACTTGTTTGTAACTGTTTTCAGTTGTGCCTTTGTGGTTTGTTTGACCAGAGATGTGTAGAAATATTCAACGTGGAATTGTGATGATGCTTAAATTGTTGTGCTTGACAGGGCATATCTTGTTTCGCCAACTCACCGTGCTCCGGAAGTTGTAATAAGAAGAGTAATCATGAAATAGAACATAAATCTATTACTTCTATTTTTTAGTGGAAGCCCATTACTAGGTTGTGGTTGTCTAAGAGATCAATGCTTATAGTTGAGGGAACTACAAAATTGCCAGTGCTTTGAACCATTACTGCAAGTTTGTTATTAGAAAAAACTGCAAATTGTTTCATGTTTTGTCGGGCTAAACCGAATTTGTTATGAGTGTTCTAAAATTAGACAAGATTTTTAGAATATTTTAAATTGCATAACTCCAAACAGAGGGATGCTTTTTCAAGTAAGTCATTTTTATAAAGTTTATTTGTTCACTAAACTTTCAACATAGTCTAATGAACTACCATGTACATGGTTGACAGGGCTCTAAGGTAGGGCGGCTGATACCGTGCGCTAAAACATCCTTTTTTTTAAGGTGGGCCAGAAGAGGGCAGAATTCTGGCCTAGTTGAAACAAGCCCAGCCCAAGCCGCCGTCGCTTTCAGGATTTTCCCTGACTCCCTTCGCTTCCCGAAGCAACAGCGCAGCGCGCAGAGCAAGGCGGCCATGGCGACGGCGGCGGCGGCGCAGTCTCATCCGGCATCAATGGACGCGCGAGGGTGGGACGAGGCATCCTACCGCCGCGGCATCCTCCGTGCCCGCGACCTCTCGTCCCGCACCCTCTTCCGTGCCGTGTTCTTTGACAACAGCAACGACCCGGACCCCGACGTCCTACTCGCCGCCGCCTCCAGCGACGGCTCCCTCGCCTCATTCTCCCTTTCATCTTGCATCTCAGCCGGCTCCGCTGCCTCCCAGGTTCGTACCCTTTGGCAAAAGCTCATTTTTGGGGGACGCACGGCCAGAGAGGAGCCGTAGGCGTGAGTTTTTCTTGGTCTTGTTCGCAGGTGGAGACCGCTGCCGCTCTGGTCGACCCCGTCTGCATCGTGCAGGCGCACAGCGGCCCCGCCTACGACGTCAGGTTCTACCCCGATCCGCAGCAGCCGCTGCTCTTCAGGTGACTGACCGAATGTTTGACTTACGCTGTTTCGCTTCTCCATGGCAATGTTATTCATTTGGTCGGAGACGGTGATGGGTTAACGGTGATGTGGTTCTTTGGTTGCTTACTTCCTTGTGGCAGCTGCGGGGACGACGGCCGCATCAGGGGCTGGAGGTGGCATGAGATGCAGAGCTGCCTTGTCCCGCTCTCCCTGCAAGGTGCTGCATTCAAACTTCCATTCTTTTCTGACGTTTTTTCTTTCATGAGTGGGCATATGCTTTACCAAGCCACTAGGGCATTGCTACAGCACAGGTGCTCAAAAAAAGGCGCACATTTTTTACAAAGGTGTAGGTTTGATGTAAATTTCGCCTTCACAGTGGAATTGTTCCGGGAGGCAAATAAAATCTAGAATCCTGCCAGTGCAGAGCATATTCATTTGAAAACGTTTCATAGCTGCTACTCATTTTATCTATAAAATGCAGCCATATCTTTTATAGTCTTTTTTGTGAGTGTTGCGCCTTGAAGGCTTGAACCAGCACACAAGTTGATAACCTTTCAATTTTGAATCAATACAATATAGTTGTGTTGATACAAGGAGAAAGGGGAGAAAGAAACAAGCATCTCTGTGGAATTGCGCCTAAAATGGCATAGCGTATCTTCTACATTTCAGTTATTTTTATTGCTTCTACCAATTTTTCTGTTACCTTTTTTTCACAGGGGATCATCTCGAACCAGCACTTGACTTGGTCAACCCTCAGCACGAGTAAGATTCTATGATAAGACTGCACATCTCATAGACCTTCCAGTTTACACCGTTTATTCCAACAGCTGTACCATCCCATGAATCTACCCTGTTTCAATTGTTGCTGCTGGCAAATTTGTAGGGGTCCTTGGGGTGCTCGGTCTCCAATACCTGAAAATAATGCCATTGCAATTAATAAACAGGTTAACGACTGAAACTTTTCATGTTTTTACATCCTCCAATAAGTGTGACGGCCCCGGATGTCCACTCCTCATGCATATTGCTTGGTTCAGCATATCTTATTTGCTGGTAGCCTCGTCCTTCCAAACAGGATGGATCCATTTTGGCAGCAGCGGGGGATGCATGTGCTTACTGCTGGGATCTGGTATGTATTTTCTTAAGGTAAATGCTACCTATAGGAGTCTTGAACACACATAGAAGGAACTGCACTTCTGCTTTAGAGTCTTTATAAGCTTGGATAATGTTATGGTGAAATGTCTATCGCCGTCGCGCCAAGACAAGTGGCTGAAGGGTGGGCCGCAGCGAGGAACGCCAGAGCGCGGTCACCATTCAGTTCGCGTTAACCGCGTCGCCAGGAAGTTCGCGTCTCCATTTCATGATCCGAGCAATTAGCAATGCTAGTTAGTTGGTTTTGTTATCCCTTAAGGTTAGCTAATGAGTTGTTAGGATTTTCATATAAGTATGGAACAGTTTGTTAATGAGAAGGTTAGCCAGAGATTGAGATTAATCTCTCTCGCTCCCTGGCGTTCTAGCTCGCGTTCTCTCTCTCTCTCTCTCTCTCTCTCTCTCTCTCTCTCTCTCTCTCTCTCTCTCGTGCATTCCAGTCCTAGCTTCGGCGCCGAGCACGGTGCCGCCAGTTCACCGCCGGGCGTTCAAGCATCGCCCTTCAACCTCCCACTCATATCACCTATGCAGTAACCCAAGCTCCAACAGATAACACCAGTGTTTTGCTTGAGGAGGTATCTGAAACTAGTGCTGATCATGGCTGCTTCTCTCAGGAGACTGGTAAATGTAAAATCAAATTCAAGGGGCATGCTGATTATTTGCACAGCATTGCAGTTCGTGAGTCAAACCACCAGGTTATTTGATTATGTTGGTTTTCCATTATTTGATGTTTATCTTGCCTATATTATGTACCATATGTGATATGGTTACTACCTGAATTATTTTTGGTCAGGTTGCAACAGGATCAGAGGATGGGACAGCTCGTATCTGGGGTGAGTGATGGTTTCAAATCCATCATTTTTTTTTCTTGTCATGTGCATCACGTGTAGCTTGATTTTCTTCCTTTATCTGAATTGTATAACAGAAATTTGCAAATTCAGCACAATGTTAAGAAGTTTACCTGTTTATTCTGTACAAAAGAAAAACATGAACGTGCTCTAGCAGCCTCTGTTCTACTGACTATTTGTTAGTTTCTTTTTTCTTTCTTTCCTGCACATAAGATCTTGTTTACCCATTTTAGTTAAATATTTAAACTGTTTATTGCCATTTAAAGCTACAAGTGCCTGAATTTTTGTGTCCATGCTTGTTCTTGCTGTTTTTGCACATTGCAGATTGCAGAAGTGGGAAGTGCACGCAGGTTATACATCCAGTAAAGAGCAAGGCATTTGATAGTTCTTGGGTCAGCTGTGTTGCCATTGATGCAAGTGAAAGTTGGCTGGTATAACTTCATGTCTTTAGACGTTTTTAAATGCTTTAAACTTGTACATCAAGTATCTTGCTACTTATAACCAGTTTGCTTTCCTTATATTCTGTTCATTATATATATATTTTTAATTCTCACTCACATCATCTTCAGGCCTGTGGCACGTCTAGTGGTATATCAGTTTGGAGCCTTCTCTCAAATGAGTGCATCTTTAACTTGGACTGTCATGCTCCTGTTCAAGATTTATTGTTTGACAAGAATCAAGTGAGTACTTGTCCCTCCATCTCTTACATCCTATCTAAACTAGCATCCAATAAACATATTTAGATATGTCATTTCGGCATTTGTGTTACCAAGCTTAAAGGCTGTAGCGAGTTGCTGATCCAAATATTTGATCACTCAAGTTATTTCCATGATCTCATTTGGTTAAGGTGTATATTCATTATTCAATAATTCTTTAGCGTCCTTTTCCAAGCTTCCATTAACTATTTGACAGCAGATCTAATTAGGTCTATGAATTTCTAAATCTGTGCAGATCAGGAAATTAATAGTTCATGTCCTTAAGAAAAAAGGCTATGTTTGTGTGGGAAAAATGCAAACAAAATAGAGGTTATTCATAATATGATTTAGCATGCAGCTTGCCACCTTTTGAGGCTTTGTAGTTTTGCTTCATAAGACAACACAGTGGGAACAAGAGTTGACTCTTTCATCTTTCATATGGATAGTAGGATTTAAGTTGTACTCCCTCCGCACAAAAGAATGCAATTCTAGCATAGTAATGTGGTAAATTATCTTGAATCTTGAGTTTGACTACCTATAAATAAAAAAATATTAATATTTGTAATATCAAATAAATACCTATATTTGCCATGAGATATATTTTCATACTTATTTGGTGTCATAAACATTAATATTTGGTCAAACTTTAAACACATTAACCAAGAATGCGCCTAGAATTGCATTCTTTCTTGGGCAGAGGTAGTAACACTATAGCTGAACAAGCCCTTATTCTTCATAAGAAGAACATGGTTTTCGTATGCTCTCATTTACTTGAGTAGTTGAGGTTTATAGCATCCATTATTACTCAACCTTGTTATATACAAAAAACATACTAATTGGACCTTCGTTTCCCCTTTTCATTTCATTTGCATCCCTTCAGATTTTAGCAGTTGGTGCTGAACCTGTGCTCTCCCGTCTCACAATAAACGGGACAGTCCTTTCACAAATAAAATGTGCTCCTCAGTCGGCGTTTTCTGTCTCCATGCATTCATCTGGGGTATGTGCCTATCTTCTTGCTGCTGCTCATTTGATTTTACTTCTTGGTTGTGTTCTCCCCTAATTCTGGTTCTATGCAATCTGTTTATGTCGTTCAGATAGCAGCTGTTGCTGGATACGGAGGTCTGGTGGATGTGATCTCAGAAGTTGGGAGCCATCTGTGCACATTTCGTAGCCGGGGCCTAGACAAGCAAGGGGGTGTTTAGTTCCTCCCCAAAAATTTTTCATCCCGTCACATCAGATGTTTGAACATATGCATAGAGTATTAAATGTAGACGAAAAAAATAACTAATTACGTAGATTGCGATAAATCTGTGAGACATATTTTTTAAGACTAATTAATCCATGATTTGACAATGTCGGGCTATAGTAAACATATGCTAATGACGGATTAATTAGACTTAATAAATCTGTCTCGTGGTTTTCAGACGAGTTATATAATTAATTTTTTATTAATATCCGAACACTCCTTTCGACGTACCATGAAATATCCGATGCGACACTCAAAAAAATTTCACCCTATGAACTAAACACCCCTTGAATGACCCACGAGTAACCATGCTCCCTCTGAACAGCGCGGAGAAAAGATCACATTGAGTCTTGCTACGCAATGAAAGGGTTGTATCTGTTTGCGCTGCTTTTGCACATGTTTCATGCAACGTTGCAGCTGACAATGCTCTACTGACCAAGATAGCTAGACGGTAAAAACATTTGCTACTATAGTTCGAGCTAAACGAAGTTCTGTTCTGATTCTCACTCGTCTACAAACGGGTCCAAATACACCTGCTGACATCTCTTGAATTGGTGCACCTGTTGCATTCCCTCTTTTTAATGTATCGAAATTTCGGAACATCGAAAAAAAAAACAATCGGTATAGGCTTCCATGACCAGTCTGAATCTTCAGCAGTATGGGTCTGTGTGCCAGTT
The DNA here is from genome assembly GCA_038087645.1 of Saccharum hybrid cultivar R570. NCBI lineage: Eukaryota > Viridiplantae > Streptophyta > Magnoliopsida > Poales > Poaceae > Saccharum > Saccharum hybrid cultivar. Next base: position 3,041,215 of record JAQSUU010000319.1, on the reverse strand, counting down.
TCCTGCACAAAACCAACGAGACATAATCCCCTTCCCCTATATAGTCTAGAATAAGAGAACACAAAAACTGAATCCACAGTAATGATAAATAGAGACTCGGTCCATAACCACTAGGAGAAAACAAGACAAGCAAATACGTTCAACACATATTACACGGATTAACACAATTTCTGCTACATTAAGCAAATAAAAGCTACAGATTTACAGTACTAGCACATACGTTGTTGAAGTCGGCTGATTTCATCTTCCACCAGACCACCACTGACCCCTATGTACAGCACACAGATAAGCATCGCATCCACATCCACATCCACACCCACACTCCCAACCTAGGTATCCAGTTTCTGGCAGTATGTACACCAGATCCTATGTATACAGGAACCAACATAAGGTATCAAGCTATCATCACCAAATCAACAGACTACCATGGAAGAATTCTAAAAATCTGCCCTTTTTCACGCTCCATGAAGCACGCACTTGGAGGCGGGAGCTTACCTATTGCCATTCAATTTAGTGTGCACAGGAGGCATTTATCCTGTCACCTTTACGGTCATCGAAGACAGTGGAACTTCCAGCTAGGGCAGTAGCCACCCAAGAGTCCACCCAAGAAGCAATCCAGCACCAACAAGACCAACACCAACAGCAAATGCAACGGCATTGCGGAGGCCACCTTTCCTGTTTGGCCTTCTGCCTTTCTTCCTACTCCCTTCATTGTGCTCTTGAGAAGGTGCTACCTTTTCCTTCACCACCATCCATGGAATCTCCGGGAACATGGTTGCTATCTGGTGTTCTTTGAACCTGAGCTGAAGGCATATGTTTTCCAGCTGCAACATTTTCAACCACTGCTTGCATGCAAAGAGGTGTGAGGCCTGGCGGAACAATAGCTTGATGACATGGTCTTTCTCATCATAGGCTTTCTTGGCAGCTATCTCAGCTTCCCTAGCACGTGTTTGCGAGTGACGGAGAGCGTCTAGTAGCCTGGCCCTCTCGGAAGCATTCTGATATGTTGGCTTGCTGCCTGGTGTATTGGTGGTGGAACTATAAGAATCCTGTGCATCCCTGCAGAATATGATAATATTTAGTGCATGGCAGGGACCGGGAACAAGTCATGGACAAATAGAAGATGACTAAAACTTTCCAGGGAGATGCATCCGAAGGATACCACCTACTATCTGGTCATATGACTGATGCACAGATTAGTTCAGACAATCACACATAACTTTTAATTGAAAAGAAGTAAATACTGAATTGGACCTTGTATTTAAATAGACAGGAGGGAACATGAGGATATCACCATAGAAACAAACTAGAACTCGTAAAACAAGGAAACTATGCTATTAGTATCTCTTAAATTCAGTACATGGAAACTATGCTTCATCTAAGTTTTTCCATCAGTGAGGAGACTTGCATAAAACAGGGAAAAGCCAGTGGAAACCACACAAGGAAGACACATCATTGTAGTTTTGGACTTGTGGTTATTTGACTGATTGTGAAAGAAGGTAACTTACCCGGGCACATTATTTCTTTGATGTTGTTGCCAACGTCCCCCATCAGAAGAATTTGTTTCATTGGTGGTGCTTGAAACACTGTAGCTGCACTCCATAGTGTCATGTACAGGATCTGGCTCTTTGCCCACGGAAAGAGCAGGCAGGCCATAGTCATCCTTGTTTTCAGGGCCCTTCACTTTAGGTCCATGAACCCGGACTGTCTGAGTGGGTCTTGGCAGATCATTGTTGACAATGTTTTCCATTGCTCTTTCAACGACAAGGGAAGCCAAACCATCGACATCAGCCACTTGCCACCATGGCTGAGATTTCTTGGTTTGTTCCCAAGGGGCATGCATTTCGCAGTGTTCCTTTTGCGGCTTCTTAGGAAACAGAGGATCAAAAGCTTTGAACTCTGTAGACTCTTTATCCTCGTAAATACAGTTGTTGGCATTTCCTTTGCACTTGAGGCTCACTGGGGTATAGGAAGCAAGATTCCTCAACTCTTCCAAACCCATCTCAGGTGTTTGCTTCATGGAAGCCATCGAAACGATCCACGGAGGCTCAAAAGGATCTGCAGCCTTGTTGGCTTGGACATCCTCAAGTTTGGATACCGGCGCTAAACCCTCCATTTTCTTCTCAGCGGCTTCCCCACCTACATAGTTGAGGTGCTCTCTAGCAAGGGCTGTCTGGCACCCAAAGTTTGGCTGCAACTGGAGCCACCACTGGGTTTCCATGGGCAGACTGGAGTTCATCAGGTTCCAGTTGATGGGCATAAATGTAGGGGAATGGAGATCTTGCGGACTCGGAGGATTTCCATCGCTCGCGTCGTGCGGTTGCAGGGACGGCGGGCAGCAGGCCAGCTTGGGAGCTCGCTTGGCATCCTCCTGGACCAGGCAGCGGTTGGCGGCGCGTTGCCAGGCAGCCCTCGCTTCGGCGGCCGCCATCACTCTCGCATGCTACCGGCCTGCGCGTCACAAAATCATTTGGCATCGGTTTAGTGGGCACTTACTTCTTCCCCCAACGAGGACAGGGACAAACAAAGAATTCCAGCAAACTGGGGTCACAGCACAAGATGCACTATATATAACAAATGAAATGAAATGTTGAAAGTATTATTATTAGGTGGGCCTATCAGTCTATCCATCAATGGTTGCTTAGCATTGAAGGAGTGTAGATGGTACAAGGAAGTTAGATACCCACAATCCACAAGTAGACGACAAGTGTCTTGTCTAAAAAGACGCAAGCAACGTTGAAGTGCACGGTAGATCAAGAAGAAAGGCCGATTTCAGTGTGGGAACTTCCAGAACGATAGGAAAAAACTAAAAAAAAAAGAGCATGGATTGCGCGGTTCCTCAACGGGCTCCCCGAACTGAGGGCAGCAAGCAAGGCGGATCTGCCCCCCAAATCGGACGCTACACTGATACACGTCAGAGTTGATTCATTTTCAGTAACACGACGATTTGACTGGACGCACGGAAATCAAGATGTGCAGCTGCAGATCAGATCGTCCCATCGATCCGACAGGTGAAGGATGCGACAACACATCAAGGGCAAAGGGGAAAGTAGTAATCAGGCGCCTCACCTGGAAACCTGGGCCACGACCCGACTCCACGAGCAAGAACCGCGCGCGGCAAGGGGCAAGGGGCAAGGAGGGCTACTGCTGGGTGGCGAAGAGGTCGTCCCGGGCACGCGACGCTTGTGCCGCGCGGCGCTGGTTGTTGCCGCCCTCGCTGCCCCGGATCATGAGCGCTGACTGAATCTAGCGGCGCGTATGCGTATCCCGCCGCACCGCAGCGAGCGAGATGGGAAAGAGGAGTACAGAGGTGGGAGGGAGGGGGGAATCTTTCTCCTCCGGAACGGCCCTCGCTGCTCCTCCGGATAACGACGCGGAGGCAGGAGGGAGTGGCGCCAGAAGAAACCGCCAAGTAGAATGATATTTCTTGCCCCCGCCCCGCAATCCTTTTCGTCTCGTCGGATAAGGGCTTACCGAAAATTTCTGGAAACGTCACTGAAGCAATTTCGTTGTTATTTAATAAATATTATCTAATTATGGACTAACTAGGCTTAAAAGATTCGTCTCGTCCATTTCGTCTAAACTGTGTAATTAGTTTTATTTTTTATCTATATTTAATGCTTCATACATGTGTCCAAAGATTCGATGTGACGGAGAATCTGGAAAATTTTGCAAATTTTTTTGCAAACTAAACCAGGCCTAAGTAATGCTTGTAATTGGATTAGCTTTACCACTACTCCCGGCGAAGGCGAAGAAATGAACAGGGAGCCAGGTCAGAGCGTCAGGCCAAGCGAAACGAGCTGCCGTCCACGGCACTGCTCACCTTCTCTGACAGCGCCCTTCTTCTACTTCTTCCATTTTCTTTTTCTCCCGCGTCGCCTCGTTTTATTTCCGTCCAATTTCGATCGCGGTGTTTCTCTAGAGTTCACTGGACCAAGAAAGGATGCCAAGGATTTCTTTTTTCCTTTCCTTTTTGAATTGATGATGATTGAAAAAAAAAAGCAAGGAGCAAAATAAACCGTGCCGTCTCGTGTGAGCATTCCTGGATCCGACTTGCGAGATCGAGTCTCTTTCGGCAGAAATCTGGGAGAACCTATCCGTTCGCCCTTCGGTGCTCTGCCCCCTCAGGTTTGCTGACACTCTGTGACGGTGTGGTGGGGGACCTGGGGTGGGGGCAGGTGTCCCGTCGGCCGTCGCTCATGCGGATGCGGCCACACTGTCTCAGCTCCCACACGGCCACACCGAGCCATGACGCTGTGCGCGCGCCACGATCACCCACCGCGAGACATGTTCCCAAAACGAAAAAGTGAGATCGGGGCATGGGAAAATAAATAAAGAGAAGAAGAACACTCCCCCTTTCCACATAAATGCTTGGTTCAATTTTGACCAATTTTTTTTAGTAAAATCGATCTCATAAAAAATTTAACAAAACTACTCTCTCCATCTAAAAAAATATGCATCACGTTTTTTCCTTAAAAGTTTGACCAATTATATTAAAATGATAATATTTATAACACCTAAAAGTATTATATCAGATTGACAGTAATATTTTTGTAATAAGCATATTTAAAGATAAAAATATTTATGTTATTTTCTATAGATCTAGTTTACTACTTTCTAGGATTAGGAGATGAGTATTCATTGCCACTGAGGAAGTAGATTGATCTTGTAGGTATCAAAAGTAGATGTCTATTAGAAATTTAATAAAAATTAAAAAGCTTGATTTAGGACAAATTTAGACCATCAGCAACGCTCTAGTTAACCGGAGCTTCTCCTAAAAGAAACCTGATGGAATAACTTCACACGGAAGCGAGCAACGACGTGCATCACACTCGTGTCAAGCAAAGGGCCAAACAGCAAAAGCGACCAGTCAGTTCACAGTTGGGTTACAAAAAGAGGAAAAAGAGGAGAAAAAGAGCTGCAACCGCGCGCAACCCTGAGCACCCACGCACGCACTTCGCCCGCCTAATAACTCCGGTTTCTTCACAAAACCGCCACCTTTTGCTGAATTCTGCCCAGGCCTTGCTTAGATACCCAAATTCATCCTAAATTTCACTATGCAAAAAGAAGATTCCCCGTCACATCAAAATGTCGGCACATATATGGAGTACTAAATGTAGATGAAATCAAAAACTAATTGCACAGTTTTGTTCTACTTTGCGAGACGAATATTTTAAGCCTAATTAATCAATGTTTGGATAATTATTACCAAATAAAAACAAAATTGCTGCAGTGTGACGCGATGTTTACTATGCAAAATTTGCTTCCAAAGTTTGGTATCTAAACATGGCCAAAAGCGAAATCCTGGATGATGAAAGCAAAAGCGCCAACTCGTTAGATTTCGACAGATCTTCAGAAACCGTAGGTTACATGAGCAAAGAAAAAACTATAGGATCTGGCACTGTTCGGACACGTAGATATTTTTTTTTGGACCACAGGAAATGATGAACGGTTTCATCAGAACATAATAGTACAGTAGTATTCCCATACAAATACAAACTTCTCCACGCATAGTCCTTGACTCTGGAAACAAGTGGACAAAGGAATCATTGTCGTGCGTGAGCACCCTTCCTATTCGAGACATAGCTACGCATACAAGTCATCAGCCAGTCGTCTAAGGTGACAGTTGCCGTCACCCACTACATGGATACCACCATCACGTGATGAAAAGGGGGGGCATGGCCTCTTGTCTAGTCTTGAACCGTGAAACATTTGTTTCCATTACATGCATAGACCCAAAAAAAAAAGGAGTGGCAAGTTGTAACCCCTACATCATATTTGGTTCATGTCATAAACATACCATTGCCTCCACTCAATTTGCCCTGTGGCAGCCAGAAACCCAATTCATGATACCATGTCACATGAAAAATGCCACAAGTTTTATATAAGGAATTCCCTGTGGCACTAATCTAGCTGCATAGTAGTTTACGGTGAGAATGTGAAATAAAGACAACTTAGCAAATCGACACAAAATTGGGGAAAAAAAACTCGTGTACTGTTACGGATCATAGGGCTTCCAACGAAAAACATGCATTTCAAAACAAGAAATAAGAGCAACAGTGTTTTTCTCTCACATAAATCAGCCAACAATACTTTCAGCCGCTTATTTTCAGCCCAAGCGAACAAGCCATGCTTAACGCGAAAGGCGTACCGCAAATAGCCCAGGTCATGCTATGTAATGTTATGTTGAATATAAGATAGGGCCATAGGCATAACCTTCTGGTTAGAAGCCAAGGTCGAACGAAGGGCAATCATCTATTAGTGCCTGAATCTTGGGGTCTTTACATGTCAGAGTGTAAGCAGATGTCGATGGGGGATCATCAAATATCCCATCCGTTGAACTGTTCTGTGTGGTTAGCTGCAAATGCACAGATAGTACAATCAACTAACATAGTAGCCAATTTGTATTCCTTCAATTACAAAATGAAGATCCTTGTGCATATGAAGTCGGATTTTGGAATTATAACCTCTAATTGATACTCCCTCCATTCCAAATTGTAAGTTGTTTTGGCTTTTCTAGATACATAGCTTTTGCTTTTTTTTAGCAATATACATAGCTTTTGCTATGCACCTAGATACACACTATGTCTAGATACATAGTAAATACTATCTATCTAGAAAAGCAAAAACAACTTACAATTTGGAATGGAATAATAGATAAAGCTATCTAGATCGACCCAAGTAAAACAATACCATTAGCTGCCTTGAAAAGCGCTATCACAAATTAAGTCTTGTGTTAAAACAATTGCGAAACATTGTATTGAACACTAAGAGGTCAAAATCCTACATCTAGCACTTCAGTGCTCTGATCTCATGAGAAAAAACGTGCTGGCAAGAAAGAAACTGTGTATGTGCCTCTGTGGGCAGCCAATAAAAGACGAACCTATGACTTCCTGCACGTAACACAGTTATATCACAAATGTAACATGGCATGTTCCACAGGGAAAATGCATACCTGGTCTGCTGTTCCATTCTGCCATCTTGAAATCCTGTGTCTGTCACAATGTTCATAACTGGCACAGTATCTGTAAAATACAAACCAACATAAGCAGCATTTATTATTTCATCTATGTTCTATGCAAATCAAGCTTTGCAAATTACAAGTGTACAAAGTAGTACCACTAGAACTTCCAGAGTGCTGATTGCTTGAATCTAGTTTCTGTCCTTTTGCATTGGACACGTTAGATGCTGAGGTATCTACCATGGCCAAATTCTGACCCTCAAAAGCAGCTGGTCTCCTATTAAATATCATTAAAGTAAATATTTATCAGCTATTCTATTTTCCATGTTGCAGCTTAGCTGGTGTCAAGAATTCGCATTCTAGGATATAAATATTAGACAAATAAATTCTTACCTGATGTTCGGATCATCATAAGTTGAATAATTGTTTCCTGATGATTCATTCCACTGATGATCCCCTATTGAGTTCTTTCGTGGCAGAGTTTCTAAGTTCAAGCAAGATTGTATGGATGAACGAAGCTGGGTAGCAAAGTGAGATGATCCAGAGGTCTCCCTACCACCAAAAGATCTATTTGAATCATCAACCACTGAGTTTTTTCTACAATTCACATCAAAAGCAGCCCTTGACACAGAAGATGCCAATGAATGTGCTTGTCCAGATGGAGCGCTTTGGGAAATTCTGACTTCTGCTGGGGGCTTCATGATGGACAGTATTTGGGATGCTACAGATAAAGATGCCATTTGGTTTTAATATAAAATACATGAGTCTAAATAAGCAAGAGTAGTTGTACATTGCACCAACACACACCTAAGGGGGAAATGAGTTCCATCCAAATGAGGCTTGTACTTAAAACATGATTATTATAACATCGTACATTTATACAAAAAAAAACATGATTTAAATCCAAATTTCTCATTATCGAACACGCGCAAGAAAAGTGAAATGAGCATGATGGAAGCATAACAGCAGGATTTCCAATTTATTAGACTTGAGATTTGAGAACTATACTGATTGTTTACTACTCACTTTGCCATTGTAAAAGGGCATGCATCGAGAGAGTTAGCTTATTTTACAAAGTGATCACTTTACAAAATTGTGCAACAGAAGCTGACTGGGAACTCATGCCCAAAGTGCTTATCAATGATCCTAAGGTAGTCCAAAGCACAACAGCAACTAAATCAATCTGCCTGACCACTCTGCCACTCCAGCATCAACCATGGGGTCCAAAGCAACTATTTTCCCAGTTTCCTTACACAGGGATCATGCAACAGATATTCAAGCTAGAAATAAGTAAAGATGTACAAACCAGTTCGTACTGAATGATCCATGTTACCAAAAGTTGATTTGCCAACCTCTCTCCTGTCAAAACTCCTGGGGCATCCTGATTTACCATCCTGAAGATCTGTAGATCGTGGAGAAACATGGGTGATGCTGCATTAGAATATATGACAACCAGAAAGTAGAACTAAATGAACATAATCTTGTAACATTAAGCTCCAGTACCATGAAACTGTGGCAGATCCCTGGTAGAACTTAATTTGCCAAATGCAGGACAAGGATTGGTAGCTGTGGCCTTCTGTATGTCTGCAAAAGCAGTATCGTTGCATAAAAAACATACAAGAGCATGTAAAGTACAAATGGAGTGTAAAAATAATGATTCAGTAGATCCGTATGACTAAATTTAAGCGGATCATCCATGATACCAAATGCTGATTCACTACAGTCAGCCCTTCTATTGACATTGTAGTCTGATTTACTCCAAGGATCTGAAAGTACCAAAAACGGATTGTAGTTGAACTATATTAAGCTATATGGGAGGCAGGAAATAGAACTAATGGGGCTTAATGTTAAGCTCTTGTACCATTGAAATTTGGTAGAGCATCCAAGTTACTAGAAGTTGGGCCAATCTGTGGCCTATTGGATCTTGTAGTGCTTCCCCAGTGACTCTTCCGAAGATCTGCAGATTTCAAAGACAAATGAATCCTATAATACAGCAAGCAAATTATTTGTTGCACAACTTTGCAAACAAGTACCTTGGCACTTGAATGGACTAACAAACTTTGGTGATTTACTTTTTCCACTCAGTTTGTCACTTGTAGTCTCTTCATTTCTCAGTCCTGTCTGACTCAGCCTCCTTCGAAGAGTGTCCAGGCTCTACACATGTGAAGAAAGCATGTGCAACTCATAAAAAGAGATGCTTACGCTACCTATTTGCACATGTGCAGCATCTTGTATCTACACGTTGGAAACAGAAGGAGAATGCTTGGGTGGGAATATAACTAACCATTCTTCTG